>BSDF01000003.1:27470812-28070812 GCA_027925045.1 Hypotaenidia okinawae
AGGTGGAAGCACTGCATTTTCTGTTTCGTGCAGAACTGAATGGGAGCTCTCCCTGCTCCTCCTGGACTTAATCACGTTCCAGAGAGAAAATGGGACCATATTCACAGACAGAGGACAAGTGAGTCAGGGGAAGGTTTTACAATGCCACAAACACAGAGTTACCCCTATTCAGTTTCAGCAGTCCACACACCTCACAGTCAGCCTGCTGAGGGCTGGAAACACAGTGGTGTTCCCACCACACTCCATTTGCCAGGTACCTGCAGAGCAAGCAGCCCAGTGCTCCCGCTGCTACTACAGGCTTCCCATTGCTGATAACTAATCATTCATAACTAAGAAGTGCTGTCACTGTGCTCGCATTACTAATAACTATTTATTAGGGTTATTATTGTTACTACTATGTTAGCAGTAGGCTAACTCCCTAACTCCCAACTCAGTTTTTAATTCACACAGAATTGTTCTCTGTAGGTAAAACCGCTGATTATTAGGTCAGCGTTGCAGTTCTGTTTGCAGAGCTCTGTGGGTATACCATTTACCATTTACCTCCGGTAAAACACTTTGGTAGTTATTTTGCAAGAACAGATGAGCTGCCACTCTCTTCCTCCACTCTGAGAGTAGGGAAAGCAATTTCTAATCATATAATAGTGATGTTTTCTTTTGTTGGTTTTTTTTTTTTTCTATTTAAGAGTCAGAGAGAGGGCAACTCATGTTTCTGTTTGCAATTCAGCAGCTGCCTCCTACTGTCCCCCTGAATCATCAGTTCAGACGAAGCATTACTGCCATAGTCTTCATCATTAATAGAGAGGGCATAATTAACTGACCCTTCGTTTCAGAGCCTTATACAACATTCTTGCACAATTGAGCTAGACAGCTTTTGTTTGGAAGGGATGCAATGAAATCTTAGAATTGGATTGTGGGAGGAATTTGCATCATCAAAAGAAATTTAATCCAAATATTTTTTTCACTTCTTTTCCTGCTGATTTAAGAACTTGCTTTGATATGAGGTTAGTATAGGAAAGAAGACCTGTCATTTTAAAGGAATCTTTCTGCAGTCATAGCTGAACATTTTAAGTAACTGCCATCTTTGACATGTCAGCTTCTTGAGTTTTCTTAGCTTTCACTTAACACAGTCTTTGCTCTTACTTCTGCCAGATTCTACCAATGCAGAAGATTAATAATGACATGAAAAGTAGAGATACAAACTATGAGAATCTGAAAACTGTGAAATAAACTTTTGAAATGGAAATCAAAAACCTCGAAAATATTTGGATACAAAAATTCAGGTATGTCCTCTTGTTTTCCATGGTATCACCAGTGAGGAATCCCTGTAAACAGTCACTGATGACAGAGATGAAATAAAACATCTGAAGCACAAGTTCAGGTCCCAGGTGCGAGACTAAAGAGTATCATTTTGATCCCCTTTACATTAAGCGTATTGAAAGCATCCTCCTAAATACTTCTGGGTCCTATCATAAACTGAACTTTTAGGTGTGGTTTGAGTACATGAGATGGTTTAGGGACTTAGAAAAGGCATCCTGATTTCCAATACATTAAATGTTCACTGTGGGGATCTGATACTTAGACCCCATTATTAAGCCTGACCTTTAGCATGCCCTGATGTTCAGCATCTTTCAGTAACTTTCAGAGGGAATTTATGCCACGCTGCTTGTCATGTGTGACTAACATAGCAATGTGGTCGATTTTCAGCTCTTGTTAGGTGCCCTCTGCATAAGAAGGGCTGTACAACAACAGTTTTTAGTGAAAAAAATAATAATCACCACCCTAATTATGTTATTAATCACATGGAATGACAGGACATTATTTAATATCACATCTGCCCACAAAAATTATGTGTCACCTACAGTACAAATTAATTTTATTTCTTAAGGAATGCTGCTAAATAGCAAGAAAAAGAATTGTTGGGATTAGCACACTTAAAAGGAATACACAAAGTTTTATAAAACATATTACTTGTAGAATATGCAAACATTCGATAAAAATATATGGCTTGATATTAACAACCTTTTTACTGTGTCAAAGCAGATGTCAATATTGAAGAGCAATTATGGAATATATTCCACAAAAATAATTTTTAAAATCTTAAATTGGTCAAATATTGATAAATGTATTCTTGTCGATCACTTCTACTGATTAGACATTAATTTCAGAGTACAAAAAAACTCATGCTTGCTGTATTTTCTTGATGTGTTACATGAATATAATACATTAGAGTTACATAAGTATACTAATAGCTATTTATTATTTGCTATCCTTCCACGGGCATTAAGAGCAGATAAATATACAGATCTCTTTGTTCGTGCTTATTGTGGTCACCATAAGATAACCAAGTTGTGATGAAAAGCACTATTGTACTTTATCAACATAACATCTTTTGATATATAGGCAGCACAGTACTTATGATGTCTTTTAATTGTTCTGTTCTCTGATTTTTAAATACTTAGGGATTAAAAAATGTCATGATAGGTGCTGTAGCTAGTCTGATGTCACCTAATAAGCTTTATTAGATTTCAAACCACCACTTTCTCATATCTCTATAATCATTCCCTGAGTACAACATACATATGAATAATCCATTTACAGAAAAATAAAGTAAATAATTTCCTGAGATGTTGCATATTTATTCAGGACTCCACATCTCTTCCTTCAATAATTGTAGGTATACTTTGCTGAATTTGAGTTAGGGAAGTTAGCACACAAACCCCAGCATTTTTGCCAGCAGCCCGTGGATGGTGAAGGCACAGCTGTTTGAACAGTTCTTTGTGCGGGTTACCAGGGAATGCCCATAGAAAGCCTGTTTGTGTGCTTTACTGGGGGAACTGGGGGGCAGGGCTCCTTTACATGCACTGAAATGTATTTTCTACTCATGTTGTACAATACCCTTCCAAATTTGAATGTCCTGGCACATTTTTATCCTCCCTGATGACCTCATCATCACCATCATATCAAACATGGCTTGAAGAAAGGGAAAACAGGTGGAGGCTCAATTTTAGTGCTTCCCATGCTGCCCTCACTGCTTCTTCCCACACAGCTGCCCTCCTTCTTCTCCTCCCTCCCCCACTTCAGCTACCCAACAAAAAGCAACAAGTAAAAAAAATAACCAAGGAAATATTTCACAAAAAAAATTTCCATGGCACCCTCTCCCCAACACACACACACACAAAGCAGCCTTAGTAATAACCACAACCATCCAGCAAATCACAAAAAAATAAAAGCCTACATAATGAATGTACGAAAGTGTGAACCACTAAACTGTGTTACTCAGTTCTTGGCAGAACAGTTTTAACATAAATAGGTTTGGCATTTGATTAGAAATAGAGAATTTTTCTCTCCTTTTCTTTCACTTTTTCTTTCTCTCTTTGCTTTTTCTTATGAGAAATGAATTATATTCAGTGCACGCTGGAGCACAGATAAACGAGAGCTAACATATTTTTAACTTGATTACATTCTGAAGTGATGTATAGAGGCGCATAGCTACAGTAAGTGATTCCATGGAGAGAAAGGGGGAGGGAAGGAGGGAGGGAAGGGAAAGCCCTCTGCGGATATGATAAGGAAAGCTGGGATGAATTGTGGGCTCTGTTCTCTGTTATCCAAGGGTGGCTAGCTGCTGCTGCACTAAAGGTCTTTATTCCCTGCCTGTGGGAAAGTGGTGGGCGAAGGCTGCGTTCTCAGTTACACTGCACATGCAGATTTTAATTAGCTGGATTAAAAACAAGACCGTATCATGTCCTTTAGCAGTATTCTATCTAGAAACAAAAGATTTTCTTTCCTGACTTCTGCAAGCAGCACAGTACAGCATTAATAAAAAAAAGGTCATGGCAGTTCAAGATGAAAGGTCACACATGATAGAAACTCTATGTGAGGGGGACATCATGTTTATCCCTGTGATAAAGGAGCTCTGTCCAGGCAGGTCAGCACGACGTGTCTCAGCAATAGGAAAATATAAACATATGGGGTGGATAGATGGTGAAGTGGGGAGTTTGGCAAAGCAAGTTCTGTTGTGGAAGTAGAGACGGGAAAAAAAATTGTTTGAGAGAGAATATAAACTGAAAGAATCCAGATTTTAAAAAGCTAAACATGGTCAAAAAGAGCCTGAGATGCAGCCTAGCGTGATGGCTGGGAAGCACAGCTCAGAGCCTGTGCAGTGTGAATAAGCATCAAGCCTGTGGCAATACCCTCCATGGTAGTACCCTCTGTCAGCAGGCAGGGAATACCCGCTTGGGCCTCTGGGCACCTCTTCACACAGCACAGGGCCTGCACACCTGGCCTGCACACTTCTGCCCACGAATGGACTGTGGAGATATGCTTCCCCAGGTCTAGTTTCAAGCCTCTAATTCCAGAGGATCCCCAAACTGAGTGCTTGGGCCCAGACTGGATTTTTATGTTTTATTTGGGCCACTACACTATTGTGTGTGCTGATTCTGTTTTTAATGCAGAGCCAGGCTTTTCTCTAGTGAAGACCAAAGGAATCTGCATGAACTTCCAGAGAAGCATTAGCAGCTCTGTAACCCACAGCCTTCAAGGCTTTGCCCTGGAATGCACTAAGCACTTTCAACACTGCTGTTATCAGTGGGAGGGAGATGCAAGTCATCTTCTGCTTCTCTCAAGATCAGGCTGCAAAAATAAACACATTGTGGCCTTGCAAACCCTAACTGATGCAGTGGTCTCAATTGGCCTGAGTGGAGCCACTGCCATGTGCCAGCACCCATGGGATTGTGCTGCACGCTTAAGGGGCAACAGGAAAAGGACAGGGAAGACAAAGGAAGCCAAAGGTAGATTGGGTCAAACATTCCTCCTCTGCTTTGGCATGCTTCCTGCTTTTCAAATTCCAGCTCAGAAAAAAAAAAAAAGAACAAAAAGAAAAAAAAAATTATATGTAAACAATTCTTTGCAACAAATCTATTCTTTTCTTCATAACAATTTCACTAAGATTCACACAGTCCAGACCAGGTATGACTATGTACATGTCAGGCTCCATAGCCTTTTTTATGAGACTGATCCATGAATAGGTCAATTAGGAAACAAAGAGACTTTTTAACCTAAAAGGAACATTGGGTGAAACCACACAATCAAGTTCTCATAGTCCAGCAAGGTGCTGCACATCAAATGACTGTGTTAATTAACAGCACACTCTTAGCCTGTAGCAAACCCCAGGCAAAATTTGTGTTAGCTTAAATGTCGTTGAAATCAGTACTTGTCAGCTTCAGTAATTCAATCATATGTCTGAGGTCTAAGAAAAGTAAAGGCTGGTGCTAGAAACCAGAAACCTTCTGGATAAAACAATAGAGTTTTTCATTTAAAGCAGCAAATCTTATACTAGTTACCTACCAAACTGATAATGCAACAATTAAAATGTCCTAATTCTGTGGCTGCTGCTGAGATCACTGGAAAATCATGGATGAATTCAATACCTGTAGGTATTTTTTGTAATCTCAGTAATAACAGCATGGCCTAATATAATAATTTTGCATGATGAGCTTTTTAAATCAAGTTGGCCTTCACTACCATTTATCTTTAGAGAAAAAGATTGTATCATGAATTGCCTGATTGTTATTTATATTGATGCAGGCAGAAGTATAACAGAATACTGTGAAGAATAGTATTACATGGGTTAACTGGGGTACTGAGTGTACAGAGTTAGACATAGAAACACAGAGCACCAGCTCCCCAAACAGTCTCACGCTACAGGAACGTCAGACTTACCCAAAACCACCCCCAGTGCTCTGACTGTGAAAACATCTTAGTATAAGAGTGAATGCACTCATGTTTTGCAGGGGTTTAAAATAAGTTTCCTTCCCAGACATGTGAAAAAAGAAAGTTGCCACAGAAATCAAAGGGGGTTTTATGTTCATAAGAGTTTAGTGTGCTTATGTGACCTTGAGCACCTGGTACAGTTGTGTCTCAGTGCCTCACAGCTTTCTACCCTTTTATCCAAATAGTGTGCTGAGTTATAGAAGATCTTAGTTACTTGCTCAAAGCCGTAGGAGATCCTTCATCAGGGAAGACAGCTGAAGCTGTCTTTTGCAGAACCTCAGTTTATGTGATAAACTACTTGGTAGTTTAAAACTAACAGGTTTTGAGCAGGTGCCAACCCAATTTTATTAGTCTATGAGGTTTTAAAAATGTTAATTTTAGTACTCATTTCATAAAAAATGAAAGGAAAAAGGATTCAAAAGTGAAGGAGGCGAACAAACTAATGACTGTACTTCTCAGTGGCTTCCGGTCACTGAGGCCAATAGAGGTTTTCTGTTGACTCTTGGCAGTGTTACTGAGGTTTCACTCTGACACTAAATAAACGGAACAGGACCAACAAGGCATGGGCCCGAAACTGTCCATGCTATTAAATTGATCCTTGGCATAGTCTTGGCCCAAGCCTGCTTGTGCTTTCCAGACAATGCCAAAGCATTGGGTATTAACCTGGGTCAGGGATGATCTCCAATAGGTATCTTGGATGTGGTCACTGTAATTTGGAGGGTTTGAGAGTCTCGCTGCATGAATACAAGCTTTTTCATGCCAGTTGGGCTCCAGGGAAAGTCTCTGACTAATTTTATGTAATAGTTTAGATGTAGTCAGTGCGTCCAGGTCTTCCTTTCCTTTCCAGTCTTGCTGAAGCCAGCAATCAGTACTCAGTCCAATGTTGGCAGTGCGATATGGCATTTAGTCAGGTGACAGAACTAGCACAATTTGACCATGGACCTCTCATAAATTGAACGCAGTTCATTATATTTTAAAGAAAAGCACTGTGATTTGGGGTTTGGACTGAAGCAGACCTATAAGTAAGAAACAAACCACAACATAAAAGGATACAAACAATTGAAGAATGAAAAGGTGAATTTGTTTCAATTAATTAGGGGCCAGTTCTTTGTTACTATAAAGCTGTCTGCACAGTCAATATATGTCTGGATAGTCTTTTTTATAAATACAAACATTATGTAAATTTCAGGCACATTGTTAAGAACATTAAAAAGAGATACTCAAGTATTGGAGAAATAACAGTAGGTTCTAGATGGAGGTGAACAAGCATTTTAAACAAAGTCCTTCTCATTTAAAGAAATAATCATCAACATGTGTCTTATATGTAGTATACGGCAGCTGCAACAACATTCGTATCATAATGTGCCTGGTCTTAAGCAGAGCAAGGGAGGTGCTGAAAACAGTAGCATTCCTCATGGATCTGCTCCAGATCCCACAGAAGTCAGGGAGAATCTACCCTCCATGCTTGCTTTCACACTCGGGCAGCACAGCTCATGTTGAGCAAATAGACCACAACTATGTGGCTCTCTCCCAACAAGCCAGCCACATAAGAATAAAATTCTATCCCCTCCCTAAATTCAGGATTTTTTTGGGAGGAAAGGAAGAGAAGTAAAGGGGTGGTACCCACAGACACCTAATTCCTTCAGCAAAGTCTGTCTGGCACTAACCCTAACATCTGTAAAGGCCTTGAAGCCCCCAAGATCCACCAGATAAATAGCTTTGGTGGAAGCTGTCTATGGGGAGACAAGGGAGTATGGTTTTATTTATTAGTATTATCCTTAATATGATGTTGCCAAACATTGCCCCTGCTAGAAATATTTGTAACACAATATTAAATCAACGCATCATGAACATGAGTATTGGGCTCAGCTGGCCTACATGTTCTGGAAAGATCATTAGTTTAAAGTTCCTGTGCTGGAAACTGAGCAACAATGACATCTCTCGGAAAGAAAAAAAAAGAAATCTTTCTTTTCACCTCTGCACTGCACTCCTCATGCTACTCCCCCACTTCAAATTATTTTATGGGGACAGAGAAGGGAGAAGGCTAGCTGATGTCTACTCCAAACCATATGGCCATCATGTTGGATAAGAAGATAAGGGCTGGCTCACAAAGATAAGAATGTTCTACAGCTTCACAGTGACAGACCAGCTGCTAAGGACTGTGAAAATCCAGCTCTGGCAATTCAAGAGATATACCAGAGAGACATCAAAAGCATATGTGCTTTTCCATATCCTCAGCACACATAAGCTAAAGTTCATAATTAAGAGCTCCAGCAGGAGTAGTTTTATTTACCTAGCAGTGAAGTGAATTGCAAGTTTATCATGTTGGGCTTGCTTAGCTTTCCCACAGTAAAAATGTTTTGCTTCAAGGTGAGTGAAGCTAAGAACACAAATCCTCATTCCTTGCTCAGATGTATTCACTCAGATATTTTCTCCTATCTGCTCTACACTGGGAAGTCAACATGAGGTAAGAAGCAGCATGGGAGACTGCCTATGGCGGTGCATGTCAAACCCTAAAGGAATGATAGTCTGTTGTGTGCAAACTTAATATCACGCTTGGGAGAGTTGACAGGACATAAAGTAATTTCCAAGTAGTTCCTAAAATAACTAATTCTATGGTTTGTTGTTGTTTTAAGATTTTACAGTATATTTGAGATTTAATTTCAAGCAGAGGGTGTCTTTTCCAACCAAAAATACAAACCAACAAAACACAAATAGACCTCTAATCTATGTATTTGACTTGAAACCCCAGGATTACCTTGGTAAATGACAAGTCACTGAAAAAAACCCACCATAACTGATATCAAAACATATAAGAAAGGTTATAAATGAGAAACCTAAATAATTTATAGAAAATCTGTTCTCTGTGGATCAAAAATTAATAAGCATTTTCTTCAGGGCCTCAGAACTGATAGCACTGTGGCATGCACAATGCAAACATGCTCTGCTCCCAAAGACATGGCACCAGCACTGCTATTGTATAACACTGCTTCAGAGTAGGTTTAAAGCCGTGCTGTAAATCAGGACTCATTCCACCAAAGTCAATGGAGCTAAATGACCGTAAAAATGGCATGAGAGAGAAATCAGGTTGTTAACCTCTAAGTAGAGCTTGCACTCGTCTCACAACCTCTGTTTGGTCAGGCTGTATTTTATTCATTCAAAGTGTGAAACGAGAGCCTCTGGCTAGGAAATGAGTATTTGATTGTAGTTGAGCTGTGCTTCATACAACCTAATAATTCTAAACTTTTAGCATAAACTTCTTGGTCCATATCCAGTAACATTGCCTGAACTGGAATGGAGGTGTCTGATTCTAACTTCCAACAGCAACTTGAACCATCTTCTGCCTACACAGTCTAACAATATGAGACTCTAAAAGCAGCTACAGCCTTCCTTCTTTGACCTGGAAATTCCCATGGTATCTCCCCAGAAACACTTTGGTATCCACTAGGGAAACAAGGGAGCAGCAGATAGGTTCTGGTTCTTTCTCTTGGGAATATCTTGATATTTTACCTTACACTGTTATTGAAAACAGGAAACTGAATCCAGGAACCAGAGCCTCAGAACATCTACTGTCCCCTCCATTTATTAAAAATGGGCTTTACTTGATATTTTATTCCTCAAACAATATTTTTGCCTAAATTCTCAGTGGTCTGAGGTACATAATACTGACTTCTGGCTGGCTGGAAGGGACTTAACCCTCAGGAGCACTGAGGCACCTTCATTGCACCATAGACTCAAACCACTGGTATACAAGTTAGGTTGTCGAAACTGCTCTGCAGACAACATAAAATCCTTTGAATTCAGGTAATGTGGCCCTATGTAACCATGGGCCAGGAGAGTAACTCCTCCTTACAATGGACCTTTAAACTCCATGAAGACATCATCCTACTGTTCCATAGCAATCAGACAGCACACAGGAAGTCAGGAGCCCCTTGGACGGGAAGGGAGAACAAGACAGAAGGTATAATTCTGCCATTTCATAAGATTATTGTGAGTACTGAGTACACGTCTGACCCCCTCATCTTCACAAGGGCATAGCAAGAGGAGAGCTACAACAGGATGAAGCAAGGATGATCTGATACCTAGAAAAGCTTCTCTATGTGGAGAGTATAGGTTGCAGAGGATTCCTTGGATTGGAAGCAAGGTGACCCATGAGTAGCTGATGTAAAATTATGGAAAAAATTAAGAAAGTATACAGGAAACAGTTACTTAGCATTTTCTTATAACATAAAAGCTAAGAAGAAAAAGACATCCTAGACTGGAAAGACTAAGGGACATACTGTTTTGTTTCATACAGCCACACAATGTAGTCAAGGCCCAAACTGTTAAACACTCAAACAAAATACAATTAGATATACTCTTCAAAAACACCCATAGATGGCTACTGAAAATGGAGATAGGGACTCCTTGGCTGCTTCTTTCTTTGCAGGCATTAAGATCTGATCATTCCACTCCACTTAGAAGAGATTCTAAAGTCCATGTAATTTCATAGGATTAGCCCAAAAATTCCTTAGGAGTCACTTCTATCCAAGGTCATATATTAAGGTAGCAGTTTTACATACATATTCAAAGGAAAAAATATTAACTAGCTGTTAAGAAACTGCCATATCCAGATATGGATTGTGAGTTCTTCACTGTTCAGAGGCATCTGGAACATATTTAATGATTTTTGTTATTAGCTGTATGTTATGTGGTAATTTAATACAAATTGGGGACTGCATCCAAAATTGTGCAAAATGCCGTTCCTGATTTCCAGTTCCATTGCAATTCTAAGGCATTTATTCTGCTACTTGGGTTTGGCCCTTGTTTTTGGGGGGTGGAAAATCATGATAAAAGAGTCACAATAAAAGATAAAAACACGAGGAAAATTCAAGGAAGATGTACAGTTCTTTTTTTTTTGTGTTCTTTCTTCTTTCAATCAGAGGTTCCCAAAGAGCAAAGGTAACCCCAGAGGTTTTGCCAGTCCAGCTGGTAAGCCCCTGTGACTGTTCAGAGGGGAGGAAGATCGCAGAGAGGAAAGGGAAGAACCCCTGGCCTGGGTCAAGCTGGTGCACTTCAAGGGTTTCACTGAGCTTGCATCCTGGCATCAAGTGCTCTTTCCACCCTGTTTCAGTTTCTCTTTTCTCCAGGTGGAAAGGAGCTTTATGTTTTATCACAGGGTAAATCTGTGTTTCACAGACACACACAAAAAAACAAAGGCAAAAAAAACCCCAAACCGTACATTTCACTTTCTCTGGGAAATGTAAACAGCATCACACCCAGCCAGCACTACCAGTTTAGCATAAAAGCAGAGAAAGCTCTGGTTCATATCTGGAATTTTCTTCCTGAGTGGCACCTACAGATGAAAAGTAAAAAAATTAGTTTGAAAAGGTTCATCCATTTATCCCGCTGGCACAAAGACCTTCTTTGTTTTATTTTATGGGATCTTAAGGATCTCGTTTCCCATTTGGAGGGGTGGGCGGGGGGAGGAAGAAAAAGAGATGTTGCTGTGTAAAAAAAAGCAGCAAACTCTAAAGCATTCAGAGAGGGAGCAGTAGTTTTAGCCTGCTGTTTGTGTAATTCCAATAGGTGTATTTAAATGTAAATGCTACCCTTTCACCCTTGAGCCACCTATTCTTGCAGCCAGCAGAAAGAGAGCATTCATGGTATAATGTCTTTATGAGGACAGATCTTATACTTAATTTCTCATGTGAATCAAACTCTTTTATAGCACATTTTTGTGAGATTAAAAGAACAATATTAGTCTAGTGGCTCAGCAGCCAGATCACTGCTCTGTCACATGGGAGACGCGGATTCAAAGGGACAGTAGGCAACTTAGCAGGGAAGTGCATGATTGAAACTGCAGCCACGGAAAGACTCAGTCCTCCACTCTCACAGAATTGTTTAACTTTGCATTATCTCCTCCCTCTCGCCCTCTAGCTCCTTACTGGCAACTGTGTCCAGCTGCTGCTCACTTATAGGGACTTATTAGGCAAGGGCCTTGAAACCCCAACTCTTTAAATGGTCTACATCCACTGGTGTTTGCACAGTAGGGAGGGTTCTCAGGAAAGCGAAGGGAGACTTTTTGAACAGGTATTTCCAGACAAAGTCCCTTTGACTCCCCCGGTTTCGCTCAGTGCCCGCGCGCTGAATCACAGCGCGTTCAGGTTACCCGTGCTCGTGGCATGTGGATATTGAACCGCACAGCTTGTGAGCAGGCGGCATCCGAGGCTCTCAGCAGAGGTATGATGTGACGATAAGATTGACAGAGTAGCTCAGATCCTCTTATGTCAGGGTAGAGTCTCATGGAAGCCTAGGAAGCCCTAAGTGCTCTATATCAAGGGATTTATTTCTCAAGTGGGGAAAAGTTGCATTTCATTTTGGCTAAACAAGTTGAGAAATTACTTTGCTCCCACTGAATCAAAATAGGATGTCATGGTTTTTTTTTTCAGAATAATATTTTTTCCCTCAGTCTGGAGCGTGTTTGCATGTGACAGACATCAGACTTCAGCTTCACGTCGCCTCCACACAACGACAAATACAGTCTGGAGCATGGCATTAAGACAGCTGCACCATGGACTGGTGTACGTACTAGAATTATTATTCTTTTTGTGATGCGGCTCAAAGGACGCAGTGATAGGCAGTCTTTGTGCAGAGTGACATTCAAATACTTAAGAGTGTGATATTTTTCTCCTTGGATCTTACAGTGCAAGTACAATCCACGTTATTTTCTCATACTTTACAAGCTGCGTGACGCAACACAGAGAAGTCTGTGTATGCCACAAGTGCAAACACCAATGCCTGGCAGTCCCACTTACTTCCCTCACTTCCCCTTCCCTTGATACAGAGCATGTGTCTCATTGTGGCACCAAGCGCGTGAAAACTAAGGGGAAATAGCCTATTATTTTAGGAGGTGCGGGACCGAGCACCTGGAACAGTGAAATACTTGGAAAGCACTTCTGTAAATGTTTTAGGCTGTAATATATTAAACAATTAAGAGGTGTTGGTATTTCTGTGCTCAAGGGCATCTAAAACAGGGAAGTCCCCTTTAAAGGAACCAGAGCAGAATGTGTATGGTCATGTTCTTTAAAAGAAAAACTACCCCTTTTTTTTTCTTTTTTCTTTTTTTTCCCCCTTTCAGCAAAAACTCCAAGTTTCAGCTGACTTGCTCTTTCAGCAGAGGAAACGAAGCCAGATTATTTTAATGAAGCTTTAAAAAGTTAACTTCTCAAAAAAAGAAAAGCCCAAAGAACAGAATGAGTTACTTTGAAAGCTCTACTTTAGTATTCTAGAAAATAGTTTCGCTAATACCCTTGATGCATTGCTTGTATACCCAGGACTGTCAGTACTACAGGTTCTTACACGTTAAATCAGTAAATTGCTGATACCAGCTACAACCAACCCTTAAGAAATCGTACATCTCTTAAGTCTTTGCTTTTATTTTCCTGACAACAATAGATCAGTGTCTGTGCAACATCAAATTAGCATGAAAGAATAAGAACTTAATGCTGACGATTCTCTGCTGAGCAGGCAGTCAAAATTAAGTGTAGTTAATGAACACTTGGTTAATTCTTAGAAAGCTCTTAATGTGCTTTAAAGCATGTGAAAGCAAAACACAAGTTCTTTTAGACAGGTAGACAAAAAGCCGTGCTCACACACACACAAGCCACACATGTAGTCTACATCTACATATATGCATCTAGATAAATTCCAAACAGACAAGCTCTAGGAAACTTTCTAAGCAAAACAAGAAAAAGTCATTACCTACTTCTTTCTATAGCGTCAACAAGTGCACAATTCTCTCGAAAAACTTTAGAATTCTCTATTCTAATATTTTGAAACAATGTGTTAGTAATAATTTTCACCAAAATATTTCTTCTGACAAAAAAAGAAATAATTGAACCTAAAAATTATTAACAGTGGAAAATGCCTGCCTCAAGTTGCTTGTAAGAAAACAAATACAGGAATTACCAACTTCTGTGCAGTTCTAGCTCTGTAGTAATTACGGCAGGCTTTTGCTTTAATCACTTATCTCAGGGCAGCCCATCAGATTAAGAAGAAGAAAAAAAAGTATTAAAACTTAGTGAGTTACTGGAATCTTCTGGAACTGAAAACTATACAGATGGTCCGCAACATATTTGTATAGAAGATGCCCAATTGTTGATGGGTTTCCAACTATTATAGTAGCATAGTAAAAAGGCAGATACTGGGCAGTGAGCACTGAGCAACTGTTGTCACTGAGCCTTCCCCTCTTGGCTGCATCCCCACTCGCCCGACGAGCAGTTTTGGTCTCCCAGAGCGGAGACAAAGGTTGCTTTGGAGAAGCCGGGAAGCCTAAGAACACCATGTAGATTTAGGACTGGATAGGAGGTATTGTGCGAAGGCCATGCCCATTACTCATCCGCTGGCAACGAGCTCTCTTCCTTTTGTCTGGAAAGACGGTAAACTTTCAATGCCATCTGAAAACAGAAGGCCTTTCACGGAGTGCAAGAACTCTGCCATCTCAATCATGTGAAAATATTGTAAACACTTTCCCAGCCCCCATTCAGCTGTCCGAAAAGCAGAGCTAGAAAACACCAAACAAAACAGGAAGGAAAGAAAAGGGTGTGCGTTGCGCACTTTGTTTTAATTTATATTTTTTTACTCTGAATAGGAATTTTGCTTGGAATCTTCTTTTTTGCCCCCCTTAAAGTTAGTGAACAGGGTTAAGTAGCTATTATGGAGAAAAGGCAGTTAAAAGCTTATTCTATGTTCTATTTGGAGGGGGGTGGAAGGGAAAATCCAGTGCCCAGCAGTTTCTCTCCAGCACAGATTTTCCTCAGATTTCCTTACAGCCTCTGCGAGAACAGATTTCAAATGTACTACGGGACTTGGATTTCTCTTTCAGCGCTCAGTCTGACCCACCCCTATGAATGTTTCCCAGGAGGACCTTCCCTCCAAACATTTAAACAAAATGACTGCTGTTCTACCGATGTACCTTAACATATAAAATAACATACATAGAGTGGGAAGTGGTTCACTAAGAGGAATATATTCAGTGCATACCTGCATGTGTGTACATATATGTTTACATGTTTGTCAAATAATGCAACATATCCAAAAGCACACAAGGTGTCTGCACGAAATTCTTAAACCTGTCATTTTGCCTGATAATACCTTCTACATAGGTTGTACTGGTGTAATATACCATCAGCTCGGGACATTTGTTTTTACAGGTGCTTTCAGTGCATCATGTCATTATGTAAGAGCAACGTGGTTCATTGCTGAACATGATGGGCTCATTCTCCTGAAGCCAGTGACTACACAAATTTCCAGATTTCAGCTGCTCATGTGTTACCATGTTTTGAAGTTATAAGTGCTCAGATTCTTCTCTATATGAAGTATGAGGTTTTGATTTAAGTTGGTGAACTTACTACTGGAGTAGGGCAAAGAAAGATAACTATGGCGGCAGTATGTAGGAAATATAAATTATTCCCTTGTGCAGAAATCATGCTCTACAACAAAATTTCTGGTCTTGCTCTGATTTTCTGGATCAGAACAAAAATTGGTCCGATCCAATACTGACCAGAGCAGGAGGGGGTATCATAGATAAACCTGGAAGCATTCTGGTTCCCTCGGAGGAAAACCCTCTGCTCCTGACCTAAGAAAGGACCAGCTGTCACCAGTGACTTCCAGAGGGATGTACCACTGCTATCTTGGCAGGTTATTTGTTGTGCGTATTCAGCAAATGCTGTGCACTGATGGAAGTCAGTCCACAGCAAGCCAGTGAGAATCAACTGCTATAGGCACACACCATACAGAGTGATTCCTCCTCACTCTGCTCTGGATGAAGACAGTTTGACAACTGTAAAAGAGACTTTGTTATGTAAGTGCAGGGATATGTGTTTGTAGACCAGTTTTGCTAAGTAAAGAACAAATGAAAAAATGCAAAGCAACTGCTGCATGAGCCCATGTACCTTCAAGCACACTCAGTGCCCTATTCCCCACCAGGCATACCCAAATGGGCTGCCCCTTGATGTACCTTTTCATGCAGGAGTCCCTGTGCACCAGAAGTGGGTGGCACTAGGAGATCACTGTGCTCTTAGATGTTCCCTAGACCTCTCTTAAGGTTGATTTTGGTATGCTCACTTGACATCTTAGGACTTTCTGCTGTGGCTTCTGCCCTACAAGAGGAAAGACTATGCCTTTCACTCTACTAAAGATGCACTCCTTTAGGATGGTGAAATCAGCAGCTGCTCAATAAGTTCATGTTCTTAAGCGCAATTCAAGGACCATAATGCACAAAAATGCATGAGAATTGTTACCAAGTAGTTCCAGATGTGACACATTGTGAGGGCAGGTTCTCCTCACCATCTCTCATCAGTACACACATTATGCAGCAGTGTGACCTATTTAACTGGTTGAGAAGTTCAGCGCTTCAATTCCATACAATCCCCTAAAAAAAAAAAAAAAGTCTAGATTACTACAGTTAGGTATTATTTAGGCTTTCTATAGACACAGCAAAGATACACGATCATAGGTTAGAGAACAAGAAAAAGTATTTGCCAATAACTGAAGCAGGGACTGATAAAGTGACTGATGCTTTAAAATTCACAAATGCATTCCTCAGGACTGCCTTGCACATGCTATCTCAACACTTCCCTCCTCCCCTCTCCATTTTATAAAAAGAAGCTGCAATAAATTAGAATTTTATGAGACTCCAAATAAAAACCTTCACTAAAATTGAAAACAAGACATGAATGTAGAAGCATATGGAAGCTTTATGAGAGCAAAGGGGAAAAAAATGATCCCAAGGCAATAAAAAACCCTGTCCCACTCTTTCTTAGTCTTTACAAACCAAAAATTACAAGAGACAGGTAAAGAAGTTTGCTGTACATTACAGTACTGGTATATCTTCCAGCAAAGAGACATTCTAGTTTCCTTTATCATTCCCCTGATGCGAGGCAGCCTAGTAAGAAATATTCTTAAGATCCATTTTCTGACTTTCTTTATAAAATACTTCAAAGTTATACATGGAAATGAGATACCTTTCTGCTTTGATCCTTAGTGTAAGGGTAACTGAGCAGAAGCGGCTTCCCTGCCTTCCATGCAGTTTTCTTTGGAACTAAACACCAGACCCTCTGAATCCTGCAACTAGCATTTTAAGTGTTTTATGGAATAAAGGCAGTTTTGTTTAATTTGTTTTTTCATCTTTGTTCCAGGCCTCAGAGTGATTAATTCTGGTTACTTTATACACAATTTTACTTCATTTTTTTTTCCCCCCACCATTTCTCCCATCCTCACCACTCCCCCTTCCAGAATGGTGAGGGTAGGGATTTTGTTTAGCTAAATGATAGAGTGGCTATTAAGGATTGTTTTGCTTTGTTTTTAAATAAAATACTCCACATTCCAGATATTTCTACCAGACACAGTGGTTTGGAACTGAAGAATGCTGCCAGTGATGATATTTGGGTCTGGCCCTAAATTATTGCAAAATACTTGAATAACTTTTAGATTTTTCCCCTCTACAACAACCCAAACTTGGGAGCTAAACTATGTTAACATTTGTTTGACATCTAAGGTTAGAAGTGGTAATCCCATAGTACATTTCATTCTATGAGTATAAATGCAGGTTCTGTGCTCAGTACCCAAATAAGGCCTATGAACAGCTAATTTCCATTTATAGAGGACACAAGTTATATCAAAAAGAGACAGACAATACCATAATGTCTTAGAAGTATAGTTAAAAGTGTACATTCCTGCCAAACTGATTAGTTGTGAAATGGTTAATAATAGTAGCCATTAAATTACCCTGGTTTCTGATACCCAGGTAAAAATGAATTCCAAGTGTATGCAATGGGTGGCAAAGAGTGCTGCTCATGTCCCATCCCTCAGCTGCCAAAGACAAACAAATTCTCAAAAGGAGGTGAGAAAACAAAGGTGAAGATATCCCCTGTCAGAGTGGGGGAAGTGTATTTACAGAACAGAAATGCTCATGGCCTGGGGAGGTGGTGTTCCTACAAAGCTCTGTACTCATAAGCTTGACACCAGCTTCCAAAGAAGAATGCGCATAAACAGCACAGAGAGAAATATGTACAGGGATCAGAGGTTTTGCATCTTACTTCTGATAAAATCTTGCTGAAACTTAGGAGACCTCTTCTGAGAGGACTAGGACTTAAACATCATGGCAATGTCATTCTTCCAAAGGAAAAACGAGCACAAACAATATTGTGACATATTAATCATTAAGAGCCCTTACTTGCATGGAGTCTTACAGAAGTTGAGAAGAATGACTATTCTTGGGTCTTCTATCATTAGATAGAACAGTAAAGAAATTTTTTTACCAAATAAAGAAATTTAATAAAGAAAGGGTTATTCAGACCTTGAGAGGGATTATGCCTGATTTCTATTTATTAGAATTTTGAATGTCCCTTGATTACTTCGCTTTTCCTATTTTGGCCCCAGTGTGTGGTTCAGAGTGTGTGGTCCCACTGACTTATTCAAGACATTCTCCTCGGATATCTATAGAGATGGTGGAACATCACAGTTCTCAGGTATTGAACAAGGTATTTATTCATAATTATTGAAAGATGTGCCATCTGAAAAACTCACCTATTGCACAAACATGAACTCTTTCCACCTCTCTTGGTGCTGCAAAGGATGAACATAAACAGATTAGCAGGTTAATATTCTACAAGAGTTAACTTTCAGTTGTTAGGGATTTGAATTCAATGATAAAAAGTAGGGGTTTTTTTCCTTTTTCATTTATTACAATAATTGTAACAAGATCTGACTTTTTTTCCTCCAGAGTTTCTTCATAACAGATATTGTTTCACCCTAATTATTTTGCCACAGAAAAGACTCATACCTAAATACTGTCTCAACAAAGAGCACTATGTGGATGGTCAAGGTGTGTCTCTGTGATCCCAAAGACCTTAAATCTCAAAGATGAAAATCCTTCTGAAGCACAGTGTCTAGCCAGACTTCCCACGTCTGTACATCAGTGTTAGGTGGCAATGAGTCCCTTCGAGACACACAGTTCTCCTGGGTAGGGTATAAATGACCAGCTCCCCATTCAGCTCTAAGGAGTTTCCCAAAAGGAGGATGTCTAGAAATTCATCATCATGGATGTATCCCACAATTTGCCAGGGCAAACCTTGCCTCTCTTCCCTCCCCATCCCCTCCATGCAGTTTATGTTGCCTGCTGCCCCAAACATCTATATTTCCACACCCCCCCGCCCCGTATGAGAGACATAAGACAAGTCTAAACACAGCTGTCAAGTTCTAAAATCAGCATCAAAGCTCAGTAAAAGTGAGAGGGAAAAACAATATGCTTTGTTAAACAATACTGCCTCAGATCTCAAAGGGTTATACAATGAAAGTAATACCCCCTTTGAGTTCTGTATATGGCAAGCATTACCTAACATCCTCAGTCAGAACCCCACTGTTTATGAGGTGATGAGAAAAGAATACAGCTCCCTCATGTCAGAAGGACATCTCCATGGCCCTGCATGATTTTTTTTTGTTATTTTCAGATCTACTGAATCTTCTAGACATTAGAAAAGCAAAACATGCAGCCGTCACCTCCCTCGGTCAGTTCATAGGTTTGCCAAGGTCACAGAAAACACTCTTTTACATCAGAAGTTTTACCTTTAGGCTGTTTTACTCCTCCATGGGAGCCTGAAAGGATTTAAACAGATTTATCAAACCAGAAATGGAAATATTTATGTTTGGAAACATTGGTATTTCTAAACATTTCTTATTTCTTTCCTTCCCCACTGATACCAATTCTCAGTCTTTGACGTGGGTTAAAAGTTACTTCTCAGGAAAAAAAGTCTGCCTGCTAAATCACCCCCACCCCCTGCACGCAGTTAAAAGGCTTTCTGCTGCACTCCTAGTATTACTACTACTGCTATATATGTATATACATAGTGTGAGTTGCTACGTTTGTGTATTACATATGCATTGCTACCTACAGAATGCAGCATTTCTTTTTTTGTTTGTTTAATAGACATCACATTTCATGGTTAGCATGAATATTTACAATGATCTAATGCGATCATCTGTTTAATGCAAGCTATAGAATTCACTAGTTTGTTGGCACCCAATCCCAGTATATTTCTTTAAACTGCAACAAAGATGCAAACAGGTACCTGGAAAGCCCATTTCTTCTCTCAGTTGAGCAGCCAGGGAGGGAAGTTCAGAGCTGATGACAGAGACTCCCAGTGCCTCCTCTTCAGCAGTCTGGGGTGAGCCTGGTTCTCCTCAGAGCCTCCCAAAGGCTCTTCTGGGAAGGACCCTAAGCTTGCCACAGAGACAAGAAGTGCAAGGAAAAAGAAAATTTTGTGGAAAGGCACAACAAGGTTTCTTTTTTTTAATACCCAAACTACCAGGTGAGTCATCCAACTTTTAGCCCGAGAAGGTGTCTGAGCGGGCAAATCAACCTCAACCTTTGCTCACGTACAGCAGGATGGATGCAGCCTGAAATACATTTGTTAATACTGCTACTCTTCAGCAGCTTGAGAATTTGCTTTTATATCACAGCCATGAATGAAACACTTTTTGCTGCCACCCCATTTTGGCTAACGCTTTACTTTTTACTTGATAAAAGGATGTGCAATAGTCCATACTTCAAGTTGGAGCAAGGAACAGCGAATATTGTAATGCTGAGCTACTGAGATCACACATTCTGTGGAAATGGGAGTGATTTTGCAAAGATCACAGCATACAGACCTCATTTCAGGTTATAGAAGAAAGAAGAGTTTTCTCCCAGAGAGGCTACAGCCACGAGAGCAGGCTATGTTACTCACCAGGGAACAACAGTCAATAATTCTACAGCCACAGTATGTTATTCAGCAATAAAGAGATGGAGACCACTACCCGCTATTCTCCCGCTGTACAGTCCTCACTGGTTTTTTCCCTCAAACATACAAGAAACCTTCCTCATCATAAGGGACATCATCCTAGTACATGAAATCACCTGCCCCCCTGCACTGCACGGTCTGTAAAAGGTGCGTGGGGCTGGACATGGCAATAAAGAATGAGGACACACCAGAGCTGCTCAGCAAGAAGGGCAGCTTGAGGCTCCTCCACTGTGAGCAGGTGATTCTTCAGAAACGGCGGGGGAAGACTGAGAGACATTTTAGGGTCCAGGCAGGAAGAACATTCATATTGTAGCTGGTCTTGAATAAAACAACAGTGGAGGAATAAGGAGGGAAAAAAACCCAACACCTTTCTCTTGGTACAAAGTAACCACCATGCAGCGCCACATTTCAAAGTCTGCCCTGGGTGAGCATCCCAGGCCATCAGCCAAACGAACATGATTTGAATATTCCAGAAACACACATGCTTTCCTCAAAGCTACTCTTTCCGTTCCATTACAAAAACCACTCCCTCCACCAGAGAGAGGCTGTGTAACTCTGGGGCTGTCTCCCCATCTGTGACATCATGCCATAAGCAGCTTATCTTTGCAAAATACCTGGAGATCCACAGAGGGAAAAAATAGACACACAACCCTTACCTCCTCCTAGTGCTTGGCCAGGTTTGCACCTCCCAGCCTGGCTCTTGCTGCTCTACCCAACACAAACCCAAGCAAATTCCAACCTACCCCTCTTCCCAAGGCTCCAGTTTATTTAAACAGGTGGGACTAGAACTGCTGTACTTCCCAAAGTGCTGTCACAGCTGAAGCAGCTTATAAAGCAATTTGGCTACAGGTATCAATTAAGAGCGTGCACTGGGGAATTTCAGGCTGCAAAGGGGCAAGAGAAACACAGCAGCCATTTCTAGAGCTTAGGTGCTGGCAAAGCCAAAAGCAACATTCAGCTGCTTTGTAACTTGCTTAACTCAAAAGACCATTAGCTGGAATTGTTGCACAAACTCAATAACATTTTTTTATTATTATTTAAGACTGTCCCACTATTCTATTATCTGTCATTAATTTTCCATATGTTCCCCTCACCACTGCTTTTAGGCTGGGTTCGGTTTACAGAGGTGGATCAGATTTCTTTACAAGCCGGGACATTTGCTGGCTTGCTTACTAGCTTGAGGCCAGTTATGTTTGAGTGAGGCCCAAGCAAAACAAGTGAGATTTGGTGACGTTCCAGTGAGTAGGCACCAAATCTACATGATCTGAGGTTGTTGTTTTTTGAAAGTTTAAAATTTTTAAAGTAGAAGTTCCTTTTGCTATTTCAGATTATTTTTAAAAGGCAGCTGCTGGCTGATGCTTGCTCAAAGTTTGCAGCATCCCTCTACTAACTATAAAGCAAAGATTTTTGTTCTGTTTTCTTTACACTTTCCAATCAGGAAAAGATTCCTGGCTATCTATATTTTTAATCATAAATGGGCAAATGCACTGGGATATTTGGAAAAAAAGAAACTAGTGAGAAGGAGATCAATGAACCATTTTATTTCCAGCATTTGTACTAGATAACAAAGTCTAGTGCTTGCAAATCTTTCTCTCAAAAGCATTAGAATTTCACATGAACCCCCCAACTCAAATCTGACTCCTAGAAACATTTCTTACACTGTCACAATCAATGAGTCAATAAAAAATATTTAAAAGTGAAATATCTTTCCATTTGAGCCTTAAAAATAAAATACTGAACACCTGAATAAGCACTGATCCTCTAACTATATCCTGGATTATTTCCTTTTTTTTCTCACTGTTTTTAGCTTTATTATTTCCAGCATGCACGTCTGAAATGGATTTTAAATGCTTAGGGACAAGGACTATTGTAAATTGCCAAGAAAATTTGAGGGCCTTATGGAAATGCTAAAGTAGAATTTCAAAAGTAATTTGACACTGAAGGACCTCCAGACCTTTGAAAATCCCCCATTTTATACTCCCGCTGCTTACACACAGAAACTTAAGGTAGCAGAACCAGAGTATAGTCCAGACATGAGATGAAATGAAAATACCAGTATTAGATATTGCATTCCATGTTTAGTCAAATACAGAGTAGAGTGCTAGTAAGCAGTAGTTTGAAAATATCCTGAATGCCACAGGATTCTCACAAAAATATACGATGTATCTGTCCTGGTACAAAGACATTCCCTCAGTTTTGCTTCAAAATTTGAGCACTGTGTTACAGACGTCGTAACAGATGGCATCTGAAAGCTGTATGAATGCTGGATAGAAACATCATATTGCCCATATTGTTACTATTAGCGGCATTTCTCAAGGTAAGTGAGCACAAGACCCTGTAGAGCTAAGCATTTACATAAATACAGACATATATTTTCTTTCGGACACAAGCAGTGTTTAGGTCCCACAGAGCAGAAAACTGCAGCTCCTGACAGCTAGGACAGCACTTGTGTGCTGGGATCCAGAGCTTTGGGAAGTGGAGAATAAAGACACCCCAAATGGAGTTCTGAGCAGGAGCTGCCCAAATTATCCATTAGGAAAAGCGGAGGATATTGGGATTACCTTAAACCTTTCTGGAATTTAGAAGCCTATCTCAAGGCAGGGATCTCCACCCTCCTCCACTGCTATCCAAACCTCCTCCACCAAAACACTAAGAGAAGTGGGTGCTGTTGCTGCCAGGCCTGTTTTACACAATCACCCTGCAACTAGAGCATGCCCTCAGAATGCAGAAATTTGGGCTCAGTTCCCTCTAGGCATGAAGGGATCTGAACCTGTGTTACCCACACCTGAACCAAAAACTATCAGGCTATAGGTTATCCTGCTCTGGAAAGTTCCCCCTCTTCCTTCTAAAGCCGTTTCTTTTAGCATGCTTAGGAAATGAACCTAACCTAAACCGAACATCTCATCAACTCATCTTTATTTTTGCCCTTCACAACTAATTTCTTTAAAGGGACAATTTACTTGCTGAGGTTTTTACAAAGTAACAGTAAATACTTCCATAAATACTGCACTATTGCCATATCCCAAATTTTCCATGCTTCCCCACAAAGTAAATTCAACTTTGATGAAGGAAGGGTTAAATAGGTAGTCCAAAACAGAGAATAGAGAGGAATGACCATAGTCAACCCACTCAGGGCCTGGAAGTGTTCAGCACAACTCAGCAGCTCATCCCCTGTCCCACAGGGACATCCTTTTTCTTCAGTTTGCTTTATGATTTATCAGACAGGGAGGGAGGGAAGGAGATAGGAAGAGGGGAACAGATGGGGAAGAAAACTGAAAGTCTCGGTGATAAAAGGAAGAACAGATTTGCAAGTCATTGGCAAAAATGCAGTTATTTGGTGATTAAATGTTGTGGTAGGTTGGATCTAGCTTATCAGGAGAACCCACATACAGATCTCACTGAGAGCCCTGTGGAGTCCAGAACTACTGGGGAACCACCAAATGGCCACCAACCACCCCTAAACATGGAGCTGAAACAGAAAAGAGAAAATTAGGAAGAAAATTTGGGAAAGAATATTCACATGAAAGGGCAAGATTTCAAGGAGTCGATGGCGTGAACAGCAATAAGAGCAACTGATAGATAAAGAAAGATGAGGTTGCAGAATAGACCTGTGACTAGATCAGGAAAATCCCAGCGGGGGATTAACTACACACTACGGGTTTCTGTGCTTAGACACAAAGAGCTTTACAAACCAGATTGTTGGCAAAACTTCACGAGTCCCACACTGGAATAATTAAAATAAAAGCTGTTCACTGAAGTTATTTTTGGTGGGCATGTTTGGATCAGAGAGTGGAGTTGTTGAGCACAGTATAATACATGCCAAAAGTCCTATGATGTGCCTGCCACTGTGCCCTGCCATACTTGGAAATTATGTTCAAAAACTCTGGTAGAGAGTCCTTATTGGCTTCACACTTGAAGGACAAACCAGTGCAACACATTTCAGTCAGAGGTCACAGCGCTGGTCCTGAGCCATTTCTCCTGCAGGCTTGGAGAGTCTCTGTGGCAGACCTCACAGCGGGCAAGGGACTTCTCTAACCCAGGTATTCCTACTCGAATTTCAGATGTACATATCCTAGAGTGACTGGTGTGTAGAAGTCAGGTTATATCATGTGGTGACCCCCGTCTCTAACGAAATGGGGTGCCTGTAGCAAATACACCTTCACAGCTGAAACAGACTGGCAAACCAGATAGCAAAGCATTTAGATCTATTAGAAAAATATCACCACGCTCAGGTATAACAGTTTTGTTTTCTTGCAGTGAAGTTCCTCAACGGACCAGCAGAGAAGCTGGGTGCTTTTCTTCATGTCTTCATGTTCCCTCACCACAGGCATTTTTCCCCTAAAAACCACATAGTACAACATTTGCTGTACATGTAGACAAACAGAATACAAAACAAGTTCTGAAACAAGTGTGAACCAGAAATTTCAGATGAGAAGAAAGAAGGCACCTTTTGATGAAGGATATATCAGGCCCAAAGCCTGTCTTTGCTTGTATGGAAAACTGGTAGACGTCTAACTGAATTCAAACTTCTTTAAACCCAAACACTAGGTATATGGCTTGAAGTGGCTGAAGCAACCTTGAAGCATAGCAACAACTGACTCAATCAATCTGCCAGGGACCAGAAAAGCAGAGCCCATACCCAATTTGTTAACTGCTCTCATAGTGATACCGTACCCACAGTATAACACTGCTTCTCCCCTGCAGGAGCCCTATGCCAGCAACTTTTTCCCGAAGAATGTCTCCTTCCTCCAGCATAACAGCTCCTGAGAAGTCACAGCAGGGCAGATTGCCTTCCTTTTTTTCCAGAGGTTAATTTCTCCTCAACATTGGACAATGCAGGTTGACCTTTCTTGCTGTTATGCAAATACAGCCGCCAGACAATAAGTTTCCAAATCAGACTTCTACTGAAAAAGAAAACAATATGAGAAGGTCTTTTAAAAGGAAAGAGTGGGTGGTTGCAATTTGCCAAATTCTTATTTAAGCAACTTAGACTTTCTCAGCGTTTAACTCAGCCATGAAAGTGTTAATGAGGATAGGCATGAGGGCTGAGACCAGATTCTTGTGAAGTGTTGTATTTCTGTCATCTGAAAGTTAAACAGCGGGCTAGGAAAATCCAAATGGTGGCTTCATCCTCAGAATGACAGGAGAAAGAAAAATATTTGCACTTTTCCCCCTCTAAGGAGAGGATTGCAAAGGAGCGTCTCTCTCAAGACGCTCCTTTATTCTCTTGACAGCAAGAGCTGGACTGCTGAGACTGTCTCCAGTCACACGTTACTAATACCCCAGCTTGTCCTGTCTGGAGCCCATGTTGCAAATACTGTTTTTCTGAGAAATCATGACATCCATTTGCTTTATTTTGTGGACACCAGACTCCCTCAGTTCCGTATCCTTGCAAAAGCGCAAGCAACTTCTGTTTAACAGGTCCTCTGAAGGTAAAAAGTGAAGTTGCCAGAGCCAGGATTTGTCTGTAGAGTTTGCAGAGCCAAAGTCTTCCTCCAGCTGCACCTATATAGCCCTCTTACACCCTCTGTTGTCATGGATGCTATTTAGTTCATCAGGAAAAAAAATTATCTCAAAAAACTCTACTGATCTTTTTTTTTGGTTCAATATCTGAATCTGAGACTTCTGGGGTCAATTATGACTTCCTAAAAACACAGCCTGTATTCAGACAAACTGTCTTCTCTGACACTGCTTCTTGCTATTTTAAAAAAAATCTATAAACATCCATCAAAATAACCACATTACTCTCAAATCCTACCTTTTCTGAAATACCCATTTAAAACATTAGCCACAGTGTGATTACTGCTGTACTTAGGCTGTGCTGATCGGTATCACTGCATTTGTACTCCCTCCTCTTGTCTGTCTCCATCTCTTGACTCTTTGCTATATGTTTGGACTGTAAGCTCTTTAGTGCAGAGATTGTTTTTACATTCTCCCTTTGGACAGGAGTTAGCACCATCAGCCTAAGCTCCAAGCTAATATAAAGGACTGACTGGGAAGACAGCTTTGCTTTGTTTATGAATGACTGGTCTCTTCATGACACGTTGGAGTTTATTGTGCATAGTTAGGAAGAATATTATTTGGAAAAGAAACATCCAAATTTTCATCTACAACCTTCAAAATTAGAAATTATTGTGAATATTTTAACCTCTTGCTAAAAATTGGGGCATCTTAAAAATAGTCTTTAAATACTTTGCATATAACGTATGTCATAAATGTTGCTTCCAAATAAATCTTTTCAATTTCTCTCTTTTCAACCCCTCCTGCCTGGAAAGAAGCATTGATTTGGAAAGCTGCAGGGGCCTCCAGACTCAGGGCTAGATTCTGTTCTCCTCGGCAGGTTTGTAAAACCACAGCAGCTCCACTGACCAAAGCTGAGCTCCAGGGATTGAAATCAGTATTTAACACCTTTATTGGTTCCAATATTTTTTATCTTCTCACCACCCTCCACATACTCTTTAAAACACAACCCCAAACTCCCCAGCAATACCTGTTAATCCATGCGTCAGGAAGAGCTGAGGCCTACACCAGCTCTCGAAAAGCATGGAGCCATGGCAGGAGCACCCGTGCTGTTCAGGGGCTCCCTCGTATGACCAAGGGGCTGTCAACAGAAACAACATACCATCCCAGAGACTGGGACTGTCTCATTTGGTAAAGTTGCCAGAACCAGACTCTTTGCTGCCTTACTTATTTTCATGTTGCAGAAATATGAGTTATTGTGGTAAAAGTTTCCATTGAGGGGAGATTCCCAAGCTAGGTCTTCAGAGGTTTTCACTTCTTGCTAGCAGGGCCTGGGCACAGTTTACACAGACTGGCTGATGGGTTCCCACATAGAAACCAGCCAGCCAGTTTGCACAAGTCTCTCATTCTGAAATATGTGTAATTTATTTGAGCTGATAGAGAGGATAAGAATCAACTGCCTGTTTCCCAGTTAATAAAAAACATACAATGAGAGCAGAGATCTGCCAGCATATCTTGTTTACCCAAAAATGTTTGGCATTAAATGTGAAATCGGAAATGAACTCATTATCTGATTATTTTCATTTTGAAGAATTAACTGCTTTGGGGAAAGGCTTGTCTTAATCAGTCCCCTCATACGGATGACTAATTGCAAATACATATCTCTGGAGAACACAGCAAAAGCTCGTGACTCCCAGGGTAGGACGTAGCACTATCAATTTGGACAAGAACACTAGGAGTATCCTCTCGCGTGCCTTATTTCAAAACAGAAGGAAATTCATCTAAGCTAGCACCATCATGCCCATACAGGTGAGAAGTGTTTCAAAAAAGGCTCTATACTCTGTAGTTCTTAGCCAGGCGATATGGATTTGCCCTTTCTCCTCCCAAAGGATAATTATATAGCAGTAGGGGCAGTTATAACTTTCTAGATGTAAAAGAATGCTGAAGCCAGGATCCCTCTGTGCAGTAAATGAGCATACCTTAGCGAAAATTAAGAAAATGTAATCAGATACCCATTTGGGGCTAATAATGCTTTTGGTAAACTTCTCTATCTAGCACCAAACCCAGGTCACTTTGGATTAAGAGAAAACTGTGCTCAAGACAGTGCATTAGGCTGCATCTTTTTTGTCTCTTGCTGCAGCTTTGTTCTGTTTGATCTCAGCTTTCAGTGTTCTCTGGTTAGCCATCTCTGTAGCTGGCCCAAGAGCTGCCGCTCGTTCTAGGGTTGCTGAGTGCTTCCGCTGTGTTCAAAATGCTGCGCTTTTTTCCTGTTGGGGACTGGAGTGAATTTCAAAAAGGGTACTGTGGAACCTTTCACTGTATGTCAGCACTGTGCAGCTTAAATAAGCGTGTGTCCCTCACCAAACACTTTGCTCTTCCTTTTTTACTCCAGTTATCCCCACCCTCACATGCCCTCTAAACCTACCTGCAATATCACAGTGTGCATGGTTTAAACTTTCTCTTAGCTACACTTGATTTTTTTTTTTGTTTGACCAGCAATCCAGAGGCAAAAGTACATTGAGTGGTGTCCAGGAAGGCAGCAGATTTCCCAGGATGGTTCTGGGCTGTCCAGCAAGTCAACACACTGCTTGACAGGCTTACTGCAGCCCATGGTTTGTGTAACACAGGCAGGGATAGCCTGAATGCCTTCCCTCCAACTCAGCCAGTACAGAGCACAGGTATCCAACAGTGTCCTGACTCACCATGCTGTTGGTCCTTAGCACTCAGTTAGATCTCTTCACAGAGCAGAACCAGTCAGGAATGGGAAGTTACCCTGTCTGGGTGAATCACATTAGGGTCTCCAAAACACTGCAGCTACCATTTGTGGTTCTTCCTCAGTCTTAGTTCTCCATCAGTTAGGGTGGGCAGGGAGAAAACGATTCCCCATAGCTTGCCTTTGAACTTCTTAGGCAATTTGAAAGGAACATATCCCATCAGCTGCAATAGTCACCCTCTGTGACCGCATAAAAATGACACAGGCAGGAAAATGCAGCAATATAGTTAAAGTTATAGAAAAAAGAGTATCATTTTTGATATAGCCTAATAAAGAACATTAAGGGGGGAAAAACCCACCCTGAAAACATTACATTCTCACTGGCAAAGATACACATTCCCAGCCTAATACAGATGTGACAATTTCCATGTATTCTTGTTTTTCCTTTCGTGTCAGAGTACACACACCAGTGCTTGCCTTTTCTCCAACAGCTGGTCTGAGGCAGTGAAGGGTCACCACTACCATGCTGTTTCAGTTCCTGGAGGCTCCCTGATCTGGCAAAACACCACATTTTCTGAACATCTCTGTCTTGCCCCAGAAACTGGAGAAATATTCGCTATTTGAACTGTTAAACTTTCATTTCCTAGCTGATGTTGTCTCAGCATGAGTAGCTTTTTAGACTATGTTGGTGTTTGCTCTTTTTTCTTCAAATTGCTGAAAGATCCCTTTTGGGACTGAAAGGTACAATTGAGCGTGAACTTTGTGAATTCCTCCGTATGGCAAATATGAGCTTTCAAAACAAAGTATTTGAGGCTTTCTTTCCATTAAACTATAGAAAGTAATTAACCAGGAAGTATAAACAGCAAATTCGAGCACAACAGAATGGGCTGTTTGACTCTCTTTTCATTCCAAATGAAATGGAAAAGAGGAGGAGTAGCAACTTTCTCAAAGGAATTTGTCACATGTGTTGTTTGCCCATATTTTTCACATCTTGTTCTTTCACAGCCTATTAGACCCTGGAGTTGAAGCTGCATTCTTCAACTTCCTTCTGTAATCCAGACCAAACTGTGTCACCCCATAGCTGCATTTTTATCTCATTGAATACTGTGGGTTTATTTAATTATTACTAATATGGTGTCTAAAATAATTTCTAAAATGTTGAAAGTTACATTGGCTGCCCAAATTGCCAAAACCATAAAATGGTGCTGGTTTCCATTGCTCTTGATGTTTCTGTTACCTTTCAACGCTTGAAATAGAGCTAAGAGTTTATCTCACTAAAGAAGTATAGTCAAAAAAAACAAAGACCATCATCATCACCACTGCTGATTACGGAAAGCAGCTTGCTGGTCAGTGTTCCTGTACAGAGAAGAGCAAACTTTCTCCTAATATTTCCATGGACATGTTGTCACCTGGAGTCTTTTCCTACAGCTTCTGCTTTTTAAAATTATTTTTCTCAAATTCATTTGTTTTAATCCAATTTTGGGTTGGGAGGAAGACCGCTATTTTGAGCTGGTCCTGCCACCTCTTTCTTTCACCTATGGAGAGCTTGCAGGTAAAGACCCAGGGTGGCTTCTGTCAGACTTGACCAAAGACCCTTAGTTAACTTCAGCCCTCAGCTAACCATTTCACTTATTTCTAACACACCGTACCGCACCACGTAAGCATATGTAGTGCAAGACCATTTCCTCCCCTTGCCTAGCCCTGTAGTCAAACGGGTGGGGACATAAAGAGCAGGTGGAAGGATACTATGGTCTTCCTGAGGAATAACTGGTTAATTGGTCTTACAGCAGCTATCATAGAAGACACTAGGCAGATATACAGCTAACCATGGTGAATTAGGGACTTCTTCACTGACAGTTTTAGCTGTAATGTAAAAATTTAATTTGGAGTCTTGAATGAAGTTATATTGAGCTGAAGTGTCTATGCTATGTGTATATTTTCATCTGTAATTTTTTTATGGCTTCAGCTTGTCCTAAATGGTGCTGCTACCTATAAATCAAAGCTTTCTCTTACTGCCTTTCAAGCTCACGAGATTAAAATGAGAGGGAAAGACAGAAACAAGAAGATGGCATTGTCTTTGGGAATGGTTCTGTAGGTCTAGCAGTTCAACAAGCTGCACCTCCATTGCTGTTTCATGCTGTCTTCAAGAAGTAATGAAGAGGAAATGTTAACAACTGTCAGACCTCTCTGTTAAAGACTGATTTATTCCCAGCACACTGTGTTATGGGCTTTGTTTTTCGTGATTTATTCTCAAATATTGCACTTTGTTTTCCTGACAAAAATATACTCAAGAGCATTGTTTGTTAGCACCTGGCATATTAGGTGGATGGATTCCAAATATACTTGTGTACAGGAGTGGTTTTGTTTGTTGTACTTTTGTATGAATCAGCTTTTCCATCAATAGAATTTCCCACATCTAGAACCACTCAGTAAGGGCAGGTACATGGGCTGATTTCTACACTGCTGCATTTATTTCTTGGGTTTTCTGTGATTCTCTATGCATGCGACTGAATGCCACATGCCCAGAGAAGGAGGGGAGGACACTGAACCAAAGATCAGGCACACATGCCATCTCTCACAAGATTTTTCTTTTTTTTCTCCTGTTGATATTTCTCTGTCATTGCAGGCTGAAGTGTGCCATTGACTTTTTTGTGCACATCGGGTATTCTCTGGTCTAAATTACCCAGCTCCTCAGGCACTCAGGTTTACTTAAAATATAAAGCAGCCACTACTATGGCAGCCAAATACAATGTCTCTGAGAAGCAGCAAATGAACAGGTCCTATTTATCTTCAGGTAAATTTGGAAGATGAGGCTATGTAGCAGAAAACACACAAAGTTCTACTACTGGTTCCTGGAAAAGTTACATTACATTAACCCAACCCCATCTGCAGCTCTGGAACTTGACAGCAGCCACAGAAATGGCCACGCAGCTTCCAACTGAGTAAGCACAGATTTTATACAGCAGCTTGTTTTAATAAAGCATTGTTCCCTGTTATATTGAGGGTCCAAGCACTGTACGTGGCACAAAAATCAATAAAGCCTATGGAAAGTTTAAGAATGAAGCAAAAGAATTGTACTTATGCTGTCAGAATTTACCACTAGTGCTTGCAAAGGCACTTAAAATGGAAGTCTGTATGTCTCATGCTGAAGCATCACAAATGAAGCAAAATACCAAGCAACTTTTCAGGCTGAGACACGCTTATTCCAACTCCCAGCCCATCTCTCAGGATAATACTAAATAGTGAATGAACTGAATTTTGTCTGCCACTGAGGTGCTAGGTTAAGGACATACAAAAAGGATGTGATTTAAGATGAATAGCATTATTTTACAGTGCTTCAGAGCACTGAATGTTTTTCAGAGCAGTAAAGGGCATGTAGCTTCTTCTCAAAAGAGATCATAATCCACATTTGCAGAGGATTAAATAATCTAAGTGCAAATGGAGTTGAATAAAAAATATGTAGAGTTAACATAAATACAAAAAAATTTTGAATTAAGTATAGAATCATAGAATCATAGAATATCCTGGGTCAGGAGGGACCCGTAAGGATCATCAAGTTCAACTCCTGGCTCCACACAGGCCCAGCCAAGTCAGAGCATGTGACAGAGTGCATTGTCCAGATGCTTCTTGAACTCAGTCAAGCTCTGTGCTGTGACCCCTTCTCTGGGGAGCCTGTGCCAGTGCCCAACCACCTTCTCAGTAAAGAACTTCTTCCTAACATCCAACCTAAACCTCCCTTGTCGCAGCTTCATACTGCTCCCTCAGGTTCTGTGACTGCTCACACCAAAGAGAGATCCGTGCCTGCCCCTTCACTTCCCCTTGTCAGGAAGCCATAGACCACAATGTCATGTACCGTGGCGCCCAAAACTGCACACAGTACTTGAGGTGAGCTGTGTTCTACACCAGGGCAGTGTAGAGCAAGACAATCACCTTCCTGGACTGGCTGCAACAGCCATGCTTGATGCACCCCCAGATACAGTTGGCCCTCCTGGCTGCCTGGGCACACTGCTGGCTCACATTTAACTTGCTGTGGACTATACACAGGGCAATGTAATATTTTTGCCTGTATTTCCATATCAAACATGGACAAAAAGGGAAGAAAAGCTACTTCAAAATATCTTCTGAAAACATCCACATGCAAGGATGATTGCAACCGTATGAGATGTGGGCATTACCGTAAGTCAAGGACACTTCTGAACACATGTAGGGGCTATTCTCATTAGCCTTGATGAGATGAAACGTATCAGAGAAGTTTGTATTAGCAGTCCCATCACAATGGCATGTGTGTTGCACAGATGAGAGCTGTCTTAAGATGAAGTTCAGTTTTGTGAAAAGCATGTTTGGTAAACCCTCTTTGCGTCAGACCAAATGATAGCGGGTTCCAGCCCAGGTGCCTGGATGCCATGGACACATTTGAAAAACTGTACCTCACATGCTCAGTTTTCCATGTCCTCGTGCTACAGGACATATGAGGTTAATATCCTCAGCCGTTTTTATTACCATCCAGTCTGAATTTACAGCTGCAGTAGAGCAATCCACTTGGTATCTTGTTTCCAAGACATGCTGTCCCTATCTGTCTGTATTTCTGTTTAAAATAGCAAAAGCTTTGCAGAGATCTTTTGGACACTGCTAATTCTTAAATTTTTATGCCTATCTACCTCTTCCCCCCACCCCGAAGCGAACTACAAAAATGACAGTGTGACTCTTCTGCAGAGAAGTCGCACAGAGCTGCAAGCTGCGCTGATGGCAGGGGGTATTCTACCAAGGCACAATCTCTGTCAAAGTGCTGCCGCCCGCACTGTATCGCGATGACTGTTCCTCTCATTGATGCCTCAAAGCATTCGGGTTCCTGCGTCAGATATGAAAATGAATAACCATTCTTTCTTCTAAAGGGTAGCTGCAATGCTTGGATTGCATAAATAGTACATTGTAGCCATCCTAGCCCAAACTGGGGCCCTCCCATCAGATTTTATGAACAGAAGAGGGTTGGGCCTGGCTGATAACTTGGGAAAGAGATGAGAGGGGAAACCCCCAGCATAGCAGAAACTGGTGTTAGTGAAACAATAGCTGGAACTCTGAGTCATTGCTGAAGGAAACATCCAAACACAAGCATCAGAGGACACACTGTACTGCAGAAAGAGCCAGCTTCTGGATAAGTTACACACAAAGAGACCTAAAGAATGTTTAATTTTGAAAAAGTTAACATTCCCTCTACGCATTTTTCAAGAATGAGACCAATATCCCCCCCGGTGGTTTTAAATTTGGTAGCTACCTTTGTGCCAGACTCCAGTAACTTGGCTTGGAGTTTAGCCTGCTCTTTGCTTTTCTGTCTTCTGCAATGGTAGAGTACTGCACCTTAAGCAGCATTAACTAATAATCCTCTGCATCTCCTTACTATATAGCAAATGAGTGCTTTAACAGTATTTCCTGACTTAAACCTTATAATCATGAAAAAAGTTTGAAAAGCCTTGTAAAGATGAGGAAACAGACTCTGAGAGCTGCTGGATTTGTTGAAAAGCCATAAAGAAGTGCTGTGTTTGGGGCAGGCAGACAATCTGATCATATGCATAGTACAATCATGAAGACAGAAGGAAAAGAGAGAAAAAACTGGGTTCACCTGTCTACCTAAGGCCAAGCTTTTTGGGTTTTAATGCAGTTTTTGCTCTCACTACCTGAATGAAATCGTAATTGGAAAGAGTGTGTCCTTTAGGTCAGAGCCACAGCCACAAGACTGCCTTTTCTCTCTTGCCACAGGTTTTCCATTTCAGGAGCTGATCCCTGCTTAAGGTAAACAAGACTCAGTTCAGCTGAATATAATAGATCTATTTCAAGTCAACACTAAGTCAACACTGAGAACTGCAAAGCATTTCAGTGAAAACCTGAGTTTCAGGGGGAAATGTTATTCACTGCATATTTTTAAGAATGAAAACACCAGCTGAGTGAAACTATTCCAAAGCCAGGATATTTTATGTATGCTTAGCTTAATAAATGGAAAAATGTGTAAATCCGCTGCTTCTAGAGCATTATAAAAATGGCATTACATAGAAGATTGATTTCCAGAGCTCCCAGGGGTACGCTCTCTTTTCCTGATGCACATGTCTAAGCACCATTAACACTGTTACCAGGGGGACAATATACATGTCAGTATAAACTACACGATCAGAACCTTCTGAATTACAACTCCCTAATTAGTGTCCCTGTGTCAATTATCCCATTCAGGATGTCAAATATTTCATGAGGATTAAATTTCAAAATACACAGACTCTCTATTTGATATATAAAATCCCAAATGGCTGCTCAACATATATCAATGGTGTTGTATCACATACAGCAGGTAAAAAATTAAACAGTCTTTCACATACCCCTACCCTGCTTTTGATAGCATTTAATTTGACACTGCAGTTGCATCCATGTATTTTTACTTGTGGGGATACTCACTGAGCAAAACAGGAGGAAAAAAAAAAAAAGGTTTCACATTTTCAGCCAGCATTTTCCTTTCCAAAATAGTGACAACATTGTAATTCAATACCCAAACTGAACCTCTCTGACCTTTGAATCCAAAACTGACGGGTAAGGGAGAGGAGGAGAGTTAGAAGAAAGGGGCTTTACAATGCCGACGTCAAAGAAATCTTTTCTTCATCACATATTCTTCACTGCCAGGGAGAAAAGAATGTGTGTGTGTGAGCGCGCATGCAGCCGGGATGTAAGCGTATCCAGTTGAAAGTGGTTTGGCTTTCAGATTTACCAAGCTTCCCCAAATAAAACTGGCTTTCTTGATATACATTCAAGTTATAAAACCAACTTGGCCTTCATCTATTAGAGGAAACAGATCTCGAGGTGAGCAAAGTAACACTGGGCTACTTTGACTGCAGAGAAGCACGCACCTGAATTAAAATCTCTGCATAGTCCCCAAACCGAAGTGTTTCCAGAAGGAAGCTGAACAGGTGAATCAAGAACTAAATTATTTTACACTCAGGACAGCATTAACGCTCCACAACTTGAAATCTTTTGAAGTTTATTGTTTGGTTTAACTTGTTAACTTTCCCCTTAGCCATCACTTTTTCACTGTCACTTCTCCACAGATGTCTCCGTCAAAAAAGTGGTTACATAGAAACACTCTAATGAGCAAATTTACCAACTGAAACCAGGACAAAGAATCTTAATTGACTATTGAAGAAAATGCACAGAAAGCAACTTTTGAGTTTATAATTGTAAATATTGTGTCAGAAACTCAGCCCTCACAATGACACTCATCTATTTTAGACAGAAGCATTAGCAAACCTAATCTGCTCAAATTTTGTCATTAGACCACACAATAGACTACTCGAGCAAGCAACAAACCAAAAATTAGTCCCAGAAATAATTAAGGAAATAATTTAAAATATCAAAGGAAAGAGGATCATGTTTGGCTATGAAGTGGCAAAATATAGCTAATAAATTATCTCTTATAAAGAAGTAGCCAGACTCCTAACCGATGGCTTTTTTTATTCATTTGTGCTGTAATAGCATATGGAGTGGGCTGAAGGTAAGAGATTAGAAAGAGCCAAATGTTACTAAAATAGAAAGGTCTAGACAACAGTGTCGTTTAAGATCTCAGGCCAGCCTTGAGAAGAAGGGGGAGAAATAAGAGAAGAAAAGGGAAAGAAAGAAAGAAAAAAAAAAAGGAAAAGTAGTAATCTGAATGAAACTGAAATGCATAGAGCAGCTTTGCACATTCACAAACAACATTTTACCAAGTAATTTCAAGGACATTTTCAAAGTCTTGTAGTTAGGTTCCTGCCCTCGGTGCTCTCTGTAAGCGGGAACTCTCATTTTCCCACCCCTGCGGGAGCTCTGATCCACTGAAGACAGGGAATCGCCAGTTAGATACCAGCAGCATGAAGAGCGCAGTGTGGCTCCTCCCTGTGCTCTCATCTCGGAGCAGCCTCTGAGCACAGTGCTCGTGCAAATACTACTACCTACAACCATCAACAACTGGATCCCTTTTCCAAGTTACCTTTGCCTTACATTTGCTATTTCACACCACCTCTACTAATACAAGGCTGATAGCATTTTCACCCCGTGCTATCCTTTTTAGTGGTGCCTAAATCCACTGATTCATCAGTGCATACTAGTCTTTAATAAACTAAGGTCAATGTAATTTCCTTCTCCTGGTGCTCTCTTCCCCCACAACATATTCTTCATCTGTTTCAGCATCACTTTGAAGTGACTTCCTTGCCTGGCATGCTAAAATCCAGAAACAGAGTGCCTGTCATTATGACCGCAGTTCATGCCCTGACTAGTCACAGCAGAAGGAGAATTAGACTATAATCTCCTAAACAGTGTAGAATCTGTAGATCAAAACCAACTAGCTCTTTTTGGCATGTAGATCAATGGACCAGTGTAGGGGTATGAAAATCCAAGCAATTTTTCTAAAGTAAAGTCAACCTCAGCGTGGATTTGTTCAGCTTGGATTTTCTCTCGTCTGCCCTTCACTCCCCTACCCCCAAAAGCAAGTCTTCAGAAAGGAGCTTTTATTGCATCCTGAAAAACAGCAGCTTCTGTTGGCCGAGAGGGCAGAACAGGCACACACAAACATACACTTAGAATACAGGCAGTACAGAGATTAAAAACAACTACCCCGCCTAGCCTTCTTGATGGGGTAAGGATGTTTGCATGTCTTTGCTCTAAATATAAAAACAAACAATGGTGGCTGCTCTAATCAAAGGAGTAATAGCATGATGCCAAAAAAATTCACAATGCATCAAAACATTTATACAGACTCTAGAGTTGTTTCACTGAAGAGACACAAACTGCCCAAAGCCACGCACAGAAAATATTCAGAGAGAGTCAGAGGAATGGAGTCGCGCCTGATGGAGTAACAGAAAGTTTCTTGGCACGAAGCAGTGATTTCCATAACACAGTGCACAAGGGGTTTCCACTTGCAGAAATGGAGCCCCGCCATGCTGACCCATGTCACCATGCACACAATTTAGCTGGGATAGCCCAAGTCCTGCTGGAAGTTCACTGACGCTTTCTATCATAAGTTACTTGAAACCTCACAGGTGTGCGGGGAGCTCTCTTCCAGTAACACGAGTGGGCCTAAATATAATCCTCCAAAGAGGCGTCCATAAGATCAAAATTTTCTTTACCTGCCCTAATGAAAAATGTCAAATCAAAGGCTTATGGGAAAGACTTTTAATGTAGAGTTTTTTCCTCTCTGGTCCTCTTTGGTTTCTCAGCTTTGATGTCTGACAGGTTCATCATATTTTCTGGGATTTTTTTTCCTTAACGGCTGCAATTCTCTGGGAAAGGGAGAAGGTGGCGGAGGCCAGGCTGCTGACCACATATATCCAATATGTGCTTTCTAAGGCTCCCTCTTAGTGACATTTCAGAAGTGGAAAGTTAACAACTATCATAAACAAAAAAAAATCTGTAATCCTAACTCCTCCTTCCACTCAATTTTTCATGCCACTGTGGACCAGTGTGGAAAGAGAGGGCCTCCAGAGTATCAGCTTTAGTAGATGGGGACATGCAGGATAGTGTGAAACAGTTGGAAGGCCAGGCTTAAACATGTAACCTGAAACACTGGAAACTAGAACTCACAGCGGGGCTTAGCAACAAAATCAACAATATAGGCAGCGCATGACATGTGATCACCAAAGCAGAAGCAAGGTTGCTTAAATATAGCCTCTGTAGGTATTAGAATATTTCTGAGAAGTACACATCAAGCACGAGACAGATGCTACTAATAAGTAGAGCTTTAGAAATTTATTTTTGTATTTAAACATCCAGCTATATTTATCTGAAAGACTTAACCATACCATTCTTGACAGAAAGGTATGCCAGTTACTTACTGCTGTCTAGACAAAAAGATTTAAAACTGGAAAAGATAAACCCGTTGTAAGGGAACATGGAAAAGTGCTTTAAGAGTCCATGAGAAGGGCAGCATCTCTGCACTTGAATCCCCAGATCTCTGGCTTTAAGAGCTTTGTCTATTGGGGAATTTGCTGTATTAATTATTTCATAAACAGCTTCCTAATGCTTGTTCTTGAACAATTCTTGGGTTGGGGGGTAGTAAGTCATGAAAACTCTAGAAAGCTGGAAAAATCAATCAGTCTTACAGGCACGAGTGATGTCTGATGATCATCTGACACTTTTGGAGTTCTGACTACGGTGTGGTGAACCACTTCAAACTAGGACATAAAGATATGAATCATCTACAGTGAGTAAGCTGTCCCACTTCCAAATTTCCTGAAAAAAATAATTTAAAAAATCCAGACTTTCTGGACACTCACCCTAAGTGTTTGGACAGCTTTAAATGATCCTGTGATCTCAGTGAAGAAATTGTTCTTGAAATGAGTTACATATTTCACCTCTATTTTTAGTATAAACATAAAACAGACCTGCTAAACAGAGGTTTCCCAATCTCTGCTACAGTAATTTGGTACCATGTGGTACATAAAGTTGGAAGGAAGCAGCATACAAAAAGAATTACCACAGACTTCAAGGAGCAGAAAGGTATGAAGAGTTTCACAAGCTACCCTAAATATTCAGAAATATTTATATATACATGTATGTGTGTGTGTGTGTCTGTGTTTGGGGTTTTTTTTGATAGGGCAGATATTTCTGCACCACTACATCCTTTAAGCATTTCATCACCAAGCCTAAACAAACAAAAGACTAAGAGCAGTGCTCAAGTAACACTTCAGAACAGCAAGGTCCTATTAAAAGTGAGCTCCAGGTAGAAACAGGAATAAAACTGATACAATTCATTCCTGGGCCCCTTCACCACCCCATTTGCATTGCACAAAAGATGCCCTGGAGGAATCACTCAAGGCAAAGTCCAGGTGATAAAAAAAAAATATCAGTGCACTGACTTTATGCAACTCATTTCTCTCATTCTGCTGAGAATGACGTTGAGGTTCAGGTCATGGACACTGTGTAGAGTACCGAAGTACACAGTGCTCTGTGTGGGTATCTTACAGCCATGAACTCCTGAGACTGCTGCAGGCCAAAGGAGTAGGAATATGCATGAAGGTGGCATAAGTCAGCCACCTTTCTTTTCCCAAAATTTTACATGGGCCACTGAGTAGGAATTAATTTTCCTGAATACTCACTCTTATTCCCTAAGTAGGTCAAATCACTTCAGAAATTACAATTATTTTTTTTTTTATATTCGTACTAACCTGAAATACTGCTCTTAAAATACTTCCAGGTATAAGTCAATATAAGTTTAATAAAACAATTCATGTGGCAAGAATACCAAGCAGTAACTCCACCAAATCTAGTTCTTGTACACAGGTAAGCATTGCTCTTCTGACTAAGAAATTCTTCCTACAACTCAATAAATCTCCTCATGGAATTAGGTGCTATTAGAGATAAGCAGAGTTGCAAAACCTATTCCTGTCCTGATATAAAATTATAGGAAGCAGAGCTGGAAAGGACTTTAAAAGGTCATCTGGTTTGTCCTTAAGGCAGAATCAATATTCGTGTCACTTGTGACAGATGTATGTTCTTAATGACGGTGACTTCACCGCCTCCCCAGGCTTCGCTATGTTTATGTTTTGAAAGATTTTCCTAATAACTGTTCTGACCCTCCCTTGGTGTAATTTAGCTTGCTATTTCTTATTACGCCTGCCACGAACAAAAAGGACATATTACTCCCTTCATCTTTACAACAGCAGGGTGGGTTTTTTAGACCTTATTTATTCCCCTTATCCTTCCATCTTCTTTTTTGAGTGCTCAATAACTCCAATTCTTTCAAGTTCTCCTTGGCTACAGTGTTACAAGTTGAGTCTTTACCAATACAAAATACTAGAAATATTACTTCTGCCGGCTGCATACTGGTTCTCACATACATAGCTGGTCACTTAGCTTTTTAATAATTAAGTAACTGATGTTTAACTTGATTCTCTTTCATTCCCAGATCTTTTCCAGAGAACTGCTGTCTATTGTGTTACCCGACCCTGTATTTATGCAGTCGATTTTTGCCTAACACTTTGTGCTTGTCCCTATTGTACTTAATCCCATTTTTTTCAGATGATCTCTCCAATTTGTCAAGATCACTTGGGATTCTAATTCTGCTTTCCACATGTTCAGAATTCTCCCATCTCCTGTAAATTGCAAACTCAGTGCATATAAAATGAACCCATCTCCTGTAATGTGCAAACTCAGTGCATATAAAACGAACCCCTCATTCAGATCAGTCATGAGAATATTTAAAAATATTTAGAAAAACTCCCTGTAGAAACTTCTTAGTATATTTCAATTAAATAATAGAGTTAGGTAATTCTGAGTTTCACTTTTCATTCAGCTTTACATTTACTCTGAAGACTATGTTGCCTTAGCTTTCCAACAAGAATATCATTCAAGACAGTGCCAAAACCTAAGTAACACAGGAGCAGAAGACTTGGTCTGTCCCTGTAACTGTCGGCCTGTTACCTCATCATAACAGGAAGCTAATTTGCTTTGTCATAATTTGCTCTTGGCAGGTTACTGGCTGTGTTCTAGTTGCTTGCGAATGTTTAGGACATTCATTGCATGTTTTTTCCTGAGAGATTTTTGTGACTTTGTCATCAAGTATGAAACTGACACTCAAGTACCAGCATGCAGTAACATGCAAATTAATATTATGCAATGAAAAAAAAGAACTTTTTAATTCTTTTCCATCAAAACACATTTTTTTCCACTGTTAAAGAGGACAGCATCTCTAAAGTAAAGAGCCACGCGCTTCACATACAAATGGTGTATCTCACTGATCAGCACTAGTAGAAACACCACTCTATGCTGATCTATGTCTCAATGCAGCGCTCATTGGAATAGAGGCCCCCACAAAGTATGTGGATATCATGTGGTAGTGAATCAATTATGCTCATTCAGATCACACTCAAAGCACTTATGCCATATTGTTGACTCTTCAACCACCTGCTCTTGTCAAGGAGGTCTGGCACACAGTCTTTGAAGCATTCTTGATTTGCTCCAGTCATAGTCTGCTCTGGTTATTAAAAAAAACTAGTCATCATTTTCATATTGATAACTTTTGAATAGCCAGAACTATCTGTACATGTGCATAAATGGGATGGGAAAGGTACAGAAGATACATGGTCCCTTTGGAGGAACACATGTTTTTTTCATCAGTCAGATGGCATAGGCTATCTAAAAGCACACCTGTCAAATTAAAATCCAGTTAAAAATGAAGTGGCACAACATCCCTGATCAGATTTGCTACTAAAATAGATGATCTACTATTTTATCTGAAGTCATATGGAACATCAGGAGGCATTCAGATATAAAAAAAACCAATAGAATTACCCTTGAAAATAAAGGCATTGAATTATTAGACTTTATGCAAAATAAAATACAAACACAAATTAAACCAAAACAAACAACTTGTTTGTTTTGAAAGCTTGAGCCCTCTACATAAGAATTAAACCACCACCACCCCCTTCCACTAATCCTAACCACAGTCACAATAGTCATTCTAGCTAGGTGCAGGGTTTGCCTGCATTAAATGGAGGGAATAAGAACACATTGAAATGAACTGTTTGTAATGAGACACATGAGAATAAAAATCAAATTGTAGATAGTTTTCCAGGAATCAATTCTGTTTGATCAAAACCATGATTGAAGTTTTCATGTTCTCAGAGGACTATGCAAAACCTGCTGCTGGAAGAGCATCTTCACTTTTAAAAGTATGCTAAGAAAGGTTGGCAAGTAGAATTCGGTAAGTTATGTACAGAAAAATTTTCTCTCAGGTAATGTAATTTTAAATAGAGTTATTCCATATTTACATCAAATAGTTCAAGTGAAAAAAAAAAATCTTGGCTTTCATACTTTGCAGATGAGTCTTTGGCTCGCCTTTCACTTCTGGTGTTACTTTACGATGTCTCTTCAATGAATTAGATATTTACAGGGTTCTCTCCTTAGAGATTTATCCAGAGTTTCAACTGCTAACTTTCGCCCAATAATCTCATTCATTCAGGATTAAAATAACTTTATGTAAAAATATAACCTTTTCTTCTTGAATTGGCAGTAGCAGGAAAAGATTTTAAAAGGGGGAAAAAAACCAAAACAACAAAAACTAAAAAGCAGAGTAAGAGAAAATATACTTGAAGCCAAAGTATATTGACACCAAACACATCGACCTGCAGGAGTGTTTCAATGGAGATATATGTATTTCTAAATCAAATAAACGTGGAACAAGAGACAGTAAATCTCTCAAACCACAAACCAAAAATACTGAAGTCTTTTAAGAAATGTTCGAAGTCACATGTGGCCTTCTGGACTAGCAACTGTTCCGTTGCAGAGCAGGAGATACTGTCCTGCCAAGAACAGTAAGGGCACAACAGGGAAATAATCTCAGGACAATTACCAGGATGAGAGGCAAATGTATTTCCATGTAGCTATGATTAATCAATAAAAGGGTAATGTTCCAGTTTCCATCTAATAAAATTTAGCAACTAGCAAAACTAGAAAATGGTAATCATGTGATTTGTTACCAGCCCTTCACTCTTTTTATCCTATTACTGTCTGCCTGTAAAAGGATGTGATGCAGTGGACTGCATGAACTCCCTTGAAGATGCCATCCTACTGAATGATAATTGAAAAAGAATTGACAGATGAGAAAAATCGCATATCTGCTTCTTACTAAGTAACTGTCTGCAGCTGTAGTAGAGTAGGGTAACTGCTCTCTTGCCTCACACCCACCCTACATCAAACCAACCCTTGATGTCAGTTTCCCAAAATGGCACTTCTAGCTAGTGGGAAAGCGTATTATAGGACACAGAGAGAAACTATAAATAGTAGCATGTCTAAATTCCCCTGCCCTGGACCCCTATAAACTGTTGTTAATCTAGTCACTCTGAGGAAATGGTATATGATGATAATTACTTCTCAGTTCCTCCAAAGGAAGTGCTACATGGTATACTTTAAACAGAAGAAAAGAATATTATCTTTTTAGTATTTTCATCATGTATTGTTAAGCAATTGCATTCCTGTGCTACATCCCAGCACGATGAAGCCAAGGGTAGTGTTTCCCTGATGAATTTTAAGCGGGAAACAATTTACAGTACATGTGATTGATGAAATTTATCCCAGGATTGGTACCACTGGTTCCTTCTATATTCCAAATACTTAAAACAAGAAAAAAAAATAAATGCGGCAATCAGAAAAACATTAGAATGCAAAGGACTTGGCAAGAGACTGATGAAATGGTACCCTCTCCATTGATTTCAGCAGGCAATGGGAGCGGACCCAGGTGATGTTATTAAAGGACAAAATTTCACCTAAACATGCTTCTAAAAAAAATTAAAATTCATTAACAGGATAAAATTTCAAAAGGTTCACCAAGAGCAGAAAAGGAAGAACCACATAAAAGAAAGCTACAGCAGACCTCATGTCATAAGACACACTTGACCCGTGCTGCATCAAAAGACATGGAAATATGCTGCTTACAGCCCCACCGCACGTTCTTCCTTATCTCAACAGGATGTAAACCAAATAATATGCATTTTAAGTGTACTTCTATTCAAAGTTTTCAGCCATGCTGGAACATTTTAAGCACATTTCTTTTTAAATGAATGCAAATATTAAATACGTAGACAAAAGGACTGTTAACATAGGCCAGGATGGGCCAATATTACCTAGGATGCATATTCCAAATACAGCCAGCAGGCACAGTGTCAGAAACACACCAAACTTAAGTCTTGTGTATTTTATAATGATTTATTTTTCCTCCAGAGAAAGAATTGTAAATGGGTCATACAAGATTTGAACAGCAAAAAATCATGGCACCACAAGGAGGCTATACTCTGGTTTCTGCATATACCTTGAGCTATTCAAATTTGGCTCTGGTTGAGAGCGCAGTATGGTGTGTCAGAAGACTTAGGCATCTACACAGTGGAAGATGTTATCGCCTTCAGTGCATATGTGGTTTGCAAGCACAAATCCCCTTGTCTTCTTAGGAAGACACTTATAAACAATGAGGTGAAAACAATATAAGGATCTTCAGGTCATAAAGTGCTCCTCGGCTTTGCCTGCCTTCCAGTAGAGTGATCCAAGTCCTATCCATGGTGAGTCTAAGTCACATCTAGAATCTTTTGTTCGCTCTGGAAGACCATACCTTACCCTTCGCAGAACTTCTTCAGATATCTTTAGTCCATCTTGGACAGTGGTCCATTCCTCCTTTTGCTTCTGTAAAATTGCTTCTTCCCATGGAGACAGAAGAGGAGGCAGCAGATGGAATTAGAGAGATAAGCGTTTTGAACATGGTTTGTGCAGCCAGCTCCACCCTCAGGAATCCAGAGCTGCTAATCTTGAAAGGGAAAAGAGCATGTCCTTCAAAATCAAACACCTGGCATCAATATACAGTTTAAGATACCAGCCATTAGTTCCAGCCTCAATAAACTAATCTAGAAAACAATTTGCTTCCCCATATTTGTTTGTTCTCTCAGTATTTTGAGTTGAATAGTTGTAACAAGTAGCAGAGACATACTTGTGAATTCATTATAGATTTGGGAGACAGGAATTTCTAAACCCTAAAATTTGCATATTTTTCTGCAAAGTACTTAGCTTCATTATGTCTTACAGTTCTACAAACATCACATACCTTATTATAAATAACAGAGAGACTCTGTGCTTAAGAGGTTGCCTTCAGGTAGTTAAAATGTGAGCAATAGACGCATTATTGAAGCAATTCCTTTTTGCACATCTATGCTAGAACAACAACAATGACAATAATTAGATTCTTTTGATGGCCAAAGAGCTCTGAGGTATCCATCTCTCCAGTTGTTGGTCTTTAGTGAAGACAAGTTCTTGTCTTTTAAAAGTTTTATGGGCTACAAGCTAACTCTCAGGACAAATAGTTCCTTTCTCAGGTCAGAATCAAAACCTGTTGCATTAAATTATACTTGCTGTTGCCATGCCAACATGCTTTCTTTGCTCACACTTCATTTTGCACTCTGAATGGCATGCCTAATAAAAAATCAGGACTTTCCATTTTAGCCATCTCAAATGTACATCTGGACTCCATCCCAGACTGTAGGTTCCTTTAGGAAATATTCTAACTCCAGTTAAAAATACAATTGTTAACCATTTAAAGGTGGCAAGGCATAATCTGCCAGCAGGACTGAATTTTAACACAAAGCACTTTGATAGAGAACTACAATTCAGATTTTCTGATGTTACAGAATTTAGTAGATCAGCAAGGCAGAACATGAAGTTGTTTTCCATCATACAGGGATGGTAATTTTGGGGGGAAAAAGTGAAAAACAAAAGAAACCTGCATCTAGCAAAGAATCTATAAATAAAGGTGGGTTACACAGAGAGCCCAGATACCCTGGGGATACACCCCTTCCACATAAGTCTGAAATTTATCTCAGATGACAAAAAAAGTTATCCAGCTAATCTTTGTCATGCCACCAGGATGGGCTGTAACCAGTGTCTTACTAGAGAAGCAGACGTTCTTCTGTTTCCAGTTCAGGATTTGTGTCCGGGACAGGTCTGAGTGGCAGAAATGTTCTCCCTGCTGAATTCCAGTGGGCAGGGGAGGCACTTCTCTTAATGCCTCATCAAGTTTTACACCAACCAAAGAAAACAAACAGCGGGTTTTGAAGACACTGTAAACTTTGCCCTCACAGCTGGAGTCAGAGTGAAGCAGTGGCAGCAAGCAATAAGGGACAGGCGAGAAGAAAACAAAAAGTGATGGAGAGAGACAGCCGCAGCACAAAGGGTTCATTCTGCACCTCTATTAAGAAGTCTGAGAGTCCCCTACCGGGGAAAAGAAACCATTAAAATGTTCATTAGAGAGAATATCACCGTGGGCATTTATTATTTATTGCAAGTCTTTATAAGCCGTTAACTTTTCAGATGTATTCCAGTAAGTCCCATGCACCCTCTTGGCCTGCTCCAGTCTTAGCAGAACAAACATCCCGCAGCAAGTGCCAGGGTCGCAGTGCTGCTTGGTGGCAGTGGGATGTTTGGTTTGCAAAAAGGTTTCTTTTCCAGGCACAGCTAGAATTGATTTACAATTTGAAGTTTTGTAGAGGAATCCACAGAGTATTTCATTTCAGGTTATCCAAAAGAGAAAAGTTATAACAATCAAAAATAAAGCTGAATGTATTCCACACAATTTGTTCAGCAATGCTGGTGTTTTTAAGAAGGATGAAACAACATTGGAAGCACTGACCATGCACAAAGTACCCTGCCCACCACTCCAGCTGTGTGTCTACATTAGCTTCTCAGGTATGTAGCATGAAATCTTCCACCTGGTTTTCCTCTCAGGTTTGGCTGTCCTGCTTTTATCTTCTCCAAAATTGCCTGTAACACCATCCTTCACTCACCATTTGAAATATAGAGCAGGTGAAAACTGTACAAACTACACAAAACGCATATTAAGTTCTGTACTTGTACCTGCAGAGTGAAATGCAAACACAGAAGATGACCAGGAGGTTTGGCATGTAGATCTGCTTCTCATTTCTTACTGAAAGTAGATACCAACTGGCAGCATACAAAATTTCCTTTAGTATATTGATTTGTATTTTTTTAAGACAGCTCTCCCCATATCCACCCAGATCCTATTGTTAGGCACACAGCCTGATGGAACATGACTTTTGCAGAGATCCATAGCACACATCCACCTTCCTCCTGCTTAAGCATGCACCGCTGAGATGTCATAGATGTTGAGTATACCATTAGGTTTACTCAACATCTATTGTTGAGTCCAGGGTTATAGCCATAATGATTCTGCTGATATGGTATATAATCACAGGTTTGCCACACTGCCTCAGCTAATTTTGCCATTAGTTGACATGGACAGCCTTAGATAGCAATGCTGCCTCAGTGACAATAAAATTGTAATACTACAGGCCTGTGAACCAGAACGCAAACAACTTCAGAAAGTTCCCACCCCTAATTATTATGTCACCCTGCAATTACAGAAGTATTCCTAGTAGCTGTTGGTTGCATGAAGACTCAGAGTCAAGATAGAGATGAAATATTCTCTTTACATTCTCTAAAGACAATTGAACTTTCCAAGGACTTTTAAATTGGTCATACCATCACACTTGACATGATCGTTTTTAGGAAGTTAAGTTTAACAACTTACTAGACCCTACAAACCTGCTGGCTACCAACCAACAGACTAGCTCAACTCTAGAGGCATTTGTAGAGCAGCGAACTGCTTCTTGAAAACAAATACATAGTGAGCCTGAATCTAAAGCACTTATCACAAAATCCATATGCATCTGATATTTAGATCTTCCTAAATTAAGAGGATTAGAGACAAAATATATGAGACAATAGTTCACATAAATCAAATCTCCTCTGCTGATTTAATTCTACTGCTTTCCCAGAAGTACTCCTGCACTCAGGAAATCTCTTAATTATGGGAATGAGAACAAGGTTGCCCAAACACGTCATGTAACTTTAATGATTAACAATGAACAAGCACTAAACAAAAGGTTAAACCGCTCTTTCATTTGTGGCCAGTCAACAGAGAGTTAAACTTAGCAATGATTTTTCTCAAAGTTGTTCTCCATTCCCTATTTTGCAATAATGCTCAACATTGTTAACATCAAGGAAATATTGATACGGTAAAATATATTTCTGTGTTCAGTCACTTATAATATTAGTACAGGGAATAAGAAAATATATCCCAAAGTATGGAATGACGAGACATGTCAGCAGTAGGAAGTCGTGTGTTCTTCCTTTACCCATATGCTATGTGGTAGATTCTGGAGGCACTTTTTCCCCAGGTGCTTTGGGTAGAAAGTGAAAAGGTTTACAACCATATCACTTTACTCAGCATGTCTTGTATGTGGGCACACTTAGTCTCAACTGTTGACTTGACAAAATTTATTATTTTCCTTGAAACAAGAACAACTGCTTTCAACATTGCAAAACTGAATTTTACTGGATTTTCTCTCACAGCACTGTACGTGAGCACAATCTCCTAGGCACACGTACAAAAAGGATTGCAATTACCTGACAGTCTGGCACCAGTTCGGAGAAAGGAGTAAAACTTATTTTCACTTTCATTATAGAACTGTACTGTTAAGGTTTATCTTGCGGGGAGGGGCAAGTTGGTCCTTTTTTCTCTTTCTTATAGAAGGAATTGCTCTAAAGATGGTTTGCACCCTTCACATTAGTGATTGTATACTCATGTTCAAAATGCATGAAGATTGAGTGGGTGAAAGGTTGTAAAATTATCAAACCCAAGAGACTGGAAACAAAGAGAATACTTTCCATTATTTAATTGTCATCATCTGACAGGACACAATTCCTTTAAGAGGACTAAATGCTGGTGCCCTGTACCCTCTACATACATAGGCGATGTCAGTCAGCCATGCACACTTAGAGCATAAGAATTACGCTTGATATATGTCAATTGATCTCTACGTCTAAGAACCTAAGGATATGATACACACTTCATGTACATGGATACCAGATTTAACGTCATATAGCACCACAATGAATAGAATCAAAGAATTTCTGTTCAGCATGTGATTCTGTAAGTTACTATTTATAACTTGTCCACAGTTACAAACTGGCTTTCCAGCTGCTTTCCCATGTTCATTAAGAAAGAGGCTTGACTGCACAAAAGGTCTCCTCACTGTTTGGTAAGGATAAGCACAGAAAACAAAAGTCTTGTGAATAACTAAAGCCAAGGTGATACACTTCTGCAAACTCTGCAGGAAAATAACCTCAAAAGAAATCTTACCATGTTTTTGGCAATCCATTTAGCTACAGTTCTTTGTATTAAACACAATGTATTTTTGGATAGATTGAAGAGAGGATGGGAGAGGAGGAGAGAGGAAGGAGTACTAGTATGAAGTAAAATGGGCAAAGCAAACCTTTACAGAGAAACACTTGATCACAGATCCCTGTGCCCCACATTAAAAATCTTTGTCCACACTGGACAAGTGGGCTTACAATTCTGTCACACTGAATGTATATTCAGATGCACAGATAAATTAGGGGGAATTTATAACAGTTTATAACATTTATACTTTTCCAGACACGGAAAAGTAACATGAATGCACAACTGCAACAATCCCACACCATTTACACATTTAATAATTTGAAAAATATGAGTTATAAAAGAGATAACCAACACTACTGTGTGCCACAGGACTCACAGGCTAGAGACAGCTGTCTTCTCTGTGTGTTTTCAATAGATTTCCTCTATTACACCTCCTGAAGTTACTTGAAAGAATTTAATATTCTCACTTCCTCCTAGGTAAATCACTCCTGTGTTTGTCCTCCTGGATTTTATTGTCTTTTTCTGTATTGTGTTTAGATTGAGGTCAATGGTTCTGGTCTCTGTTTCCTCCCCAGCTACCCCAGCCCACCACCTCTCTTCCAGGCAGGAAAACCCAAGTGACAGTCAGCAGGGAAGCAAAGGTCAGAGATTTCCTTGGCTGGCCTTTGATGCCTTCCCGCAGCAGCCTGAGTCAGCAGCACCCTTTACAGATCAGACCTGCCTGGTCTCCTGAGGGCACTCAAAGGAGTAAAACTTCATGACTTCATGAGAAATCCAGTCATTTCTAATCCAGTTCTTAACCCTAGCAGAAGGTTCTTCTTCACAAAGCGTTAAGCAGTTTTCTATTATATCTGGTACCTACTCCAGGTGTCTGTTGAACTACTGAAACAGGCCTAAACAGAAATTTACATCCATTTAACTTTAGTTGAACATCTATCTAGAAAGCAATCAAGCAGAATTTTATGTACTTTAGTAAGTTTTTTCTTTAATGTTTTAGCACATCTTGAAAATGTCTGAGTCAATCTACATTTCACAACAGTTCTTGTTACCAAAATACACTGTTCTTATAAGCAGTTTTTAAATAACACTTCCTGCTTACCATGCACATTAAATACTGTGCCTTAAGTGGGAAGATTTATTTGACAACTGACAATCTAAACTTTCAAAACTGGAAGTTGATTCTGATTTCTGACTATCCGACACACAGCCTTCAAAAAGTGGGTATTCAGTATTCTCTCATATTGTACAGTGGCTGGTATCACCAGTATATAAGCTTTGACCAACAGAGCATTTCTCAAGCCAAAGTCTATATTTAATCAGGTAGAAAATATGAGATTAAAATACTTCTCAAATATAAGGGCCAGACTGGTGGACAAGATAAGTAAAATGCAGAGAAGTGCTGTAGGGGTAGGTAATTCTCATGCAGAGTTGACGGAGAATGTGAAGATCTTCTTACTTCATTTTTTCAGGAATTTACCCATTTGCCAGCACAAGTTCTGCTGAGATGCGAAAGAACATCTTCACTTCAGAGCACCACTTTTTATTTACAACAATGTGATCTACCCTGAAACAGCCAGCCAGCCGCATAGTCAAGGCACTAACTGAAGATGCTGGCCTTTAATTTCCTTGGGCTAATACTGCTTGCATCTTCAGTGGGACTATAATATAGTGATGTTAGGCTCACTTCTACTGCAGGGGCCCAGCTCTCAGAGCAGGCTGAGCAGTCTCAGTTCAGGTAGCAAATTCTGTGTGACCATGAAGCACTTACATGCATGGTGATTGGAGTCCTCAATCAGTCAGTCAAGATGCTGAAGGAAACACCAAATGGAGAAGTGTGTCTGGAGTCCCTTATTTCTCCACACCACAGAGCTTTTTTAAACTCAATGCTGATCATAGGAAATACTTATGAACCCCTCCTGTATTCTGGGTCCTCACACATCCCTTTGAGTGAGAATGAACGGATCAAAATCATAGACTCATTTTAGTTGAAAAGACCTATAAGATCAACTTACGTTTTAAGGATCCAGTGTTAACATCATCACTCCTCTTAAGCTATAGCACAGAGGACAGAAGACCTGCAGGAAACAGGTAACCAGGACCCTATATTGACAATGCCTTTAGGATACTAAATCTACATATCCCCCACTCAGCAGAAAACCCCAGAGTACTTCCACATAAACCTCAGTTGTCCTTATCTGAGGTGAAGGATATGGCTTTGAACATGTGTGTGGAAGCTCTGACGCACAGCCCAGTGTTTCAACACCAGCACTGTCCACGTTCCTGAATGGAAGTAGACACAGAAGCTTGCTTTGCTGCTCAAACCACCATGACACCATGAGCAGACTTACCAAACCTGACCCTTCAGATGTCGTCAAATCAGGAAAGCCTGTTTTCTGACTTCTAATGGTGCTTTCACCATGCCAGGATAGACAGTCTCGCCAAAATAGTATTACAACTGAATAAATATAGTTCTACTCAAGGAATTTATTGGCAAAATTATCTCTCTAAGCTCTCAGAATCCATCATTACTGTGGATCACCTTGTAAAGTTTCAACCTGAACTGAAATTTAGGTATCTGAGATTCACTCAAAGGGTTTGAGTCCTCCCTTTGACGAGTACAGACCGGTCTGTCTAGAGCTAAGAGCTGTGCATGTACTGGTAGATTAAGCAACGTCAAACACCTTTTCTGTTTAAGTGGTGGAGCAGCCCTGACACAGTTTTAGTCTGGATCAGCTAGCATCTGGGAGGGTGCCAGGTTACAGCTAGTTCCTAGCCAGGGCTCAGGAGTTAGTATAGGCCAGAGGCTGCTCCTGAAACTCAATTTGGGGTTTTTGAATGTCAATTATATGGACACAAGTCTTTCCAGTTACAAATACATTTAGAGCTAACTTGCTGACATGGCAGCATGTGCCAGACTCAGAAATCCTTTCGTGTCTCAGTAATTATGTTCCACAGTCCAAGACAGCAAAGCAAAAAGAAAATATATAGGATTACACAAAGAAGGTTTGTCCTATGTTGGGAACTTTCTGTTCTTGGAGACACACACACACACAAAAAAATAAATCCTGCTAATGACAAGACATGCCGTATTCATATGTTATAGAGTTGCACTTGTAAAATGGAAACACAGGCTCACAGCTGATAAATAGCCAGAGAGCGCATTCACCAGGCTGATTATAAATATGTGCTCAGATAGCTCAGGGACTCTGAGGATTGAAATCACGAGATACTCTACATGGCAACGTGGTTATTTAAATACCTCCTCTTCCACCGGGAGTTCAGCCATTATTCAAAGAGAGGAAGCATATTCATTCCTGAGTGCTCCAGACATGGGACAGTTACGAAAAGCTTTCTGCACAAACGAAGCAAATGTGGTATCCCACAGGGAGACCGAACAACAGCTTCTGTCACAGCCTCAAATCCGACTGTACCTGAATGAATGGAGGCTGGAAGGTAGCTGGGTTCATGGACGGCAGCGTTTTGTTGAAGTCTGTCGCTCCCTCTTGAGGGTTACTTACAGGGGTTTAAAACTTTATACAATTGCAATAGATACAGCTGACAGCATGAAAACAATTAGATTAACATATAAACAGTTGAGGCTATAATGCTATTAAAACGGACGTTCAAGGAAACTGTAGCTATTTCTACAGCTGTTTTGGAAAGTCTCTCTTTGGCAGGACATGCTGGATTGTCATTCTAAATGCCTGTGCTTCCCATGCTGGTTTCCTGAGGAAGAGTTTGTGGACGGACTTGTTTATTTATTACATTTTTTTTACCCCTCTTAGCTGTAGCTGTGGATTCCCCTGCTTTGTGAAAGTAGTCATTAGTTGCCTTGTTTGGCTAGGAGGAATCTGTAAAGAAACTGGCTCTTGTGCAGAGGGTTCCTGGAATTTTCTCCCAACCTTGTGTAAGAGCTTAATAAAAAAAAAAATTAAAAAAAAAAAATCAAACTTAATTTTATGTAAGATTTGTTACAAGGCCATAGGTGTTTGTGAGAACAAAGAGCAAAAGGACTGAAATTATGACGACCGTTCTGAAGTAAATCACAGCAAATGAAGTTCAGATGGGACTCACTAAGGTGATCATCCCTCCAACTGCAGCAAGACCACAAGGATCAGATCCTGTCATCTTAAATGAGAACCATAGGAAATCAGCATCACATACCTCCACATACCCTGAGGCTATTTTGAAGGCAGGTTCCTTGGCTGTGCCAGCCTAAAGCTGCAATAAACTCCCACAAAAACAATGGACAATCACAGCATTTGTGACCTTTGGTCCCTCAAGTGTTGACCTTTTTTTCTCTGGGAAACAGAAAGCAACCTGTTCTTATATGTTTTTAAAACAAACACTCCATTGCAAATGCCTCTCCCTTTAGAGGAAAGCATACAGAACAAACACCTAACGGATTTTAGTCACGTTATTTAATACGCTGTTAGAAGAGGAACAGATGCTACCATCAGAAGTGCATTACGAAGCCAGCATAACACTATAAAACACAGTAAAATACTACCTCTTCAGAAGTAAAATACTACTTTCAGTGCACTTGGCACTGAAGACATGAAGCTTAGCAAAATACTAACCTTACATACAACACAAGTCCTTTTTATAGATACTATGTCCCTGACAACTGTATCCATCATTTTCTGAAGTCTGTAGCCTTGTGCTGTTTTTCAGCTGCATCCATAATGTTGACAGTCACCCATACAGAGTGCTGCATGCAGCACAAGCACACAAACGCTATTCTTCTGATCACTGAATATTGGTATTCTCCTGCATTATTACACATTTACTGGGTGAGAGCAACCCAAAGTGCTATTTCAAGCTTCAGCTGGCTGAAAGGACTTACCCATTCTAGACAAGCACCCATCCTGACTATAGTATAACCCTTCCTCATGCTTCAGGATATCACTAGCTATGGAAAAGTTGTGAGGAAGCTTTCTGTTGGCTGGAGAAGCACCTCCTGCTTGCCCACCTTCTCAAGAAATGAGAACAACAAGCTGATAGCAGCTGACGCTGCTTGCTGCGGTATGCTCAGGCACTGCCCGATACCAGATTCAATTTAAGATACCGTTCTTCATCGCAGATCAAGGACTGGGCCTTGTACAGCTCATATACTGCTTTGCTTGACAGCTTACCATGACCTAGCATGACAGCTGTGGTCATTGGTAATCACTGCCAAAAAGGAGGATCATAGGAGTGGGTGGAAAGGAAATCAGACATTCCTGGCAGCTGGCCCACAGCTCTGAAGCTTCCTTTCACCAAACATCAGACTGAAAACAGATCTCCGCTTGCTGAAGAGAAAAGTGTGGGCTTCCACTTTTCAATCACTTTTCCTTAGTGCAGTATACAAATGGTTTCCTTTCCCTGAAGAGAAAAGGAAAAAAAGAGAAAAGGCAAAGGGAAAACCACATGTGTTCACCTAGCAGAGTGAAAACAAAGGGCCAGAGAGGCTGTTCCTCTCTGGTCCGTTACTGTCATTTTCGTTAGCAATGGTAGATTAGGCAGGCAGGGAATGATGGCCCTTGGAAAGCAAAACAGAGACTTGTTTACCGTATAAACAGAGAATTAAAGAGTTACACAACACAAATTTTAACGTAGTTTTTCATGGGCACACTACACAGAAAGGGATATATTACAGCAGTGTTTAATATTGCCTTTAATGTTATTTTTTTGTGAATTCAGTAATGACCTGCAACACTGTTCCCTTCAAGGGCTCAGCAGGATTGTCACTACCTCCAATGACAATGAACTAATTCTTTTTCTCATAAATAATCCATCTGAACCAAATGAAATTATGGTGCTTATAAACACTTGTCTCAAATGTGGAAGAGGTTCTGCTTATTTAGCAAAGATTGCATCTTTTTTAGGGCAGATGGAAGAGAAAGTGAAAAAAGAGGAACAACCACCAACAGGAATTGTGAAATAACTTGGTCTATAAACCCATTGATTTGAAAACAAGTACTATTTAGTGGCTATCTCCACCATGGTAAATCCCCAAAATCTGAGAATTTTCCTGGCTTCTGGGCCTGATGATACTTTCAGAACAGTATTGTGAAATTCTCCAGCAGCTACTTGCTCCAGCTGAGCCTGGTTAATTAGAATGCCTCAGCACTTAGACATATTTCCTTAACAGTAAATGACACAAATAATCACTTCAGGAGACAGCTAAATATTTAACATGGTCTCTTTATTTTTTTAAAAAGAAATATATTATTATAAAATTGAAAGGCAAAAGCAATACCAAGAGCTCCACAACAGATTTTTGTCAAGCCAAACACGATCAAAACCATCCTGAAGTTTCTGAAGTTCTACAGACTGGCAGTTTAAAACCCTCTCTCTAACCCCATCGCTACAACTCTTTCAACTGAACAAACACGCAAAGACATTTCAAGCACCATGGCAATGTTGACTCAGAGCATTGTTAACTTCTACCAAAAGGCTGAGGGAAGCACAGTAAAACGATAGAAGGTTTCATTTATTAATCTGTGATGAAAACCAGGCTTCTGTTGATGGAGGGGGCAGGGTAAAGGGTAAAGGTAGAGGCATGTCTGTTTAATGCTTGCCCCAGACTTTTTTTCTTTAAAAAAAAAAAGCAAGCAGCTGAGTGCATTACTTCTGGCGGTGTCTTTCTGTAGGTTGCCGGTTGCCAGCATTCACAAAGCACAAGTTACATAATGCACTCCTATCAGGAGTCTGAGTTCAAAAACATTTCATGAAGTCCCATGCTGTTCTTGCTGGAGTAATTGTTTCTGATAATGAAAAGTCAGCTGATTCAGCTGTCTCGGCCCTCTCCAATGGCAGCAGTTCATGCTTTACCTCAACCCCTTCTCCCTCCATCACAACAAACTCTGCTCATTTCTTAAGGACACTATAATCTTCACTAAACCCCTTCCCTGGTTCTTCTCGGAGGAAAAGAAAATAAAGGAGAATACATGTACTTTTGCACCTCCTGTATATCTGAAACAAGCTGGTTTTCCTTGCTGATATTCTGGAAAGTCCTCGTTTCTTTGGTGAGTGCAAAAGAAACACTGGATTTATAATCAAAAGTATAATCATCACGTTGCAGTACTGACAGAATACATTTTCTGACCTAATTTTGAGAGTAAAGACCTAAATTTCAGAGCAATCTGCCTCCCAGAAGTGTGCTTACTCCTGATGGGATCATTTGAGGCCCTTTTCAGGAAAATTCTGCCACTTTTCACAGAAATAATTATTGGATGACTTGTTCAGGGAAGAATTTAATTTGCAGTCACTCTGCCACTTTGATATCATTAAAATCCATCAGGCACATAGATAAGAGCAGATAATTACTTAAGGTATCTAAATTAGAGTGCATAAAGAGGAAAACATGCAGGACAGCTCTCTCTCTCAATCTGTATTCAATGTTTTTATGCCAGAACACGAACATGTAAATATTAGTCAAATTTATGTCAGCATGTAAATAACAGCAATCTGTTCCCTTGGTAAAATTTAAATAGAAGAAATAAAAGTTTAAAAAGAATTTCAATAAGAGCTAGAATTAGTATAAAATGCCCTTGTCAAATATCTCATCAAAATACAGGCTTAAACTCTAAACACTATTAAAATGTGCTACCTTATAACTCTGTTCTATTTCTAGTGTAGGTGACAATACAGTTAAAAACCAGCTCATTCTTTAAAAGATGAGTCGAATTTTCTTCATATCATTGTATTTAAGTAAATATGAAGTTTAGGACACAGTATATTTGGGAGGTTTGGTCCACAACAGTCAGTCAAAGGATTCCCATTTCTCTCAGCAGAATTCAACACAGATGCTTGGAGCAAGGATATCTGGGAAAGATGTGTTTAATGTTAAAATAATGATTTACAAGGTACTGGAAAAGTGTACTGATAGAAACCATCAAAGCACAATTAGATAGATTGACAGATAAAATATCCGTATGTAAATCTCAGTGTATTTCATCATGTGTGTTGAAATAAAGGAGATGAAAGATTGAGAATATGAAGTTATTTCTAAAAGAGCAACAGAAAGTTTTATTATTCTTTCAGACACAGTTAAACATTTTTAAACAACTTAATTATCTTTAATTTATGAGGAATTTTTTTCTTCAAGTCTTCTTAAATTTCAGGGATTTTGTTTATTTGTCCTACTAGTTCCCTTTAGAATTACAAGTGTTCATTTCTAGAAAGAAGGTAATAGAAAGTCTTCGGGCACTATTTGTCTTTAATTTGGTCTTCAGTTCTTAGACAAAGCTCACAAGGACTTCTGTTCCATTAATTTGTGGTCTAACAAGCCTTAAGCTGTATACACGAATGAAACCCACCTTTTGTTTCAATAAAAGGAACACTTAAAATTATTGGTATTAAACAAAGAGAAATAAGCCTGAATCAAGATTGTTTTCCACTCTGTTTAAGCAAATCCAAACATTAGTTAATTCTTGCAGTGAAGCTAACTGAGATTAATTTACACCTCTCTGAGGCACTCAACTGTAGAGCATCTCCCCAAGTCAATGTGAGAATCAGCAACAGAACTCAAGTACTGCAGGTTCAAGTTCCTAGTTGTCAGAAATACCTTAAAAGTGAAACAAAACATAACAAGAAGAACTGCCTTCAACCATTCAGACCTCAAAGCCTACAACCACCTCAAAACCTCCTGAGTCCTACTTCCATAAGTGCCCAGTGAAATCCAGGCAGTACTGCTTAACTGATCACAGGGGATAAGGCTACACAAGACCTGCTTCAGTTTTTAGAACTATAAAACAGGGCTAATGGTACCATTCTCTCTTTGAAATGCTTTGAATTTTTTTCAGATCAAAACAGTATGGAGATATACTGATGTTGGACCTATGCCTACAGAAATCAAACATAACTTGCAGATTCAAACATGGTTCACAGACTATGTCATCCCAAGCTAGAGCTCTGAGAAAAATGAATAGAAAATATGGCAAGTATCAGCTTGCTGCTGCATGCACTGTGAATGAAGCACGTAAAAGCAGCAGCTGCATAAGCAAAGAATAGAGATTCTGATTTGTATAGCTTACAGTCATTGAATATAACAACACAAGCAAAAAAAGTATTTCTTGATACAGAGGTTTATAGAATTTGGTTTCTTTTCTCTCACCAGTGTATTAAACTTCAAAATCTTAATGACTCATTTATGTTGTACATGATTCATAAAATAATGCCAATTGCCTATGAATCCACACAAAACAGCAATTTGCTAAAGATTTTGTTGGCTTTGCAAAGCAAAAGAAAACACAGCTCAGGCACATACTGGAAAGCACCAACAAATTCTTCAAGCTCCAAATACCAGTTCTGGACTATATTATGAACAAATGGTTGATTAGACTTATAATAAGATATTAGCTAATACTGGAAAAGTCACCCGATATGCTTGAATTAGACTGAATTTAAACAAGGTAATACAGAATCACATAAAGGCTGGTCTGGGTTAGAAGGGACCCCAAGGATCACAGAGTTCTAAGCCCCTCTGCCACAGGCAGGGCCACCAGCCTCCAGGCCTGGATCTACAGAAGGTTGCCCAGGGCCCCATCCAACCTGGCCTTGAACAACTCCAGGGACGGGGCATCCACCACCTCTCTGGGCAGCCTGTTCCAGCACCTCACCACTCTCTCTGTAAAAACACTTCCCCCTAATATCTAATCTAAACTTTCCCTCCTTTAGCTTTAATCCATTCCCCCTTGTCCTGCCATTATTTACCCTTTTAAAAAGTTGATTCCCCTCCTGTTTGTATGCTCCCTTCAGGTACTGGAAGGCTGCAATGAGGTCCCCCCGCAGCCTTCTCTTCTCCAGGCTGAACAAGCGCAGCTTCCGCAGTCTCTCTTTATAGGGGAGGTGCTCCAGCCCTCTGATCATCTTCGTGGCCTCCTCTGAACCCTCTCCAACAGTTCTACATCTTTCTTGTATTATATACAAATTATAGTATACCTGGGCCTAGTGGTGTCGTTACTACTATCAAAAAAAAGTCACTTCAGTATTGTTCTAGAGGGAGAAGAGGATGAGACCACCCATGCTTTTAATACATTGCTATAGAAAACAGACTTCAACCAACTTAGATGCTGACAAGGGTAAGAAAGCAAGTTATGACCATATAAACCAGAGTGAAAAAACCTAGTCCTGAAATGAACCCTTTGCAATAAACCACGTTCTGGCTGGTACCACTGACTTCAGCAGTGGTCATAAAGGCATATGAAACTGGACACTTTTCAAAATCACTACTGAAGGAAGACAATTTATTTTAATATCTAATCTTCAAAACATTATTACAACATGTTCATAAAGTCCAACCTCAATTTCAGAAAGCACAGACTACTTGCCTTCCAGCCAAAATACACAATGGATTTAGGAAAGCTGCATGACTGGTGGAAAGCACTGTAGCAAAAATAACTATTTTCACCAGTTTGCTCCTCTGTTTCTCAGCACCATCATGGTAAAGGCTCACTACAAGGATTTTCATCAGACCGGAGCATGGCAAACTCTCATGCCCTAGTAAAGTTTCAGCCCTGCCTTCTGAAACAGAAGATTTTCACTTCTAAACTGAAGCTTCTGCACATTCAGAGGGTAGCAATAGAGAGCCATCATAAGTTTTTTGACCCATTTTACATTCCAAAGTAGTCACATAAATTTTGTGCAATTTTGTACTGTTGTGTGTGCACTTGTGTTGAATCAAGAAGAATCCTTTATCTCTCAGGGCCATGCTTTAATTAAATCCCTCTATATTTCTCAGAAACTTGTGCTAAAAAGCATTTCTGTGGGCCATGTCAGTTCCTTACTCTTTGAATCTCACTCCATTTTAGATTGTGATAAGGTACTTGAAGTAGTAGAGTCTACATTTGTTTGAATGCTGTGGGTGCCTCTGTTGGCAAGATGCATCCCATCTGCTTTTACCTGTGTAAAAGTTGTGTACTTCCTCTAAACCTCATCTATTCAACAGAGAAAATTCAGACTATCAGAGAGTGATCGTCTCATCCTAATTTTAGGTGGTTCACATAGTTCAGATGAAACACCCTCTGGACACCGGCCTTTTTTCTATTAATGGTAAATTTTTAAAAAGTTTAAAGAGAGGAAAAAATTAAATGCCTTCTATGTCTCTAAAGCCAAATTTAGACCATTAAGTGTGGGTGAAATGCATTTTACCTTTACTGATTGGCATCCACTTTGGATCTGGCTATCTTAGACTTACACCATGGACTTTTCTAGGCTGTGATGAAAAAACCCATACTAAATCTCCCATTAGTGAGAAACAACTTATGGATGCCAGTGATTTCTATAAAAAACATTAACTATATCAGTCCCTAAGGCATAGTGAAATCACATTGTTTATAGTTTATATATCAAATAAAGAAAAACCTGTAGCCTCCAAAATAAACACTGAAGAAGTGCAACATTAGAGAAGTTTATAAGATTCCAAGTAGTTAATAATAAACAGGACAAAGCAATATACTGGCAGAACAACGCTTCATGAATCATGCACCTACTGTGATCAAATATTTGTTGGAGAGGTTCACAGGGGTTTTTTGATGTGTCATACTGCATTCATAGGATGACATCTGAGAAGAGAAGATGAGCAATGAAAGAATAAATGGTTTGGATTATAGTAATAGCCATTTTTCAATCTTTGGCTGGATCTGCTTCAAGACCTTCCAGCAGTCTTCCTGCCGAGTGGCAGTCCCATCACAGAGCCATCCAAAAAAAGAGAATAAACTAAAAGTGGAGTAATTATGCATCCTAGTGAACTGGCAATTTAAGCTAATGACGTAGGAGCTGACAAACATATAGTAATCTCTACATGTGACAGAATTTTATGGCTAGTATCGCCTCACTAATTATCTTCCTAGATAATCTAATGATCTTGTGATCAGCACAGGAGAGACACAAGCACTGTCAGATGAAAGACTTGAGACAACTGACTGTTGGCCAAAATCTCCCCCTCCTCACACCCCACCCAGTAGCATTCAAAGTCTTTTAACTCTCTGTAACAAGGGTATGGGATCTCAAAAAGACCTGACAGAAATGAACCAGCTGTCTCAGATGCTGGACACACCAGATCTCCTAAATGCTTTTTTTCCTCACTCCATTCCACACTATTATTGCCAGCAAAATTCTACAGAAGGCGTGTAACTTTTTTCAAGTAAATTATATTAATAAATCATATTAAATAATATTATCTATTTGGTATATATTTGAAGTACTTACTGAAAATAAACCATAAAAACAACTTTTAACATGACAGCGTTGCAAATATTGTCACCACTTGCTCTGAAAAGATTGGAAATGCTATAATAAAACCATTTCTTTTAACATCATGTCAGAAGCAGAAATGGTGGTAATACCAATGGGAATTTGGGAAAGAAAAGACTATTGCAGACATGGCCGGAGAAGGCTGTGTGCACCCAACACTAAGGGAGGATCCTACTCTCAGGACTCTTGCTGGCCATTCCTCACCGAGTTCCTCTCCAAACGAAGTATGCCTGAGAAGCAAGTGAATGGGCACTGCACTGCCAGCACATGGAGGGGGCAGAACAAACCTCACTCGTAGTATGTTGTGTTTAGGAATTATTTTATCTTCAAGATGAAGAAAGGAAACCATCACTCCAGTGGCAGAGCAGGTTGTGAATGCTGGAGGAGAAGCTCCAGTTAAGAAGGAGAGGCTACCAACTCCCTACCAGTGTTGTGGATTCATGGTGCCTCCCAAGGACGTGTCTATGCTGAGGGGTCTGCTTCTGGCAACTACAGGGTAGGTACATTGAACAGCATGATTTGAACCTCTTCCTGAGGTATTCTGGCTGAACCCTCAGTGAAAGCATGGAGAGAAAGTGTGCCAAATCAGTTCTGTGTTGCAGTACAATAGTTCTTCCTAAAGGATGCAGGAGAAGTGGAAACTTATGCTTTCCGCAGATACTACTGAACAAAAAAGAGGCATGGCTACTAGAATGCTACACAAACAGTTCAATCCATCTGGAAGAAGACATCCTCACGTATGTCCTCAATCAGATGGAAAAGCTCAAGGAATGAAGAACAAAGGACACCTAGGAGTGATCGCAGACAGTCAATTATACAACAGCTTGCAACACAGCTGCAAAGATCAATACAACTTTGTTTTGCACGCATATATGCATCCTGAGATAGTGCAGACTGGACATTTTAATGGTCCAATTTTATACAGTTCCCATATGATCCTATTTTGAATACTCCAGGCAGTTGGGCATCAGATTATCAGAACCACATGATGAAAGCTAGGGAAGTTTGAGCTGATCAATACTTTGTAATAGATTATTACTTAATTTTCTGTATAACTACATTTATAGCACATCTAAGAGCTCTCAGAGAAAGGACTGTAAAGAGCATTATAGTAGTATTTGCAATGTAAACACCAAGAATGGAGCGAAAAATTGTAACTGTAGACACAGAAGAGTAATGCATCTATTGAAGAAGAAAAGAATCTTGAACAAAAATTATCAGGCTTTGAAATAATGTCCTAAAAAATAGAAGGGAATCTTCATCACATGACAACCCATTAGCAGAACAGAAGACCAGATGCTTTTAATAGGTCATTTCAAAACTACATTTTTCAGACCTACCCTGTACTGGAATTTTCTATTGATTGGTGAAACCTAAAGAAATTAAGGGTCCTCATAAAAACATGAAAGAGCAATGAGGAATGTGTCTGTATGTTTCTGTATGGGTTCCTCTGAGGCCCTGTGTGCCAGAAGAGTGTGAAGACACCTGAACTCATGGCAGGAGTCCCACAGAGACAGCGGGTGGGATTCAGTCATGCAGCCTCTGCCTTCAGCACATCAGCTGATTAACTGTACCTGAAGAGCCAACCTACCCACTGCAGAGATTTATAGACTCTGTGTTACGGTTTAACTGTTGGCATAGCAAAATACATTGCATTATCCACTTCATACCCTGTGAAGACGTGTTTCTGCAGAGGCAGAGAGATGCATTTACCTCTTGTTCATCTGTCCAGCTCTATTGTTTGCAGCAATTACTGCTTGCCTGCAGACTTCTCTAATCACTGAGCAGAGAGAAAAGAATTCTTCTAATTGCGGAGTGGTTTTAGTTTCCCAAAATAGTTGACCTTCTTCCTTTTTGAAGAAAAAAAAAAAAACCAAAACTTTCCCCTGCCTCTCTGCCTGCCTCCCCACCCCCTTCCTGCTGGCAGACATGAGAAGAGAGCTGTGTTTGTTTTCACGGTAAATGAGAGGCCAGGGCAGCAACAGGACTGATCTCACAGTTTCCAGCTGTAATTTTTGATTCCTTTACAACTGCACATATGCAGAACTCAGAAACTAAACTAGTCCAATATGGGCAATAGGTGTAAAAATCTCACAGCACACACACACAAAAGTTTTGAGCTGCAACAACACAGTTCTTCACATAAGAGGAAATATTCCAGCTAAGAAACAAAAGTTATTTCAGCTAAAACTGCTGAATGCTGCAGCTGATCCCTTACATCCACATAGAGGGATATGTCAGACTTTCAAGAGGTGAAGATCCAGGATTTTTGGTTAGTGAAAATAGACAAAGCTAGGCATTTTTAGGTCACATGAAAGTGTCCCTATAAGGCTCAGGAAAATAACTTCAAGGCCTGCTTAGAAAGAAGATAAAAAACAAACTATCATTTAAAATTTGCCTTATCGCCCACTAACAGAGACAATCATGTGTCGGTCACCATGACAATGCCAGTTTGCTGCTTTGAAGTTCATGTAATTTTAACATACTGTATTCTCATCCTTAGCTTTATTTTAACATTATTGATATTAAGTACTTACATTGATCAGTTTCAGACATTAAAGGGTTTGGTTTTTTTTTTTCCCTTAGGGTTTGGGGCTTCTTTTAATTGGATGAGAATGACAGAAACACATTTCAGTAGGATTTCAAAAGTGAACATTTCATTTTTTTTATGTAACATTTTAAGAACCTTAAAGAATGTCAGATCTTCTGCTGGAGAAATTGAAAACTTCTCCAAATGGAAGAGATTAAGTTTGAGGTGGCAATGGGTTAAATGTATATCATTACTAGAATGATTTTTACCAGGACTGTCCAAAATGTTCAGATAATAGACATCCAGAGGTAAAATCTGACGCAATACTCCCAGCCCCAGCATTAAATTCATTATCTTCGCAGCTTTTATTTGTTATATGTTCAAGGCAGGAGGATTAATTTATTTTGGGTTTATTTTATTGTAATGGGAACGCTTCCCTTTTGTACAAGCTTTCAAACCAAGATTCACCAAGTAGCACACACTTCTGGAAGAGTGTGAAATCCTTTCTTTTGCTCTCAGCTCAGCGGCTCGCAGCCCAGCTATCCCGGGGCCCCAAAAAGCTGAGCCCGAGTTCGAAAACTTTGACACAGACCTGGAAAGCCAGAGACCTCCTGGCTCCAAGCTAGGCTCCCAGGTCCTTAACTATGGCAGCTCCCAAGCAGACTGGCGCAAGGTCAACTGTGTTGCAGACAATTAAGAGTGTTTCCTTAAAAAGTGGCCCATTTCCTCATCAAGGCTTTTTCTCCTCTATTGGAGGATCAAAGCTGACTCTGCAGCATACTTTCTTTCATCCTGTTCAGCTTTCTAACAGAAGATGTTTTGTGGTGAAAGGCTCTGCCCAGCCCTGGCTGTCCATGTATTCTTACCTTAGAAACAACTTTTTCAGTTTTAGTTCAAGATGGGTGACATGGGAAAGATCATTTGTTAACAGCATTGCAACTAGTGCGGCAAGGCCTATGCTACTCTCCAAGCTATCAGGCAGACTTAAGTTTTGTATTTCCTAAAGGCTGCCTGGTCAGAGTTTGTGTATAATCCAAAGCCTACTGATAAGAAGGTTCAGACGGCAGATATTAAGACCACTAGCTAGACCACTGCTGCAGACCTGGCGGCCTGGGTAGCTCCAGCCCTCGCATTAACTTCTCTCAAACATTTATTCACCAAGCACTTCAAATCCATGGAAGTTGTTTCCACTCTTCCCTGGCACAGATGCTTGCAAATGAAATGATGATAGGAAGCACTCACATTGCTTTCAAATCTCAGAAACCTTATTTCAATTTGAGTTTTGGAAAAGACTTGGGAAGTACTAATTACTCCAGCTGGTTCATTCTGGGACAAGCACAGAGAGAAGAAAAACAAGGCCCTTTCGCCCCTTGTTGCAAAAAAGCAAAGCAGACCCAAAACAGAAGTGAAGCAGTAGTACGCAGTAAGCTGGCCCTGGATGCACCCTCTCAACCAGCCCCATTCTGGATCATAAAAAATGATTAGCTCCTCCACTCACTGCCAGCGGTGATTGCTCTTGGCCAACACAGCTCTTAATGAGCTCTTCATGCCTCCAGAGGAGCATCTGAGACCATCTAAGACAAACCTGGTGCCTCAGATGTTGACCAAGCACATTATTAATTTCTATAGTGAGCATGGAGACACCATTTACAACTGGCATGCTTGGGAGCAGGACATCCGAAGGACTTTTGCCCAAGAGCTGTGCCAGCCTTGCATGTGTTATCAGAGTCACTCCAGTTGTGCTTTGGTTAATAACGAAGAACTTGCTATTTTTTTCACAGTACAACAGACAGCTGGACAGACTGCAGCTAACAGACAATGCTTATGTTCAGCACATAGGGCTGAACATTAAAGACTACTATGATTTAATATGTGGTTTTGCTCTGTAGAAAATTTCTCCTACATAATATCCATATCGAATGACTTCTATGCTAGGTTTCTACTTGTGCGCTTTCTGGTGTGATTCAGTAAATTATTTACTCAGCCCCAAAACACAGCTACCCTTCTAAGCATTCATTTGGCTATCTCTTTGGATGTTTACAGTTTATAATTTTAAATTAAAATTAATTGAACTGCAGAGTTCAATATGCTATAGTTATTCTGGCTTATTCCATATATGGGATTTCAAGAAGATGATGAAAGGGAAAAAAAAATCAGTTTATTTTGCTCATACTCCATCTATCCCAGTTTGGTCATATCTGAGACTACTGAGGATTTCTAATAAGAGGTTTCATAGCTAACCTTTTCCTTATCCTTATCCCTCTTTTGGCCCCAGTCCTCTACCCAAAACATGATCTTCCACCCTGACAGAAAGTGCCCTTATGAATACACATGCCTGTGAAAAACTTTTTATTTGGCAGCTGTATAACATTATGGACTTATTATCTGTGAAAGAGTTCTACTTCCCTCAAACGGGAATTAAAGTGCATTAGGAAATGAAGAAAAATGTTGTTATTACACATCACACTGGGTCAGACAGCTTTAGAAAATCCCCAGAAGTAAAGGAGAAAAACATTTGCTTTTTTCCTCTACCATCAGTATCATCTGACCAACTGCTAATTGTACTGCTGAGGTTTTTAAAGACCTCTATTCAGGTAAGTGCTGGCCAAAAAAACCCGCTCTCATTCATCAAAGCACAAGTACTTTCAAGAGTAGCCTAGTAACACAGAAAAGACTTGAAAATCCTCAAAGTCCAGCCACCTATGGAGCGGTCATGTGAAAAAATGTCAAAGAATCACTTTTGTAAATGCTTAAGACAACTGCTACTGAGTGGTAAATACAAAATACTGTTTAATTGCAATTTTCAAAAATTATTCCTGCTTTCAGTCATTATATGTCTGTCCCTCTGATGAAAATGGGAATTCTTTCAGTTTTCAAGCCTGTGCTCTCCTTTCATTGCAATGAGGACCTAATTCAGAGCTTTAAACTGTGTTCTGCAATGCATAATTAATCTGACTTCATAGAGACCTGGACAAAAGACCCTATTCAATCTTCAGCTCCTTCCCCCTGAGATATTGTTATTTCGAAAAACTCCTGCCAGCTGGGCTGGAGGGAAATCTCAGCACTGTGGGAGAATGAACAAACTACAGGCCTCCGAGGGATTTGAAGTAGCTATCTGACTAAATTGGATTAGAAAGTAAGGAAGGGGAGGGAACGGAGAGCTTATTCTGAAGTCTACAAAAGCTCATAAAAAATTCTTAGAAGATTTTCATATGGTGAAGGGGAGAGAAATATGCAAGTTTTTATAACAAAACGGAGAAAGAATTTTAAAACATGCGTGAGCCAATACACTTGGGGATGTTTGAAGGGATTATGCTGGTATTATTTCAGAAAAACTGTTGTGTCTGCCTTAGAGCTTTGAAACGGCATTTTGCTGTGAAATCTAGGCGGCCTTGCAAACCAAAATAGTCATACTTTCCTTCCAGGTATTTGATACGTCCCCTGTTTGAACCTATAACGCAGCCTAACCATAAGTTGCTTTAAATTTCCTCCTAAGCACATCACAGTTAAGAGCCTCTGCCCAGAAAGATTTCAAAGGGCTACAGAAAAACAAATTCAGTCCTGTTAAGAGAGCCAGCTCCCTGCTTTCCTTCCCCACAAGCTCATTCTCCAAAGCATGTTGGTGACGCTGCCCAGATCACCTGGCCACCTCTCACTCACTTCACAATATTTTTAGCAGGCACGCACATACTTGGGAATATTACCCCGTTTACCATCAGACCGCTCGGAAGACAAGGTGGAAAAAGCTCACAGCCCCGTTGGGAAAGTGGGTGGCTGGGAAAAAAGATGCTTTGGTCTCTCTGCCTCCTCTACCCTGCTGGGCCATCCCTTGCCGACATGGACTTGCTGCTTGCAGGCTTCCCGCTCCTGCAGCGCCAATGCTATAGTTGAATGAGGTTACATAGGTGTAGCCCAGGACACAACTGGGCTCTCTTGCTTCAGAAATATTTTCAGAAGACAAACCTTTTAGCCATCCTAACCAACATTCCCCATATTTCACCAAACAACCCTTATGACAACAACAGCAAGGGCAGAGTAGTTGGTAGGTCTGCACATTCTGAAGAAAAAATAAAAATAATATATATGCCTCGAGAAAGGCCAGCACCCTTGCTTAAAAACTTCTGCTGGCACCATCAGAAATTTAAAAATCTAAAGTCATAAGAAGATCCTGATAATGGGACCAGCTTCCACTCTGGCTCCCTGTCCATGCTGCCTATCATGGAGGTAAGGCTGCACAGGACACTGAGCCACCCGTGCTGCTGCTCATGGGACACGCTGCCAGGGCAAAGAGTTAAAAGCACCCATGCAATAAAATAACTTCTCCACGGTCAAAAGGAATGAAAACATAGCCCTAAGAGCTGGTCTCCTTAGGACTCACGTGTTGGGCAGTGAAAGCCAGGGTAGCTTTCAGAGGTCTGGCACACACTGAAGAGACCAGCATGCACTATGAAAAATTCACCCTACTGGAGAAGGTATCTGTAGAAAGACAGGCACACAAAAATTACAAGCCATCAGAGCAATCCTAATCAAAGATCCCATTTGTGTTATTTCATTACTATGATCATCTCCTATTTCTAGACTTATTATCACAGAATACTTTTCTATAATCTCCCTGTGCCCTGGGGAGGAAGTGCATGGAGGAGAGGGACTAAGGGGGAGGGGGAAGGAGAAGACAAGATTCAGCAAAATCTTTCAAACCAGCAGAGGATTTTTTTAAGGGTGTCACTTCATAAAAACACTTCCCTGTATCTTAACAACAGCAACAACAACAGAAGTACTGGTAGCACACATTCCAGAAAAAACAAGAAATGTTTAAAACATTAACTTGTTATCCAAAATACATACAGATCATTTGCAGTTCCTTTCATTCCTGGGGTGCAGGAAAAGCAAGCCACCTCACTTTCTTTCCCAAGCAATATAAGCCACTTATCATAAGTGTTACACACAATCCAAAGTTGTCAGATATTGTCAAATCTATGTTGAGGCATCACAGCTAAAATCCTTACTTACAACAGTAATCTAACAACTCTGAATAACCCTGTGGCATTTTTCAAAAGAGACAACTAAGGTTTTTGCTTTTGTGAAAGAGAAAACCTGGTGGTGGTGAAAAAAAATAAAATCAGTGTCATGACACTGAGGTAAACATACCCTGAGTAACACTAATGTGCAAGTTAAAGAAATGCCTAAATTATCGCTGACTTTTCTCAACCAAAGGAAAATCTCTACCATCACTTGGTGGATCTAATGGTGCAGTAATAGTATTAGACACATCGTCTTTATTGACAACATCAATTTCAAGGTGTCCTACCCAAAACTTTCAGTGAAGCCTCTGAGGAGTGAAGACAATCCAACTTAAAGCATCAAAAGTCAACATTAAACCCCATCCCTGCACTCTGGACTCTGCATTGCACTGCCTTAAGCACAAGACAGCACAGATCTTCTGGCAAATGACACTTTCCCCACAGGCTGCTTAGCCATTGTACCCCATTGCTATCAGGACCTTTTCTAGCAACGTACAAGCAGCCCTCTCTCCTCATTCCCACCCTGACCCATCTCTTCTAGCCCACCCAAGGTGCTGGCACCATGTGGGACTCTTCACCCTGGCTGTCAAAGAGTCCTGCAGAATACCTGGGCTGGGAGCAGATCCAGAGCAACCATTACAGGTGTGTAGGCAAAACCCAAATCTACTGCTTCAGGGAAGATGAAATACCTGGTTCTCCCTGCAAGGATGGCAGAAGCCTGGCAGCAGCAGTGGGCAAGTGATGGAGGGAAGAAGGGGGCAAGGCTGCTGGGCAGGTTGCTGCTAAGGGAACCTTCCTTGCTCCTCCAAGGAAGGGAAGAGGGTGGGTTTGGAAAGGAAAGCAGCAGAGACTGGGGTTTGCTGTTCCTACTGCTGCAGGAGGGGTGGGAAGGGAATGGAGCAGAGCTCTCTGACTCCTGAGGAAGAGGTCCTTGTTCCCAGCTGCAGTGCTGTACGGTGACAAGTGGGCCATGGATCAAGCCTTTCATGCATACTTTTCCCTGAGTATTTATCCCTTAAAGGAGAAAACCAAGGCATAACGAAAAGCAGAATTTCTCCCATGTTACAGTAAAAGTCAAAGAGGAATCTGAACATTTTGGACACAACTTCTTCATCCACACGCACTTGTGTAAACTCGGGTGGCTGAAAAGATGCTCTGCTGCTTGCCCTGCACCTGGTCCTACCTGCTGCTCAACCTGCTTCCAGCCCCACCGCTCACCCCACGCCCTCAGCCTGCCAGCTGACCCACTCCGCAGTTGCTCCCTAACTCGCTCCACTTACACACACATATTTGTCTGCACGTACAAACTCAGCCCAACAGCTGAAGCAGATCAGCCAGATAACCACACAGTGTTCTGACTCACTCTGAATGACAAGAGTGAAAAGGCCCAGCCCAGCCCCACAGGGCCAGTGGTGCTGTGGGCACAGTGGCCGCCTCCGCCTGCCACAGTTGTCTATCCCAAGGGCTCTCATCCAGCCTTGTCTTCCCCCACATTTTAAAATGTCATCCTACATTAACAAGAAGGGAAATTTTAACTCTTCTTTGTTAAGTGTGTGCCAGCTGCCAGATTGAGAGTCCACAAAAATCTCTTAAAAAAGGATGAGTGAATACCAAAAGAGGAAGCAGGGCTCTTCAGCAGCAACTTTGCTGTGGGGTACTTCATCTCTGCGCCTCAGAATCTACTGTCTGCCTCATCTCATAGGTCATTAACTTCCTTTTTTTTAATGCTTACTCCATGTTTTTAAAGTATACTCAAATAACTCTGAGAGAATTTAGTTCCTTGTTTTCCACCACCTTCCTCAAAACCTTGGGTTTCAATTGACAGTAAACCCCAGGACAAAATAAAGAGTACAACTCTAAAGAGCACAAGATCAAGGAAAACTTGAAGAATAAAATAAAGGCCAAGTTTTCTGTCATTTACTCTGATTATCACCTTGGATTTACAATGAAAAATTTTGAGAAATCGGGCCACTGCATCCTCAAAAGGATGCAGCTATGTGTCTTCAGGAGGGCTGCCGCACAGACCTAAACAGCCAAAGAGGTTTCCATAGAGTCATTCCCACAGCATGAAATGCAGGCACAGAAATACTCCAGAGGAGACCCAGTTACAGTCCCCAAACCCATCCTCCGAAGCACACTACTGAGCAGGCACTCTGTGTAACTTCTCTTGTTTTCAGCTGTCTCCTTCCAAGGGTACAAACTGCACTGTCCCACCTATACAATCTGGTCCTAATCTCCCTGTTGATATGTAATCCTTGACAATTTTGAGTCTAGTCAAAAGAAGGTACTCTGTGTTTTCAAGAGGGCTGAAACCGGGTATCAAACCCTAACCTTTTTGCTTAAACAGAATACAAAAATGAATATGTGACTTCTCATTCAGTTATAACATTTAATTGTGCATAGGCAACAACTCAGGATAGAAATTGATAACTATGAAGTTCAACAAATCTTGCTGCAATCAGACATATATAGTCATGTATTTTAAGCATAAAGAATAAAGCTCTTCAGAAAGAAAAACAAACATATAGTGGCTTAAATATAACATTGGTTCGAATTCTGGGCAAAGGTGTCCTTAATAATTTGTCATTTTTACAAGTGTGTTCTTGTCCAGTATTACAGTAATAGCAATTAAATCCGGGAGAAATATTTTGGCTTGTCAGCTTTAATAAAGATGACATCACAGAGACTCTCAAGAGAGCAGAGACCTGAGCACCACACACCACACCAAGGTCAGGAGGTTCGCATTTGCTGGGCTCTGTTAGCCTAGGCAGAACAACCTGGAGTAGCATTGCTTTGTACCCAGCCTAGGATGTCCCACACAATCTGTGCCATGCCAAAATTGATGGAAAACATAGTTAGCCCTTCTAGTATCAGAAGTGCAGTTCTTAAACTTTATAGGAAGTATTTTAAATGAAAAAGGGAGATGAGATGGAATCCAATTAAAAGCTTATCCAATTAAACATTGAAGAAAACATTAACAGCATCCAAATTCCTTTTTATCCCAGGACACATTCTTCAGATTACGTAAAGACATTACACATACCTATATTTCGGCATGGGTTATTGACACATCACAGCCCTAAAAAGCAGGACAGACCTCTTCTGCTTATGCTGTAAAAATACTCTGTGGTCTTGCTTAATAACAGTTGTGAAGAGCACAAAAATAGTCAGGGGAAAGAGCTGGGAGCAGGATGTACTGTCTCCTGGCATACAGCTCAGTACACGTTCCACCAAACTGCAGCTCAGGAAGCTAATGGACGATGACACAGACACACGCGAGCTCTCCCTCCCACCCACCCAGGTGGTATTTTTCTTTCTAGCCCCTCTTTTTCTGGGTTGCAGAGGCACTGATCATCATATGGGATGCTTAGGGCCTGGCCTGAATTTTACCCTCTGACCACAAAGTACAAACCAGTTTAAAGCTTAGGTTGAAACTTTTATTGATAAGAGGTCATTACCGGTGGGGGAATATAAGATCAGGAACACATAATGCAGCTAACCCTTGGTTCCTCTGACATGACATTTCTGCAGCAGACCAAGCAGCAAGCCCTTGCCATTCTACAAGGCAAGAGGGAAGGTCTGTGGGAGCTGTGGGGACACAGGTCTCTGGGCAGATGCAATCCCTATCCTGCTGCTATCCAGGCACCCTGCAGTCACTACAGTCTTAGCAATCAGTTGGTTCAAAGACCACCTTCAGATAAAACATACTTGCATGGGCTGCTCAATGCACTTACGCAAAGCATTGTATGAACCCAAGGTTTAATGAGTGCAGCTACAGAGACATCAACCTTTGTCCAAGCAATTTGTGGCACCTGCTGCCATAGAGATAACCAAAATGCTTAAATAAAACTGTAAAGTAAGTTGTGCCATTGCATGCTACTCCAGAGACAGAGAAGTGGACTGAATAGCAATTTAAAAACATCCTTTTCTAGTAGATACTTGTTTTATCCAGCTAACAAATTTTGCATCAAATGCTGATCTGTACTCAGTGCTAAAAGCATATGTTTCTTCACCAGATCTGAGCTGAGGTATTAGCACTGCAAGAAACCCCACCAAAACAGAAGAATTGCTGTTTTGCTCTCTGGTACTATGAAACCGCAGTGTGAGTCTCCTCCCATGTATACCAGGACCAACTTCATGGATGCCACACTCATGTAACTGAGGCTGAAAAAGAATTGGCTAACTGCTAGTGGAAGGGAGGTGCCTGTGCTTTCTCAGGCATTTTAAGGAGAGAGAGGTTTAAAAAAAAAAAAAAGAAAAAAGCAACCCCTCCCTCCAGGTTTATAAAGGTTATTGGGTCAGAAAGTCATGTAATGAATGACACTTTAAAATAAAAAGCCATCTACATGATATTTTGAGTGCCTTGGTAGAATTAATTCCCTTTTCAAGTATCCTTAAAAAGTGAATTAGGAAATGGAGATTAGAATGCAGTTGGCATAGGAAGAAACAAGAAAACAAAACAAAATCAACTGCTCACCCACTATTGAAGCATCTAATCTAAACCTTTTTATGGTTTAAAAATAGAAACTATTTATAAGACAATGTATGCTTTAATCAGCACACAAGAAACAAGCCAATTAATAAAAGTTTAAAATAAAGGTTTAAACTCAAGCATAGTTTTGCAACTGCAGTTATAGCCAGATTACAAAATTCCTTTCACACAATGCACATAGCATCCTTTGAGACTTAATGACATTCTGCAGCTGGGGTATATGAATCTGAGTTCTTTCTGTTCCCAGTTATTTACTTCTGCAAGAAAATTCCCCATGGCAACTGGCCAAAGGGGCTTGTCTCCTTAGTGTGTGAAATGTGAGCAGATACAAACTTGACACCATATTTCATCCCTTCGCCTTCCCTCGTGTCCGCATTCCTAACTGTAAATTAGAGGGTGGCACTGATCGTTCTGGGGTGGCAGGAAGCAGTTTATACAGAAAGATAGGAGGAGGTGGAAAAAAACAAACCATATTGCAATGCTTCAAGGCAGGTTCTGAAACTACAGTTGGATTCTTCTCACCCATAATCAAGACATGTTGAAATTGTGCAACAGCTGATTCCCTCCTAAAAGTGTGAAGTAGTTGTTTGGGGTTTTTTTATTGCCCCTCTAGAAACTTATGTATCATCGGAACAGAAATCAGTAGAAATTTGTCAATACCTGAAATTGTGTGTCCATACTTGCACTAGTATCCCTCTCTTCAACAGTCTCTTTTCAGGAACACAAGGTTTGGGTTCTTCTGCGTGGAGGGTCCACGAAAACAGAATATTTCTGCAGCACAGTCTGCCAAAGCTGATTATGAAAGAGGCAATTTGGAACACAGAGCCTCAAGCTGGACTTGAGAAAACAAGAGGCACCTGGGAAATGATGTGCAACTTGGAGACTCTAAATACGCTCTGGCAAAACCTAAATTCCCCTAAGGACCTCAGTCAGCCAAGGGTGAAGCAGTGACCTTGGACACATGTTTACCCTTCTTAGAGCTGATCTGCATGATGCTATTTTAGCTATTATACCAGCAGCTCACTCGCTTCCTTTTGCATCCCAGTTTTTCTTCCAGTTGCTGAATGCAGAGTTATGTGTGGTACTGATACTAGGAGAATTTACTTAAAAGACACCTAGTTAGCAAGACCCATTTTTCCAAGGAAGCTTGAAAGACTCCCCAACTTCTAAGCACACTACTGACATCATATCATTTAATTAGGGAGCTGTGTCTAGCTTTTGCATGTCCCACACACTATCTGGAGAAGCAGGGTTCAAGCTTGTCTGGAGAGAGTGCTGTGATTACTTTTGCCACTGGGGGTAGAAACAGCCTTCCAATTTAATTTGTAGACCAACTCTTCCATGCTACCCAAAAGATGTCAATGCTATGTGTGCAAGAACATTTGAATTAAATCACTTTAAATGAAGGTATCTTGAAATTTCTAGCAACAAGACTGAAACAAAAATTCTGACAGTCCAACCATGGTTAGCTTGTTGTTTTTGATTAAGAAACAAGGAAGATCAAAGAGTTCTGCTCTGTCCTGCATGCACTCCACGGACTGCAGAGGAACCAATCCTGGGTGAAGAGCACTCTTCCGGTCAAGGGGACCTCACAACAGTAGCTGTGCTCACACCTCTGTTCCTCACAGGAGCTGGTGTCTTGTTCAGACTAGCTGCAGGGGAAAGGCATTCCAGGGCAGGGGAACTGAGCTGGGCAAGTACAAAGCGCATCCACCGATCCCAACCTGCAAAACACTCCCTGGGGATAATACCGGCCCAAGCAAGTGAGAACAGATTCGTCTGTACAAAAATCATGCCAGGAAAACTATCAGTGTAACCAGCTCTAGTCAAAATGTTTGTGACGTTTAGCAATTCAATTCTCTCTCACATAAATTAAAAATGAGGCTGGGTGTTCTAAAGAGAAATCCATAAAACTGTTAATAACAGGAGAAATCATCAGGCCATATTCTTTAGATTTTCCTCTGTCTGTGCTAAGGCCTGCTGCAGAAAAATCTCCCATTAACATCTGGGTGACGGCTACTGCATCTGTGAGATATAACAACTGAACACAAGTGATTGAGCCTGGTTGGCCTGGGTTTATGACAGAAACGCAAATGTCAAATAGTGAATGGCAAAATAGAGCTCCCAGATTATTTTTATCATTTCAGTAGTTCACTGTAAAAAGCAAAAACAAGTGATGCAAGCATTTGAAGAGGCTCAAAATGTAAATTCTTGTGGTACTGCCAGGGAAGAGTTAGCAACAGATGTACAGTCCCTTCGGTTTCTAGGAGGATACTGCTGAGGTAAGTGGTCACTGGTGAGAAGGTGGTTGACTATCAGCTGACAAATGGAAGACTGTTCAGAGGAAAGAGGAAACTTTAAGTGCAGTTTCATTCTTGAGAGCAAATGGAGGCAGGAGAAGAAGAGAGCTTTTATAGCACCTCCCAAAATAGTTGGCAAGAAGGAGGAAGAAGAGAAAAATTATTTTCTCTTCTCTCTTGAAAGCCAAGCAGCAATGCAAAAGGCTGAGATCCTATGAACGGCATGAAAGAGGACATATCTGTAGATCTATCTTCCCACACACAGCAGGATGGCAAGAGTTGTCACATACTCTTTTGGTGTTGCCAAGCAGTGCCACAAGATCTCCTCCTCTGAAGGAAGAGGAAGGGTTGCTGTTATATCGTGTAGCCTGGTAAAAACACATAGCAGAGAGGCAATGATCCAGCATCACCTCTTAGACCTACCCAGGGAGCAAAGGCAAGGCTCCAGCAGTGAATGCAGGCCCCCAGGTCACAGGCAGAAGCTGATAGGCTAGGCTGTCCACAGTCACCCTCTTCCAGTTGCAGTGGTGCCAGCTGAGGAGGATACAGGCTCTAACCCCGTGCCAGTCACTCATCACTGCCCATCCACCAAGGGTTATATTGCCTCTTCAGATCTGCTGGATGAGCTGCTTCGCTGGTCATCCCCAGCCTGTTTCATTCAAAAGCTTGGATAATTTCAGTAATTTAAATGTTGGGCTGTGCCAACCCAGCTCATTTTGACTGAAATCAGTAATTGGGAATCATATCAAGAGAAGTACAACAGACAGCAGAGAAGTTTGTATCCTTCAGTGGGGGTTAGTCACTGCAGTTGGTGCAGAATGCAGAGATGTTAAATCTCCTCAGCCATTTCACAGGTGCTGCCATGAAAGGACTTGTGCATCTTCAGCCACAGGGCTATTTTAACAAACATCATCTAGCTGCACTCGCTCTAGAACTGTACGTCAGCTGAAAGCCAGCAGAGCACTATATAACTGCTGTTGCCTCTGAAACATTTCCAAGACAGACCCTCCTGCTTCCTTGTCTGGGAAGAGAGAGACACACCATAGTAGTTACTCCACCACCTTACACTGGTCTTAACTGTCCACCTGAGATTGACTCCTTCACAATAGAAAAAGTGTCCTAAGAGAGGAAAAATGACCTCGTCAGAGGCTGGGGAAGAAAAAGAGAGGGGTACATAAGGAGAGGAGTCCTGTGTCAGGACCTGAGCAGCATTTCTTGAAGGAACAGTGTATAACAGTTCAGCAAAGGACAGGCTTATAGGAATTTACGTGATCTCCCACACTGCAATAATAAAAGAACATTTTGAAAGAAAAAAAAAAGACGGAATTAGGGACAGACAAGTTGCTCGTCAGCTCTAAAACAAGAATTTGGCAATACTAAGTCAGCTGTTTCGTATCATTTCAAAATAGATGGTTTTAGTTTACTTTCCTCTTTTCAAAGTTTTTTCCCCCCTCCTCAAGCACCATTACCCAAGTTCACTGAAGAGGTTGAAATAGCTAACGAAGGGAAAAAAACCACAAAAAATATCTGAGGTTCAAAAGGCAGTTACTGTATGAGAACACGTTTTTAGCTTTCTATTAAAGGGACTGGGTTTCACAAAAATCTTAAGATGCCACAGGCTGGCACTACTACCTTTGTGTCAGGAGAGCAGCTTTGCTTCACTGTACCTGAAGATCTGGTCCAACTGCTCAGGCTCTGTGAGCCCTCTGTAGTGCTGAGATGAATTGGATACATTCTTTTTAAATACTGAGATTTTGAGAAAACTGGTCCACAATCACCTTTTTCAAAACAGCTTTCCTGTTTTAAAGGGAGGGGGGTTGGTTTGTTTTTTAATACAGTGAATTTTCTAATGAAGTTGGCACTTGGAGGGTGGGTGACATGAGCTTACTGAAAACACGTCCTGCAGATAAAGTCTGAAGAAAGTATCAGGTACCATACCATGTGTTCTCAAATCTGCTTAATACATAGGTTTATTTTCCTCCTTTATGTTACAAAGGGCTTTGAAAATACCACGCAGAGGCTATGATTCTACTTAACCCAACTCAATGTACTAAATGTGTGCTGTTTTCTTAGTGACTCACACACCAATAAAACTTGGCCCTATCTGCGTTCCCAACAGTGACTTTAACAGCCCTTGTACCATTCTCCCAGCACAGCTTTGTCCCCACACTTTACTCCCATTCACTACTTCAACCCATCCTTTGATATCCTGTTCCTAACAACATGTATTTCACTTAGAGATACATGACAATGGAGGACAAAACCAATAATGGTCTCCAGAACAGAGAAGCCACTGTCCTTTTCCAGGCAAGGCAGGAAAGCATTGTTCCAGACTGGTGAAGGCTTAAACTTTACAGCTCCATGAAAGATGTCACATGTCTTTGTAACCTGGGAAAACCATGTCACAGGGCAGGAGTCTCAAAAGCACTTCCATCTCAGACGGGATGAGGCACTGAAACCCCCATGGCTGCTCACTGAGGTGAGCCCAGCTCCTCAGAGGCATCCCTTATGACCACATCTTTCAGTAACTACACTCAAGCTCACCACAATTTTGCACTTAGACTCTGTCACTTTAGCATGAGTTAAGTCCATCTAAACAAAACTGGGACACTGAAATGCAAGCAAGCTCTTCTTATGAGCTCTGTGGCTAACAGATTCATCAAATGTAAAAAGCTAAAGGCCGTTTGAGGAGCTTTCACTTCCATTGAATTCACCACTAGGATCATACTGAACCAGGACTCCTACCTTCATTATACTTAATTTTAAAATTATAAGTAAAGAAACAAACCCCATGCATGACACAGTCTTTACTCTCATTTTCTATTCCCTAGGAATTCTTGTTGGTATCAGTTGGCATCTATACCATTGAGACCCATATTGTTATCCATGAACTAGGCACCTCAGCAACATGTCCCAGCTGAGTAAGTAGTCAAATCAGATCTGATACTCTTGTGTCAGCAGCATCCCACCAAAGAGCTCTTAGATGGGAGAAAGCTAGCAATGCAGAAGGGGAAAAATCAGTGGCACTCTCCCAGATTGCCCATGAGAAAGGTATGGAAGTTTAGGCATTCCCCCACTGCTGCTGTTCTTGGTTTGAAATAAGTCCAGCAAATCTGCCAAAATTTACCCTGAGAAGGACACTATTATTGACAGGAGATCTCAATAAATTCGAAGGGGAAGGGGAAGGGGAAGGGGAAGGGGAAGGGGAAGGGGAAGGGGAAGGGGAAGGGGAAGGGGAAGGGGAAGGGGAAGGGGAAGGGGAAGGGGAAGGGGAAGGGGAAGGGGAAGGGGAAGGGGAAGGGGAAGGGGAAGGGGAAGGGGAAGGGGAAGGGGAAGGGGAAGGGGAAGGGGAAGGGGAAGGGGAAGGGGAAGGGGAAGGGGAAGGGGAAGGGGAAGGGGAAGGGGAAGGGGAAGGGGAAGGGGAAGGGGAAGGGGAAGGGGAAGGGGAAGGGGAAGGGGAAGGGGGCTTCTGCTGATGTTGTGCTGAGTAGATTTTTTTCCCAAAAAAGTCTCCTCATAACAGTAATATTGTTAGATAAATTTGCCACCAAGCTTAAGGCACTTGCTTTTCCTTTTTATGTTACTTGTATCTTTCACCACACTCATGTTAGTAGTTGAGCTAACTCATTCCAACATTGAGAGAGCAGGTTAAAAATATCGTCTCCTGCTCAAAAAAAGCATTCTTCTCATTTGAACAATTCTATACTATAACTCTCCAGTACTTCATACCCAGTGATCTCAAAGCACTTCCAGAATGAGGGCATATACAGGTTCACAACTTCCATAAAATCACAGAATGGTTTGGATTGGGAGAGATATTAAAGATGATACAGTTCCAGCTCCCTGCCATGGGTAGGGACACACTCCACTAGACCAGGTTGCCCAAAGCCCCATCCAACTTGGCCTTGGACACTGCCAGAGAGGGGGCAGCCCCAGCTTCTCTGGGCAGCCTGTGCCAGGGCCTCACAACCCTCACAAGGAAGAATTTTTTCCTAATGTCTCGTATAAATCTACCCCTCTTCCGCTTAGGGCTATTACCCCTTGTCCTGTTATTCCATGCCCTTGTGAACAGTCCCTCTCCAGCTTTCCTGTAGCCCCCCTTCAGGTACTGGAAGGCCACTGTAAGTTTCACACACACCCCTCCCAGGTCCTTCTCTTCTCCAGGCTGAACAAGCCCAACTATCTCAGCCTGTCTTCATAGGAGAGTTGCTCCAGCCCTCTGATCATCTTCATAGCCCTGCTCTGGACCCCCTCCAACAGGTCTGCATCTTTCTTGGGGACACCTGAGCTGAACACAGTACTCCAGGTGGGGTCTTAAGAGCAGAGGGGCAGAATTCCCTTCCTTGACCCCATGCTGATTTTGATGTAGCTGAGAATACTGTTCCAGTACAGACTGCTCCACTTTGGCTTGGAAGAAGTAAAGAGCTAAAAAAGAGCCTGAGCATATGCAATGTCCTTCAGCTCCTCCATAAACACTGTGCTTCGAGACATTAGTGAGTTTCATTTGAATACAGTACTGTGGTAAACAAATGTGATGCAATATTCATATATATAACATTCACTCTTAAAGTGATATTAAAACACATATCTCCTAGCAGCATGAGAAGGCAGAACTAGATCCCATGCCAGATTGGCTGGATACAAAAATTTAGCACTGCATTGGTTGGCATATATGGATCTAGGACTAAGCCCAGTGTATAGGAAGACTGTAGGAGGAAAATTAACAGGATGGGGAGGACAGTCTGCAGAAATTGCAATTTAAATTTCTCCCATGTCCACAGAATACGAATTGGGATTTTGTATGAGACAGTACCCACAGTAAATACAAAAATTAAATAAGTATTAACACAATAAAGCTCCGATATTGCTATCTTCATAGAAGCATTCACTGCCCCTTGGAAGATCACCAGGGTGGCCAGGAACTGCCATACTGAAAAAACTCAGCCTTCCATCATGATAATGCAGATCTGTACTTGCCATCTGCAAGGAGTCCATGTCTAAATGCATCAATCTAATGTACCCTTGGGAACAAAAGCAATAGTTTTCCTTTGTCTGTGTGTTTAAATGCTAGATTATATTATTTTTTTTAAAATCCAAGGGCCACACTTGTTTTTCTGCTTTTTAATGGAAACTCTTAAGTAATTTGCAATCTTAAGTAGTACAGAAGAGTATAGTATAGTACAAGGAAAGAAAAGTTCCACCATAACAAAAGCAGGATGTGTGGAAAATATAAACAACTTGTTTCAGTAAGCATGCAATGGATTGAGGCCTGTTTGTCACCAGATCTCCCCCAAACTTCCCCCTGGAGTGAAACTCAAGAAGCATGCATGGACCAAAGCATGTCAGGACTTGGTGGGGAAGCCAATACAAGAATAGCTGTGGTAGTAACAGTGTTCCACATTCATGAAGATCTTGGGTTACCAAGATAAATTCAGCTACGAGACTCACCCTTGCGCATTTTTAACCCCTTCACTGCAGGATGCCTTCACATGGGGTGATATAGGGGTTGAAGAAAGGGAATGCTAGGAAAGTTCAGGAAGGGCTATCTCTTCTGGCTGATAGCAATATATATGCTACCACTCAGATTTAATTTTTCAGAAATTTGAAACGCCTTATTTACTTAAAAGGTGATAGCCTTATTTAAGACATGATAGATACTGCTATGTTTATAACATCTTTTGCCATTAAACCATACTGATGTTATTAAGATAGCTATTTTCCTTATGTGTTAATATACAAGACTTGCTCATCCCAGTATCCCAAAATGCAAGCTTAAAATAATTCTTAGTTATACTGCTTCTGGGTTATTTATCTGAGTTTTCACTTTCTTCATCCATGTAATAAATGGCACAGTTAGAAGTGATGGTGGTTCTTTGCCAGTTTCCAAATGCAAGACTAGTTGCAGTGCTAGCAGGCAGGCAGCTATAATTTTCTTATCTTTCTAATCATAATATTACGAAGCTATTATTTCAGGGTTTCCAGTTTTGCACTAACTGGAACCTCTAATCTTCCCGTTCAACAATAAATTAGTACAAACAATACTGAGGAAAGAACATTGCCTCACCAACACATCTCATTAAATTTCTTCTTTTAAAAACATATGAAACAAGATCTTTTAATAAATGTTTGACTGCATGCATTTAACTGTGTTTAAAAAAACCTTTGTACTTATTGGGCAAGAAGCAGATGTAGTATAACATTTGAAAAAACCTTGGATTTTTTTCCCCCTCCTGAAATTGTTAGCAAGAAGTGGAAGAAAATTGCAGCAAAGCCTACTGATATGACAGTCGGGTTCAAAGTCTCTTAAAGGGTAAAATTTCAGCTATATTTCTATCAAAACTCAAGAGGCTTGCTCCGTTCTTGCTCTGCCAGAATGTTGTTTTGTGATCGCTCTGTCAGCGTCAATGCTTCATCTGTAACATGGGGATCCATAAATAGTTCCCTCCATGACAAGAGAACTAACAGGAACGAAGGCATTAATTTTGGGGTGAGCAATCAACACGCATTAAAAGGGAGCATGTAAGTATTAAGACAGTAAAACTCACAGTGAGGGCGAAGACTTGTGGTCCACTGAGTAGGATACAGAATTAAGTGAGGTTTATGGGAGATAACTCACAAAATAGTGTGAAAAGCTCCTTTTGTCTCAACTTGTGACTTGTTAGCAAAGGGGTGGGTGTTGCTGAATCTTTCCCTTTCCAAGCAGCTTTTCTAAGGCTGCAGAAGGAAAAGTGCTGTTAACAGACTGACAGCAACACCATATACTCGAACTGGGAAGGCCGGCTCAGTCCTAACAGCAGTCAGTCCTTCCTCACTTAGATCCAAGCACTCAGGTTGAATCCCATTCTGAACTCTTCACCTCCTCTCCAGCACACTTCTCTAAATAGAAACTGTACTGCTGACATGACTGCAGCTGGCATTAACATTTTCAGATGTTTTCCATGTTGTCCTTGGTTTTGTTTACTATGTTAAAACGGGAAATTCTGATTTAACCAGCAAAGAAATAGAAAAACTGTTTGTACTTGAAAAGAAAAAAAAAAAACAAAACAACCCAACAACAACACAGGAACCAACAAGTGGGTGTAGAGGGGCAGGAAAAGAGATTCATAGAAAGCAAGTGATCTGATGAGCCCAAAGCAAGCTGAACTAAACATTAAATATCCAGCAAGTGATAGAACCTTTTTCACCTGTAATTGTAATAGAGACAAAACTGTAGACTGTGAACAAATATCTTTGCACCAGAGATCTTTGAACTCCATTAAACATTAACAAACTCTTCAGAGCTGAAGTTTCCCCCCAGGGTTCAAGCAGCAAGAGAAAATCCTGCAGGAGATAAACTGCAGACAGCAATTGTGTCCAGCTTGTCGTTCACTGTGGGTATGGGAATTTCAGATCAAGTCTGTATATAGAAGTGTGGGACTATATAAAAATTTCAAACTTAGAAGTCTCTTAAGAATTCACAACAAATTGCAAGGCATTGCATAAATGCAGGAAAGCATTATGTACCTTAACATAACCTTGCTTGTAAATCTCTAGCTTCTGCATGTAACCAAGAGTAAAGTGATAGCAGTGAAAGGCTGCTTCTTTCTCGGTTGCAGAGTAGTGAATACTGCGTTGGTATGCAGACAATCCAAGTGTGGTACTGCAATCATAGAGACTTCTTGCACATCAAGTCTAATTTTTCCATTGCAATAAAAATGGTGAAGGGGTGAGGGTAAGCTTTGGAGATGAGGTAGTGGGAGCAAGGGTTCAGAGTTCTGAGACAGAGAAGAGGGGAAGATGTGCTAAAAAAAAATAAATATTAGTTTCCCAATACTACTACCTGTCGTTAATGGCAGCCTTTGCAAGATAAAAAGGCTCTATATTTGAAGAGATAGTGTGCTTGCAGTGACATCCATGTTTCAGTTGGGCCATGATGGTAGGGCCAAGCTGGAGGGCAGATGGATAAAAAGGCGTAATCAGGTTCTTGTTAAACAGCTACAGCCCAAGTACATACATGCTCTACATGGTTTTAGGTGGCACACTGTTGCCTGCTGTGCTATGACTACCAACAAAAAAGATTTTCCATTAGTTTTACAGACTTTCTTAGATGTACCTCTTACCTTAATAATTTATGTAAACACTTGCATAAACACCTGGGGTGGGGGGATGTGAAAGGGGCTGTTGCTGCTTGATGAACCACTGTGCAGCACAAAATGTTTGGGCAGAAGCTAGTGTACAAAAACATGTATCTATATCGAGCTGTAAGAAGTATAAGTGTGTTGGCAAGATTTTACGTATTTGTTGCATGATCAAAAGTAACTTAAAATCTTTCGCTTCATCACTGTCATGCCCTTCGGATTTACTTTGATGAGATGGACATTCATCTCAAAGACTGACCATATTGATGTGAAACACTACAGAGAAGGGTCACTTAGCTGTGAGGACAAGGGAGGAAGAGGGATGAAGTAACTAAATATTACTAGCAAAACAATGGTATTTAGTTGTCATGCATTGGAAAACAATAATAATGTCCATACATTTAGAAAGGGCCTTCTCCCGTAAGCTTCGTTTTTCTCCCAAAGGGCCTGGTTTCTGCCACTAGGGAGCACAGGGATAACCAACAAAACCCCCACTGAAGGCTACTGTGTGTGTGCTTGAATGGATGAGAACTCTGCAATGCATTTAAGCGTTAGTAACATTATGTATGTTATAAGTAAAAACAATGGGACAATTCAGTATCTAAATAGTTTCTAAATACTATGCTTCAGGACACAAACTAATTCCCTTCAACAGTCAAAGTCTAATTTATACCCTCTACACTGCATTGTGCAATGAACAGTTGCTCATAAAGAGTTTTTCTTGGTGGAAAGCGCTGGCTATTCATTGCCCCCCGGGTACTAGGACACAGACAGACTGATTTAAAGAATGACAGCCTCTGTGTTTCTATGATACATCCTTAGCCAGCAAGGAGTAAAATAATTCAGAGGTTAATGTGCTATTAACTGTCCTGCTAGACAACTACCACTTCACTGGCAATATCAAGTTAAGCATTTTGAAAGGGGCAGGCAGAAACCTCAGCCTCCCACCATATCCCTCTGCACAAGGTTACTCCCTTACCGCAGCAGGGCCTGTAAAAGAAAACCATCTGCACCTCGCCCACTTCACTGCAAACGCCTGTGTAAATGCACTACTTCCACTGGAAATTTAAGCTAACAGATCAGGTGATACCTGAAAGTCACTAAGGGCACACACTGCTTTCTTCAGACTCATTTGAAGGGGGAGAGACTTTGACAGAGCACAGGACAAGAAGAGACGCAGCTTCTGCAGCTTCAGGGCCTGTTGCAAACTGCTTGAAGCTATGTCACCTGGGGTTGCAAAACTAGCACCAACAAGAACTCCTAATTTGCCTCTAATCATATACAGGCAAAGGTATTTCAGCTCAATAAATCAAGAGTGCAGACTTGTGCACTGGCTTACAAGTACTCCTCTTTGTTCTTATGTAGAGAGGGAAGGCAGGAGGGGGAAGGTGCAAGATTTCCCGTAGGCTGTTAACACGCATAAGCAATTAATTTTTCTTAACTGGCAGAAAAAGGAGCTCAAATGGAGCAGGAGACAAAAATCTTTTGCCTATGAAAAAACAAAAAGCATGGAGAGCAACTTAGACCTTGCATGTTATGTCCTTATCGTACAACTGGGGAATACTAGGTAGAACTCCTGACAAATATTGCCGTGGCAGAAGTTTGATTAGCACTGCTCAGAGCTGGCAGGGTTCCTGCACCAAGGGCAGATTTCCATGGACTGAAAAGCATAGCTCTGAACTCTCCAAGTGTGCTGTAAGGGGATGGAAGGGCTCTGTGTAATTATGCTTCTTGCCAATCTACAAAAACAACAGCCATCCACCACTCCAGCCCAAACATAAAATCTGGCAGAAGGGCACTAGACATTCACGCTAATCGGCTGCCCCTCTGTTTCAAATCACACATGCTTGTAAACAAACAACAACAAAAATGTGCATTTGGGGCTTCAGACTATGCCAAGAAGAAAGAGGAGGCTTTTTCACGTGTTGGCTAAAACCTTAATATGCAAACCACCAGCTGAACTCTAATTTCCCAAATTACTCAAAATGCCTCACAGAATTACACTCTACCTGATGGCTAACGTGAAGATATTAAACTGCAAATTAATGACGACTCTGCTTGACATTAATATAGGAGACTTGAGAAGAATGAAAAATTAGCTCATTCCAGAAGGCAGACAGGAAAATGCACAGCTTACTTGCATTGCCTACATGTTTGCAAAGAAAACCACACAAAATTTGCCTGAGTTCAGGTTTCATTGCAAACATGAAACTCAGCTCAAGGGAAAATTTGCTAATGTTTGCATAACTATTCAGTCAACTAGGGCTCAGCCTCAAGCAGAGCTTTGTGATCTAAAGAGCCATGAGAAATATGCAGTTTCACATCAAAACTAGGTGAAATGGGGGAAAAAATCGACAGTTTCATTTTGAATTGTAAAGACATTTTAAGTGAAACTTTAGAGGCAAATACGGTAACAACGTAGATTGCACAAGAATAAGTGAAGGCTAAGGATAAATTCTGTGTAAAATAATAATAATTTTTTAAAAAGTTTAGTCTGGTTCTAACAAGCCCTGACAGAGTACTCACAGTACACCTGAGAGATGGAGGGCACTCTTAGTGGGAAATCGAGGTAGAGTGGTTACACGTGAGCAATAAAGCTTGACTGTGAACTCAACTTCCCATCTAAACATCCTTCCTCTCACTCAGATTTACTTCTGCGTGCAAAGCAGATCACACACACACACTCCTGCTTCAAGCAGTACATCAACTCCAAAGCCAGAGTCCCACCAGTCTCATTTTGCACTAATTCTGAATATACCGCCCAGGTAGGCTCCACATGCAGTTACTTATTTGGATTTCCTTACATCTTCCCATCAACCTCTGGTGCCATCTATTTTTATGCAGTACTTTCTAAAGCAGTTTGCATTCATGTGCTGCTTCTGCCTTATTGAGTCATTTTGGGCTTTCACTTTATTGCAGTTGAATTCAGCCTGCCAGGGATCTTCAAGGACAGGACAACTAATAGGCAATCAGACTGGCCTACAAAATAATCAGTGAACCCATAGCTGCCCCAAAACTGCATTGCTGTACTCTGTATGTTCCTTCACATATGGTCACTAAAACACCCTCCTACACGACCAGAAGCTCTCCCTCAAGTGAAGAGGAGAACAGCAGTAAAAATATATCTTTTCTTATGTTAAAATAGGATTTTACATTGGGATAAGTAACAGAGAAGCAGCATGGCTTATTTTTATCTCAGTATGCATAATTACAGTCAGACATATAAACTGTCATTGCACTGCTGGAGAGAAGGGGAAGAATAGAAGGGGATTTCTTTTTGGCAGAGGAAAAGGAGTGATTTTCTGGTTTGCTTTGGTTCTACAGTGAGCCAGTTATCTCAAGATCAATATTCTAATTTGAGAAGAAAAAAAATTCCCCATTTTATGGTGAAACCATAGCTTCTACCCTCCACTGTATGAAGGTAATGGTGGAAACACTGACAGTCACCATCCTTTGAGAGTAACTTATTCCTGGAACAGAATAGCCTCTGCCAGCAAGATTACATTCAGAAGTGAACAACACTAGAAAATCCCAGTGACAAGGACAGTTTAGTAAATTACACAGCTAAGAAATATTTTCTGACTCATTTTGGTCCCCAAATTAAAAATATGTTAAAAACTTGAGTTCCCCAAATGGAAAGATCACTTGGCCTGGATTATAAAATACCCAAAAGTTGCTTCTGATGGTATTGTGAGGTCTATACAACATAGTAACAGGAACATTAGTTTTCAGCAGCATTCTGGAAAACCAGAGCAGTAGCCAAATGGCAGTTCAAAACTGGTAGCACCAGCTCAAAATGAGACCCCTGCAGCTCCACACTTATACCCAAGGACCAGCGTAGCTGCATCTGTGCAGTGATTTAGTGTGTCCTACATGATCCACTGTAACACCACACTGATCCAGCTACATATTTCTCATTTCCAGCACCATCTCTGCTGACTCAAGCATCTTTTTGCCACCCACTTTTACATGGTGTAGACATCTGCTTTGCACTTAGAAGTATACATCAGCTCCAAAAACAGACAGACCCTGGAGTCACTTGGGCTGCACAACTTTAAATGATGCCTAAATTCCATTTAAAACCCAAGGCAGGGTCACCGCCTGTCCTGATTCACTTCTCTATTGTAGCACCCAACAACAGCTGGTAGATGTGCTCTGAACGGCTTGTCTCTTGGCACCTAGCAGATAGCTTTCTTTCCTTGTACCAAGAATTGCTCTAATTCTTCCCTATTCTGTATTCTGTGCAGGATATCAGGTGAGCTTCATGGATACCATCTGAACTGACCAGGACATTGTTAACACCCAGAGAACAGAGATCCTGGTTCTGAAATTAAACAAAGACTCAGAGTGACCTACTGTAATCCCATTTAGATCACACCCTGAATTAAAGGCATGTGATTTAATCAATTGTGGTATCAAGTAAAGGGGTACAGTCAGCAGCCACTGTTTTTCTAAACTGTTCCAATAAATCTGCAAAGCATTCCCTTAAACTTCTAAGCATCTCAAAACCTTGCTCAATTTTCTTTTTCTACATTCACAGCATGTCGCAGAGACAATCAACAATAAATAACTCTTCCTTGGGATGATGGACACTTGGCAATGCTACCTAGAGTTTGTCAAGGCAAGTTCAAGAACAGACAGGACAAGCAAACTGATTAAGAGTCATAAGATAGGGACAAATGTAGACTATCCAAAGGGAGCCAAAGCCCTGACACAAAGAACGCATCCGACTTTTAATTAATTCAATCACTATATCCTGGAGATTCAGGATTCACCCAGTAAAGCCAGACTCCAGCCCCCCACTGATGAGACATTCCACAAGTAAAGTCGTTTTAGGGGAGCCTGGCCATCAATTTTTCCTCTTTCTTTTGTAGGGAAGAAGTAAATCACAAGCACTGCTGGCCAAACAGAGGCACATATGTTTTATGTACATAAATGATCATAAGAAACAAAATGCAGAGGGCCATTTTGCATTATTGTAATTGCAGTTGATAGACTCCAGAAATACAGGATGTATGACACGTCAGAAAAAAAGATGAATACGCAAGCTTAAACTATGTACTTGGTGTGATCTTCATAACATGTGTTCTCAGCCTCTCTGAGAGCTACAGGCCATCAGCCAAAATCTGCACAACTCTTTTGGCAGCAAACAGGTTAAAAAAAAAAAGCCCACCAAAATCCATCATCAACTTTTTTTGCAAAATGTCTTCAAGGTACTTTGAAAATGTCTCTAAGTCACCCATCTGACATAGCTAGTCACCTCGCAGCCTTGACCACCATTTCCATAACACAAAACATCTAAAATGAGCATCTCTTTTCTGCCATGTTGAGCAAGCATGTCCCTGACTTCACCTTATAGAAGGTCTTCTCCTCACCCTCTCACTCATTCCTTACCACAATACCAAGTAATTCTATTTATAACACCGAGGGAAGTGTCAAGAGGGACTGTGAAGTGTGGCGTACCACGGAGCCGACCTACTGCAATTTTACATTTAATAAAACAATTATCTTCAGGGCTCTTTGTTTTCTCAAAATAGAAGACTGAAGCCAGCAAGAGATCATTAATGAGAAACGGTGCAAGGAATAAAGCAGGGGGAAATGCAGTTATTGGTGTGAAAGCAGATAGTAGGTTTGCTGCTGCCAAGAGGGGAAAAAAATACTGAAAAGTTGAGGGGCTTCTTTTTGTTATTATTTGTATGAACTCTAAGTGAGAAATTATTGTTTGTTATTATTTTGAACAGCTTGCTGGCAAGATTTCAAAGCTGCTGGTAAATGTTTCAAAACCCATTTAAATAAAGTAGCAGGTTTAAATGTAACCTTTTTTTATTTTGATCCTGCAAATCTTTTTTGTTCTAAATGTCTCTCCACCATCACTCAGGCCTGCGTCTGTGGCCCTACTAATTTATCTTTCTTTGAAAATAAAAGTCAGTTTTGGAGAAAGGGCAACTAAAACTCTGGAGGCCTGATCTTGTAAAGAATCACACAGGCAAATCCACTGAAATAAAAGGTTTCGGTATTGCACCGATCACATCCATGAGTAAAATTCAGAAGGACAGATTGTGACCTCACATTCAATAACTGAATTGAAGGAAAAGTACAAGAAGAATTTTACTGCAAGTCCTCTCCAGACTGCCCTAACAGGGTGAGGGCCTGTGTTACAGAAAGCCTCATAACCTTTTCCAGCTGTAACCCTTATTGCTGAGATTCCCAGCAGAAAGTGCAAGAACTGGGCTGAGTCCTTGGTTTCCACAGAAGTCAGGATCATTCAACCACCTGTTGTTAACAGAGTCCTGTTGGCATCTCGATACCAGGTTCAAATAAAAGAGTTAACAATGGCTGTGTGGATTACCTTGATCTTTTGCAGCCTTCCTAAGCACATGCATTTTAGATATAGCCCACGTGGTGTTTTCATATGTATAAACACACAGGTCACAAACCACATTTCTGCAAGACTGCAGCGTTTTTCATGCTTGCCAGCAGCACAAAGGGAAGATTTATCCCTGAGGTCCCTTTCTTTTGGTCTCCAATATTCATAGCTCTGCCCTATCCCAAAGGCTTTCCTGCTCCTAACTTTCCACTGTGTTTGGCTTACTGGCACTAGGGAAGAGGAAATCAGAGACAGGATTTGTTTTCAATCACCGCTGGAGAGTTAAGATTCAAGAGAGTTGCACAAACCCCTTGTTACTGTATTTTATGTTACATAAGAACAAATGCCATCCGTGTTTGACTGGAGCAGCCAGATAGCTGCCATCACAGCACATGGCAGAGGCACACACTACCACCACCAGCTGGAACACAAGAAGCTACAGAAACGTGGTATATCCACACCTTCACAGAGAAGCAACTAAGGAGGAGGCAGAGATTTACCAAAATGGTTTTAATACTGTAACATTACCCACAAAAGGCATGGCATGGCATGTCTTTTGCAACATGGAAGTGGCTGAGCACCATCATCAGAATGCTTCTGGATCTTTCCAAGACAGGGTGGAAAAAGGTAGGTTTTCCACTCCCACAAAACATTTGAATATAAACAGCTGTGTGGTTCCTTAGTCTTTAGTTTGGCTGTGGGCAACATCTAAAAATTAAAGGATCAGGACTATAAATCTGGATGTCACAACAAAATGTTCATCAGTAAACAGCAACCTGACAAATCTGACAGACTAGTCTGATACTGATGACAAAGTGAGAAATGAACACTCCATGCAGATTACTTGCAGAACTCACTGCATGAAATTAGTCTCACTGATGTCTGTATGTGCTCATGTGCACAAGCATACATCAAGACAGATATAAAATCACTAATCTACAAGCATATCAACTTTATTCTTGGCCACAAGAATCCAGTGAGTGGTGACGCATTTTAGATAAACCACCACCAGTGCAGAGAAAAGTAACTTAAGTTTAAATAAAGTGAAGATCTTGCTCAGACTTTTCATTATGCTTCTCCAAATTTGGAGATAATTATTCCCAGCAAGAGAAAGATTTATTTTTTGCACTCTCCCTTTAATAAACAGAAAAGCCTAGATGACAGATTGCATTGAATTATCTTTATATATACTGAAATATCTTTTTCCATGCTCTGAACCTACAGTCTATGAACTGTGCAGCCTCACAATTGTTCCAACTTGCCAAATTCTGGGGTGCAAGTTGTAACACTGGTGCACTGAAGCTGTGCTGCCTTATGTTGCAGTGTAAGGATAGCTTTTGTACCAGCTGTGTTCTGCATCACAGCACAGCGACATCATCACCACTATTTACTGTAACATAAACTTGAAAAGCACCAGTTAAATCCTTCACTGCTGGAGCTGCACAGTTGTAAGCGATCCAGTCTTCTAGATTTATTCTAGTAAGACTTAAGAATCTATGTTGGTCTATCTTAGCTTCAGATCCTGCCTCTGACCTTCTGATTCTCCAGTAGCAGTTTTAATAGCTTTCCAAACTACAAGTGTACAAACTGGTACATACTGGACCAAATACACAGCACAGGAATAGTCCCACAGAGATCAGTGGAGCTATCCAAATGCATCAGGTTTAACAGGAACGTTGCCATATGAATGTTCATCTGCCTTCACATTGATCAACTTGACACCTCACAAGGTCTTCAAGGAAATATTTCACTTTCACAGAACACATCTGTAATTCTTTCCTTCTCTCAGGGTGAGGAGAGATGTGGGAGGAGGACAAAGGGGAGAGAAATAGTGTGCACACAAGGAGATGCTTTTTGGTTCTTTCCACTGAACATCCCAGGCACTTATTTGGAAATAACTTTGTTCTGATTTTTCCAAATATTTTTTAATTGTTCCTGACTATTGGCAGATTAAGAAAAAAAATATATAACCATTTTTTACTAATGAGGCTTTAGCTATGAGTCCAGTGCCTTACTTTGCCAGAAAAGCCACATACAGAATAAACAAGACTCACCAGCTCTAATCTGCAGCCTGGTAACAGCTTTTAAAAACCACATTTTACGTATGCTCTTTGCAATATGGTCAGGTACATCTCAAAATCTGCTGATCACCATTTAGATTTCAGGAGTGATTTGCCTCAAGTACCTCCTGAACAAGTTACAAAACTGTTTTTCTCTTTTTCTAGTTCAATATTATGTGTACATGTCAGCTATGCACTACTGCACTGGTATCATTAGAAATATGCTCCCAGTTTATTTCCCCATTCACAGCAGGGTACGCAAACTCACAATGGTTTCTGGTGTAGCTGCCAAAGGCTCAGAATGACACAGATCTCTAAAGCAGAAAACGTGTGCTGCTTTTTAGCATTTAAAGTCCTGCTAAGATGCATTTATTATGCTAGATTCCACCCCCTTTGTGTGTTTCATTATGAAATATAAAACACCCATGTAGGTCTAATCATGCAGTCCACCAAGAAAGAAAAATTCAAAGGAAGGCAATAAAGGCCAATATTATAGAATGACAAAGGTAGAAGAGCCACAGGGAACTTCCCCCTGAATTTCAAGTCCTTTTGCAACTGTGCTGGGACTGAAGATGAAAATAAACTGGATCACAAACCTCTGAATAGCAGATTTTCAAACTCTTACTCAGGCTCAACAGCTCTTCCACTCATTTCAGAAGTATCTAAAAATCCCCATCAAAAACCACTGCTATGTTTGGAGAGAGGTGCCCAAATCTTAATGCACAGAGGTCTCATCCACATGTATGAGAAGCAAAACCAGTAATATTTCTTACACCATGAAGGTAACAAGTGGAGGAAAAAAGAAAAGGTGGAGAGATCTATGGATCTGAGGTCAATGAAAAAGTTGCTCACTAAGGCTTCATCAGATCATAACAGAGCTAGGCAGCCTGTGGTTTCCAAGCAGTTCAAGCAGGAACTCTCTATAGGGGAAACACCTTCCTGATGCAGAAGACATGGTACCACCTCAACCCCCAGCATTAGGAGAGCCAGAGCCACCATTCCTACAACTAAGCTAGGATTCCAATACACCTCAACATGCTCTACAGAAGCTTTGGGCCCTGCTGTCTCCCACTTTTCAAATGTCCCTGGTTTCCTAATGATGGTACATAGCTTGTGTCTTTCATCATACAAGATGCTGCTCACAGGGTCAGGCAGATGGGTCACCTCTGAGGCAGAGCCTCTTACTGTTCCCCATGGGAGTTTACTTCAACAGAAAAATCTTACAATATCTGTTCAAGAAAAAGATGCCTTATTACAAGGCCCAATTCTTCTGCTGCTTATAGCTTTTCAGTTGCTTATGACACCTTAGGGTTTGGCCCTTTTAACACATTCGCCTGACCATTACCATCCTCTAAAAGAAAGTATCAAAAATAGCATGGCCAGCGGGTCTAAGGAGGTGATTGTGCCCCTGTACTTGGCATTGGTGAGACAGCACCTCCAGTACTGTATCTAGTTTTGGGCTTCTCACCATAAGAAGGACATTGAGGTCCTCAAGCAAGTCCAGAGAAGGGCAACAAGGCTGGTGAAGGGGCTGGAGGGAAAATCATATGAGGAGTGGCTGAGGGATCTGGGGATATTTAGCCTTGAGGAGGCTGAGGGGAGACCTTATCACCTCCTACAATTACCTGAAAGGAGGTTGTAGAGAGGTGGGCAATGGTCTCTTCAGCCAGGTGACAGGAGATAGGACAAGGGGAAATGGCACAAAGCTGTGCCAGGGCAGGGTCAGATTAGATGTCAGAAAAAATTTTTTTCTGACAGTTGTCAGGGCCTGGAACAGGCTGCCCAGGGAGGGGGCTGAGTCACCATCCCTGGATGTGTTTAAACGACAGGTAGATGAGGCACTTAGGGATATGGTTTAGCATAGGACAGAACAGTTGGACTTGATCTTCAAGGTCTTTTACAATCTTGTGATTCTGTGAAAGTCGTCAGCAGTAATGATGTTGGTGGAGAGGAAAGTGCAGTGCTAGTTTGCGACTATTTGCAAGTATCATTTCTCATCACCAGTGTTACACACCATATGCTTTTGCTTAGTGCAAGGCAGGAGACAGCACGTGGCTTCAGAGTGCATTGAGTGCACAGCCTGTTTTGTAGCGCTTCCTACACAACCAGTGCACTTAAACCATACAGTTTCCTGCAACAAAAATTTCTTTTCCCCAACTTGCAACAGCCAGGAGCAAATAGACTCTAAATCTGTGGAGTCAGGAGACTGCCTGCAGAGATGAGGAAAGCCTCACCATGGTTTTCTGCAGCTGTCATTGCAAGAATGGACTCGCCTCAAAGTCAGCATGGTAACTATCTTTTTCTTTTAAGGTCTAGTGATAGCAGCTTTCTCAAGTAACATTTTCAGACTCTTACACCAGGCATATCAGGCATCTTTACTATTTCGACAGCATCAGCACAAACAATTTCCTATGCATCCCTGTTCTGCCAGCTCTAAAAGATGGATTTGTTTGCTCAGACTCATTAAACTAGCTAAATGTTGGACTTGCCTTAGAAAACACCCTACAATTATTAGGCAGCCACAAGAAAAATGAGCATTAGGTTTGCACAAAAGTGCTTGTATTCCAAAAAAGACACTGTGGTTTCTAGTTGCAAGGCTAGGGGGATCCAGTGGCATGCATCTTACAAGCTAAGGATACACATACAAAGCTACAAACTATTCGCAGATCAGCCTATAAGTTTGGTCTCCTCTCTAAATATAAGGACACAGGGGAGAAGAGACAGAGTGCATCTGAAAAGTCAAATATCCTTCATTCTTCCTATAAATCTGCAGATATTTAAAGATCAAGAAATAAGGTCACTGTCCCTCAAAACATTACGGGAGGACCCATGAAGGAGTATTCCAGCAGACTGCCTCTCATGGCACACAGACCACCACAAATACCAGCTTTCAGCACTAACCCTTTTCCTTCCAGCACTTGATGCCTTGGTGAGTTGGAATGCAACAGGGACTTGTACTCAAGATTTGGTATAGTAAATCTACCCTTACTCCTGAATACAAACTTTTGCTGAAATAAATGATGGAAATTTGCTGCCAGCACTGTAACTAGGCAGCTTTTTTTCTGCATACATGGAAAATGTGGGGAATATGGCAGAAGCTCAAGAGACATGGCTTGGTTTGTGAAAGATTCAGATGCTTTACTAAAGCCAAATAACATTTTCTTAAGAGCCATTCAAAAAAGTAAGAAACTCAATATTGATCCACCTAGTCTTTAAAGAAAGCATTTTATTAACACTTTTCTTCTCTGTGTCCTTGAATATAATTTCAGTTGAGAAAATTAATGATAACATGGTGCCAACGGGCACAGCTTCTGCACACATCAGCAAAACAGCACATGTGGGGTTATCAGGTGTCACTTGTGTGAAATAGTAGCTTATATCTGGAACCAAAATGCACACAAAGCAGTATTTCTTCTCAAGTTTGGTTATGCAATAACAGTACTAAAAAATTACAGGCAACTGCTTATAGAATAATAGAAAAAAATAACCTGAAAAAGTCTTCAAAAGGTCACTCAGGCTGTTCCACTGCCCCAAGGCAAGATGAACACTGTGTCTTTCCTGCCTGATGGTCATCTAACCTATTGGGATTTCTACTACTGGAGGTCTTTCGCAGATTCCCCAAGTAATTTTTTACCAGTGCTTTACCACCTCTCTATCTTTACCAGTAGGAAAAAAAAAAAAAAAAAGAGAGAGACTTGAGCCTTTCTTGTGCTAGTTTATGCCCATTAACTCCCTCCCTCTCCTATCTATCAGGAACATGATTATCAGATTGATCCCTTCCTCTAGGCAGCTGCTTGCTACACAGTTCTAAACTATGATTTCCTCTCTCATGTAGGTTAGGAATGCCTGATTTCAGTCTTTCCATGCAGATTTTTTTAAAATCCCTTAAACCTCTCTTAATTCTTCTCCCCAGCTCACCTACACTCACATCCAAATCTTAAACCCAGGAGGGTTTAAGGGTAAAATGCAAGATCAAAAGGCTTATTTTATGCAGCTTGCAAAGCTGTGTCTCTTTACACCCTTATGTGGTAGCACCTGCATTTTTTTCCCTCCTTGCAATCACACAACACTATTGGTTCCTGTTCTGCTGCTTTGCTATGACAGCACCAGGCTCTTTTTCTGCTGAACAGCTACCTACGTTACTCTCTGTCCTGCATCCATACTGCTGCTTGTTCAAGTCATCCCTTGTCTGCGCTTACTCATACTGAAACGCATCTCATTTCTTCAGACCATTCCTTCAATTTCTCTTCAAATTTTAGTCATTCCTCAGCAGGTTCAGTTTGGGTGCTAACTACAAACTTAAAATGCATCATCTATGTTGTGTAAACAAAGCCAAGCTCCAGAGACACCTCCACAGAGCCCCTCTCAGGGCAAAGGATCATTGATAATCTCTTTCCAATTAGTTTGTCACTCTGGAGAAATCTCATCTTGTTTCCCTCACTTCCCTATAAGGTTGACATGTAAACCAGAGTCATAACCAGCAAATTCAAGGTTTAAAGTCTTTTAACTCATACCACACCTTTTTGCTAGATTTAGGCTTTCCTCTGACAACCATGACCCAAGGAGAAAACAAGAGCCCCTGAAACTGGTATTGTTACAAGAAGCAGCATGAATTTGAGCTTGTGGTTATGCTTTCAGCAGTGGTACTGCACAAGTCATCTTAAACAGTGCCTGCTCTTGACTGCTCATTCACACCTTCATACTGCTTAGAGCTAACTGCGTGCAGCACACTTCTGAGTGGCAAACAGGATCTGAAAACAAAACCACGCAAACGCCTGTGCAAGCACATGGAGAGGCAACATTATGATGACTGCTGCAGAAGAAAAAAGCCCTTCCTAAATTGCACCAGTATTTTGATACCAACCCAAAAGTCAAACCCGAACTTCTGAGACTGAACTTCTAGTGATTTAGCTTGTTACAGATTTCAAAGAGAAATCCGGAGTTGATTAAGCCATACAGAGGTATTCATTTTGTCAAGAGTTAGGCAAGCTAAAATTGGAATCTTCTTGTGTTGCTCATCACCATCTGCATGCTGTCAATTACTGACCTAAGATTCACAAGAGCACAGCTGCGAGCAAATTCAGACAGTTTCTTTTTATGCACCAGTGAAGAACTATGCACACTGCAAGAAGCAAATGGTGGGCCACACTGCAGCATTAGGGATGTTAGTGTCTTCAACCAACATAGCCAGATCCTAGATCCAAAAAAGCTCAAGCTGTTTACAGTCACAGTGAGCCTTGTGAATGAAACCAAGATAACTTCCAAAAGAAAGTTGGAATTCAGAATTCACAAAGCACAAACTCCTCTTCCAAACTCTTTAGGATAATATATGTTGGATTTCTGCAAAGTGAGGTCAATAAGTTTGCCATACATGCTTTAGAACACAATACATCCTTCTACATATCTTATTACACATATTAACCTGGCTTACCTGCACATACATAGCTCCCAATCCAGGATGACACCTTCGCACATCCTCAACACACATGCACTCCCTTTCAAGCCATGGGACACCCCACCCAATTGAATTTACAGTCAATACCAGAAAGAGAATGACAGTACTTGTTTCTTGTTAATGTGGCCGAACCCCATCATTTAATCCACTGGTAAATCCTTAAATAAGCTTTTGCATATGACTGCAGTGACAGAAACATTCATTTGCATTCTGCTATTTTGGACTTGACAGCAACTATTTTTTAATCAAGTTTCCATTCATAATTGGGCTCACAACATGTGAGTTCAATGTTCTCTTTTTGATCATTTTAATGGTCCCTTGTATAAGCCAGCCAAGGCTATTATTACTGTTATTTCTGTGTGTGAAAAGGCAAAGACTCATGAAAATAGCTTACATTCTTAGAGCCTGCTGCCTTTGGGCAGGAGCACTCAGGATCATCAGCACTGGCAACAATAGACTGTACTGTAAAAATAGCGTGTACACATGCAGTGCAACAGACTGGCTAGCCATCTTAGGACAAGAGAAATGCTGCTCACATGTATGGCCTCAGTAAGAGTTGCCCATGCCTGTTTAAATCTCCAGCAGAGGAATTCAAATGAATGTTGATAACTGCCCAAATAGACTCTGCCTTCAGTAATGGGATGAATTGTTATTATTATTATTGCTGGTTATATGGAAAATCATTACAGGCACAGTCAAAGTATTCCAATGGACAGTGTGCTGTTGACTCCTTTCAGTTTGTTGCTTCATCACTTCACGCATGACCTGAAGGAATAATTTCTCCTTCCGGAGCATAGCAGCACGTTCGTTTCCATGCTCATTAATGTCTGGTGCCTCTCACAATTATAGTTCTCCAAAAGTCATAAAACATCTTAATGTTCATGATAGACAGAATTTCACAGACATGTGGCACTGAGTTCTCAATTTATGTTATATTTGCTAAATGAAGTGATACAACTCATTTAGCTTTTGAAAATAAATTTTGAAGATGGGATATTCCATTCACCATGAAAAAAACCCAGAGACAAAATCATAAGGCGTTGGCAGAGAAATATAAGGACAGTATGATTAAAGAGCACCCAATATACATAGTCCAATTCAGACTTTCCAAGGATAATCATGCTCACGTCCTCCATGAACTGAAGCCAACTGCAAAGTTTACACCTCCCATGAAATATAAAATTAGGGAACATCTGAATCCGTGGGCTCAATTCAAAACCATTATTAGAACTATTAAATCTTTCAGACTTTCAGCTTTTAAAATTTTACCAGGTGTCAGTTCGACATAGAAAGGAATGGGAGTTAGACTCAACCATCACCAATCTAGCTGTTCCCCTCCTGCTGGTACTCCTTCCTAGTCATCTTTGAATTGGCTGGCCAATTGCAAGTTTAGAAGTTGGACAGAAGTCTCAAAGGTCAAGTTTTATAAAAAACTATGGCTAAGATTTAATTTAGTGCTCTCTACTTGAGGGAAAGGAGGCAGAAACCATCAGCAGCAAGCCCATCTGACATGCAGGCAGCCAACACATACCCTCTGAACCAGCACAGGAGTCCCTTGCTCTGTTGGGTTATTTAGGAGCTCCTAGGAAGGAGAGAATACCAAAAGGTGTTGAAAGGTTACATATCCAGAGCAAATGTTGGCTCTCCCAAACTTACTGATCATGAAACAAATTTGTTAGCAAGGTTGTAATTTTAAAAGGTGAACAATCAGAACCGCCTTAAAATGCTATGGATTGAATGACTCACCAAAACTCAACAAATCAGAGCAATTTTGGCTATTATTTTTAATAAAGGAAATCTCTACTTAAAACCAAGACTGGAAGATTTTTGCCTTTATTGCATTTGGAAGACTTCCTCTAGTTCCAGACAGAAATAATTCAAGGAAGTCTTACATAAGAGATCTGATTAGGTGATCCCAGCAGTTCTATGTCTTCAAAACACATGAATCTGCTCCTGGGCAAAGCATAAAAATCAAGAAACTGAGCTGCATAAAAATTGTCTTGTGTATTCTTATCAAAGGAAAATTGCTTTTCACACTTTTAAGTCAAAGCACATGCAGGGAAAAAAGAAGTCTAACAAAAAAAAAAATCAAGATTTGCGAATGATGATGACTGAGATGATGGATGTATAGGCCTCCAAGTTTTTAAAATAATCCTCTTGGTTACTTTTACTTTAAACCAGACTACCCACTCTCTTACACCAGCATACCCCCAAGTTGTACTCAGTAATCCATACACCAGTGTTTATACACTATCTTTTATTTCAAAGGAGAAATATATGTTTTCTTCCCATATGATCTCTGAAATCTGGCCATAACCTGCAGTTTCATCAGTCATTTTCATTGAGAGGCTTTAAGATCAGAAATAGCATGCCATGAACCCCCAACCCTTCCTGATAAGGATGCAATGATTCATTAGATCCACACACTATCGTTTTAAATGGAAGAAAAATACACTGTGAGTGAGTATGGATGTTACTAATGCATGGAAAAACATGTGACAGATAAGCCTTGTCCTTAGTATGCCTATCCAAGGAAAAAACAAAGGCTCTGTAAATACAAAGCTGAAGATGCCATTAGAGCAAAAGGTCTAGGAATCCTTCTTGGCAGTAATTTCTTGTATCCCTAATACAGATGGGAAGCATACACAACCCAATTTATTTTTTTTTTTTAATTTTTTTCCCAAAGTTCTTACTTGTCAGGCTATCTGACCTGTTTAGAAAAGGCTAAATAGTGCAAGATATTTTTAGTGTTCCTGAAGGAGCTTCTTCCAACTGTCATTCATTATAGAGCTACATGAAATCATCTCTCTGGACACTCGCTCCAGAATCTAGGACAAAGTGAACAACTTCAGCCACAGCTCACCCCAGAGAAATACTGGATTCCCTGTTCCAGTATAATGCATTCAATTCAAATTGGTTTGTTCCTCAGCCAAGGGACACAGCAACATAATTTACTATTTCCCTTTTGAATATCCAATACAGAATAAATCTGATCTGCTGGGGAAGTGTTTTGAAAGTCTAGCCTGAAAGCATATCATCTGCTTCCTGGAGCTTCCTTCCAAAGACTCAATAGCTAATTTTACACCATTGCACTCATGAAGTCTTTAGAAGAGGCAGGTGGGAGAGAGAGAATTGTTTACAAAGACTGAACAACAACAACAACAACGTTCTAAAAACTGAATCAAGACTTTATTTATATTCCTCATCCTTTTGTTGCAAAGCACCTGCAATGTTTTACCCCAAAAGATAAGATTGCTAGCTTGAAAATATTGTTCTAATAATTCTAGGACATCTCATGCCCATCTCTCATAGCATTCTGAATTTTGAACCAGCTCTCTACTTGTTTAGTCAGAGGAAGTACAAACTGGATAGTATTGTCTAGCAGTAACACAACTAATCTTTATCATCCTTTGTCTCTTTCAGTGGGGAGAGGGAAGTTTCTCTCTTTACCTGATATTTTCAGGCACTGCTTTGTGGTGACCTGCACACAAAGGAAAGTAACATTTGAGCTTGTATTCCTGCCTGTGGCCTTAACTCCTCCCATCCAGCTGTACAAAAATTACACACACTGCCATCACATGAAAAAGCAAGAGTTTGTTTCTTCAAATGGAGTACCTCCAGGATATCTGGATAGTTTGCCTTACTGGAAGCTCTTTATCATTAACAATAATTTCTTAGTAACAGACACCTATGAACATGGACACATCCCTCCAGGAATAATGGCAAAAACAACTTGCTGTGGCAAATGCAGGTAACATACGGAGGGGTCAACCTCTGAAGGGCATTCCCATTCCCCTTCCCCTTTGGATCTCAATGTTGCGGTCATTTTTCCCCAAGATCTGGGGCTGTACAAGGAGGCAGGAAGGAGGCCAAACCCACTTATTGCTGTCCTCAGCCTCTCAGGATTATGCAGGCATAGGATGACGCTAATTCAGCATTCACTGATGCTGCTTCTCCAGTTCACAGTAGTGCTGATCACCAGTGAATTTTACGTTAGCAGTTAATATGCAGCTAAGCTTTTAGTCTACTTGTAGTTTTGTGCCCTGTGAATGTTTAGACGGTTTCCAGAAAGGGACCAGTTTTCCACACAATTACATGGGCAGACCTAGACAGGAATAGTAGTGCAAAGAAGAAAGGATCTCACATGGGAACAAAACAGCTGTGATGAGGGCACTCTTAACAATGGCACGTCAACTGTGTTTCCCTTTTATTCAGTGTGACTCAGCTACCCATGTCTGACATTCACAGCAGAGAGGTCTCACGTCACTAAAATTTGTACAGGAAAGAACAAAAGCAAATATTTTATTCAGAGTCATACTGAAGATTTTGCCAGAAAACTGTATTTCACAATTTTCTCCTACCAGGAAAAGGGGGAGAAGACAGAGAGAGAATTATACTTACTAGCATATACTCCTGGAGGGGAATGCAGTACTCACTGAATCCCTTCATTCACTGTAGAGAATGTAAAATACTCACGTGGATCTTCTCAGCAGTTCATTCTGTCCATCTCTAATATTATCCCACTTACATTGTCCTTTATTCCTTCACATTCTCTTGCAATTTCCTGTTTTTTCATAATTTCCTTTCTTTAGCTCTCTAGTCATCCTTTATTTCTTTTACTTCTCACATTTGAACAGGGTTGAGAAAATGGACCCAGTTACATTTTCAGCATATCCTTATGCATTTGATGACAAATATAGGAAGAAGGAATCCTGGTGGCAGTATTACTGCCTACCTACAAAAACCACTTGAAGTTTCAGTAAAAGTCAAGGAGCTGACTTTTGCCCCTTTTCTCTTGTATTATGCTCCCGGTTTTGCTTGCGGAATGCACAAGTGTGCACCATGGTGTGTTACATCCAGTGCAGCAGCATCATTGCGTTACTCACACCCTGAATGTACACCCATGGAGAGAAGGAAAAGGCCCTTCTCAAGCCAAGTAGTGGACCCATTTTGAAGTCCTGCATAATGAGTATTTCATGTGCAGACAGTTTAAGGAGAGCTCCTATCTGTTGGCTGTCAAATCCTCTAAGTGGAGGCAAAGCTGACACCTACTAAACGGTCCCTTTCTGTACATGTATCACTGCACTGCTTGAACAAAGTAAGCAGCAGTGGCAAAAGGAGCTTTCAGCCAACATATCTTAATCTAAGTTTACCCAGCATAGTTCCTGGATTTTTTTTTTTCTTTTTATAATATTGTTGGGTTTATTACTTTTTTAAAACTCCCAGCCAGGGTTAGCAAAGATTGCAAGCATGGACAAGGCTGCAGTAAAACTCTGGAAGCAGATACTGTCAGGAAAAGTAAACCATCTTAGTTCAAATAGATTATTAAAAAAAAATAGAGTGCTTTATCATCCTTCAGCTAGATAAGAGTGGGGTGGTTTTTTTCTTTTATTTGAATACTCATGAGGTTTTCCCAGTTCAAGCACAAGCACAGGGGAAACAGCTTTTATTACATCAATGGTGGTACAGTTTTCAAGGTTGCCTGACTCAACGGTAGAGTGAGATCCTCCTCAGCCCTATGCTTAAAATTCAATTGGTGTCTAGTGAAATCTACAATTCTCAATTAGGACCCAGTCTTTGCAGAGCACATCAGAAGAAATTAGTGTCAAAGACAGCAATACAGACAAAAATTGTGAGGCAAGAAGCCACCCAAGTTAGGCAAGAGGAAATGCTAAAGAGAAGGTGGTGCTGAGCAAGGCAATTACCTATCTGAGAAGGGGATCCCCAGACCTTGAAATGTTTCAGGCCAGGAGGAAACTACACCTGCCTTTTATCAAACTACAGCTGATCCCACCACGACCACAGCCCAGACACAGAGTTTCTCTGCCTACCACAAAGGGTTAACAATGAAAATATGCTTAAACCTGCTAAGATACTTAAGTGGGGAAGGAGAACCAGAACACCTTAAAATATTTAGACAAGATCAGTTCTAACCAGCAGGGACCAGTGTTCTTTAAAAAGCTGCAGCAATTTCAAATGTCTCCCAAAAGCTCCAAAGAGAATGAAGAGTGCAAAGCCTGAAGGTGAGAAAGGGTGGGAGAAGATCCAGGAGTAGAAAAGTAGCAGCACTATAGAACACCAGAAGCTATGACCTATTAGTATATATCTTGTGTATCGTATAGGTGATGAAGCAATTTGTAAGCAGATCTACAACAATCATTTCCCAAGTCTTGAATTGAAATGACCACCAGGAACCCTCAAAGCAATGTAATCATACATCTGAGACCATTTCCAAAAGTTTTATTTCCATTTATGCTGACAGAAGATCAGCTGTGGACAGCCCAGAAACTTGTGCCGAACACCAGCAGGCACCACAAGCCTAAAGAGCGCAACACAGGGAAGAAAGGTTGGTACATTTGGTAGGCTTGCCAAGGAGAAATTAAGTAACATGAATCTAATTTCATCTGTTGACTGAGAATATCTATCCATAAGAAGATAATGCATGCGCATGCCTTATATGCATACACACACAAACTGTTTTTGTAAGATCTTACTTGAGCCACTTAATAGTCTCATAAATATAAGGAGAGACACACAGAGCTGGTTAGGAAAAAAGCCACTAGTACTAGAAATGTGAATCAGACCAAACTATAGAGAGGCTGCTCAGCTCAACACCTAAAACCCCCTGCCCATCAGCCTCAAATAATTCAACAGTAACAGTAGCCCTATCCTAGAATATACCACGTAGGTACAAAACAGTATCTGCCATATATTTTGAGGGAACTTTATACAAGTGATACCTCCAAATCAAGAGGAAATGTGAAGTTCTACACAAAAGAGAAACATTCCAAGTCCTGTCTGAATTCCCCACACTGAGCCATTGGTCATTAGCTCTTCCTGTCCCAGGAGCTGAAGCATCCAGTTGGGTCACAGCTTCTCCTAAGTAGTTTTGTTGAGGGTTTGTTTCTAAAATCTATTTTAAACTTTATTGGATTCATGGCTGTGTCAAGTGTGCTTTAAAATGCCTGGGGCATCACTTGTAATTGGATCAAAGCTTTTTCTTTTTGTTGTTTTTAAGAATTGATACTCGCATGATGATCCTGAAGAAACTTCTGCAGCACCTCAGGATCAAACAGTTCAGGGGGTAAAAGTTATCCTGCAATTAGGTACTGTTTTTACTTAATTTCAAAGAACCACAGAAAGCTTACACACTTATTTCCAAATTAACATTTTAAATCACGCTTTACTGCTTCATATCCCTAAAGTTACATGCATAAGAAATAAACAAAAAAAGCAGGGGGGAAAGTGGTTTGTACTAGGAGTTATAATTAAACTCAAGCTATCCTAAGTAAAGCTACAGATTATACTTGATTGCTATGCAGTACTGTGTGTGTTATTATGGCAACTCTTGAGCTATGGATACAACATTAGTATCTATCAGCTGTCAGAGCTTCTGCAGATCCTGCTAAAATCCAGGAGTGCCTTTGGTTCCCTCAGCGTTGTAAAAGAGAGTACATGCATCTGGCGGTGTGTGCACTGCTTATACGAAGTTCATGGCCAAGCCCACCATTCTTTAAACAGGAAATTCCTAGAGGCCAAATCTCAAAGCTGTTATTCAGTCCTATATTGTGCCAAGAGTATTTTCAATTCCAGCACGGTCCTACAAACCAAGAGTCATGCCTCAGAAAATTCAGGGTTCAAGCTCAATGATTTAAGATTACTTTTCTGCCTTAAGTGAGAGCAGGATTTGATCCTCTACAACTAAGACAAAGAGGTTTAGCCATTTGGTTCAGACTTAATCCACAAGAAAGTAAGTTAAACACAGCCTTTGTCTTTATTTCACCATAAGGTCTCAAGCAAACTGGTATGGCACAGCGTTGAGGGCAAAGCAAAAGTGAGAACTACACTAGGAGAAAAATATTTACATGTCTAAGATTGTATCTTGGGGGGGGGGAAGGAGGAGACAAACAAACCCTTTTAACCCTACTATGCCACATAACTGACAATCAATCAAGTCAAACATACATTAACCAGTAACTCTGGTGCTCACCAGTGCTCAGTCATTGTCTCATAAAGCCTCTATTATATTTATTCTTCCTTTATAACAGTTGTACAGATTACTCACCAATCTTGACATCAGAGGGATGAGAACAGTGACTTTCAAAATAAACTCGTATCTACAGATGGATGAAAACTTTCCAAGCAAATTCAAAATCCATTCTTTCCCCAACAGAATTATAATACTCCTAACAGACTGACTTTTCAAACATCAATAGTAGCCCATGAGATACTGGAGTAGTAAAGATATACTGATAGCAGAAGCAAATTCTTACTGAAGGGACATGGTTTTCAAGTCATGGCAAGTATTGCACAGACTTCAGAAAGAATATAAGCAAGTGAATGCAACAACTACCAACCTCCACCTTAGCTGCATCAAAGACAAATTTTGAATCCATCCTTCAGAGTCTTCAAATCTCCAGAAAAAACCCAACAAACAAAGCAACAATTTATTGGTCACTTCTTTTATTTATTATGCTTAGAAATCAAAGGAAGGTGACATTTATTGTGTAAATAGTTAACAGATAAGGTCCTATAGCTACAGAGCAAACCTCTGTTCTGCTATACATCTTACACAATTCCCTGCAGATCACAGACCTGCATAGGCTATAGTGTGACAAGGACATGAGCAACCACTGAAAATCTAGAATGAGCTGTGACAAAATATTTTTCAAAGACTGTTCCATAGACCTCAAAGAAATAATTCAAAAATACTATTACTGACTCAAGAATTAAGATAGTTATTTTCATTCCTTCTGCCTTCCTAGGATGTTACTATATAGAATTTAGACCAGTATTTACTGTTGTACAAGAATAAGTAGGTTTGTGTTTAGCTATTTATCTCTGAAGACCTCCAGCAAAGTGCTAGGAAACTGGCATTCATTGCAGCAAACCTGATCACTGCACATTGCAGATATCTGTTTTACATCCTACTCTCCTTTACCCTTCCTCCCCCCACCCCATCCACCCCCAAAAAAAAAAAGTAAAAATGGGAAATCCAATAACAATTAGACTCACAGGGAAATTTTAAAGCTCTGAGCTTTGAATGAATACAATAGACCAAGGGAATCTGGCTCAGCTGCTTGCTACGTGCACATTCTCATACAGCCCTTATCAGATACATCCCTTTGCAGGTAGCAGGAGCACAAATACCCCGAGGTGTGAAGACAGCACAGAAACTGGGGGGTTGGGGAGGAAAAAGACACACTGACATCCATCACTCAGGAAAGAGATAAAAAGACTACCTCTGCAGGTTTTGTTTTGCTTCAATCCATTGACATTGGATATTGTAAAGGCTTTGCACTCCAATTTCAGGGTCTTTCTTACCTGAGCCACTTTTGCTCCACACCTCCTTTATTCCACTCCAGTGCCACCACTATTGTTGTTCTAATGTAAAAGGCAAGCAATTCCTATTCTTGCTGTTTTCTTGTCCTGCATTCCTCTAATGCAGTATACCCACCTACTCAACTCTTAATGGAGCTCTGATTTGTTGTTCTTTACTGCTTGTATTAAACAGGAAACACTAAGGACTCCACCTCTAAAGAACAGGGTTCAAAGAAACCATGATTTTTGCTTCTAATCTTTCAAATTTACGCATCAGGGTCAATGCTAAAAATGTAACTGTACTTCTATACAGTTATTTCTCTTCCATCTTTTAAAATCCCTTTCAAGTATTCCCATAAAAATACAGCAGAAACAGTCCGTTCTCACTAAAGAGGCACTTAACTAATGCACTACAAAGTCTGTGAATAGACTTTAGCCACAAACTTCATTTTAGTTCCCATTTAGCCAAAGCTTACCTAAAATTAAACCACTTTTAGATTTTATACTGAAGTCACCTTCCAACTCAGATCAGAGCTGGACGTGGTACTTCAGGTTGGGTCTCACAAGAACAGAGTAGAGAGGATGAATTGCCTCCCCTCTGAGTTCTAGTATGCAATTCCTTATCCACCAGGTGGTCCATCCTTCACATCCATGTCTCTCACAATTTACAGACAAGGATGTCACAGAGGACAGTGTCAGATGTCTTGGCTCATAGCCTAAGAGAGCATTACAAAATTCACTGGACTTCCAACAGGAAAGCTTTCTTGTAAAGGAACAAAAATATAGAAAAGAGTCATAAAGGCATTAAGTCTAGCTTTTTGCTTTCTGTCAGTTCCTCTAAGCTGTGCTACAATGTCACCTATGTAGTAGAATTTTATGTATCTCCTTATCCATTGGATCAAATCTGAGAAAAATCTATTATGTTGTAGCTGACAGACCCATAAAATCATAGTGCCACTTTGTTTGGGCAAAGTTTTTCTTCAAGTGTAATGGAAGATTTTAATCACAGTTTTATATGTGTGTCTTGGACTTTTCAGCACATGTTAAGGGAGAGGGATTGGAGGCTTGAAGTGACATTGCATTTGGTTGCCAGTCAGATTAGAAGTGGCAGGGAGGTTTTCATGACATTTTTGGAGAAAGAGTAAGAACTCACCAGCCTTAGGAGTTTCCAGTGTACATACATTGTAGCCAAGTGTTTTATTAGTTTGCAACATCAGATTAGAAGCTATGAATTAAGTTTTAATATCTGAATTGCAATGACACATAATTCATCTCAGTTTGAATTAGAGCAGCCTTCTACCTGTTCAAGGAATTAATAGTTCAGCACAACTGCATAAGAAAAAAAAATCCAATAGACCCTGACAATCAAGAGGGGTCTGTCCCAGAAACTGGCAGTCTTAGACCCCAACCTGTCTACAAAAAGCCATGAACCAGATCCCTGAAAATGTATCACTGCCTAAAGAATGTACCCTGTCCAAAACTCTTCTTTTAGTGTGGTTATTCTCCCAGGCTTCAGGGGAAGACCAAAAACTCAAAAAAACACACATCAAATTATAACTTATCATGGAGAAGTTTTTCTTTCATGACCCAACAGATGACAAGTGAAATCCCCAAAGCATGGCATTATTAACCAGGCATATTTTTCATTTTTTTCCTTCTTTAATAAGCACCAGCAGGAGACATCTTTGCATTGGATGTGATAGGAAGTTGAGGTTCAAAGACAGATCACTCAGGAACAGATGTTTCCTAGGGGAAAGCTATGCATGAGGATTGAGATTCTCAAAAGGACCCAAATGATCGTTGGTTGCCCTTCTACGATAAACTCTAACACTGTAATCATCATTAGTAATGCTACAAACCCAGACTCCTAATTGTACAAACTTGAGTTAAAGCTATCTGAACTCCATCATTACAAGAAACCTCATGAGACACTCAAGAAGGCAATTTTTCTGGTGGAAAGCACCCTGCTGCTCGTTCCAGTCTGATAAGTAATGCTAACAAGTCATCCCAGCTTGCTTCTAAAACTGTCTCTTCAAATGTAGCCTGCCTCTGAATTTTAAATTAATTTTTAACCAGGTTAAAATATGATTTTAACTGCTATTCTGCTTTGGAAATCCTGTGTGCAAAAGACTAGTGCCTAGTGATGAACTGTCAGTTAAGAATTGTTTAGTAACTGTTTATAACAAGCTTATTCTGGGCTCTCAAATTCATCCCATATTCAAAAAAGTGGATACAATATTTTGGAATAAGACTTATTTATAAAGTTGAATCCCTACATGAAGTTCAAAATTGAAATCAGCATTGACCACAGACCTGAGATCAGCTCTCAATAACACAACAGCTGCAGACTGTTGTTATCATCACATCCTCTAGAGTATTTTTGCAGATGCTTCATTACATCAAACTGGAAAATTTGATTTTTTTTGTCAATTGTACTTTCAATTTTAGAGAATGTTATGGAGAGAAAGTAATTTCTTACTATAATTTTACAATAACAAAAATAGCAGTTCAAAAACTGGCAGTTCCTCTATGTCAAACATTAGCTATTACTCCGAAAAGTCATAATAGCCAGACAGGCAGATCTTCAGCATTTTTAAGGCTCCTTTGCACAACTTAATTAGCACAACAGACACTTAAATCTGTCCTAAAGCTGACAATGCCTCAAGCATTTCCTTAACAGAGGGCAGTGCAAGTTCAGCTGTCAGGCCACACCAGCTGCATGGCACGCCAGTCCAGGCACGGAGCAAAATAAAGAAGAAATACAGTGACTCTCCTTCACAAACTGCAAATCTAAACTCTATTGGGGTCAGCTTAACCTGGCAACTACTGGGACGGAATGGGGTGGAAAACAGACAGGAAGGCGGAAGGAAAAACGCACGACCCCACCAAGTGCTGCTGCAACACAGCCAGCCAAATGCCTTTTCTCTGGGCAAGTTACTGTTGTGCCAAATGCAGAGTGTGTGCACACAACAGGCTTTAACTTGTCACCTCTGTACACCCCTGGACAAGCAGAAACGTATTTAAAGGCTCACTGCGTTTGTTGATTTTTGTACAGGTGGATACACTATGGAAATCCCACCTGGATTCAGATGAAAGGCACTTAAAGCAAACATAAGAGCTCCGATACTGTTGAAAGCCTCAGCAATGCAGTAAGACTTTTTTAAATAATGCCTGACTTTCAGGTAGTCAAATGAAGATTTTTATATCAGCAAGATCAGAAAAACCAAACCATACACCAAGGCCAAGCTTCTCTGTCTTGCTTTCCCAGCCAGACGTTTCCCACTCCTGCTCAGAGAGGCTGAAGTTGACTCCTCATTATTCAAGAGATGTGTAGTTACTCCAGGCATTCCTGAATACCTGCAGTCAGTCACATTGTGCAGTAGCCAATGAAGCTGTCTTGCTATAAAGTACCAAAATCACTCCATAACTTTAATGGAAAAAGCACCTATTCTTTTTTTCCTCATATGTAGACGTTGCACCCCTCTTAGAGCAGAGAAACATCTGAAGCAGCAAACCAGGTGCCCTATACTCCTTTGCTTTATGGAAAACCAGTCAGAAATCAAGAGAGGAGAAACAAAAGAGATTCCAAGCAATAGGCTGAAGTTTTTAAGCTTTTTAGAACGATCTGAATAAAAGTCATTTACAGGTTTTGACCTTTATTTTCCTATGAAGTGCTACAAGTTCAACAAAACTGCATTTCTGGAGGGGAAAAACCAACAGAAAATTCAAATGAACAATTTTCCATTACTAGCTCAAATAATCCACTACACACTAACATCTAGGAGCTCCAGATGAAGGTCCTCTACAAAGATTTCTGTACAGCAAAAACTATGCTGGTCCTGAAAAATATGCTCTCAAGCTTCCACATAAGTTTTGCCAAAATCCTCTTGAAAATCTCAGGTTTTATACACACAACTACTTGGCCACTTCAGAACCATTTTCCTAACTACAGTATCCATGCTTTAAAATAAACAATATACAATAAATGGCAACCTGCATCTCTTCCATCATAGTTCAGAGGTCAGAGTTCGCTCCATTAGTTTAAACTGATCCAGGCCAAACAAGACAATTGGGCAGCACTCAAGTAAGTAGTTATGCTTCCATCATCCCTTTCACCTATGCTTTTCTAAAACGATGACTATTTTGCTGTTTGCAGCCATAAAACTGTTCTGTTCTGCTATACTTTGGCACAAACTATTTTTCAACTCCTGCAGCTATAGCAGGAATTAATTAGCTGCAGATTTGCGTTAACTTGATAAAAGGCCTTAGTGCACCCCTTCATACTGGCGCTATTTGAAACATAGCAAGCCTCAGCTAACAGCTAAGGAGTCTGAAGGACAAGGTGAGAACCAAGCATTATGTGCAAAAAGACTTGCTTGTCTTTAGCATCTGAACTAATCTGTTACTGGATTTGTTCCACTTTTTCTGTTTGTTTTCAGATGCTCCATGCCTTCTGACAACCAAAGCTCTCCGAGTGATTCAGCAGTGTTACATCAACCAACACATCAGTGCAGTGGATGGCAGCATCACCATGCTCCTGGAGCAGAGCCATACAAAGCATCCAAAAAGCAATAGGGACCACTTTCCTCCTTGGAAGGTGTTCATTTTAATATTCATTAATATTCTTTAAGGGTGCTGGTATTAAAGCTAAGAGGAAAGAAAGAAGTCCATCATCAAATTCAGGCTTTAAGAACAGATGGGTCAAAGCCCTATAGCTTAAACCGTAACTCGAGGATCTACAAAATTAAGGAGACAGATTCTATTCTCATTATTAGAGCAATGAGACTAGCCAAATTTTCAGTCGGCAGAGAGGAAGTAATTTCACTGTGGTCCATTAATGCCCATCTCAGTTTGAAACCTTCTTCCTGATTCCAGTGAAATCATACCTCTGCAAGACCTGGACCAGCAGAAAATCAAGCTCTGGCCTTTTGCTTTGGGACATTTAGGGCTTAAGAATGAACTGTAAAGCTCAAATCCAAGTGTTATGTTTGCATCTACACTCATTTAATTTTTCATTTGTTACTTTTTAAAGCTATAAAAATGGGCTCTAATGTGTACCATAAGCAAACAAGTTGCAAGCCAGACTAATTATATCACTCTTGCCCTTTGCTTAGAGCAGTTTTTAACTCATCTCTAAATTCCAGTCATCTGTTTCTAATTCGAGTACATTTCAATTTCCTCACTCAATATGAGGAGCAGCAGCACTAGTGCTCACCAGGGGCCCTCGCCAAGTGCAAATAAGAGTCAGGAACAATCCTGGTGCTCTGCACAGCAAGCTGGCCCCGCAGCCCTCAGCATGGGCTTTTGGTAACACCGCTTGGACCCAGCGCTGAGCAGCTCGCTAAGTGCAGGGAGAGCAGCCCATATAGATGCTGTTGATAATTGATATAGTTTGATAATAATTGATAATATTTTAAATATCAGCTGCTATCTTTATGGAGATATTACCCCAAAAAAAGGCAAATGTTCAGCACTTCAGGGGAAAGAGATAGTCGGTTTTCCCCTCTTTTTCTATTGCTACTTGCTAGAGAAAGCATGCTGATTGATAGACATAGGACCTCCACCAGTTGTTTCCCTGCTTTGATGCATCTTTACCAGTAGAAAATTATTCTGAGGCCTGTCAGATGCTATTCCTAAACACCTGTGCATGGAACCTGTGGAGATGAACACCGACACAGGAGGTTATGGGACTGGAGGAGGAATGAAGCACAGCTGTGCCACTGTCAATCTGTATTACTCTGCAGCTCACATTGCACAACAGTTTCTTTTGTTTCAGGATAACTAGATAAAAATGCAATGACATCCAAAGGGGTTGCAGGGGTTGCTTTTTCCTCCATGGTGGGAAAAAAGCAAAACAAAAGATCTGTATTTCTATTGTTTATTTACAAGATGAAACTGCACCTAATAACAGTATTTCCCACTTCAATGCGTTACTTAAAATAGACTTTGAATTTTCTTTAAGAAAAAAAATCAGCTCACAAATAAAAAACATGATGCAGGGGAGGAAAAACAAATGTTTCACAGACTTACTCTGCTGATCATAGAGTTGAGACAAGATTGTCCCACGTGAGCCTGGGATGGGCTTTCCTGATAGGATATGTAGCTGCAAGAACAAAAAGTACAATGTGCTCACTGCAGTGAGAAACTTTGAACAATATGGAGGGAAGGAAAACTACTAACCTATTCCAAATAACAGTCTTTATAGTTATTAGAAGTTTTATTACTTAAAATATATATCTCCCCCAGCTGTGGTACTTCAATAAAAGTTTGTTAGAGGAAGTTTTGGTTGATCTTGCACTTACTCTCAAAACCTATTACTTATTATTTTGTATTCAAGTGTAAATGAAGAGGAAATAATTAACTGCATCAGGACTTTTCTGAATTGGGGTCCCCCTAAGATTTTTTCAATGAGATTTTTCAGTCAAAACACTTAATAGAAACAGCAGCAAAAAGGGCAGAGAGAAGGCAGCACTTTTTGCATACTTCAACAGCTCTGTGATTTCCAGATAACCTGCATGAACCAGCCTAAACTTTGTCAATTAAAAATTTGAATTTCAAAAGATATTGTTAAAATATTGCTGCAGAGCTCTAACAGGGAAAACTTAGGCGAAATGAGCTAAGCCCAGCACTCACATTTATTAGGATCATACACCTTATTCTAGGCAATTTCTCCATCAACCGTAAACAGCTAAGTCTCAAGCATTATTCTTAACCTCACTTCCACAGAGGTACTGAAATCCTAAATTGAAATCCTATAAGGGGGTTTTCCCCTCTTTTTTTGGTAGATTAGCATAACCTCTGTGGCACATACCTAAAATCAACTTCACACAAAATCAGAGCCATGTGCAAAACCTGCTGAGTCCAGCATGAAGCAGGACGCTCTCAGCTTCCCTGAGTGGTAGCAGATGTAAAGCCCTGGCAGTACAGCCTCCAGTCAAAGCATTAAAAGGGGTCTTAATTCACAGTTGCTGGCAGATTTAGGTGACTGAGCTACAGAAACACCTCCAGTTAACTGCTGCCTCCCATCCGCTTCCCACTACAACATCCCTATTGACACCAGGCACTGCTGGGTAGGATACGTACACACTCCTACATCACTGTTTGCTTATGTTATGGTAGTGTAAACAGAAATTGGTAGGTATACCATCAGAGTGACGGATTTTACACTCTGTGTGTAGTTATCACCATTCAAGTAATCTCTCCATTCAGAGGGGGCTTGGAAAGAGAGGTGGCCTTACCCCCTAGCTGGTCTGAGCTCCCACAGAAGATCTCCACAGAACAAGGCAGCTTCTTCAAAAGGCTGTACAATGCTGGTACACATGGATTTGTAAGAGTACAGGTAATGTTGCCACCTAGTGACTCCTGCCACAGCAATATTGACAGGATTTTGATTGGGCAATATCAGAAGCTATAAGGCTTTCTTCAGCTGGAGGCCATAGTGTCTAAGTTTGAGGGCTGCAACCTTTTCCATATCACAGCCTATTAAGACAAGGACTATTCATTAAAAAACCAAAATTATTTTAGGGTCTGTCTTTTCCTCTAGCTTCTAGAAATGTAGTTCTAACCCTTCTGCAGTCTACTCATGATCAAACTGATGATCCTTGGTAACCTACATGTCAATAGATATATTCTGTAAGATCAATGATTTTCCTAGCATGGGGCTCTTGGCCTACTAAAAAACAACGATTCAGCTTTCTTAAATTCAGCTTGCAAGGTGCAAATGGATCAAAAAATATAAGGTGCCGAACAACATTCTTGTAGCATGCAAGCAGAAATGCCCTGCAACACATTAGCCAAGCTTTCATGAAGACATGTTGCAAGGCATTCTCCTCAGAATGACACGTAAATCTCAATCTGTCATCTAACCTGTTGCAGATGCAGCAGGTCAAGACTCTGCCATTCCTAATGCAATTGTGGCAGAGCTGTGATCAAATCCGAAGCATCTGTCAATTGGCACTTTTGTCTATATATATAACAGAAGACTCTTCCTTTTTCTGGGGATTTTGGTGCAGAGCTCTGCAGAGGTGAAGTGAGGGAGATGCCATCTCAAAACATTTGGTTTGTTTCGTGTGGTTTTTCTCTATTCAGTTCTTTCAAGCTGAAAGAAGCGTGGTAATGGTTTCCCTTCACCAGACCCATATTGGATGCTTCTGGGGAAAAAAAAAAGAAAGGACACCAGGAAATATGTAGAAAGCATGACCACCACACACAGCACACACAGGAACAGGTAAAGCACTACAAATAGAAGGTTATCTGTAAAAGAGAAGCTTGGGCTTGGTGACAAATAAGCAAGGGGAGAGCAGAAACTGGAGTGAACAAAATTACAGAGAGCCTTAAGAAAAAAATAGCAAGATGGGAAGAAACTCAGAGAAAGAATGTACAGTCTTGGACAGCAAGAGGAAAAGTGCAGCTCTGAGTAGCCAGTAGACAAGCAAGGCAAGCATCCAAGAGCAAAGAGCAGTTAAAATTAGTTCAGAACAGAGAAACACCTTTGACACTTATGGAATCTTTTAATGCCCTACTATCGGGAGTTATGTTAGAGGATTTGAACGATGCTGTTTCATTCTATATCACTCACAATGCCAGCCAGCACTCCCAGGTCTGTTTCACACATTACTCAATAGTGTGTGCACTGCAGACATGGTTAGTGCTAGGTATGATTTTTAATGTAAAATAGTTTGGATCAGCCTCAGTGCGTTGCTTTCGTGTCATTCTTGCACTTTAACTGTAGGAACGTCAGCTGCATAACTTGGAAAACTGAGAAACCTGACAACACCTCCATTTCAGCTGGTGTAGCTAAAACAGCTCAATGCCTTGGGAAGTGGGTCTGGTCTTTTGTGTCCCCACTGTTGCCACTGGCCTCCAGCTTTCTGTTAGCTTTTCTTATGCATTCCAAGATTTACTCTGTTATTCTCAGTGAAGTTTGTTCCAGAGTTTGTAAGCACACCAGTGCTCTCGCTCATATGCGCACAAGCCCAGAAAGGTCAGAAGTCACAGATGTTTTGCAAAAAAAAACACAGAACCCATGACTTGCATGAGATCTGCATCGCACTCACAATGCAAAGAAGCATATACATCCTGCATATGGAATGCATCAGATTTAACTCATTTAAAACATGACTCATTTCTCATTTTTGCACAGCTCATCCCAGCTATATAGCGGCTGTTACCACACTGCAAACCTCCAGCTTTAAAAAAATAAAAATTGACTGTGGAAGTACTGTTCTCCCCTGTAGATGAAACCCTGAAGGCATGACCAATGTAGAACGCACCATTTCAGAATAGAAAACACCAAACAATGCAGAGCACTCATCTAGCACTTGTATCATACGTATAGCAGGTGTGCCTAGATCTCATTTATGGGTTGCCACCCATATTGATGTTTATATAGTGCAGAGTCAAACAAAGAATTTCTGCCTTAGAAGACTCATGGTTTAATTCTCCTACCAATCCTTAGGTCAACTCAGCCATAACAAGTAACAATGACATTCTGAAAGCAGAAACCGGCTCCTGTAAAGACATGAGAGAGTTTTCTAACTCATCCTTGGGGAGAGTTAAGAGTGCCTTTTGAAGACTCTAACTTAGCCCAAAATCATTTGGAGTATTTCACTCCCTATTGCTCCCAATTATAGCTTAAGGAGCACAGAGTCACTGCATCCCATTTCATCTTTGATACACTCTACACATAGAGGGAATGCCTACATGTCTGATTATGCCACCTTTTTCAGCGTTTTATAGAGTGCCAGCAGAACCAAAAGGTCTGTCTGCACTTAAGCAAAGCATTAGGTTACTTATAAGCCAGAATGTTGATAACTGCAATTCGAATTTCAAGAGTTTGAATTCAGAGCTTGTTCCAACATCTAAGTAGCCACGTAGAGTAGTACCCTGTTCTTAGCTCCCTTTCTGTTGAACGTAGTGCAGGCTATGCTCTGTAAGAAATACAGCAAGCCCCTACATTAAATGAATTGTGTTGCCCCCAAAATACACCAATTCTGAGGAAGTCCATCATCCTCAACTTTTGCAAGAAGAGTGATTTCCCACCCATGAATTGTCCATACTGCCCCCTAAATAGAAATACAGAGAGGCAGTCTAGGACTGGAACAGCCTACAGAAACAGCAACATAACTACAGAAAGCACAGCAGCTCTTGTCAGTGTGCTGATTTTTTTCTCCTTCCTGGGTGAAGATTTAGAGGGAATGCGATAAGCTAAAAGGAAAGAGGTGGAAACAGCCACCAAAGAGAAAAGCAAGCTGGACAGAGATGAAGTCCTGGAGACAAAGCACAGCTGATAGAAAAGGAAGAAGAACACCAAGTAAAGCAACTCAAAGAGATTAGATAAAGATTCAGTCAGCTCCAGAGAAAAACCTGCAGCAGTTTACTTGGCTCAAGGCACTGCATAAAAAATAAAATACATATTTGGCCTTGCTCCACAGGGTCTGGCAAGGTGGTTGTCTTTAGAGGTACCAGCTGTCACTTACTCAGCGGCTGACAGTGTGACCCAGACCAGCTTTCCTGCTCTTCCCAGCTAACTATTATGGCCTGACTGGCCAGACAATAAGGAGTAGTAAGTCACAGATGTGGTTTCTTCCTTCTACTGCAAGGCAGCATAAACAGAACTGAATGTGTGCCTGATGTTGAATCTATAGGGCACAACATAAGGCTGTGGACCTGAGCCATAGGAAACATTACGGCAAAGGCAAGGGAAACGTGCAGCTCCACCCCGTACCAGAGACTGATACGTACAAGGTGATATGCAAGGAGATGGGCATAGCGGCACCTGCAAGAAATCAGGCCATAAAATTTGTTCTCCAGGTGTAATTAGCCTAAGTTTAGTTAAACTTCAGATATATCACAAGAGAGATCAGAGAAACTCAGGAGCTTCCCTCTCAGTTACAAAGGGACTCTATCATGAGGTATTTGGCTTTCTGAGGACCAGCAGCAGACATGGAAAATAGTAATCATAGATCAGAAAGACAATGCAAGAAACTTAAGTTTGCAAATATACTTCACAATGTTAAAGTCCACTAGGATACATACATAAGGAGTAGTTTACAGGGAAAAGAAAAACATCCCAACACTGCATGCAATTAGCGAGGCTTCCATCGGAACAAGTTGAAGTTTAAAATGCATTCCTGTAAACATGTCTGCAGTCTTTCTACAGGGGGCAAAGACTTTTACAGCAGTGCTAGGAACAACACAACAAACTGAAGATGAGAAGAAAACGTAGTGAGTAATAGGAAAAAGTATTTTGCTTGTTAGATCTGTTATTCTACAGGATGGTCTCAAACACCTGTGCTAGATGACCAAGTGGGGAAAAGAAACTGTAGAAATTCATGCCTAAGAATTTATTTTCACAAGTCATACACTGCTGGATGTAGGTGTAAAAAGGAGTATTTTTCACAAAAGCAAGAAAAGCTGGGTTTTCCTCCCCATCTTCTGCTCAATAACCAAGATAAGAGGACAAAAAATTCAAATGCCTCTGCAAGACATGTGCACAGAGCATACATACCAGACCCATCACTGTAACCATTTTCTATTTAAGCAGCTCTTTTCTTTGCAGTTCCTGTAAGTTTCATAAGGCTGCTTTTTTTAAAAAAAACAACCAAAACACCAGAACCAAACCTCAAGTGAGCTGTGTGCATTTTATAGTCAATATATCCATAAACCAAACACACCAAACGCTAGAGCAGCTTGCTAAAACTCATTCAGGCAAGGCCTAATTAAAAAGAAAAGAAACCTTTGCAAACAGCATGTCTCCAAGAGGTGAAAGGTCCCCATGCTGCTCGGTGAGGAAACACCAGGGCCACCTTTAAACTTTAGAGTTTTATTAGTGCCTTTGTCAGCAGCATGTATCTGTGCGTTGTGTTTTAATCGAGGCTCTGAATTCGTCTGTGACAGACTCAAAACAGGAAATTAACACCCTGCGGTGTGGCAGCAAAGCCTCAGAGGAAGCAGCAGTGGGGTACATGAGGCCGAGGATGAACAAAGACCCATAAACATAACGTCACCCATAAAAGTCACACTTTAAGGCACAGGAAGGATACTTAACAACACTTGGCTGCATTACATGCTTGCAATAAAAAAAGAAAGCCTCTGGTTGAGACTCAGAACATTTACAAGGCAGTTATTTTTCTGAATATTGGCTATGGGTTTGTATTTTGAGCAACGTAGTTCAAAGTTAGGCATAGGAAATACCCAACAAGCTCTCAAATGTTAGGTTTCCACTTGACGCGTGGCTCAGGGCTAGGATCCTTCTTTATATCTACCTCCCTGTTTATTTGGGCTATTTCCTATTCGTAAGGGGTTCAACTTTTCTGCAGGCAGCTGGATGGATTTCTAATGTTACCATGGTATTGCTGACCTTTAACATGGGGCTGTTAGCATGACCTTTGCTTCTTTCCATTTCTACAAGGATGTTTCAGTGTAAATAGTTTAGAAGCCAAACAGCACCAGGAGATTCCTCCTCTCAGAGATGGGAATGCAGCTAGCTCAGTGAGGAGAGGAATGGGGGGAAGAGCTGCAAGCTGATCGCCAACAGCTAATAGCAATATAAAACTGAAGAAGTATCTGGAACAGAGCTCTTCTACAGCTGAGAGGTATCTGGCAACCAACTTTTACAATTCTTAATGCTACCTGTGAATAGCCCTGTGTTGAAAGGAAATGATAGGGGAGACCATGTGCAGTCGCAGGGGCCCAGGGGCAGCCTCTGTAGGGCAGAACATCTGACAGTAGTTTGAGTGGGGTAACAGAGCCTTAGGATGAAGAAATATTGGCAATATTGCTTAAGACAGCTATTGTAACTCCTAGGATTTTGAAAGCCTGAAATGTTGTCACAAACAAGGAGGATGTTCACTTTTTAAGAAAAGCATACATTTTACAGCATGGCAATTAACACCAGAAATCACCTAATTTATTTTTTTTAAAAAAAGGAAGAAAACCCACTGTAGTAGCCTTTATCTAACATATTCTTTGCCTCAAGCAACTGTTAATATAGTTATATAAATTCTCATTCTATTAACTTAAATGAAAGGCAAGTCCAAAGTTTCATGGGGCAATAGGAATTGCTGCTGTAAATTAGACCAGTGTGCAGCCTACTGAAGTAAAGGGAACTTTAAAGGATTTCTGCCAGACTCCTCCAGCACAAAGTAGTATTTTGAACACTGTAACACTGGCTAGAAGTTTCAAGAAAAGGTGTGCCTTATTGGAAAAGTTTTGTTCACAGTGGGAGTTTCCTCTAATCCTGCACAGATTTAGAATTAATTTTTCAAGAGACCCCAAATAATACCCTAAATTCCATTAAAATTCGATGGGATTTATGTGCCTAACATCCTAAGTCCTTCTGAAAATCTTAAGCTTTTATGTTGGGCTTATGCCATAGAGCGTGAGAAGGAGATATTTCTTATATAACTCAAACAGCTCAGATTATACATAAGTAATCCAAACCACCTGTGGATCACAGCAGTCAAAAATTTGTGGGGGCAGTCAAACCCCCCCCCTTTTTTTTTGTTAATTTTTAAAAAGCAAGGTTTCTAACACATTTAGGCTTCATACAAACTACAAAAAGTTCTTGGGGGGGAATGTCAGAGCAGCCACAGAGCTCCCCTAGGTTTTCATGCCTGGTAGCTGATTGTGCCAGGCTCCCCCTGCAAGCAGCTGCAGCAGCTCAGCCTTCACGGAGAAAGGCCGCTATGCAGAGAGAGCACCAGCTGCAGATTCCCCTGTGCCTGGGGAATCCCCAGCTAGGGGAGTCGGTCGGTCCCGAATTCTTTGAGCTACCAGAGCAGCACAGAGGTGCTAGATCAGCTTTGAGCACGACTCTAGTGTTGAGCTGTCCCAGAATTTCCAGCCGTTGCTAACACAAGGTACACTACAGAATTAGAGTAGCCACACTGACTTTGTGTGGGTTGTCTAGAAGTGGCTGAAGATTATAAAATTTAAACCCATTTCATTTTAAGTGTGTGCTGCTTGGGGATTCCTCCCACACACACACACACTCATACAGCATTAAAACACTAGAGACAGTCCAGTTGAAATGTCACTGGGACTCTAGAAGCTTGAACATGTGGCTGCCCACATGGAGGTTTTTGGTGATACTCTGCTCTGACCAATATTAATGCAAGACTTCAGCAAGAGGAAAACACCAAAACAGGCATAAAAGCCTTCCACTGTCAAACAGGAAGCACTTTGCATCGCGAAGCTGTGCTTTTTGCAGGGGATCCATTTGATACAGATGTTATTGAAGAGATTCAACCCAAACTAGGATGCTGTGAAGACAAGTTTAAAGACATGTCACAGATTTAATTGGAACCTAAAATTAATACAGTGTTTTGTCTCTTCACTCTATATTCCTGTCCTTCGTAATGAGATCATATTGCTGTTCGAGCCAAATACTGTCTCTCTGCTGTTGCTATGAAAGGCTAACAGAAGCTGCCAAGACCTCTAGTGAGGCATTTTAAATTTAAAAAAAAAAATCTATATACAGGGTTTTTTACTGCTCATGTCTTACAGTATTAATATTCTGATATGCTAATTACTCTCCTAGCAAAGACTAAACCCGTGCCTGATTTCACAACATATAGCTGATAAGGGGGTACATAAAACGTTTGAAATATTTTGTTGAATAGAAAACCTGGGATGGGAGTTGGCTGCTGTGGGCTTTTGAGAGGCTTATATAAAAATTAAAATTGGAAGAGATTCAAAGGCCTCACTTGGGTCTCATTTTTACAAGTGACAATCCAAGTTAACCCCCCAAATGCCAAATGACCAATCCTAGAGTAAAATCTAGTGTAATAGAAGGCCCATTAAGCCATCTTAAAAAGTTAAAGTTAGAGGAGTAGGAACTTCAGGGAAAAAAACCCCAAGATGGTTGTAATGGTATGTTGTATCAAAACCCAGTAACAATCATCTTTGGATAAATATCCCATGAACATGTTCATAGAAATGAAAAAAATATTCCTGAGAATATACTGTGAAAATGGTACTTTAAACAAGCTGACACTTGTCAGGCAGCTCTACTGTCAGAGTTTGGGCAGTCGTATTTCTTCAGTATGCAGAGACCAGAGTACAGATACACCCACTCTGAACACTTGCACTAGTTCTGTAAATTTCTCAGGCCAATGTTTCTACAACAAAGTTGCTCAAATAATCTGGAATTACAGTATAATCTGGCATAGTTTTCCAAACTGCTGCTCATCTCCAGTGAGATAGGACACAAGGTAACCAGAAGCAGCCAAAGACACAAGCTTAGTTGGGGATCAAGTGTACAATGCAAGAAAACTGGGCAGCATTTTTGGCTCAGATTATTACTGCTGGCTGTAACAGACCTAGTGATCCTGCACCTGATTTTGAGGTCTCTGCAAGTTCACCCACCATTTACTTCAGAGGACAAACTGATATATACCCAGGAGATGAACTGCAGAAGTCTCAGGACAACTTCCCTCTCAATAATGAAATGCAAAGGGCAATTCCTAGGCTTCACCTCAGCTTCCTACTTCTTTTGCTAATACGTTTGGGGAAAAAAAGTGAGAGGGTATGAGGTGAGAAAGAAAAAAAAATAGGCAAATGGAGATCAGATGGATATAAACTAAAACAGATTTAATGTTTCTTCACTTAGTTTACAGCTTTTTCTTAGAACAGTTTCACATCCTTTGGTACATTAGAATCTCGGAGGCAGGGCCAACATATAGAAGCCAGCTAGAAGACAGGAAAAGGCCAAGAATTGAAGCTTTTTGCATAAGATCAGAGACAATCAGTGTCAAGACTACAACTAGAACTCAGGTTTGCACAGTCCGGGTTTTGCCGTCACATTTCTGGGGTGCAGTGTGTCCCAAATGAGCCTTTTTTACTTTTGTGGCATTACTACCAGAATAGCCTTTTCCATCTAGAAGGGAATCTGACTCCCTTCCATTAAAGAAAAATAAAGATCACATTTTGCTGAAATCAGAGGGCTGTCAATTTATAACAGGTGTTATGAGAACCAGGTTTAGTACTAGGTCTTTTCTCTTGAGGAGTCATTCCACAAGATAATACACAATTGTCTAAAATTTACTCCTGAGGATTATTTTTAGTCTGTTTATTAGAGACAAAACTCATTTGGACTAATCTAAGAGGGGGTGGTTTATTTCCTAGATTGTCTACTGAAATGGAGTAGTATCTGGGTTCAACAGCTCATGAGTTTAACTCAAGCAATTATGCTTGCATAACATGAAGCTTCCTAAGCTGTTTAAACAGACTCACTCCTAGATCTAGAGAAGATGTTTAGCAAAACCTCTGAATGGATTACATAACACTTCATAAACCTTTTTCTTAACTAGCATCTTTGCCAAATAGCACCTCATTGTAGTTCTTCAACGTTACAATAAAAATATGAAGAACCTGTCTGGCCACTAACAGCATTCACGTAGGGGGATTTTCAGTCTAGTTATCTATAAGCATCCTCTAAGAGGTTTAAACCACAAACTTTTACTGCGATATAAAAAAGGTCCTGTGCAGGACTTTCTAAAAACATTTGTGCACAGAGGTATGAATAACTGCCTTGGGGAAACTCCCCTGTATTAATAGAAATAGCTGTTATTGCCCATGCTGCGCAAAGGCTCAGAGGGAATTATTACAAATTTTCTTGTAATATATTCCGTTTGAATGTGGTTTTCAGAAAGACATCTCAATAAGTGGGAAAGTCAAAACATGAGACGATAAAATAGCAGCAGTGTTTACCAGTACAACGCTAGCAGTAAGGGCTGTCTCCCACCAGCACACATGTTGCAGCCCAAGGGGCCACTGGCATTCTACCCTCCATTCCATGAGATCAAATTGCCCCTTTCCCTTAGGATTTGTAACTCAAGCAAGACTATTTCTTAGTTTCATGGACTGTGCTCTAATTAGCAAAGTATCAGCCCAGACCTTAGGCTGTCTGAAAGTTTTAGACCAAGGATAAGGAGGGGAAGAAAAAAAAAGTCTTTAGAAAAAAATGCAGCCACCAATATGAGCCTATTGATTTTGATGTTAACATGTGGCATCTCTCTACTGTGTTGTAGTTTCTGCTGTAATTAAACAGAAACCTTGTACTCCACAAATACTTCACCTATAGAATCTTCTCTTGTCTGATTAGTTACTCCAAAATAAGAGGAAGGGATCATGAATGACTGACAGCCAACCCATTTTCATAATCTGTCTCTAGAGTGCCACATGTAGTGGCAATTTAGCAGTAAGGAATATTTGTTAGATTTTTTTTAATGCTTGAAGTTACTGTTACCAAATTTTCTTTGGTGTTTCCTGAACATACATTCTCAGCTTTCTAGAAATTTGACTAAGGCTATCAACACCAACAAAGGAAGCTGCATGAGAAAGAGAAAGCCTGAAACAAAAGAGATTATACAATATAATCTGTTTTGTTTCATTTCTGCAAGCACAATTCATAATAAAACTTAATGCTGAACTTGATCGATGGGCCATCAGATCTCTCAACATTAGAGCCCTTTATGGACTTCTCACAACACAAGCCACTTAGGAAAGAGAAATCTAACTAGTTTTGACACTTCAGTTTCTGTTTACTGATGCTATCTGCTTAAAACATGCATGGCAGTGAAAAAACAATAATCAATTGCATGGGTACCACCAAAAAAATTTAGTGGCTTGACAGGAAGTCTACACTTTTTTCATCTTGAAGTTGTCCAAACGAATAACTTTTAAAGTCACTAGTGGTGTGATGGGTGCCCAACCTGAGGTCACAGACCTTGGTATTTCTTGGAGGAAAAAATATAAAAATCAAGGAACTGTAAGATGATTTTCATAATACAAGACAGAGACTGAAAAGTATAAGCCAAGAATTTGCTATTAGGGGTGTGGGGAAAAAGATAGGTAGGCTTAGAAGACATCTACATTTAAGAGCTCATAGAGCTAAATCATCAATTTAAGTATATATGGCCCCATCCAAGCAGTAACCAAAAGCAATAAACTGGGATGTAAGAAGTTTTTCTTTGATTCTCCTTCTTTCTAGTTTTACTTAGCTTTGAAGATCAGAAGATATATTTACAAGTGGAGAACACAGCCCTACCTTTAACTATATTCAGAGGCTTCTTTCCATAATGAACACAAATTCCTAACATTTTAAGGCCAACAAGGTTGAAGTTTTTCCATGCCATATGCTTGGCTAAACCAGAATTGGAAGAGGGAGAAAAGGAAGAAGGGGAAGAAATTCAGTCAAGAGCTCAGCTGTTTCTTAAAATGAGGGGCAAAGTAAATTGGTTTTGCAAAGCTCAAATTCTATCAACTCTTTCGAGCATCCCTAACATTACTAGGCCTTGGAGTAGGACTATTACAAGAGAAACCTCAGCATTAAGGATGGGCCTTTGTGGTTCCTGGATACATTTACCTCAATTCAGCCATACTAAGCTCTCGCAAATGAAAAATAAAATTGTCTCCACTTGTACCTAGAGTTAACGTTTTCTAGTTTTGCTTCATTTAGCAAGTTGCCATCTCTCATCAGTTCAAACTGTGTATAGTATTCAAACCAGGAAATTTTAACATGATCCATACATTTACAACTTCTGTGGCAGTTGCAGACAGACTATCTGAATTCATTCCAGCTTGAGAAAATGATAAACCTGGATTCATTTTTTTCATTTCTCCGTGTAATACCTCCCTCTGTTTCCTTTGCTTAGGAAAGTGATGGCAGGCACCTAGCCTGTTCTTAGTAAACCAGCAAATTCTAGGGGGCTCTGGTCTGGAGAAGGGATTCCTTTTGGATTTTAGGATGGCAGGAGATTCCAGTGGTAAAGACTGGGAGACACTGAGCAGAATTTAAAGACCCACAGAAGAAAATAGGAAAGTGAAGGTGAACATGAAAATAAGCATTAGGCAGGCTGAGGGCTATGACTAACAGGTCCAGGGTACATGAGCAGTGGAGCCAGGGAGGGAATGGGCAGCATTGGATCTGGGCGGGGGGTACAGCGTATTTACAGTGAGAAGACACAAATCACCTGACTGAACAAGAAATCCAGGAAGGGATCTGATCTGAGTGCTGGCAGAATGAGAAACAAGAAGAGTTGGACAAGGAGCCCAGAGCCAGGCTGATCAAGGGGGGCTTCAGAGACTGACACATAAAATTAGGAGCAAGAAAAAAAAAATCTAACTGAAATACAAGAGAACTCTTGTGCATGAATCATGCAGAAGTGTTTTGACTTTGCAGATAAAGCCTGTTCTGCAAAGCCTGAAATGGGACCCTGAGTACTCACATTCCCCATTCCTTCCATATCCATTGATATCAGCAAAGCTGACTAGCACGGTTTAGATTTCATTCCGCACTTGTACTTGTCCAGACAGAATAAGAACTTGCTATGACTAACGATTAGTCCAAGGTAGCTCCTAGTCCTGCTAAGGAGTCATCCAAATTGTCTGCACTAAAAGGATGTTAACATTACAAAAGTAACATTTAAGAAATGCAGACAAGTCTCTCCACCTGCTAGAAATCTGGTGTAAGGAACAGAGATGGCACGCCCCTTTCAGTTTACACTGATAGCACACAACAGTTACACAGCAATACAGCAAAGAAGATTCTAGAAGGGAAACCCTTTAGAACAAGGCCTGAACACTGTATGTAAAACAATGATTATTTTAGGTTTAAGAACTACCTCATAATAGCTTTGCATGGATGTAATTCATCCTATGTGCATTCTCTCATTTACCAGGCACTGAATGCTTCTGTTCGCAGTCTTCATTGCACCTGTTTTTTTGCTCAGTTATTTACCAGCAAGTTTATATGTATGGCTTATGAATACATTCAATCTTGAATTTTCAACTCTGAATGTCAATGGCAGTTACACAAGGAGCAGAAGCAAAGCAACATATGACCACTTGAGCTGATGTCCTGCATAAACCAGGAAGACTTTTACCCAAGAAGTCCAAAACATCGGCCTAAAATAAGCGTATTTTTCAGAAAGGCATCAGGTGTGGAGGTCAAGTTTTCAACTGATGGCAAATCCCGATAGTGTTATATAAGTTGCTTTTAACTTCATAATGAAAAATTATGAATTACATTTTGAATATTTACAAAATTACGATTTCATACTCAGTGTTTTAGTATGAACTCATCCAACTTGCTTTTTCTTAAAGTCCACTATTACCAATAAATACAAAGCCAGAGATGGTAAAACCCAGTATGGGTGAAATATGTGCCATGCATGACTTTAAATATTTTATTTTCTGTCAACAGCAGCAAATAGTTCCAAATCAGCAGCTTACATGTCACCCAAAGTTCTGTTGAGCACCACTGGCCTGAGTCTACTTTTAACTTCTTGAAAAATTCAAGTTTCTCAGTAAGGTATTTTTAGGAAACTTTTTCCTTTGTTTCCTTATTGCTTGGATATTGAGATTAAGTGTTTAAGGAAATTTTAGAAACAGTGCTTTCATTTTAGTGTTAGAGCAGGAAGATAGACATATGTGCTTTAAATATTCGTTAGAATTAAAAAACCCCACATACATCCTTTTATTCAAACAAAACTCCTATTTGAGGTCAGTCAATTTTGCTCAAAGAGCTTGAGGCTGGCCAACAGGTTTCAAGGACAGAAGCCTACCATATTTACAGAGCAGCTCAAGGAAGTAGTCTCACTTCTCTGCTCATAGTTGAATGGAGAAAGCTGCCACAGAGACATGTGCTAAGCAAAAGGAAGAAAAATAAAGGTCTGTTTACACTCAAAACTCAAGTCAGAAAACAGTAGAAAAACAGGAAGGCACATGCTGAACCTGGTACCCATTTGGTTTCCGTATGAGGTTTCACACTTCTGAGGTAACGGGCCCATGTTAAAATGCCATGCCCTTACACCTTCCTGCTCACAACAGAGCCACACTTGAGGAGCTGTGGAGCACAGAGTATAGGTGCACAGCAGTTCTTGCACAGCCTCTACCAAAACTGCAATAAAACATTAGAGCTGTACCGGTTGGTGGCAATCATGTGATATGAATGAGAGAATATAGCAGAGGTAAAGGTTTCCTATAAATGTTCCCACATATACAACAAGAGAATGGAAAGTGGTGGAAATAAAAAATATATACAACATAAGCTCCGTAAGAAGCTAGAAGTTGTACATTTTATGCTCCACCTTTAAGTAGCAAGCTGTAGTTCATCCAGTGCTACTGCAAACATCCCTTCATTTTTCAAGGGAATCACCCCATGTAGCTCAAAGCTACCAGTTACTCTGGGCTCTTAAATCTTTCCCCAAAACCAAGAAAATTGGGCAGAGGAAAGGGAGACTGGGGGTAAATGTTCCCCCCAACTCATCCACTCGTCAAATGACAGTGCTAAAGTTCTGAGCTGCCCAGGGTTCAGTATCACTTTCATTTATTAATTTTTAAAGCAAATAGCTCAACAAAATCTCACTCTTTTGAGAATTTCTAGTAGTAGGCAATAATAGAATCAGAACACAGCATTAAAGCATTTTAAAAAGGATATAATTAATACAAATATTTTCCATTAAGCAAAACACTTTTTCCATCAGCTGCCATGGAAACAGGGTGAGGTATATTCAATATAAACAGATTGAAGATGACACCAGGACACGAGGTCTAGTTTTTTTGACTTCCTGTTCCAATTTCTCTTCAGTTGAGCTTTTGAGACATCCTAACTTTGTCTTAGAGAGATCACGAGTTTGCAACTGTGTGCTTACAGATGGTAAAGTGACTCCCGGTCAGCTTAACTATTGCCCATCTAAAAATGGATGACAACAGCAGGCTGCTGTACCCAAAGATCTGCTCAGATGGGGACTCTAAGACCCTTGGAGTAGATTCGTCAAGAACTCATAGTTTTTGCATACCATTCTGCAGTGTCCCAATATTAACATCTGGAATGGGATTAGAAGACTTGACATCTTTATATAAATGAACAGATCATGAAGACAGTGTATAACCACACAGTGAAGAATCAGAACTCTTACACACAGAAATAAAATTCACCGATCACCCCAATATATATATATATTCATTTTACATGACAGAATGGAGTAACTCCATTTAAAACTCAGGATTCAAAAGCCTTATTCAATGCCCAGTAATTTTCTTCAGACCTTTATAGTCAGTGCTTCAGATCAGCAATTTGGATAAAGTTTGTCCCCCAGCATGTCATGAAGTTTCCTATCAGAGCTTGAGAACTATTTTCCTCCAATTAATCCCTGGGCACTTTTCTCTACCTCTGCAAACAGGGAAAATACAAGAGTGCTCTAGTACATAAATAATCATGATGCAGGCGCACACACAAAAAAGCATACAGTCAAGGAAGTAAGCAAGTTTACGAAGTCAACATGATCCTTACAGAGAGAAACAATAACCAAATGGGAGGCTAAGCAGCAGGGGACAAATCAGATTGCACAGTCTGAAGAAAAGCAGGTGAGGTAAAATGAAATTTGGTCCAAATTGTGTCTGGTTCTGAATAATATAGATGAAAACTCTAAACACAGCAGTAGTTTGTACTCACAGTCAGACATGCCAAAAAAGGATGTTCATCCAAATGTGTGAAACCAGTCATTGTAAAAAGGATTACTAAAGATCTTCACCCTCACCTTCTATTAGTGCCTGAGCCCAGACCTTTCCTGTGGTTTTTAGGGCAGCTAATGAAGCTTTTGTAGGTTTGAAGGGGAAATGCACAGTCTATCCATCAATAGAATAAAAGTGTTTCAGCATCATTTTCCTGCCCAAATCCATACAGGGAAACCAAACATATCTTACTATTCCTCTGATCCAGCCAAAATAATTCTTCAAAACAGTGTGGGTTAAAACCCACTCATATTTATCCTGTGACACAAGCTTCTATAGAAAAGCTTTAGCATCATTGCTTAAGCCTGACTGACATTTTTATTACCTAAATCACTAGGAAGACTTAAATTTTCCAGTGTACCAATTCTGCTGGAGCTGGACCTTTGGGCAGTAGACCAATTGCCCATAAGGAAGTGAAAAAGAAGGAGCACACATTATTTATGTACATTAGCAGTCCTGTCACAAGTACAGGCAGTGATTTTATGGGTATCAAAGGATCATAAACCACCAAGAAAAAATTTCCAAAATACCACATAACCTAAAATGAATAAACCCTAAATTAGACAGATCATGCAGCAAAATGTTCTATCCCAAAAGTGGTTGTCTTTAAGTACAACTCAAAATACTGTAAGAAAGATTAATGCAACAGAGCATTTAAGCATCCTTATGACTTAGTGTAATTCCAATCATTCCAGAGCAGAACATTCTAACCAAGATATTACCTCAGTCGGATAAGAAAAATGATACTGTATTCAACGTAACACTGCTATTGCAGAGGTGTGTCAAGGTCCTGGAAGAGTTGAGAGGCAGGAAGCAGTTAGCATCCTCCTATTGCAAATTTAGGTCAGTGGTTTGAAACGCCACCCTGCAGGATTTGGAAAAAGGCTAGCATATATTCAGGAGTTCAGTACCTAGTAACACAAAACACACATGCAAATTTACACAATTTTAGTCTCAAGAAGTGACAACTGAGGATAGTAAGCACAGCTCCAAGAACTATAGCATACTTAAACATTTCTTTAAAATGATACCTGTTCTTGAAGATTATCACTATTACCAACTCATTGTGCCATCTCAGCCTCAGCTCAAAGCCCTGAAGAATTACAATAGTATCCAGCCTATTGTTTTCCTCCCCTTTCCTTTCATCCTGCCAAGCAGAAGTGCCATGTGTATTTTTCCAGCTGCACCACCTTCTGTAGCTCCAGCTCCTTGCTGTGTAACATACAATCAGTCCTCCTGGCTCAGTCCTCCTTAACAAATAATCTCTCCACTTCTTTCAAGGATGGGAGTGAGGTAATACTAGCACAATAACTTCTTACTCAAAAACTATCTTTTCCTTCCCTCTGCCCTAGTCTTCCTTGCAATGTCCCTTTACCTTTTTCCTCAAGGTCTTTGTTCTTCGGTTCTCTGCTGACAGAAGTGAGGACCACCATGGTTGGGGCACTTGCCCAGCAAAGAGAGGCTGAAAAAGATGAATTTGCTCAGTCTGGAAAAGATCTGGCTTTGGAGGAGGCTAACTTGATTTTGAGGAGGTTGTGGAGGGGATGGAGCAAGGTCATGCAGTCATATGTGTTGGGTTGATGAGACACAGTCGGCATAAATTGAAACAAGAGGACTTCAGACTGGATGCAAAGAGAAACTCTCTACCCCATGAAGACAGTGGAATGGGTTGCCTAAAGTGTCTATGCCATCTCTGTCCATAAAGGTTTCAAATATATCTCTGGATAAAGCTCTAAGCAAGCTGGTCTGACTTACTAGCCATCCCTCCTCCCTCAAGTCAAAATACACTGATCTGTAAAAGTAGTACCTGTGGTTGCTTTACAATACAAAACCAGTCCAAGGAATCTCTAACAATCTCTAACCTCTTTAACCCCAAGCCCCCCCAGAAGCAGCATATTTATCAGTGGAAAAAGTCTTTATCTTTTATTGAGTATTAAAATCAGTTATTGATGCACTAGGTGGGGTTTAGACTTTCTTCCCTGTTCAAAGTTCCCAAGAGATGTCAGAAAGCAAATCTGTCACCTGGCTAGCCTTTATAAGCCAATGTCTTGCAGAAAAGTCTTTTAAGAGTGCCAGAATCATGTCATCAAACACAGGCCATGCCCCTAAATCTTCTGCCAAGCCAGGTGCCCATGGTGATGAAACATTCTCCCAAAGACAGCCTGACCTTGACAGCCACACAGGTGCAGTTATCAATCACAGTTTATAAACACAAAGCCAGCTCAGCGTCTTCATCCCAGACAGACAGTATGGAGACCCTGGTATGTGGATAGGCAGGTGCCAATTGCTTCACCCCCTAGCACCCGCTGCTGGACAGGCCAGAGCTGGAACTCCGCGTTGAGAGGGGAACAGGTGCACAAAAATAGGTGCCTGAAGTCCTAGTTGCTAAAGGACCATGAAGGTGACAGATTGTACAGCTGGAGGAAGATCTAGAGAAGTAGATCAGGTTGCAATTAATATTTAAATGGCATAGCTAGTAAGAGATGTCATCCATTAAGCACCTGCCTTAATTTCTCCTGTAGAAGAAGAAACCTGATTTCCTGAAGCATTGCTCAAGAATTTATACTGAAACTTCAAAGCATGTTGTCTCTATACCTCAGGAAGAGGAAAAAAACTTCAAATACCTAACAGATCTGTATTGACATTATCTGGTTTAAGGCAGGTTTCCCATGGCCTGACCTGGCCCAGGTGATTCCAAATTTTGTATTTAAAAACTGGGAGGATAGGTAGAGCAAAGAGGCAGGCTTAACATCCTATCTTTCTTTTAATGCAATTAACCTGAAAAAGTTACTTAATAGTGGCTTTCTCTTGCACACATGGGATATTCCCTTAAGGAAACAGGCACCTTCCTGATAGATATCTTAATGGACAAGCAACAAGGTCACGCGTTATAAAACACCCAGGATTCTACACAGAAAGGACACAAAGTTTATGAACACACAGTGCACAAGAACTTCCCAAGCCGTATTCACAAGATAAAACCATAGGGCATCAGGCTTCAGTACTCCTAGAATTACGTGTTTGAATATAATCCGAACAAGCAGAGACACAGCAGAGAACTGACACTAATACCAAAACATTTATGGGTGGTAAAAACATGTCCATATAACTAATTAGAACAAAGGATAAGAGGAGTCTCAGTTTGCTGGAAGTTTTGTAAAGGAAAATTTATTTTGCTTTGGCAGACTGCTAAGACTGTACACAAATGGAGGTGTCATTTTAAAAATCCAGAATACAAGTAACACACTTTGTTTGCCCCACATCAAAAACTGACATTTCAAACAAAAATGTGAAGTTTTGATAGTTCTACAAACATTTCAAGAGTAATTAACAGAATAAATAGAGATCTGCATTTTGATATTGCTAAATTTGCTTTTGTTATTGAAAAGCAGTCAAAGCAACTTTTTTGCCAATATCTATCTATAACCCCAAGCATATATTTGAACTGTTTTCTGTACTTGGAGACACATGTTTCAAGGCTTCAAAGTCAGTTTTCATAGAAATTTTAAGACACTCATGTTTTTTACCATACCATTTTGAAGTATTCACATACAACAGCAAAATTATTCCAGTCTCTTCTTTACTAATAGGAAAACTGAGGAGTATGAAGTCAAAGAGGATTTCCCAGATTTGCAGGCAGAAAGTTTCAAAGTCAGGAACAGGAGTTAACTCTCCTGGTTTCCTGCTCAGTGACTTAATGAAGAGGCCATCCTGTCTCTTCTGCACATGTACATTGTCTAATTCCTTTGGGGACCAAAGGAAGAAGAGATGTGCATGCATACACACCCGTGCACATCCAACTGAGCTATTCTATGTAATAATTTTTCTTTAGGACAACTGCCAAAAATAAGCAATTTGCAGAAGATGTGAATATTTGGGTGAACACATACTAGTGTCCATCTAAGCACTGCATATCTCATTGGGCTTTGCAACCATTGTGTTGACAGATAGTGAGAATAGCATTAGGATTCAAATCACAGTATTTTCAGAGCAAATCCTGATCCCTCCACAAATGTACCATTAAATGTCTCACTCAATGGTCTGCATAATGGGTAGGTATACCAAATTAAAAATCAATTTATGAGCCAAAAATAGGACCTCACATGAGTACTGTGGAAAATTGTAAATGTTTATAGCAAACACTTTGAACACATATTATAAAGCTGCTATTCAAGTTCTTAGTATTCAACAGGTCTAGGTTTGCTCAGAAATTCTTGAACTCTCAAGGAACTTGATACGAGTTTCGACTGTAAGAAAACTTGAAACCAGTCGAGATTTGCCTGGGCTCATGTTTCACTGAGGATTTAACATAAATGACAATGATCCCTTCTGATATATATTCTATTTCTTTGAGTCTTAAGTTTACTTTCTAATGTCTGGGCAACATAACCATGTGAAATGGTATTTGCAAGATAAGCATGCCTCTAGCAAGTTCCTGGAGGTACCTTACACATCCCTCTATTTCATGCATCATAAAGCCAGCCAGTTCAGATACTTTTGATACTTGAAATATAGCTTCTTTAGGAGGCATCTCGGAGTACAGCCACTTCATTGAGCAAAAAAGCTTACAGAAATACCCTGTTATGTGAAATAGTGATAAAAATTGAGTGCAGTTGTACTGTGAGTGTAGAGCCTTTCACATCCTCATTTCATCTGTCTTCCATAAGAGACTTTCATCCCTGAAGAGCCCTGCAGAGTGTGGAGAGACTTTCCAGAGCTCAAAGAACTGAGCTTAGTTCTGGAGCTCCAAAGCCAGCAGCAGATTCCCACTGAGTTACAGCTTTAGACTTTGTCACACAGCTGACTGGAAACAACTATATACCCACAGCATTACAAATGCATTTATCACTGACTTACCACAGATAGGATGCACCTTTTGTAACCTGCCTCTCCCCAACTAAATCTAGCCTTGTGTAGAAGATATTCAGCTATATACTCTCACAGTACTTAAGTAAACTCCAAAACACCGAAGGGGACCTTGTCTTTTAACCTTATTCATCAAAAACCTCTTGTATAGCAGAGGTTAACACAAAGTTCAGCAATGCCTGTATGTTAATCACCAAACAGTTCAGTCAGAGCTACAGAGCCTGTATCACCCTTGTGCACCAGAATCTGAAAAAATGGTCAAAGCAGAAAAAAAAAAGTAGGCGTTTTTCTTTAGCAATAACATCCAACCTAACTTTAGAAGTCTTGGCATATCCAAAAAATATTGAACTTCAGAAGACACTAAGGATATGTTCTTCCCCCTCTCCATTCAAGTGATTTTGCCTCTCTTCTTCCCCGGCTCACCAACTCAGCAGGTCATACTCACATCCAGCATCCTATAGAACATGCGTATGAAGGATTTAACATCCAAATAAACTCTAAATATCATACCATTTTGAAGAAATGCCAAGAACACCCCCCCCCCCCAAGATTTTCCTTCCACACACCCAGTAATCATGCTAGAGTATTTCTGCCAGTTATAAATATCCAAGACATGAAGCAAAAGAGATACAACACTCAGCACAGTAATTAAGAACCAACAAATCTCTGTACAAAACCTGATATTTAATAAACCACATGGGTATTTTTGACACCTCTTTTGCTGTACAGGGTGCCATTCCTCAAGCTATGCTTCATCAGCCAAGCCTCTTCCTGCCAGGAAAAGCCATCTTCCAGAGAGCCATAAAACATCAACCACACAGCACACTTCCAGTCAAACATCCCTCCTTTCCACCAAAGCCTAATTCTTACCATCATTTTTGTGGCAAGAGGTCCTTTATTTCCTCCTTTGTAAGGTCAGGTTCCCTCACAAGTCTCCACACAAAAGCACCTTCCTGAAAACTTCACCCATATGATGGTGATTCCTTCTTCTCCTTATATGGCCTTCCCCTTAGTGTTTTAATTCCCTACAGCTGTGCTCCTTCCTGCACCCTATTGTCTCCATTCTACCCATCCCCTACCTTGTCTGTTGTATTTTTAACCCCCACCCAATCAGGACAATTTGTCTGTACACAGAATTTATTCTTTTTCCTTAGTTACTTATTTGCTTGTGTGATTTATTCCTCCTCTCACCTCTAACATCACCAGAGTCCCTGAGGACATTCAAAAGGAATTACCTGATTTGTACTTCTTCCAAAACAAGGTTGATGTTAAATGGCTGTTGCCATCTGCCATCAAATAGAGGGAAAATCCAACTGCCTCTGAAACAGCTGAACATAATGAGGAAATATCAAGGATTATTAATTTTAAAAAGCTGTGGTCTGCTGCAGCTTAGCTATTGCTTTGCAGTGCTTTAGCCTTTCCTGCAAGACTGGTAGAAATATAAAAAATTCTGAAAGGGTGGATAGACATAAAGGAAAATACTCTTTATGTCTTTTGCTTCTAGTCCTCTACTAAAGTTAGGGGTTTAATTCAAGCACCTGTGATGTTACCCAATTCTTCACCAAGTTCAATCATTCAGCTCTAACAAATTTGCTACTCCTTTTGGTGTGTTAGTTTGGGATGCCTGGGACAGAGAAAAATAAAACCCGCTGGTCAATTAAAAATCTTTATCGTATAATGACCTGAAAATGACCAGGTGAGAAATGACCTGCTTCGGTCCCTAATCCCACAGCATCTGAAAAACCAAGGTCTTGACTTTGAGCTCCCGATAACCAACCACACCAGCTGTAGTTGAGATGATTCATAGATTTTCCAACCATTAAGATAATTCAATCTGAGTAACACAACACTTAGTCTTACATGGAAGTTCATGCAGCACAATGGATCACAAACCATGCTGCAATTTTACTATTTCTAGAACAAAAACTAATTAAGTGACTAAAACTGAAGGAAATAAATTGAAGTTGTAAGGCACACGCATGTAGGATTGCCTTTAAACAGAATGTCCTTTGGTAATGGTTGAATTCCAGCACAGGGGTCCCTTAAAGAGGATTTTTAAAAGTCATCTGGCTCTAAATTATCTTCTTTTCCTATTTTCAGATTCTAGCCTGCAAAAGGGCATGCCAGGGAAGGATGAACTGTTTATGCACTCTCCAGAGTGTACCATCTCGGTAGGGCATCTGTGTTGCAGTAAGCAGGCAGTTCTATTACATATTACAGGCTGGTTCTGATCTATGCAAGTCCTGTCACAGGAGAAAAATAGTCAAGCTAGAGAGGAAGAATGTAGAGCTTTCAGCAGAGGGAGGTATTAACACAGCATATAACTCCAGGGGAGGGGATCTGAGACTGGCTGTTTCAGCGCTTGGCCACAGTTAGAGGCAATATATCCCTCCTCAGGCAGTTTGGTTTAGTTTGGTTTGGTTTTTGGTTGTTTGTTGTGCATTGTTTTGGTTTTGGTTTTTGGTTTGTTTTTTTTTTTTTTTAAAAAAAAAAAAAAGGATTAGCCTGTCCTTAAACAGCTTCACTGTTTTTCTGTTTGCAGATGTGGAGTTGCATTTTGTTGTCAGAGGGAAAAAAAAATAAATGAGAGGGTAGGGGGAAGGAAATAAAGACATAAATTTAAAGAGAGAAGGCATTGGTCACCAAAAATAGCCTCAGCAGATAGTGTAACTAAAACCTGCCTAGTGCCTATGCTGTCAGCACAGCACACAGGGCAAAGTTACATAATATTTTCCACATTTATTTCAAGCAGGGCAGGCTGCCAGCTTGATAGATTTCTAGAAAGGGTGGGAGAGAGAGAGTGGTTTGATTCACAGACGGCTGTATTTACAGCTCACCCCACGGCCACTGCCTTCCCTCCATGGGCGTTTACCTTTGCAGTTTGCCAGACAGCAGTGTGAGCATAACCCTGATATAGAAAGTCAGTCACTCCTCAGACTGTCTAAAGCACTACAGCTGCACAAGTGAGGTTTGGTTTTCTTCTTTTGAGGGTGCTAACATCCGCTGATTTGCTTAAAGCTCAATCATTGTCAAAGTCCAGAAATCAGCAGTAGGAAAAGCGCCTCGACAGAAAGACGAGAGAGTGGAGCTTCAGCTTCTGATCCGTCACTACGCTCACCTTCAGCAGCACACTCCAAAAATGGAGTTTTTAGAAAGAAAAGGGTTCTGCCCAAGTGGTGAAACAGAAGTTAATCCATAATCACTGAAGTTTAGAAGTGGGCATGAATCTCCAAAATGGATCTAAATTTTCTCAGGAGGCAGGGCTGCTCTAGGTGAAACCAGCTACCTAGTTTCCTGGGAGGAATAGCTAGGAAAGGTATAATTATATGAAAGTCATACCTCAAGAACAGTCATATAAATGACTAAATGAATAGTTCTGTGTTACGTGTGATAGAACAATCCATAAAGCAAAGCATTGGCCTGCATATTTCCTGCATTTATTCTGTATTTTCTTTACATGTGGCAGGTTCTCCGTTGGGATTTCTCAAATACCTCATTAAGATTTTACTCTTGCTGTCAAGCAATAACATTGCAGATCCCCATCAAAGACAGGAAAAATTACTAGAAAGAAAAAAAACCTGTTTTCTACATCCAACTTGCATGAAGAGAAAAAAAGAGTGAAAGAAAGGAGGGAAATAGAACACTGGTATCACTGTAATAAATCCAGTATCTTGTCTATAAACCAGACTACAGAAAACAAATCAAGACTATCCTTCCGTCTTTCATCTATAATGTATGCATAGCACCATATATGACTCTGTAGGGATATCTAAACAGGATCGAATGGAAAAATGAGCTGGGCCAGTTCTCATCAAACTGAAATACACCTACACAGCATAAAAGTTGATAATACATTTACGTAGAATGTTTGTGCCAGTGTCATTAAATCAAACTATTCCCCCAAAGCAAGTTGCTCTGACCATGTTTTTACACAAAGAAAACAAGAGGATGATAGCTAAATGTCAACAGATCAATTTTAACCTGCAAAGAAGAGATGTTCCCAGGACAGAATGAAAATAAAACAAAAGCACCGTTCATGAAACAATGCAATGATGTCAAATGAGGTATAATATTTCCTCTCACTAGTAGCATTGTGTGCTTTGAGAGTAATGTCTTTGAGCAAGAAATCACCCTCCAAAACAAACTCTTTCCTTTTAATATTGGTCTCATCAGTAGTTTACAATTGGAGTTAACTGACTTTGGTAATAATGACATCCCTAAAAAATGTAGGGGGTAAAACATCTTTAAAGACTGTTTTTGCTTCTTATGCCCATGCTTAAAGGGAATCCTTCAATTTCTTTTCTATGTTATATGACATTTTGTCATTTCCACATTTTTTCCAGTCCAAACTTGGAGAGTCTGCACACTGGCAAAATCTATAAATTTAGCCAGAGAGAACTTCGTAACTTCTTCTTTCCTCCTGGGAAAAAAAAAAAAAGCCTAATTTTAATAATTAAAAAAAAAAAAACACATGCTAGTATTTTGAAAAGGGTGACCTATTCACAAACTGATAAAACAGAATAAATCATCTCTAACACAATAAGAAATGAAATTATGTAGCATCATCCAACTGTAACAGTTTTTTCCACAATGCTATATTGTCATTCATTGAGTTTTCTGAATATTTAAAGATTGAATAATGAAAAGTGGCAAGAAGGGAAAATAGAAGTGGAGGCAGAAGTTTGCTGGGGGGAACAACAGGAAAAAAAATGGAAAAATAGAAATTGGGATGTTTGAGGAGAGCTGAGTCAGACCCCGAAGAACAGAGAGTGACTAGGACAATAGGCTGGGACACAAAGACGCTGGTTCAATTCCAGGCTTAGCCACAAACTCTGCAGCAAGCTGTATGATTTACTTGGAGCCTCAACAAGCTGGTGGTGAAGTGGGACAAAAAACTTCCACCTCAGGGAAGGACTAGTTATGACTGTGAGGCACAAAATGTGTGTGTGACTGCTATGCTATGAGGTATGCCAGGGACATACCCCATTTGCCTCCAAACAATAGCTGAGGCACAAGATGCCATATCTGCACAGTTGTGCACCAAAGTCAGCCAGCTCTCCTCATCACAAGATGAAATCATTGCCTGACAGGAATTAGAAAAGTTTGGGGTCACTACGTTGCAGCTTCCTATATACCCATGGTAAGGCTTGCCATGGGTATATCGGGTTTTGTACTTTTGCTTCAGAACTGCACTAAAACTTGGTTCTCTCTGGAACTGAGACAATATATCTGCTCTTTGATATACTCTACCTTGTATAAGTAAAGCCACATAATGAACCATTCACTCAAAGAGGTTTAAAAGAGAATAGACACTGTATTATCTCTCAAAGAGAGAAGAATTTATGAATTTATTAGCAAATATGTTGCGCATTGTTAATGCACACTTTGCTTTTGGCAGAAATTAAAAAACACGTATTTCAAATGCAATTTACCTTATGCTATTCCAGTCCTTTAGAGTTTGTATTCCTCAGTCCTCGGAAAAGGAAATTCAAAAGCTGTAGGATGCAGGAGGGCACCACAGTTCCCAGGGGAGGGCACGCCCTTTCACCACATCCTGACTGCCTCGGTTAGGACCTGTCTGAGCACCGCTTTCCTCTCCCATCATACACTCCTACCTGGCTGGTCTCAGACAGGAGATGTATGGTGAGAGCTGTGGTGTTGTCAAACAGGTCCTGGACTGGACACAGAGTTCAACAGAACCTGTTGAACTGCAACCAGTGTGCTTTGCCACTGCCCCTTTCACTGCCACTGTATCAATGTTGGGATGTTGGGTATGGGTTCTGACATGGCTAGATGATGTCGTCTGTATTTACTAGAAATATTAAATAGGGCTTTCTATTCTCTTAGCCTAACAAGTGCTTACAAATTAAATTCTAACCTTGAGAAACTACTTAGACATTCACAGGCAGCCTCTTCTCTTTTGATAGAGAATGGACTTAGGTCTTAACAGTGGTGTGGGGAAACTTTTTCAAAGATATCCCTCTCTATTGAGGCTGGCTTGCCATTATTTATTTTTATTACAAGGCAATGTTGCTTGACTAAAGATTATTATTTACACAGTGTAATAAACGCGTAGGGCACTTCAAGACCTATAAAGCAGTAGCCCCAAAGGCTCTTAATTATTGACATAGTGTTGTAGGGTGAAAAGGGCCTGAATTTCCACTGAAACTATTGTGTAATGGGAGTTATCATCAGCTTGTAAGAAATTAAGGATACACATGCTCACTTAAATGCACTATGTTATATTACTATAGGAGGTAATTTCATCTAGGTCAGCCAATAGAATATTTTACAAAGCGATGCGAAAGTTGTGATTCAGGAGGCAACAGGGGTTTTTTTGACAGTTGGGGCAATTTTTGCTTTAGATATAACCAAGAGGCCAGCAGCTTTGTTGCCTCCATGTTAAGCAGAGGGATGTTAGTGTGTCTCTACCACTACACAGGATGTTGAAGAGAAGATTTCTGCTGTACAGTCACAGAACACAAAACTCCTCAAAACCAGAATGCCTAACATCTTTAGTGCGTAACCCTAATGGACTCACAAAGTAGTATCTGACCAAGATAATTCAAGACTGGAGTTGCCCAGGTATGACAATGATACCATACAACTCTACTTTTCACCTGAATTCTGCCAGAAGGAGGAAGCAGAAAATGTGTTTTCTGAAACCAGTGATGATAGGACCTAAGAAGATGCATAACTTATAGTCAAGTTACTCCTACAGCATTATCATAAACACGAAATATATGTACTGTTGCACTGCAGAAAACTACCTTTGGCAAGGTGCCTCTAAGTAAATGTGCTTTCACGTCTACCTCTGTGCTTAGGGTTAAGGGGTAAGGTGAGAAGGTTGGTTCCTAGAGCAATGTGGATGCCTCATGACATTGGAGTTTGGTGTAAGCTGATCCTCTTTGCAACTGGTCACAACACGCTGTTACAGCAGTCCAGGACAAGGCAATGACTGGCCTTTATGTGGTTTCACAGCATTACCAGATTAGCAGGAATTACAGAGCTTTCCACTGCCTGGTGACTCTTACATACAGGCCCTGGGCCTTTCTCCTTCTGCATCTACAGGAACAGATTTTCTCCCAAAGGGTATGCAGGCACTAGCATCATCTCACAGGACAGTTTGGACACACGGTAGAAATGTACACATAGAGCAGTTTAAGAAAGGGATATAACCACCACAAAACACAACTCCCTTTGGTCCTTAATTAGGCACAGTCTAGCTTCAGTCTGACTTAAAATCTTATGTTTTCCTTAGTTAGGGTTCTCTGTACAGAATAGATTAATATGCCAAAAACCCGAAGAGATGAATGTGGAAGGGAAAACAACTGACAATGCCATAGAAGTATGTGCAAATTTAGTTATAAATCTCACTTCAGCTTTGCACCTTCCTGCTAAGTATAATCCAGTTACACTTCCTTCTCCTGGCACAAGCTGAAGGATTTCATACGTTAGAAGTATATCAAATTACTTTTTCACTTATAATCAATTTTCATTTTCCCTCTGACAGTCACAGAATTCTATCTGGGCATAGCACTTTAAAAGCCTACTTATATATACACCTTGCTTCTCTATATTAATTTTAAAATATTGCCTTTAATTACTTGTCATTTGTTTGTATTGTGCAAACAATGATTAGATCTAAATTCTGCTAGCACATGATGCAATCCAAAGGTAAATGAACTTCCACCAAAAAAGAAAAATTTTAATGATATCTTAAGTATAGTAACACTGACATCCATGTATCTGGTGTATAATCTGGATCCAATTTGAAGTCTGAATCTGGAGAATCTACAGTAATGTGGCATGTATGTGTGTGTGTGTGTGTGTGTGTGAACGACAAAACCATTTCCAATATGCCAATAGATCAATAAGTTGCACTTAACTTTTTTCCACTCCGTTGTTCTACTATACATCTACTATACATTTGAGATTCAGAAGGCACATACAACCACAGAGATTTAGGGGCTACAAAATAGACACAGATATGACATTCACCTATCACAATTTACAAATTAATTCAGCCTTACTAGGAAAAGCATTTTGTAACAAACCAATGTAACCACTAAAACTGAAAGGAGATTGAAACCCACAACATCCAGAGGATGTTACAGCCAGCATTAGAAGATATCAGAAGAAAGTGCTTTATGAAATTGGTCCCCCTTTCCACAACTTAAGAGTGCCTACTGCCTGGAAAAATACAGCCTCATGCAGCTGCAGAGGTCTTCTGATTGCACAGTTCATTAGCAGGTCCAGTGGGCAGCAATACCCATATGGCAGCAAACATCCTGAAATAAGTGAAGTACAGCTCCCAGCCAGACTCTTCTTCCTCTTCTTGATTGTGGAAAATTGAGATACAACCCTGTTGGCCACTTCTGTGGTTCTTCCCACTTAGAGGCTCACAGATTCCTTGCAGACATGAAAGCACAATTGCATTTTCTGCAACAAAGAGGGGAAAAAAACCCCACCAAACCAGCTAAGAGAGACAAAATCTATCCATGTACTTATATTTTTAAAAAAAAATAATGTGCAAACCCAGCAAGTACAGGAGTAGGTAAGCAGGCCTCCAGAGACTATCTTGCTATAAGTAGTAAAATAGTGTGGGTAGGCACATCTACAACTTCGGAAACAACACTTTTCACACCTCTTTTTCCACAAAGGGAGTAGAAACATCCATACTTCTTCTGATTCCACATAGTACAAGACATATTACCTATTATCTGCCCATGGAAGTTGTGATTTGCTAAGTTGTGCAGAGCAAAACCATATCTTAGCAAAGTATTTAAACCCTTATCAGTGGTAATTGCTACAGATGGTAGATGAAAACCTGCAGAAGGCACAACTCCTGAATGCAAACTAGAAAGAAAAGAGGTAAATACGTATTTCATAGAGAATCATCAATGACTGCATCACAATGTCTGGTTCAGTGGGTCATAGCTTTAAGGAAATTGTCGCTACTTATTGAAGATCTGAATAAAATAAATATAGTTTTGATTTGTATGCAACAAATTCAGAGGCAGTAATGGCAGGCTCACTGTGCAGCGTGCAGCAAGTGTGCCACAGAGATCAAACCTCAGGTGCTACTGGAACATGTTGTGCTCTTCAGCCTCTCATCACCTGCTGCTATTGGCTGACTGTATGTATCAGATGGAAATATCACACCACAGCTCACCCAAAACTGCACCCACTCTTTCACGGCAACAGACATTTATGACTTGCAGTTTGCGTCATTTATGCCCCCTAACAACCAGAGCCTGCAAATCTGCCTGCATTTGCAAAGTAACCAACTGCCTTATCTAGAAGCACATGCTTTCTTGTGGCTTTTTAAAGAAAACCTTTATTCTGGCTTTTTTTTTTTTTTTTACAAAAGGTTCTTGATTTCACAGCAATGATAATATTCTTTTGAGAGACATTTTGTTCGTAAAATCCTGCTTTAAACATTCTTATTGCTAAGAGAACTGGCAACAGTAGAACAGTGTTACCCTCAGCATAGATGGCAGCTTAGCAGGTTGAGATAACTTAGACAGTTTGCTTTGGCAATATTTGCTAAGGCCCTGGAAAAATAAAATAGAAAACTGTAATTTCATTCAAAGTCTGGACATCTTTAGGCCCTACATTGCATTGGTTTTCTTCCAAAGGGTTTGCCTTTTTGCTCTCATTTGTATTCCCAAGAGATACCGGTTCAAAACTTCCCTCCACCTGAGAGGAATGGGAATCCTTCTCTTCTGGGACTAAATACTCTTTACAAGTGTAATTTGTAGAGCCTAGATTTATAGAAACAACATAAATTAGGTAAGACCTCCCTAACTTGATGCTTCCAACACACACACTACAGAGGAAACCTGTGTTCCAGTTTCTATGTTGATAGGATTTATGTTCACTATGGCAAAGACTGGGACCTAGATCTTGTTTCTCCCTACTCTTATGCGCTATTAATTAAGTGGAGGTGAACAGATTAATAAAGTGGCAGAGGCAGCATGCAGAAATTGTCTCCAAAAATAGTTTCAGGGTCACTTTTTCGTAGTATTCACTGGGGAGGATGCTTCTGAGAAGCAAATCTATGTGCTGATATTGTCTCTGCATATCAGATCTTCACAGTTACTGAAAATTTTACATTTACTATCACAACTACTGAGATCCAGACTCTGAATATCTGCCTATAATAACGGGATTTGATTAACTAAAATGCACTGATAAATTCTTTCTGATGCCCACTCTTTCATGAGAGATAAGGGCAGATACCTGACCGCAGGAAAGAGATATGAGCTGAATCGGTTTGATCCAAATAGCTCAGGTGCTAACCAGCTTTTGTGCAGCATCTTTCAATGTACTCTCCACACATCAAATAAATAAGGACCTTGCAGCATTGTAAATGTTTTGACTTCTAAAAAATAAAATATCAAAGCTATACAGCTTGATTCAACTCCAGACAAACTATTTCCAATGGAAAGTGATAGAATATGTTTCAAATATTAAATAATTCTCTTATAACAGCTTTACATACAGAACAGTATTTTGAGTATGCTTGATTTAATAAAATATTTTGTGTCACAGTTCCCATTATCAATTACTCCAAGGTACCTTTTCACTGGTAAAATATGCTAGCCTTCCTAATCCTTTAGATTTGTAAGATAACAGCCCTATTTCTAACACTGGTCCTGATGTTCCTCAAGGCACTGGAATTCAATAAAACAGATGGATTCAGAAAAAAAGGGCTGCTGACTGAGACCATACCGAGTTTGCAGCATCAGAAAGAGCCCCAGGAGACACCGTTGTGAGCAGTGTTCAGGACAGGCATTCAAAGGTGTAAACTACGTTATACCACTGGATGACAGAGACAGGATATGCACACACCCAAACCGTTCTGGATGTAAGCTATTCCCGCTCTAGTAGGAATTGTGGACACTCTCCTGCCACTGTATCACACTTCTCTGTGGAGAGCTGTGCAAGTCTCCGGGGTAGGGGGACAGAGCTTTGGCTCCTCAGCAGTTCAGAGAAAGCCAGCCCTGCAGTGACATGCTCATTCATCCCCAAACTCAGATAAGCCTTTCCCTTCTTCCCCTTGTGCAAGGTTGGAAAACCAAGCAGGTTCCTTGCACCTTCACACACACCCCCCATCAATGTCCTCAGACTGCTGAGCATGCTCATCAAATGTCTCTGCACTGTGTTTCATGGAGCGATCCATTCATTCATTCACCATACAGACTAAAGCTATAAATACACAATGCTATAAAAGGCTTGTGTGTAGGCCTTTCTCCTGGAAAGAAATTATATTTTCAAGATGGCTTGGCTGATAAAAGTGTGGCAATTTTATCTGCAACTCTAAGGAAACCCCTATTTGCTAAACCTATGGAACAGCAAGGTGGCAGTCCTCTGGAAGACACCAGAATGACCCCTGATAAATGAGGAACAAAACGCACATGCAATTTAAAAAAAAAACCTTTTTTACCCAAGACATAACTATGTCTAAAAACCAGCAGTGGCCAATGGATTTGATAGATAAAGCTGTGATCTGCTGTAGGCAATGGCAACTTGCAGTACTTTATTATTTGTTTCTAAGTTTTCTGAAAGCACTATGTATCAGGAGGATACGTTTATATATCCCTATCAAACAGCTTCATGTAACAGCCTGCAAGTAACAAGCTTTTCCTTTCTGCAGCCTTTTGGTAAGATATTTGAAGAAAACATAAAGCATTGTGATGGTGTGCAAGACTAAGATCATAAGTTTAGTATTTTGATATTATAACATCCTCCTTTTAAATCCATTCCTTAAGTCACCTTTGAGCACTGAAATTGAACTTTTAGTACTCATGTAACTCTGTGAGGGGCTGAATACCCTCAGTGAAATGCTAGGTGTTGTGGTCGGCATGATTTAAGGTGTACAGCAATTATCATGATCCAACTTCTCCTCCCTCCCCAACATGCAGTTTCATATTTAGGATAATGGGTCACTAACCACAGGGATTTGTTTCTGGACACAACTACTTTTATGATCATTTTTAACACAGGAGTTTAAAGTGTTGATTTTCTACTATACAATCTGAATGCCTGCCAGTAGTTCGCTTGGAAACGTGAGTAACATACAATTTGTGTTCTCTCCCCTGAAGTAAAACCGTGCATGTGTTAGAATGCCCTGCCTGGGCATCTAGGAGAACATCTCCAAGCCCGAGCGTGCTGCTAAAAAGCAGCTTCTTGGACTATTAGAGAAGTCACAGCATAAGCAGGCTGTCTTCCACCGAGGCTGGAAGTAATTGAGCTCCGTCACAGCAAGCTCTGTCACATCCCTGTGGATGTCTGATCAGGAGCTTCGGAGTGACATCCGGGCAAGCTCTGTCTCACCCTCCACAAAGTGAAACTCACAATATCTGAGGCATCCAATTGCAATCACCATTTTCACTCCAGGCCTTCAGACAATCTTCCGGATACTGGGCACTGGCGATTGTAGAAACGCTGCAGACAGGCAGACAGACCCCCAGCTGCCTTGCCAGCATTGCTTGCCAAGCAATGGATAAGCTAAATCTGTAGTGTGGCTGAACACAAACTAATTTATGGGGAATTTGCATTTCTTTCCCTTTCTCTCAGACTGCAGCAAAAGTTGCCAAATGCTCAGGATTTACATGCTAATAGCCCTGGTTTTTCTCTGGTTCCAGAAGAGAAGCAAGGGGAGTAAGGTCTGCATAACTGGAGCTCACTGCCCCTTTTATGAAACACAGTTCAGGCATGCCGATGGTTAGATACACATCAGACTTCCAAACTGCGGTTTATATAGCTGCTAAAACTCACTAAAACAGCACACACAAATTTCCTTCTCTTCTCTCAAATCAAGAGCCCCTGACAAGAATCAGTGCTAATCCTCTGTTGCGAGATGGTTTTTATCCATCCCGGAGACAGTTTATACTGCGGTCCAGCACTGTGTAAGCCTCTTATGTAACGTATCTCTTTCAGAGCGCGGCGCACATTTCGCTTAGGCTTGCAGTGTGCATTGAAAGCCCCGCCAGACTGGGACCCACAGGAGATGTTGAAACTAGCTCGCCTGCCTTGTACTGCAACGCAAAATACAGCATAGAATCAAAGGTGACCAAGCCCAGAGCAGTTATATCTCCCAGAATTTGGAAAGATTTCTTTTTTTGTAGGTATGCCCAGAGATACCGCCACAGTGGATTAGCCTCCAGACCAAGTATAAACAAGGATAAGAGTATATGAGAAAAAACAATTTCGTTCTTTGCTCACTTGGAGCTATGCTCCACTAGCATTACTTGCTTGTTCCAGCAGTCTGAAGGCAGAACACACTCGTCACCTGAAAATGATTCCTGCGTATTATTTTCCTTGTATTTTTGCAGAGAGGCAACCGTTGCTTTACAGCCCTGGAAAATAAATTCCTACAGCAGAAAACCTCTCAGGATCATTGTTAGAGCCCGTGCAAAGGTAGCAACTGTGTGTTACTAAATTAGGAGTAACTACACTCGCTTGTGCCAACAGCATAGATGGGGGAGGGAATGGGGAGACTCTCCAGAGCAGCTGAGTTTGGACACAGCAGTGAATACAGAGCCTTCAGTGCTGACTCACTTTTTCCATTTTTAAAATAAAAACATTAGCAAAGATATTTTTAAGTGGTTGCTGTGCTTTTCTGCTGCAAGCAAAGCCTTTAGTTTTAACCATCCTCACGCCTCTCAGCAGTAACATACTGTAGTAATCACTCCTATTTCATTAAATCCTGCTAGCCATAAAGCCCAAGATGGTTTTAAATGGGGCAGTCTTTAGTCCATAACTCAGTGGTTTCTAAGGGAAAACTATTGTCCAGGGAAAGCATAGGAGCCTGGGAGCCAGGATGCCTTGGCTCTACGCTTCGTGTTTCTGCTGACATGCCGTATTATGGAAAAATGAAACAGAGTCCTGGTTGTGAAATTAGGGCCTGAGCAGTACAAGCAGATTTCTATGCTCATTGAAGTTGACAGAGGCTCAGAAGTTCAGCTGTACAGATCAAGATTCTCCAAATGCAGCAGGTTTATTTATGCTACATACCCCACTTTCTGGAATTAATAACAGCAGCAGTTCCAAAATCTTGAATGAAATCACATTTTAAATTCACTTCAGGGAAAAGGAAAAAAAAAATGTTCCAATGAGTCCAGAAGAAGGACAAGCATATGACAGGATAATACCATCAGACCTGGGCTGGTGAGCTGTGGAGTACTCTCCAGCTAAACTAATTTCAGCAACAGTACTCAGAAACCCACAGGTCAAGCCCTTGGGAACACAGCAAACCTGAAGACTAAGCAGCAATGAACCACATCTGTGGTATACAGACTCAAAGTACAACCTAGGGAGTGCAAGAGAGGTTGAGTGGCATCTTTTTTGACATCTAGGGCAAAGAGCAATTCTTCATGTGCTCCACCACTCACAAGTGGTGCCTAGTTAGGCAGCTAAAGAAGGTTCAGATTTTTGAAAGTGTTCAGTACAAAAAGCTCACAGCCAGGCACTTAGAGCTCTCTCTTTTGTAAAAGATACAGATGTAAAAGATTTTGAAAGTTTGTCACATATCCTAGGGTAAAAGTTGGAGCAAAATTCTTTTGAAATTTGCCTTTTAGTTATATGGTTGTACGCTCAGAATTAGCATTTTCCCTTGAAAATAACTGCAAGTACAAAGAAACAGACTTAAAAAGATATTTTTCTTTTTTAAAAAGGTCCTATTTACAGTTCAATATAACAAGTCCCCACTTGGAAATCCCCAGAGTCTTATATTCCATTATAACAACTTTGATTAAATTCTCTTCTATGTAATTTTTAATTACTATCAAGGCATCTCACAGATTTGAACATATATTCCTCCTGTACCCTTGAAATTACCAGCACTATCCAGCTGATCTTGAGATTTCTCTTGCTCTCTCTTTCCCCTCTTCAGCTGTGTATTTGTCTCTGTATTCTCTAGCATCATATTTTTTGGTAATTTGAGAAATTCTCAGCTATTGTTTTAAATAATATCCATTTCACAGAGGGGTAGTCTGTTTTTCCTATTCCTCTCTTCCCTTCCACCCCCACCCCTCCAATTGTGCATTCCTCTGCACAAACAGATCCTGGAGTTTGTTGCACAGCAGTCTGTCTCTATTTCCCCCACAGTTCCCACAAGAATATTGTATTCCTGTCTCCCATCCTGTCCCAGACTGTCTCTGTGGTTGCCATGTACTCTTTAACAGTTGCCACATTCCACCTAAAAAGTAAAAGAATTTCTCAAAACACTCTGCAAGTGATTTCAGTTTGCTCAATACTTCCAGACTTTCCTTCCCATGTGACTGGTTTACAAATGTATTAGATGCAGTTTTGTGGTCTTTAGAATGATTAAGGTGCAGAAAACATATACTTTCTTAAGCTCATTCATCCAGTACATGGCTAAAGGCTCAAGTCCGTCGTGTGTCCGTCCCCCCCCCAGCCCTAGGCGGAATCTGGCAGAAATTCAGACACGAAATATAAATCTGAAAACAAAAATCCAGATTTGAGATTAGTTTCTCTCAGGCTGTTTCCTCAGATGCTATGGCCTGAGTGGGGCAGCTCCATTGACTTGGGAAGAGCTGTGCCAAGCTAGCTGAGGATTTGGGCCCAAGCATGCACAGGAAATGAGGCTGTATAGGCAGAGCAGACAGAAAATCACTTCATTTCTGGCACACCAGTGGACGAGTGCCCTGTAGATGGGAGGGAGAATGGGAGAGGTTCCCCCTGCAGCTCTCTGCTTTTATAAAGCTTTCCCTAGACCCTTTGAGAGATGATGTCTTCACAGCGCTTGCAGGAAGCTCAGACCTTTGTCCGACAGCTGCAGAAGCAGAGGGTCCAAAGGATTATTTTTTTTTCTTCTCTCAGTACTGATCCAGCACCAGTAATGGCAGGGCAGACACAGCTGTCTTACTTGGGTTCAAAGCCAGTATCTTTTCCTCTTTTCCCAAATACACACACACATACTCACTGTATCTTTTGATAACAGAGAGGCTGACATCATCTCCTACACAGTTGTATTTTCCCCTCTCTTTCAAGACCATAGAGGTACAAAATAAATACACTATGTGAACCACTGTTGAGGAGGGGGAAGTAAGGGTTCAGATATACCCCAACTTGCCAAACAACTTTTACATCATAAACTTTTAAATTCACAATAATCACTACTTGGATAATTTGCTTAGTACACAGAGAAATCCACATTTTCTTCTTATGCACTGAGAATTCCAATTAATGCCACTGGTGCAAAGCTCTGATGAGTCCTTGCAGAAAAAAAAAATAAAAACAAATTTGTCAGACAAATTAACTGATTTTATGATTAATTGGACAAAAGCCACTTCAACTGCACACCCCAACATGTGAAGTAAAGAAATGGCAAGAGAACGGTGTCTGCAGCAGGAGCATCAATATATTTTAAGACATGAAAACCTATTGTATGATTCTATTTCTTTGGATTTTCCACATACTAAAAAAACCTTTTCCTTGTATCTTTGTTTTCTACTAAAATTTTTATCTACTTGCTGCTCAGAAAAACTTCTTCTCAACAGAAATGTGGGTAATTTCAATGCTGGAGTCAGGGCAGCCCAAGTAAATTTGCACTTTCCCTCCTGGAAAACCAGACTTCTAACTTAACAGGAAATCTTTTAACCTGCAACACTATATATTCTATACTCCATGCTCAAATTCCACAGCTTTTCCAACTGAAGATAGCTGCTAGCAAGATCAGAAAGTAGGCAAGAGGACATATAAAGACTGGATCTTATTCTCCAAATGTGATCAATTTGTGCTAGGTGACTCTAAAACAATACTAGATCTTGTAAGAACTGTGCCCTATACTGTACTTAGGTGTACTCACTAGAGAGTAATTTTTGACTGAATTGTTTGCAGACACAGTGGGGAAGAGAGAAAGGTGAGTTCCTCATGGGGAATCCAGACAGGTCAATAAAAGCAGTCCCAAAGCTCTAGAAAGATGAAATATTTGTCCCCTAGAGCAACCTTATCAAGAGACAGGTTCTGTTCATCATTACATGGCAGTGGAAGAGAAATTCAAGTTTGAACTTGGGACCATGCTGCATGTAAATGCTCCCTCTGATTGTAAGCCTGTAGTCTTGTTCTGGTGGGATCTTATGGAACAATTTTTTAGTACATAATTTTGTTACACAGCTCTTGGAACTTTTTTTTGTGAGGAAAATGCCTACCTATTTCAGATTCCCTCCTTGGCATGGATCTTAGCATGATTTTGCTTTCTTTAAATGAAGACAGTGCTACCTGACTCCACAAATTTGTAAAAGCAGTTTGACATTACAGATAAGAAGTATTATATGAACATAGGAGTAATTTGAGACATCATGTGACAAGCTAGAGGTGAGACAACCTCTTAAAACCATCTACCTCTTAAAACCTACTTCATTCCCTGCCTTAGAGCTTGGCTCCATTCAGAATGTTGCGCTGCTGCATTGTGCACACACTCTCACCACTCTGTAAACAGAGCTCCTCTACTCTTACACTTACATGAGACTTTATTTTTTCCATTTTGATGGAGCTGAACATATTTGATTTTAGAATCTTGACCTGCCCTGCTGGAGAGTGGGTTACTTAATAATTGATAATGCCAGGCTTAGTAAGAAAAAACCTCAAAGAATCACAGGAGAACACCAGATTACACTGAAAAATTGCTTAGTTGAGAAAGGACGGAAAAGTCCATACTCCTTATGCCTTTCGTATGCTACACTCAGTAATGCTTATTTCTGCTTGGAATTTTTAGTCTTTAAAAATGTTTTTGAGCTGCTACATTATGCCTCAGCTGGTCTTTTTTATTCCATCATGATATTTATGATAACTATGTTAATTCCTCGAGGGTTCCCTTGAGGTTGACAATACCTCTTGTTAATGTAAGGCCCAGAATGGAACACAACATTAGGTTTGGTCCCAATAAAACCCCTTTTTTTGCTTGTTTGGGTTCATTTGGTTTTTGTTTTTAATGCGAATACCATCATTTGAGAGTGTTTCTCTGAACTGTAGTGGTTTAACGAAATGAATGCCTCCAGTCTGCAGTTAATAGCTGTTATCTCCTCCATGAAGAAACTGGGAGGTTCAGCTTACTCTCTCTGCAGGACTGTAGCCTGCCTGGTTAAAAAGACCACTCATAGCCAAATATTTTGATTTCAGATGACATCTGGATTCTGGCGAAGTAACTGCGACACTATTCACTATTCTGGACTCTGGTTTTGTGGGTGGAGCAGATGGGCTATGGTGGACATTAGAGATTGAAAACTGGTAGTGCAATAAATAGATGACTAACAGATGTGTCACGGAAAATATTGAAACCTGATGTGGTGGGCTGACCTTGACTGGAAGCCAGGTGTCCCCCAAAGCCTCTCTATCACTCCCCTTCTCAGCTGGTCAAGGGGATAGAAAATATAACAAAAGACTTGTGGTTCAAGATAAGGATAGGGAGAGATCACTCGTCAATTACCATCATGTGCAAAGCGTCCTCAACTTAGAAGAAAATTAATCTATTGCCAAGCTGAAAAAAGAAATAAAACCAAATCTTAAAACACCTCCCCCCACCCCGTCTTTCTTCCCAGGATCAACATCACTCCTTAATTCTCTCCCTCCTCCCAGTAAGCAGCACAGAGGGAGGGTGTCAGTTCATCACACATTATCTCTGCCACTCCTTCCTCTTCAGGGGAAGCACTCCTCATACTCTTCCTCTGCTCCAGCATGGGGTCTCTCCCATGGGAGACAGTCCCCTATGAGCTTCTCCACTACGCGTTCCTCCCACAGTCTGCAGCTCTTCATGAACTGCTCCATTGTGGGTCCCTTCCATGAGGTGCAGACCTTCAGGAACAGACTGCTGCAATGTGGATCCTCCACATGTTCACAAGTCCTGCCAGCAAACGGGCTCCAGTGTGGGATCCTCTCTCCACAGACTGGTAGGTCCTGCTAGGATCTTGCTCCAGCACGGGCTTCCCATGGGGTAAAACTTCCTTCAGATGTCTCCACCTGCTTTGGCATGGGGTCCTCCACAGGCTGCAGGTGGAATCTCTACTCCCCATCATCTTCCATGGGCTGCAGGGAGACAGCCTGCCTCACCATGGTCTTCTTCACAGGCTGCAGGAGAATCTCTGCTCTGGTGCCTGGAGCACCTCCTCTGCCCCCTCCTTCTTTACTGGCTTTGGTGTCTGCAAAGTTTCTCACATCTTTTCACTCCTCTCTCTGGCTGCAAAAGCCACTGCTATGGGTTTTTTTTCAAGCCTCTTAAATTTGTTATCACAGAGGCGTTGCCACCATCACTGATTGGCTCAGCCTTGGCCAGCAGTGGGTCAGTCTTGGAGCTGGCTCGTATTTGGCTCTGTTTGACCAAGACAAAGCTTCTAGCAGCTTCTCAAAGAAGCCATCCCCGTAGTCCCACCACTACCAAAACACAGATATAAGTTAAATCAATCTATGCTATACTGAAATAATACTGGGGCATTTCCCTAGGATGAAAGTTTCCTCTAAACACACTAACACTTTTTTTCCTTTTTCCCAGGAACATCACAACTGTTTCACAGCTTGTAGAATAAACTTTCTCCTGACTTTTACCTCATCCCATGTCAGTCTGATCTGACAGAATAGTACATAGCACACAACTGATGTTTGAGGTAAGGAGAAAATCATCAGGAGCGAAAAGTGGTTGTGGCACTAAAATAAGTTAAATTTAAAAGGGATAAACTATACATTAATGCACATGAGATGTCTTTATTGCTTTGTACAGTGAAGAAGGAATGTCCTATGTGAAGGCAAAGATCAGCTGCTCAAAATGTGCTGCCAGCTTTGGACATGGCAATAGATAGCACTTTCCACTACAGGCCTTTCTTTTTTAGACCAGAAAAATGTGTCGTGTGTATGGGTTTATATATTAAATATAGACATGCACATATCAGGACAATCACATCAATTTATATTACAGACTACTAAGCCATGGATAAACAGTCACACAGTTTCTTAGAAGTGCATCATAAAATTGATAAAATCTCTGTAACAGCTCTTATTTTTCAACATCAAAAATAGATTCAGACATTTTTAAGACCTATATTGATTTGACTGACAGTAACTGACTCTAAATTACAACAACTATATTTAGAAATCTCTGTGCATGCAGTTTACTGCACAGAGTCACACTCAGCTATTCATACATTGTTTCCAGAAGTGATGGGTTATACCAACTGCTAGGATTCATCATATAAAGTCACCAAGTTTTTCATTGTGCTCCTCGTTGCCCTTAATAAGCAAGTCTGGGAGCCCAAGATCCTGCTGACATTTTGGGAAGAAGAAATGAATGCATATGCAGACTACGTAAATAAAAAGGCATACATAGATGATTTACTTTCTACATTTCTAAATGTAGGACGATTTATTTTAGTTACAATGATACTAAAGAGTACCTTGCTGTTTGCAAATAAAGTCTTTACATTCAAAAGATAACTCAGAAGATCTTCAAGCACCTTCCACTCTTAAGACCTGTCTGTGGAGTCTGTCTTACATATACTTCTGAGAATTCCGGAAAAGTTTCTTTTACAGCTGGGGGCAAGAGAGGGGAGAGAAGAAACAGAGTGAAAGAGAGAAAATAAAGTCAGATGAGTTTTCATAAGTCAGAAAATGCCCAAAACAAAATCAGAGTGAATGACACTCTATCCCTTGTTTTAAGAACGACCCCTTATTTTATTAATTTCTTTGCCTTCAAAGATCAAAACAAAATATAAAGTAACCTTATTTTCAGTGTAGAATTCACTGCCAGAAAGTATTAACAAGAACTAACAAAACAATTTTAAAAATTAAAATAAACTATCTGCATTAATACAGTAACTTGCACATGCAGAATAAATCCCAATTATCTAGTTTCATCATTCAAATTTTACTCTTCAAATCTTGATGTTACCCCAACCTTCTATTTCTGTACAACTAGGTGCAGAAATAGCATATAAAGAGAAATAAAACTTCTGGAAATGTTTTATTTTCCTCCCTTCCAAAGAACTGTTGTCTGAAATTCATGCAACTATATTCCTTCTCCAAAACAAAAAATTTATACTTTTGCAGTACCTTAAAATCCAAATATTCTAAATTACTTTATGAACTTTACTTTAGAAAGGCCACTGAAATGCAAAGGAAAAGAAGTGTGAAATAAATTTCCAGAATAGCTCTATAGTCTGACTTAAAATTCCTTTAGTCAGGATTTTCCTGTATGCTGAATTATTTAGTGTTTGAAGATTTATCCTGCATACTTTCTCTGGGAAAGATTTTGCACAGTGTCTGGAATCTACTGGCCCAACACTCTAAAAGTACAGAGCAAAGTGATCAGGTCCAAAGGTTGGCTCTAACTGGGAATTTTTAGCTTATTGCATTCTTTTCACAGATCATAGACATGCTAGTGACTCTCATTATTACATCCCAACAACACCCAAAAAAGACAACTTGTTCTTTCCAGAGCTGGAAGATCATTTCACGTAGCTCAATAAAGACAAATATTTGCCACAGGGTTGCAGTTTATGCAGACGTATACCAGTTTTTCAGAGCAGTGAACTCCCAGGTTCAAATATGAGAACAAAGCTGGGGAGGGGAATCAGTACACGTTCCAAGAACAAAATTTTTTCTTTAAAAAAAAAAAGTTAAATTATATGAAAGAAAACAAAGTGCTATAAACACAATAAAATGTACTGCAGTTTAGTCATACTTCATTCATACAAACCACTTGATTGCAACAGTAAATTAAGTAATATAATTCTCCACATTTCACCAGATTTTAAATTATATATCCTATTACAAGAAAAATTATTGTTCTGAGCATTGCATTAGCTCTTCTTTCAACAGTATATATAACTAAAAACTTAAAGTTAAGCTCTGTTACACTCTTTTATGACTGAAGGGTCCAGTCACGATAATCTCAGTGCAGTTTTGATAGTTGATTATTAATAATCATATGAAATGCTCATAATTAATTTTCAATTTGATCAGTGAATGTAACTAAAAATATTTGAAAACAGCATAAACTAAAACTCCACTTATTTCAATTTTGACAATGTAGCACTATTTATAGGTAGTGGTGCTACCCTTGACAATTCCACTCTTCCTACAACTCAACTGAAAAGTAGCACAAATATTTGGTTTTGGTTAAGTAGCCACCAAGGTGCATAATAAGTCATCCCTGAACCCTAAACAGCACATAACAAAATCTGTCCAAATTATTTAAGTATAATGGGCATTTTACCTTGAGCATGTAGAACTGTTAAAGCACATCCCCACAGTTGTTGACAGAATATTCTTCAGCTCATAGAAATGGATTCTGACTGTAAGAAAAGAATACTCAATTGCAGATTTTAAGGTTTAGGTCAAGAGAACTGAAGATGATGGAGAGAGTTTCAGTTTCAGTTTTTAAAATGCATGTACTGTATTTGACTGGGATAGAGTTCATTTTCTTCATAGTAGCTAGTACAGGGCTGTGTTTTGGATTTGTGCTGGAAACAGGATTGATATGCACGGAGATGTTTTTGTTACTGCTGAGCAGGGCTTACACAGAACCAAGGCCTTTGCTGCTGCTCACACCACCCCACCAGCGAGTAGGCTGGGGGTGCACAAGGAGTTGGTAGGGGACACAAGGAGTTGGGAGGGGGACACAGCTGGCTAAGCTGACCCCAAGGGACCACAGGGATATTCCATATCACACGACATCATACTCAGCATATAAGAAAGGAGGGGATGTTTGATGGTGGTGTTTGTCTTCCCAAGTAACCATTACATGTGATGGATCCCTGCTTTCCTGGGGATGGCTGAACACTTGCCTGCCCATGGGGAATAAATTCCTTGTTTTGCTTTGCTTGCATGTGCAGCTTTTGCCTTACCTGTTAAACTGTCTTTAGCTCAACCCGTGAGTTTTCTCGCTTTCAGTTTTTCCCTCATCCCACTTTGGGAGAGTAAGTGGCTGTGTGGGGCTCAGCTGCCAGCTGGGGTCAAACCATGGCAGCATGCAAAATATTTTTATAATGAAGTCTGAACTCATATGTTTTCTTGTCCTCACATTTACAGAGGCTTAAAGAAATGAAGGCAAATTTTGAAGAAGAGATAGGTGACCCCCTTCCTTGATTTTATTTAGACATTATCAGCCATTAAAATACTAATGGCTTTATTTCCTTTTTGTAGCTCTTCCAAACACAACCAATCTCCATGCTTTTCCCCCTAATACAGTCCCCTGCAATTCAACCTGTGATTATTATCCTTTTCACAAGTTGTCAGAAATTCCTAGATTTCTTTGTGAGATCAGCCATTTCATTCGTCAGTGTTTGTACCATTTTTTGCCAACCAAAGCTAAAGAATTTACATGAATTATTGGATTAAAAAGGTATATTATTTAAATACCTATTAAAAAAGTCCCAAAACCGAAAACTTAAAAATCAGATTTGAACTTAAGCTTTTGAACTTTGACACTTCTACAGTCTGATTCAGCAGTTCTCTACAGCAAAGCTCTGTCTTCATGAAGTCATAAAGCTACAGATGCAGGTCTGGATATGAATTGATACAAATCACTTGCATCAAAAGTCATGAACTAATTATGTAGTGTTCACCTTTAAGCTTTTGTTCTCAATGTTTCTCAGCCACTTGTGAAATGATTGATGTCTTTTCCTATTCAAAGAGGACAGTGGAAAGAATATTTTCCTCATTTAAACAGATTTAGGCAGACCATAGAAATGTGCTGAATGTTGATTGGGTTTGAAGTCAGCTTGAAATTAAATTCAGCTGTAACTGTAAAGAATTCCACAGCACAACTTGAAAGAGTAAAGACACACTGAAATGTATTAAGATTGACAAATATATGTTCTTAAAAGAAACTGGAACTAATAGTAGTTGAATTGTGTATTTGTCGCAAATAGTCATAAGCAAAAAACCTGTTGCTTTTCCATAATACAATACTGAGACAACATTAAATGAAGGCCAGTATCTATTCTTCAGTGCATCCCTATGTCCTTCATAGGAAATTATGAGCGAGTATGGAATATGTAGCAGCACCTCAATGTTCATCACATCAGACCAGAGGAATGATGCCATGCAGCCCTCCAACAAGTCACAGCTAAGCAGTGCTGTTTAAAATTAGATTTTCCATGAGCAATCCACATAGTAATTTTTTTCACATCACAAATTTATCTAAGAGATTTTAATCTCCATTTTAATCTACTTCACAGTCACAAACTATGTCCTCAATGTTACCAACTAGAAAAACAAAGGGTGACAAAAATACCTTTTCTCAGCTTAGGTCTGCGAGAATTGTGTACTCTCCCCTCCTCCTCTCCAAAAAAACCCTTTAGGTATCTGTTTGACTGAGTGCAAAAATTACCAAAGCACAGACCCAACTGTCAGCTGAAACAGAGAGAGCACCAGGTTCAAGTGCCATCATTTCCCCACATCGCAAACAAGTGAGATGTTAGAAAGCTGTGATGGTGCAGCACTCAATTTGAGGTCATTTTCAATTTACCTTTCCGTTTCAGGACTGCCATAGCTTTTCAGCTGCAAAAGTCAACTCCCAAGAAAACTCTTGTGCTTGTAATTGGAGGGCCAGGTCCTGAGGGCACTCACAGCCCTGCCTGCTGTGACCCAGCCCCCGTGGCCTCCCCCCAGGTCTGTCCTTGGTCCCAGGTCGTCAGCTCCTGCCAGGATGCTGCCTAAGTGCTGGCCAGTTCCCTGTGACCATACCCCAGACTGGGTCTGGCAGCCAGTGCCTATCCCACCACCCCAGACATGAGAGAGAGGCTGAGGCAGCCACAGCCCATCAGACACCCCCTGGGAACAGGAACAGGGCTGTGGGGACCTGGAGACTACCCCACTTGGCACTACTGGAGCAGGGGTTGACAGCCCCAAAGGACTGACATGGAGTCCTGAGCAGGGTGTGGGGGAGCCCCAGGGGCTGGCCAGGGACGCTGGGGCCTGCTGATGCCCACAGGGTCCTGACATAGAATCCTGGGGAAAAAATAAATTAAAAAATCATTATTAATCGTTATTTGAGCTGTGCAGTCATCTATCCCAGGCTTTAGAAACAAGTGGGGTTTTCCAGCAATATCCCCCATCCCTGGTCTTTTGGCCACTTAACCTTGTTTCTGACTCAGATGTCCAGTTTATAAAATGAGCATAACTATACCTACTTTTGAAGAAATTGGACATCCCTGGTCATGTTCTCAAAGCAGTAAATATTACTACCCTGCAAACTATGAATGAGAGGACAAAAAGATAATTTTATTTTGACTGATTGCATCATTCATTGGAAATGTATTGCAGATGGAAAAAGAAAAATATTTTGTTGTCTTACCCTTCTCCGTCTCCCAAAATTAATACATTTACAGGTGCTGTTGAAATATAATTTACATTTTTTAACCTCCATCTGTGTCATTTACAGAAGTTATAACACTTCGGGAATCCTCTACTCCCATCCCCATGGAAACTGCCATCAAACTGCCAAAAATGGGACAGAATGCTTTAAACTAATCACTTTTCAATGGAAGAAGGCCTTTTTTTTTTCTTCCCTACAGCCGTTTCCATGGGATCAGAAACCATTGCTGGTTGCCTAATTGTTTAAAACCTTGTCAAGTGCACAGGCAAGTGCTCAACCTTTTTGAATGTGACTTCTATTTTTTTAACCAGGCTTCTGAAACAGAGTTTGTGAGCCTGACTCTTCTCTTATCCTCCTGGTTGCCAGCCTTCAAAAATTTGTGAACTCAGTGGAGCTTCACCAGTTTGAAAACAGCATGGAAAATTTCCATCATTTAATTGTGGGGGAAAAAAAAATCAGTGGAATGAATGAAACAGTGAACATGTATTATTTTCATTCCACAAAGTAGCTCAGCACCACTGTGAAAGGAAGAACTCCTGGGCTGGTACTGTCATCCAGCACAGAAAAAGGTTATGCATCGGGAGATGAAGGCTACAGTCACAGAGATCCAATAGGTGTCCTTCATGACTTTCTTTTCTCATATATGGCATCTTTTTATTTATTTCCTAATCTACAAAAAATAAGAAAAATTGGAATATGAGATTCCATTGAGAAGTGAGAATTAATACCAACAGACAACTCTTCTGGCTGCTGTGAATTCAGAAGGCATATTTTGCTATGTAGTTCCTTGCATAAGTGTTGCAAGACAACTCTCTGTTATTTCTAGGTCTATAGATTGGGCCTGTGCTAGGAAATCTCCTTTGGTGTAAACCTGAATTTTCACATCAATAGCACCACCTGAATTCATCTTTTGTGTTAATGATAGAGCTGCATTTCAAACCTATCTATTAGAATGATATGCATATGCCCATGAGAACATACATGTTCAGGTATGTGTCTGCTCTGGTCAGGTCATTGGGATCTGCAAAAATCTAATCATTTGAACTGCTAAAGGTACAGATACTATCCAAGCTTTCTTTTTAAAAAGAAATTTTTCTAGGAAAAAATGTTAATTATACAATAAAACTTTTAAAAGTTGACATTATTTAGAATCTACAGTCCTATATTCAGAATTATGACAAAGCACAACACTCCTATTAAAATATTTGGTAGCTTGTGAACAAGTCCATAGATATGCAGCCAACTACATAGTTCTCCCTACATAATATTATACTGTCTTTTATTCCAAATGCATGCGAAATAGGATTTAAAAATTGTGAGTATATCACCAGGCAAATGTCAAGGCGGGGGGGGGAAAGCATCTTCATCTTCCACCCCTGTTGCAGAGCTACACCCTGCATGTTACTGGAAGGATACAGTAATTAGAGACTTGGTTTTTCAGAGGTACTAAATATCCCTCACTGGGACCAGCTGCAATCATTAAAGACCTCAGCAGCTCATGAGGACAGAAAGAGGAATGAGACCGAAGTGTCTAAAATGGTTAAGGGCAACAAATTTATGATATGTGACAGTTTTGTTGAAGAGAGCTTTAGTCTTCTTGTTTAAGGGCCAGCATCTCCTGAGGTACAGAAATGGGGTGATGAGGTTGAGAACTTTGCCTGGAGCACTTTGTTTTGAGAGTTTGGTTGCATCCATTGGGCTTTACATCAGGACACTATGTCCTGTTCTGGATCTCCTGAAACCTTTGCACTGACCTTACAACTAGCAATTTAGCTGTGGCACAGGACAGGTACTATCCTGAGAGCCAAAGTCACTGTAAACAGATGATTTTGAAAACAGTTTCTTTGGAGTAGTTAAGCACATTCTTATTATGGTGAGTTTAATTGTCAGAGCAGTAATGAGTAACTCAGTTATCAAAACTCCTCTAACCTTGAATTGTTTAGCAAAAAAAATCAACTTTCCCACTGACTCCTTTATTACAAGTTTTATAAACATTTTTGCCTTCAGCAAAACCCAAAAGGCTGTTGCAGGAAAATACTGTTGAGAACTTTTCAGATAAAAGAAAAAGAAAGCCAAAGAAGGCCAGACACGCTGTCTTCAAAATGATGTTCAATGATCAATGCTATTTTTCTGGAGATACATGACTGCTGGCTATATTATATTCTTAACTCTTTTCCTTCAGGTCTTTTCTAGTCTGCCTTTCAAAGTCCTCATACCTTCATTCAGCCTCATCCCAGATTCAAAATACCACGTCTCACTCTTTAAACACTGTTACATTTTCTAGAAAGTGTGCAGGAGCTGAGAGAAACTTACAGTCCTGACTTACATTTCAGCTTGTCTCTGGATATTGTTTGTTCAGCCTACAAAATGCCACACATCCCGATTCTGTTGTACAAACGGCACAACAAAAAACAATGTTGTATTTTTACTCTCACAACTTAGCTGGAAAGGAAGAATAGGGCAGCATTACAACCCCCCACTCAGTATTAAAAACTTTTCAGTTATTCCATACTGTTCCCTATTTCTGTGAATCAGAAAAAGCTGATATTGAAGTAAATTCATTTTTTCTTCCAGGACTTGGTGTCAGAGATTTTTCTCTTTATAGTTCTCATTATTCATCCGTATCCTCATAGCAAGAATGCTGGTATTGTTTGCAGAAGTCATTTTTCTGAGTCTCATCACTATGGGTCTTGATATTGTTTTTATTAATTAGTAATTATTCTGTATCAGGGTTTTTCTCATTTCTTCCATCTAAGAGATAATTCCTGTCCTCAGATGCCATTGGTTTGAATAGGAGCCTTCTGCATACATCCAACTTTTTGTTCTTCCTGTTTGTGGACATTTGTTTTGTTTTAGTACTTTAAAAAATATACTGAAAGAAAAAAATACTCTGGAAAAATAAATCGCACGTGCATAATGATAGAGTCCTTCCATCCCCAACTGGGTTATTTTGGGTCACATTTCATTTTCACATCAAGAAAAAACTAGATGAATAGTGAATGGGAAAGTATCATTATAATTGGAATCCTGCTGGTTTATGCAGGCCTGCACATCTGGAATAGGGTGGGAAAAGAGAAACAGAAGAGTGGGAAAGGCTGGATTCGTCTCACTAGACAAAACCAGGGAGTCTGGAAAGCACATGTAGTCTGGTTTCTTAAGTTACAGCGAAAGTTAGCACTACAAAAAGAAAATGTTCAGCAATGAGCCATTCCTCCCTACATATCTCATGTTCAGAAGTGCTCCCGCTCTCTCTTTGAGACTATACCTCAGCCACCTCCATCAGTTACTGGTGAAGGTGTGGTCTATTCCCCTCCTCTGCAGGCCCCAGTGAACACTTAACTGAGGTGCCAAAGTGATTCTTCTCCAGCCAGCCCCCTGGTTATAGTTTAACAGGAACAGCCGTGGTACCACACAGCAATTTAGACAGGCAAACATATTCATTCATGTGACTGATAAAATGTGTTTGCTCTGTGTTAAAGAATCTATAAAAGCCTTCTCTAACATGGCTATTGAAAGAGTCACGGAGGTTTCATTAGTGGTAAACAACTTCAGTGCCTTATCTGGCTCAGTATGGTGTTACACGCTGGGGCTGCTTCCCGCAGCCTTTACAGCTCTTTGGAGGCTTCATCTTCAATTCTAGCTGAACCCCAGGACAGGGATAGGGCAGAGGCATGGCTAGGCTCCGTAACTGCAAAAATTATCGCCCAGTCTCACCACTGAGAGGGGTAGCACAATGACCCCAAGGATGCAGGTCTGCCCTCACTCTACAGAGAGGAGGAAGTGCCTTCTCACTCCCATCTCTCCGAAGAGCTCCAAAGTGTGCACCCACACCATTCGTACACTAAAGTCCAGAAGAGAAACAATACATGCCATTTGCTAAATATATGCTACAGGAAGAAGCCACAAGGCTACATTAGTATCCGAAGACAGTGACAGCGTGGTGATGTACACTGTCAGGAAGTATCGCATAACCCAAGCACTATTATTTTTATTACCATTATTTTGTCATCTCCATCTTATTTAGTTGTCCACTTATACTTCCCAATCCATCATACAGCATAATTACATTCAGTGAATGAGCTCTCAAGTTACTTTGCAAAAAGAAACTCATTCTTAGAAGTTTCTCAACTGAGTCGTGAGCAATTAACAACATCTCTGAGTGCTTCATTTAATTTTCTTGAATGGGAGAAGTCTTAGAAGTAGGTAGAAGTAATTTCCTTTGCGGAAGGGCCATGAATTCATATTATGGCATATGAATAATGCATTGTTCCATTTAAAACATCTGAAGAGCCAGCACAGTCTGCTGAAAGCTGGACCTACTGGCAATATAAAGCAGGGCACTGAAGTCCTGCAAATAAGTCAAATGCAAGTAATGCAGTGCTGAGGAACCCTGGGGTTGCCTCATCTGCAAGACACAGGAGGGGCTACCAAAGAGGAGACTTTGTCTTGTTCCAAGTGAGATCTTAAAAAAAATGTAGGGCAAATTATTTCTGTCTCTCATCTATCTGTCCAAGGGCAAAGTCCATATATTTCCCACTGAGAGTATCGCTCTAGTGAAAAAATACTTCACTCAGTGCTAGTGGCACTGAAACAGCATATCCACCAGTCTGCATGGCAAGATTTTATAACTTACCCTTTCTAACTTTTTTTGTAACCAACCCTCTCAGACCGTAGAACAGAGAACACATCAGATGTATTCATTCTGCAGCTGCAATTCTGACCGTCACTTCGTCTTTGCTGGGCTCAGTAATCCCCGGCTAACAGGCTCACCCTAAATGTGTGGCCACGAGACTGGGGAAATTAGTGCAGAAGTATATTTAGGACTGTAACTGGGTTTGGTATCTTCTCTTATTCCTGAGAAACAGTGTACTTGTTAAAAAAATACAGCTATAAAAGCAAAATCTTTGTTCTGAATTAATGTTTGCATAATCAGGACTGACACTTCAGTATTTTTCTGCTCTGGCTAATCTCAGTGCCTTCTGCAGAAAATATAAAGTGATTCTTCACGATTTCTGTTGACTTTCTGGACAAAAGGTTCTTTGTTCACTGCAGGACCAAAGGCATTACATACAGTAAATATTTGAGCTGAAGGTGTGCTACTGCGCTTTGTGCCCGCTATCGTTAGGTTATGTTGTTCATGTTGCTGGCTGGCATCTCACTGAGGCACAAAAAAGTAAATGACTGCTCAGAAAGCTGTTGAGCAGGAATGAATCTGCTACAGAGTGCAACAGATGATTGCCACTTTAGGCAATAAAAATATTATTCTTAATAGCTGGGATAATGTAGGCTTCTTAGAATACATAATATACCGTAGTGACTCACAGTATTTTTGAATACTAGAATACCATCTTAGCTTACTTCAACTCCAACTAGAAAGGTTAATATATAAAGATACAACAGCTTCTGCAAACAGGAGATTAAATTGCACCATGCTTATAGTGCGACTCATCTCCTTCAGCTTTAACTAACTAAATGGTGAACAAACTTTAAGTTAGTCAACCAAATATTCCCATGATGGGATGAGCAGCTCTGATACAACACCTGTTTGACTCAGTTTTAGAATCAGCCAAAGCAACTGCATCAGATAGGGGTAACTTTTAGACAGCTAATCTATATGAGATAAATTCATTCTTACTGGTGTTTGTGTTTCCCTGCCAGGTACCTTACTACAGTTAGAGTAATATAGCATTGAGAACAAGAAGCAGAAGATGGGCCTTTGTTAAAGATAAATTTATTTCATAGTGTAGGGACAAATTAAATTTAAGTTCCTTCTGCTACCATTACTTGTGTAAATCCTCCTTTATCAAACCAATAGCCCTGTTGAGATATTAGTGGTATTAGCTGAAGAGTTAGGTAAATAAAGCTAGCAGAGTTGACAGCATGAAATAACCCTATTCTTTTTTTCAAATACCATGTGAATGTGATTCCTATCACGTTCTTCCAGTTAAATGTCAAAAGCAAGAAACAGATTACAAAATCTCATCCTCTCACTCATGACTTGAATATATCCTTGTACATGGTGAATAAAAACTGAGACATGCATTTCAAGATGCAAACAAAAAGCCTGCTTGATATTCCAGCATGGATTTAGCTCAGAGAATTCCTAATAGATATCTTGGAACAATGTCATCCTATACACTATCCTCTTGTAGTTTCTGCAGTTTAATTTCTGCTATATAATACAGCATTTCTGAAAATATAAAAAATAGCTTCCTCTTTGACTTTTGCAGACACAAAAAATTGGTTATTCTTGAATACTAACCCCTAAAATGACATTATGGGAATTTCCAGCTGCCAGTCCAATGTATGTCTGAAAATGAATGTGCCCCATGTGGCCCATAATTCATCCTTATTCTACAAGATGTGCCCCAGTGACTTAGCAGATCCTTCTTTGAATAAGAACAAAAGACATTGCTCTGAATATTAGAGCACAAACTAAAACCACTGAAATGGAAACAAAGGTTGGACCAATAAATATTTTTCTCTATATTGATATTTCAGTCCACAATCAGGGGATTTTTTAAAATTCTATTTGGGGACTTTTTATAGAGAGGAAGGAAGAAGAGAAGAGAAGCAGAGAAGGGGTAGGAGGTTTTTGGGTTTACAATGAGTTGTTGAGTGGTGAGTTTTGAGCTGTCACCTGTTTTTTAAACCACAAGCATAATTAATAATCCTGTTCTAACACGCAAGAATTCTTTAATCAAAGTTGAAACAATGTCTAAGAGTTGTATGATTCCACTAAAACAAAATGTATCATCTTCCTCAAAAATGATGGGGTGTAAGTAGTCATGGAATCAGAGGATAGTTTAGGTTGAAATGGACCTCAGGATGTCTCTGGTCCAACCTCCTGATCAAAGCAGGCTCAGCCATGTTGTCAGACCAGAAAGCTCAGGGTTGTCTGTGGGCAAAAGAGTCTTGAAAATCTCCAAGGACAGAGGCCACACATCCCCTTTGGTCACTTGCCTGATTGCTCATATGGAGATAAGGTTTCTCCCTCTGTACAGTTTGCTCCTCTCTTGTTTCAATAAATATCTCTTGGATCTCATCTTCCCACCATGCGCTGCTGTGCAGTGCCTGGCATCAGCCACTCAATAACCTTTCCACAGGCACTTGGGGCTGCTGTTGGTCCACCCTTGAAGTTGCCTCCACCCCATGCTGAACAGCCATTAGTTATTTGCAGCAAATTTGTGATCTGTAATACAAATCATCATAAATCCTCCTGCATTCATCCCACACAGAACTTCAGCTGACATTGTCCCTAAGAGTGTCCATCAAGGAAAAGGCTTACAAGTTCCAATCTGTCTCCTTCCCTCAGATGAACCAAAAAATTACTCTAATACCTAATTTCACTGTCTTATTGCAGCCTCCAGTACCACTTCAGGCATGCTGTGAGAATCAATGACTTTCTTGTGCTGTATAAAAATACACTGCAACTATGAGACATTATTATGGCTATATAGGAGAAGCGAATTGATCACATAACACAAACTGCTGAGTATCAGATTGCATTACAGCTTCCCAATATGCACCCCATGGGAGAAAAGGTAACACGAAAAGTCTGCTACCCTTCAGACAGGCATGTTACACATGCCAAAATGATCTTTTACTATGACTGTAGTGTAATGCGCAGTTTCACACCGGTCTAACCACCTCTAGAGAGACTTCAAAGATCTAAAATCATTGAGATCCTTTGGAGGATATAAGGAATGTAATGATGAGTTTTCTAATGAGTACAGTTTTTTTCAACCCTGCTGTACAAGTTCATAGTATATATTATAATGGAACTGGTCTCAGTGCGTGCTCTTTGACTTCCTCCACCACCACAGCAGCTGGTTACCCTTAGGTAACCAGAAGCTCCCTGCTAAACCAGACACGGATGTCTTCTACACTAAGGCACCACTTGGTTCAGAAATATGGTAACAAGCAGACAGGGTTACAGTCACATTTGAATTTGACACAGTCACTTTTTTCTACCACCACTGTTTGGCGGTGATTCAGTTATAACCAAAACATGGATACTCTCACGGACATAAGCAGCACAAAGCAACAGTGAAACAGAAATAGTTCTCATCCTGACAGTAGGGCGCTGGCCTGAAATTTCAGTTTAACTCCACATTTGACATTTTTTTAGTGTGATACTATGTAAGTCATTCCATCTCTCTACACATTTGATCCTTACCTGCAGAAGTGAAACAAACTGCATGAGTTTCCATCCTGGTTTCTGGGGAAGGTCTTTAGTCTCCACTAAGCAACACTTCGCCCTCTCCATAGCACTCAGCTTTATACTCATACCCACATAAGCTGCAGTCACGGTTTAATTGGTGCTCTAGGCAATAATGTTACACAAGGTCACAGCACACTTTCTACCTGAAGGATATGGAAACCTGAAGATGTGTGTGGAAATACAGGATACAAACAGTGTAGCACTAGCATAAAATATCTGGTAAGATTAACTCTACAGTTATAGCCTGTTAGCATTCCTCTGGTCACTTAACAAGAAAGGACAAATTAGGACTGCTGTTGGTATTCACAAAGCTGTTTGTAGTTCTGGACACAGTTTTTATTGGAGCTATGAAATAAAGTCACACTGCAGCAGTGTTTCAAGAGAACGTAATGAACAAATAGGGTGGCAGGAGCAGCAGGTTTTGATGAAGTATAGCATTTAACACTCTTTAGATAGTCTGAGCACACATAAGGAAAACAGAACTTAGCCAAGAATGCAATTAAAGCTTTGAGACAAATCTTCAATGGGCATAAATAAGTTGCATTATTTTACACAGAGTGAAGAGCTGGCCCTGAAACTAATTTACGCTGCTGCTCTGTTATCAAAGAGCTTCTATTTGCCCCTCTTGCTCACTAGCACTTGAAAGGAAGCATCCCATGAAGTATATGCCAGAATCCACATGATGTATCTCATTGCATTTCCTCATCATATCCCTTCTGCTGATGACCTCTGGACCCTTCTTTTCAAATGCTTTGTGTGCCGATACCCCCCTTGCACAAACATGGTTACCTATTTCCTACAGAAATAAACTTTGCTCAGTAACCATGGACATGGTTTATCCAGTCAGGAAAACACACCAAACAACTGTCCATTGTGAAAAAAATGAACACGTTCCTGTTCCCATTCAGTGACCCCATCCCCACTGACACCAGAGCAGCAGTTTTTCTTATCTGAGGAAACATGACCACATGGGAGAAGATTATGTGCTGGAATATTGCAGTCACATTGAGCAATGCCTTTCTTTTTCCTCTTCTGTAATCACAGTACTGAAGGATAGACCTGACAGGATTTTATTGACAGACTTTTTATAGATCTAGTTAAATGGTCCCCAGACGCTCATTCAGCTTCCTGTACATCTAGCACAGAAGAGCTGCAGAATCATTGTTAGTGAAAATACATTTTGCTGTGAATAGGCAGGGAAGGAAAGAGGGGAATTCCAAAACACCTTAACAGACATCACTTCAGCATGGCACACTACCTGTGTTAGTCTGCCATACCCAAAGAGAAATACTTTCTCTTATCATTAAGCGAGTTGTAAGACATGGCCTCTGTTCTTAGCCTTAATCTAGCTGATCTTTGGCATATGTCTGCTTCACCTCATTTCCCTATCTCGACAATAAAGACTGGCTCCTTCACTTCATCTATCTTGTCAAATTAGACATGTACACTAACCCTTTCACCCTACATAATGTGGTTGGAATCACGTGAGAGCACCCTAAAAGCCTCATATCCAGCCACAAAAAGATTCCTGCAGTGAAACACAGAAGCCACAAAGCTACATACAGAAGTAACATACTACGTCACATAACAGCCTGATACCAGCTGCACCTCCAGAAACACATACACTAATTAGATCTTTAATTTTGTGTAACTTTGAGATCCTTAACTGAAAAATTCAGCCAACTGTCACAGTAATAGCACTAATATCAGTAAAAGTTGGAAAATCATTTCTTACTTAGCCTCTTGGTTTGACACATTCATCCACTTTTGAAGCTGGCTTTTCAATGCTTTAGGGTAAAAACAAAACACAACACCAGTACATCTTGCTAAAATAGGAGCAAATTCCCAACAGCTTTTGTGCTATGGAACAGTGGGAAGCAAATATACACGCACACTTTTCCCATTGTAATGAAATTCTAACCATACTTGTTTTTGAATAGGGCAACAGCAAAACCAGCTGAAGTTTGAAATGTGACACTCAGCACACGTATTGTCCTTAATAAGAAGTACATGATGTGCTGTGTTTGAGGAAGACATGGGTTTTTCTTTTTTTCTTCAGTCCTAATTGGCTGGGGAAAAAAAGAAAATCCCTTCCCACTTTAACAGAGCGTAATAAAGCTGTGCCTTTTTGACATCCCAACGGTTACCTCTGCCCAGCCTGACAAGCTTGTGGGCTGCTGAAAAGCTTTGTGTGAGAAAATGTTCGTATATGGATAACATCATACTGACTGGTTTGTAAAATGATAGAAGCCTGAGTAAGATCACCTATAAGTGGTCACTGATCCATAACAGGGACCAAAGATTGGCTCTGGCAGCTCCGACTTAACTCAGTCTAAATCAGATCATCCATTTCTTCTGGAAAGATCTGTCATCATCTGTGTACATCACTGTGCCCTGAATTGCCTTTGCACCCAGCTTGAGGCCTTCCTTCCCTTTCTCCAATCACGAAAGATTTGGAAATAATTTTCCTGGATGCCCCACTTCCTTTGTGAGCAAGTCCAAGGCCCCTTTCCTACCATCCCGAGTGCAGAAAGAAATGCTTTTACACTGGACACTGCTGTACCACTTTCAACTACCTGCAGAGTGCAGCTGGCTTGCAAAATAGGCAACAACAACTTCTACAGCACTCTTCTAGCCTTTAACATGTTTATGGTGACACTTAAGACTTCATCTCTGTGACCACTACAATGCCACAGCTGTAGTGTACAAAGTTTGATCTGTCTCAGTGTGAGAGTGGTCCCAGGGGAGCCTCCTTTTCCTTTGGATGAAGGATTTGGATCAGAGCAGTATGTAGGCCATTTACATGCAGGATATGCCATGCGGACCATCAGGATTCCAGGCCATTATCAGACTACACCACAGACACTGAAGGTTACGTGCAAGACAGCAAGCCAAAACAATGCCACGCCTTAAAAGATTTGGAGTTTGGTTACATGCAATCCAGGAACACCGTCATATAAATCTCTCAATTTCTGGGCACCTGCAGGAAGCAGGCTGGCATTGGCACATGTCCAGGGAGAGATATAGTTTTCAGACAGGAATAGGATAGATGCCCAGGGCATGAGCTCGACAGGTCTTGAAATCTAGGTCCTGTGTTTCTCTAGAGAGATCAAGTGCAACTCAGATACAAATGCAGACAAGAGCATTCATTACAATCTAGCTGAGTCAGAGCAATATGTCCAGGCAGAAACACAAATATGTATATTGGTCTTATGTGGTGTTACTTTTTAGTCATAGAAGCTCCTTAAGCCTAGTGATGCTCCATAAATAGTTGTGACTTCCCCACCATCAGCCTGCAACCAGTCTAACGACACTTTGCAAAATCCCTGTTTGCATGTGGCATCACAGTAAAACTTCAACAACACATTGTCTTCCACTCCCAAGTCCTAGTTTTCAGGTTTGCAGATTCCAAAGATTACTAATACTCATAATTTAACATTGCAGCAAGCCAAAACCAGGTTCTAACCACAAAAACAGACACCTCATGCATGCTGCCCTAGCTTTCCAGCTCAAATAATGGCCTGTGACTGCCAACACAGGACACATGAGTAAGACACTGGCACTGAAGCGAGTACTGCAAGATCCACTATCAGTGTTTGCAAGCGTTTCTCAGCAGTAGGGAAGTCAGACATCATTTTCCATCTCCGCAGGATTTCAGCAGAAACAAGCCTCTTAACTTCAGGAAGAAGAACTAGCTTTTCAGCCTTACACGGGATGTCACGCATATTGTTGTAGCAGTGCTCCCTAAATCTAATAGAAAAATTAGAGATAACTGCCTGCCTCTCTCCCTTTGCCATTCACTGACAATTTTACCTAACCATAGCTACACTTTCTGGTCACTCTTACTTACTCTTGAAACTGTTTTTAAGAAAGTCGATTCCAATGGCACTGTTTGGCCTACATCAAAATCCTAGCACCTCCTTGCAGCTTCCAGTCTTAGAGGTGTGGCATTGTGAGTCGAGGATAACAGTCCAAGTCTTGATCCTTATGCTGAGACTTTCCAAATTAAGAGAAAAAGAAGCCTTTTTCTTAATTGTAGATCATCCCAAGACTTAAAAATACTTGTGAGGACTGCGTGCCAGAAAAAGATTGGGACTTGAATCACCCAGGTATGCTAAGGCAACTGCATTCTTTATCTGCTGAAACATGTCATTCCAAAGCATCCACTATGGCACAGCCCTTAGCCAAACTACAGGTTTAAAGACAAGAAGCAATGACAGAGATGCTGGCAGAAGGCATCCCAAGGTTGTGCTGGAGACCAGAGAAATGGCAGCTTTTGAGATCACAGAGGTGAACTTTGACATCTATCATTGTCAGTCTTCATCCAAGACCAAGTTGGTGGCAACACATGACAAAAATCCTGAGGATGAAATACATTGCTGTGATAGAAATACAAATCAGTTGACATCTTGATTTTTGCCAGCAAAATGCACATTCCACCATGGTCCTACAGGTTGTAGCTGTATCAGCGATGTAGAAAAAAGAGTAGGTAAAGTCATCAAGGAGAAAGATGTAGTCCACTTTTTCTGTGATCTCAACCAAGCCAGCTAGAAAGAATGTCTCCTCTATGCAACTTTCCATAGCTACAAACAAGTCATTGAAGTTCAGACATCGTGAATTCTACCCTATCCCCCCTCGCTGTAGGATACAGAAAGCAGAACTGTTTTGCAATAGCTTATATATCAATGGAGAAAAACATTCTCTTGTTAATAGAAAACCTCACCAGGTCTACAATAGAGTAAGTGGAGGCATGCATACTGTCAGTTCTCCTGGAACAGATGAGCTACGACAGACAATCCATCCCAGGCCTTCATACATCACTGTTTTGCAGACGGTTTGGGCAACTGTCTTTTAGAGCTTTCCATACTCCTCAACAAGTTCCCACCCTCGACTTCATGATATCCAGTCTTGTCCAAAGACAGTTACAAGTCAGGAATGGCTAGCTTCTGTTGCTGAGTGACAACTGCACAGTCAATGCCATGAGCACAGTACTTACCACCGTAGCAGATACAGAGCAGGCTGTCATGTACATCTTTTAGGATTCTCAGTAATTATTCCAGCCTTGAAACACAGAAGCAAGCTTTATCTAGTTAAATTTTCTTCGTATCTTCCCTGTTGATCTTCACACATGATTAAAAATTCAGAGTATAATAGATCCATACCCATGTTTTTATCCACCATTGGCAGAAAGCTTCATTTTCTTCAGACTTGGAGAGACATGTGTTACAGAAATGGTAAGAAGTATCCTATAATTCTACTCTTGTTGATGATGGTTAGGACCTCTGTAACACAGACAGAAAGCAACAAAGCGTCAAACCTAATGTACTGCATAATCTGCAGGGGGCATTAATCTTGTCTCTGCCCAGTTTTCCTCTTATGCTGACCTTGGATACACAGAATTGGGCTGCAGAGGCAATCATTCACACTGATCAACCCCGATCTCATAACGCGAAGGAACATTTCTTCCACCAGGCACTACTGAAGCTCAGATTCAGACCTGCCTCAGTGCCATGCTCTTGCTGCAGCACCAAGCCTCTTTGGTTTGTGAGCTGGACCTATGTCTTGCTTTAAGTACCAAAAAATGCCCATCAAACTGTACATAGGTTCTTACATATAGCAGATTTCTCAGAGCAATGGAATCACCTTTTGCAAGTCAGCATGGCATAGTGTCTTTTGTTTAAAATATAACTCGTTACTGGGAGAATTTTGAAAAGGTCATCTTGATAATTCTGAATGGACAGTTCTTAGAAAGAGATATTAGACTAATTAAACCCTGGCACTTCTTTTTGAACTTAATGGGGGATGAGGATGTTCATCACTTTGGAAATTTCCCCTTCTTGTACAGACATGACTGAAGAACAAAAGTGTGCCCCCTAAATGATTGTAAAGCTCTATTGTTCCTTACAGAGTTGTAGCATAGTTTTCACAGAGGGGGATTGAGGGGAAGGTTGTTAGGTTTTGGCTGGAAGACTGTATTTCAGAACAATGCTAATCAAACTAGCAATGACTGTCCCATGGGTAAGTATGGCCAGCATTGTTCTTTGGGGAAAAAAAGAAAAGAAAAAAAAAAGCACCACCATTCTTCAGAGACACTAAATTAGGATTCTTTTGGCTACAACTGACAGTGGAATATGTTGGTACATAACGCCATTCTGATGGAGAAGGCCTAACGCTTTGTATAGTTACCTGAACGTTATCTGTGCCTCCTCACTGGAAATAAAGTTATCAACATTGCTGTTTTTTCCCAGCCTTTCTTCCTTCCAAGCAAATATGACAGACTACAAGGATAGTTTTTCAGTTCCAGCTAAATGAGCAACAGGTCAGCTCTAAGTATAATAACTATAAGCTCTAAGCATAATAATATAATAAGACATTTCTAAACATTCAAAAGATTGTGTTTCATGAATAAGCTGCTTTAAATGCTATTTAAACAAACTTATCCGCCAGTAATACCAATGTTGACATTGCCCTGGATTTATAATGCATTTTCAAAGGTCATTAATATTATCATCATTAAATATCCAGCATTTCTTCTCTGAAGGGAAGGGATTTTTGTTTTCTTATGTGTGATCTGATAGTCTCAAAGAGAAACATTTCCAATTTTTTTCTGCAAACACTTTTGACTCTCTGTGCTAATTCAAGACAAAAATAAACTACATATATTCTGAAACCCCAAACATCCCACCAGGGAGATGCTCAGGTTTTTAGCAATCTTCATCTACTGTAAATACAAACTATTTTGAATGCTTCTAGGAAGTTTTATAAATGCAAGACAGCTTGTGCTACCAGAACACTTGGGAAGAGAATACCAAAACCAAAACACCCAGGCAATTTTCCATGTGCACTCTTTTCTTCCCTTCAAGTTATGGATCCCAGGGATGCTAGAGGTGGAAGTGCAGAAGGCCTGGAGAAGGTTGTAGCGGTTGTGGTTGTAGGAGGCCACGACACAGATTGTGGCACTGGGTTCCTGTAGAATCACATTGGCCTGGTCCTGAACACAGACCTCTTTCTGAAGGCAGTATGACTTCTTTTCACACCAGTTCTCAGTCCCTCATTTAATCTCTCCTGTCTAAGCAGGCTGCTCCCATCTGTAGTTCTCTGATAGGTCACAAGGTAGCAAGGGCACATACTCATTTTAACATTGAAATACTGCAGTAAACCAGATGCATTGAAGAGACCTATCACTCAGTGGGAGCATCCCAGTCCAGTAACTTGGCATAATCACCTTTGGTACTGTGGGTAAAGGCACTCACATCAACCTCCATTCTGATCTGCACCTTGCTTAGAACAAGTAATCTTACTTGTTTGAGAGGAATGGCAGTAACCTCTGCAGAACAAGACCGGGTGTATCAAATATTTACTTTAAAATCTTCCTAGAAATACAGTAAAGGTGACATGCACAAAAAGGTGAGAAAATCTGAATAGGACATCCTAACAAAACTTCAGTAACTATGGAAAGAAATCAGTGCTATAAGGGAATTAGGGATAAAATTTGGAAATATAAATTCTATGTTTTCAGTTTGTTTTAAAATCAAATTTAAATCAAAACAAAAAAGCAAGGAAAAAACCTTCCTGATCTCTTTGAATAGTTTAAACCAAAATATCACAGATATTCAAGACTCATGGACATCACACCAGTTGAAGACTGGATTCATTTTTTTGTTTTCCTTGGAACTGAGGTGAAGTTGAAAATTAAATGCTCAACAGCTTTGCTCAGGAAGAGAAAGGTCTGTGGGACTTAAAGCCCGATGCATTAGACGCTCAATAAAGAGTTGTAACTGAGATGCCCACTTGACCACAGACCTTTGGCTCACTCAACAGATGCTGGAAAAGGTATTACAGAACTTGCAGACTCTTGCAAAAATTCTATTTTGGAAGGCAAATACCTCTGCCTCACATAAGTTTAGAAAAATAACTAGGCCAGTACAAAAGGATGTTTACTGTATTATATTTCCCTTTTAAACGTGAGACTTCTTTCTTTTATTAAAATAACAGTACATATGTGCTTTTTCTAGGTTAAGTTATCATTTCATCAGCAAATAAGTGCTGTACATCCCACCCACCCCACTCTGGAAATATCCCAAGTAAAAGAAAATAGCAGCAGTGAAGGAACATCATCTCAGTTTTATTATTGGATTTTTCTGAAGCGCATCTTTTGTGCAGCTCACGTGCTTTGCCCATTACACCATTGGGAGCAGTCAGGGTGGCTACAAGAATCACAGAATTTCACAGAATCACAGAATTACAAGGTTGGAAAAGACCTTTAAGATCATCAAGTTCAACCATTCCCATCCTATGCTAAACCATATCCCTAAGTACCTCATCTACCCTTATTTTAAACACATCCAGGGATGGTGACTCAGCCCCCTCCCTGGGCAGCCTGTTCCAGGCCCTGACAACTTTTTCAGTAAAAATTTTTTTCCTAACATCTAATCTGAACCTGCCCTGGCACAGCTTTGTGCCATTTCCCCTTGCCCTATCTCCTGTCACCTGGTTGAAGAGACCATCTCCCACCGCTCTACAACCTCCCTTCAGGTAGTTGTAGGCAGTGATAAGGTCTCCCCTCAGACTCCTCTTCTTCAGGCTAAATTTGTCTCGTGCTTGCCTTCACCCACTTGACAATCCAAGACTTGACACACCAAGTATACTCATGAAGTCTAATGAGCTCAGAAGAGTATACTCCAACCATTTCTGAAGCTACTATTTTGTTTTAGTTTCAGTACAGCAGGTAAGTCAGGTTTTGATAGTATATAGCACAGAAATATGTGTAATAGAAAGCTATTGTTCATGAAGTAGCGGATGGCCATGCTCACGGTATTTAATCATTCATACCACCAAGCTTTCTCAACAGAGAAAGGTGGCACAAGGCAAGTGTACAGGAGAGTATAGGGCCACTTCAACTAAAGCAAAAAGATAATACAAAACCTGAAGTAAAGCTCTAATCTAAAATGCCCAAGTTGGTGTCTCAGGGGTATTGTGCATATCCTATTGCACACTACAGCAACTGGAATTTTCTTCATTCAGAAGGCTCTCGCTTTGTCACGTGAATACGGATCTACAGGGTATTAATCAGGGAGGATCACACTTAAGTCTGAGGCAATGGAGTTACACCAGTTGAACTGTGGTGTGAAAGAGACAGACAACAGGGCCAAGCCTTGTGTTTAAATCAGCCCACCACAGGAAACCTTGTGCATAATAACCAAGGGTATAGCACATTAAAAATACATTGTGAAAGGAGAAAAAAAGCTGCACTTTATTTTGTAACTACCAAAAACCTCCTTTTTCTTCTTTGCCATGTGCAAGTCATTGCTAGAAGAGCCTCTTTGTTCGGGCCAAGAAGGTTGGCATGAGGAAAGGGAGGTGTCTGGTCCCTAAACATGAGATCCTGTTAATATTACTGATAGACTATTCTTTAAAGAGATCCATCTGGTTCTTATTTGGCATATTCAGAATAGTAGCTTGTTACATTTTTACAAGAATCTGCGTGATCCAAGAAAAGCAAAACCTCATGTAATGAAAGAAAAAGAGAGAGAATGCTTGTTAAAGAATCCCATCCATGCTGTACAACTTAAACATTCATCTCCAAAATGGCTTCAGCCTGTTCTGTTCGCAGCTGTCAAATGTCTTTGCTTCAGGGGGAAGGGGGTAGAAGGCTACCTATTTCCCTTCAATTTTACAAAATATGCATAAAAGTAACATCTTCTAAAGTCCAGAATAAATCTTCTCTCTTCTCTCAAGTCAGTATGAAATGCTGCCCTTCATAGCTGTGTTACAAACAGCAGATTCCTTCACTCCTAAGCTGCCCCTGCAAGAATTTAGGCTGAAGGCAGGAGCTAAGGTATGATTAAGTCAAGTCAGGACCAATCTATGATAGTAGGCACCTTTGTTTGGATAATAACAGTTGCAAATATCATTCTGAGCTAAGTGTGGAAGCATAGAAGATGCGCTGCCAAAGGTGGGAAAGAAAAAATGTCTCAACATACTTGGAGAAAGACTACTTCTTTCTTCAAGTATTAAGCATACAATTTCCTAACAACACAAAGGACTTGTATTCAGCTTGTAATATATATAGAATCTTGCTCAAATGCCTTGACATAATCAGGAGCATCATTTCTTAGTGAATGCAGCCAATATAAATTTATTCAGAACTCAATGCTTCTGTTTTATCCAAGCAAAGAATTAAACCTAGCTGTTCACGCTGTTTGTCAGCACTGCCCCTTCTTCTGGCTGCTATTTAAATCAATGTTCCAAAACATTGTATGTCTTTCTGATTTATGAAGTCCTTTAACTGTATTCTCAATTTTGAGGATAAATATTATCTATTGACAACATTGACAAATAGTATATTGTGTAATACATAAATACTTATGTAAGTACTGCAATAACAGGATGATGTTGCAACAACCAAAGGTTCTTCTCAACCAACAGACAGTGAGAATTCAAGACATAAATATGATCGGACTAAAAATTTTGTACTAAGACTAGGCTCCTGAGAGGTCATTTGATTTTCAGAGATGATACTATTTTCAAAAAGGTTTCTGTGTACAGAACCTGTAGGTTCAGGATACAAATCAGCTGTAAGCAAGCAAAGTAGATAATATAGTGAAATGCCACTACTATTAACCTCCAAACAACTGTTGGTTGTACTGTACACAAGAAGCATTACTCTTCTTTTCATGGAGAAGTACTTATCCTACAGTCACAAAGAAAGCAATTAAAACTGATGTCATATAGAAGCTGCTGAAACTTTTCTGAGTCTGAAAATGTTCCAAACTCAGAATCAGCAAAATCATATGATCATCGGGATTCAGAAATGAGAATTACCAATAAAACAAATTCTTTTAGCAGCAGAACCACAACCTGATATGTTTCCTTTTCAGTTTCAAAATGAAAGAGCACTTAGTCACTTTCACGGTGCTACAGAAGGGCACAAAAACCAAATCTCTGCCTTCAGCTGCAAAATGCTTGTGCCTGACAGAAAGCAGCATGCAGACCTGCTCCCCCTGCCACAAGCCCCCACCCCTGCCCCCACTCCAAGTGCAAAAGATAGCACCACAAGCCCCCATGGCTCCCTTCTCCACTGCCAAAATCTCTCCATTGATCTTCTGCAATGCACTGGTGCTCTGTCACTCCAAAAATAACACTGGTATTATGCTTCAAATTAAGGATTTGAAACAATGCAAAATGAACCGGGTAGCAGAAGAGTGCTACTGATTAGCACAGACAGCAAGGGCTGAAACTCAGAGAGCTCTGTTATGTGGTGGCTCACGCACAAGTAGGGCATTTCGTTAGGGTAATACATTTGGCTAATGGGATATTCCACTAGCTGCTCTTTGTGTATTGCCAGTTTGCAATATGGGTGGAAGAAGGTCTTGGCACAGAAAATAGAAAAGAACTCTGGTTTCCTAGGCTGAAAGGATAATGGGATGCATCTTTCAAAACTATTACTTGGAAAAAGAAGCATCATGAAGCACCATCCCTCTCTGGGACTACAGAGAAGTTCTGATGCTTTGCAGAGACCACTGCTAATTTCTCCAGCTCAGAAGAATGCTCCTGATAATATGCAGGATATATAGATACACTGAAACAGAGAAAATATGTTTCCTTTCAGCCGTCTAGTAATGAAAACATCTTGATCCCAGAGACACTGTTAATCAGGCTCCAGATGGACCTCAGACTATTAGTTACAATTTCAAAACTTTGCTTCAAAACAAAAAAAGAGGAGAGAGACACCTGAGAATATATAAATACACCTTAGAGTGCATTCTCATCACCATCTGAGCTTCAGAAGGGTTGTGCTGGAACTTACTGTAACTGAGTAACCCACTGGAAGCCCCACTGAAGCCAGGCATCCCCACAGAAGGCCTTCACCGCTTTCAGTGGCAAACCTGTGATATAAGGTATTATGTAAAGATAATATCTGCATTTGGAAATCTCAGGTCTTTCTCAGTTAAGCATGAAACAAAATAGTAGAACCATTTCCATGTCTGAAAAGCTGTAGAACCATTTCCAAGTCTGAAAAGCTGTAAACATCTACTTAATTTCAGAAAGCTCACAATTGAAAGTGAAAATTTTTGTCCAGCTGCATTATTGTCATACAGTGCACCAGAGTCATGTTCTTCAAAGTAATACACTACAACAAAGGTAAGATAAAAGGCATCTTCCAGTATCTGCTTTCATCAGAAGCGTGGTTCACTCTTGAGAATAAAGGACAGCACCCCTGCCAAGAGGGCCCCTTTCTTTCTGGAATCCAACGCTGCCTCATGAGGATAGATTGTTAGAAAAGGGTAGGGCTGCTGTATCACATGGGAGAGAAATGTAAGGACTTTCACTGGAATGATTTGGCCGTGGTTGTGCAGACCTTCCCCAGCCCTTGGTGCTGCTGTTCCACACTGGGAGCTCCTTCATCTCCTTCCTGCAGAACAAGAGGTCCTCTGCCTGCAGGGGAACTGGTGCATTAGTTTCTTCCTAGCAGGACAGATGGTCCATTCTGTCTAATCAAGACAGGAATTTGTTCCTAGAGTAAAAAAACCAACTGTTTCCAGGTGTAAGAGCCATCCAAGACTTCTTAAAGCAGGATTCATTAGCAATCCTTCACTGAAGGCATTGCATTTTGTCCCATCAACAAACCCATGGTTATTACATAGGAAAATAATCCTTCTTGACAAATATAATGGAAAAAAGGGACTCAGTGTGTTAATGAAATTAATTTCTAGCATAGTTGTAACTCATATCTACTTGTTTACAAATTGTGAACCAATAATGAACATGAAATGGTAGGCATGTGAAATGTAGAAACACAAAACACAGCACTATGATAATCTCAAGCACTTGTGGAGGAAGAAGAATCCCAATCAAGACCATCACAACATTCTCACAGTTGCCTTATTGCACCAGCAAATAAAGATCATTGTCCATAATCTATTTCTCACTATAATGCATCAGTAAGGTACCTAAAGTACTCATACCTTAGAATTCTGGAAAGCATTAGAAGCCTGGGCTTAGTGTTGGGAGTGAGAACAGGGCTTTCATAGAGAAGAGGAAAGATGGTCACAACTGACAATTCATCAAAACTAAAATTATTCCCAGAAGAGCTTCCTGTCCTCCAAAAAATTGGAAAACCAGAATTTGAAATTCTAGAAATGTGCCATTTTGACATTTTTAAAACAAAAATCTTGGTCTTGCGGTTAAAAGCATCTTCTGCTGTTGAAACAATTTAGTTTATATTAAAAAAAAAAGAAAAAAAGAAAAAAGAGAAAAAGAGGTCAGCATTAAAATGAAATATGTTTGCTTGTTTCTTAACTCACTCATGTATTCACTGAGCCCCATGCCAGACCCAAAATTTCAAAATCAACAGAATCCTTGTGGGACAAGAAAACTGTTTTCTGTATACCCACACAACAAAGGGAACATTAGCAGTTCAAGTTCTTCCCAGTTTCCTTGCAGTGTGGCTCACAAATTGCTTTTGAGAACTGCCTTGATGAATGGAAACATAGTCTAGACCTCCAGCTCTTCAAATGCTTAGTGGCTTCTTATTCCCATTCCGTCCTCCATCCTCCTTTTTTTTTATTTTCCTTATTATAATTTTTTAAAGAGAGCTACACAGTCTTGAGGAGACTAAAACCAAGGAGTCCCTTCAACTAAACCAACTCAAAATTGTTCTTGTAGATTCATTGAATCAAATTAAACGTACACACCTACATTTTAGTGGCCTTTGCATGGTAAATAGATTAGTCACTGTTGCTGAAACTGCTGTGACAAACTGGGTTGTTGACGTTTTTTTAAAAGGATAAGATATTTGACAAGTTTAAGAGCAGAGGCCCCTCCTCTTTTTAAGCACCCAGCTTTTCCATCATCTTTTCTCAAGAGCACAAATCACCATAGCAAGTGAAACTTGCTCGAAACAGCACAAGTTACAAATTCATGGAACTTAAGACCAGAAAAGACTGCTTGATAAAGCGATCTGAGTGCCCATATATGACAAGCTATCACATTTCCTCTGGGCTCTCCTCTATTGTGCTCCCTTCATTGTATCTGAGTGACACACTGTGTTTGGATAAAGCGTGTCTTGCAGATAGCCCTCCAGCCGAGGGACAGTTAAGATGTCTATTCAGGCACAACGCACCTATGTACAAGTAGTGAGCCACAAAGAGATTTTCAGACGCTCAAAGAAACAAGGGTAACTAACTATTGACTCAATCTGAAAACTGACAATCTGCCTCTGGAATTATCCATTCTGGACACAAAATCATCAGCTTTCCCTGAAATAGTTGAAAAGCTACACCACGTGGTTTTTCAGATCTTTCCGTGTTAGTTAGGACATCCTAACTATGCTGTCCTAGCTATGTTGCCAAACCCACCTCTGTGGGTGGAAAACACACTGGCACAGCAGTAATTTGTCTTACAATTAATGAGATGGTTTAACCAGGAATACCTTTTAAGAACATTGTGATTATTATAGCAGCATATGCTGTGCATGTACTCAAAACCCTTTGTAATGTAGACTACGGAGTTTTTATCAGAGAAATAGTTCAGTGTAGTCATAAAGATGATATTTGAGAGCCATCATGAAATGGCAATGTCTTTCTTCCAAGTATGTAGTCACTTAATTCCTTCTTTCTTCATAGCAAGAAAAATACATCTCAACACTGAAGAATTATTGCTTTTCACACCCAGCCAGTTTTCCCAAACTTCCTACTGCCCCACTAGATTTAACTTTCTGCAGTGCCCAGTGCCACAAAGCATTGGAAATCCAGGGAAAATAAATGATTTAGCTGTTCTGAGGTGAGGGACTGCTCTGGGAGGGAAAAAAAATTAAAATTTTCTTTTAATGTTCTCTTCTGAACAGTGTGTCAGATCACCCTACACGGAGGAGAAAATTAAAGTGCAGCTTAGAAATGGTCTACAATGAGAAGTATCTTAGAATTTCCTTCACGAATTCTTTTATTTTGCTAAATGAATCTAGCTTACTTATTTTAGATATTAATGACTGAAATACATAGGTAGGGAAGCAGAAGCATACACACTGAGTTGTTGGTACACTCGTTCATGAATCAAAGTACACTGAGCTCTTTGTAGGAGGGGATGATCTCTTAAGTCCTCAAAAAGGGATTTCCAATATTGTAATATGACTTGCAGTGGTAGAAACATTGACACAGTACCACAGTCTGTAATTTTAATATTTTTTTTTAATATTTGGAATAATCTACCCTCAATCAGGAGATGGATTCATATTGCTGCTCTGGTCATCATTACTTCTAAGGAGTTCTTTGTAATGGTATTTCTGAAATTATAAACCTATTGCTCTTAAGACTAGAAAGGACCACATATAATATCTTGTGTTCTTTTCTCTTTAGTACAACCATATAATTTCACCCAGCTGTGTATCCATTGTTTGCTAAAGCAGACCATCCACTCTCAGTTCGAAGATTTCAAGAAACGGTAGTCTCACTGTTCCTCTTAATTGTTTGTTTCCAGGGCTGATAGCTTCATTGTTAGCAACTGAGGAGTGTCACACTATTTTAGGTGGCAACCAAAAAAAAATACTGGGAATACCGCTACCTGTTTAAACTATGGTATTTGAGATAATCAATGTCCTTCCCACCAGGTCTGTTCATCTTAATAGAAACAAGACTTTGAGAAAAACTTTTTTTTAAGCAACCACTACTTTGTGAACTTTTCGCATTTGTTTCTCATCACTTGAGTTTCTAGAAGCTTATAAAATTTGGAGGCAAATCCATGCTCTGGTTTCCATCTCCATAGGCCACAATGCTTTCAAACAATGACTGATACTTTCTTCTGTAGCTTTCCGTGATTTCCATGCAGCCTTTTTTCATGATAGAATGGAAGCCTTCTTCTCACAATGAAATTATTCCCATATGGACGCACTGCTGAAAATTCATGAGAACTCCTGCACATGCATAAAAAAGGAAATAAGAAATGTGAATACTCTTCAGGATGCCACAAAACACGTTTCCAGATAAAATAATCGTTTGCATTTTTGCAGACCTTTCCATCTTCAAAGCATTGCACTTGCATTCATCATCAGAAAAGATTAGTGATATTAAATGTCATAAACGTTATTTTGCTACGGTTCTGCTTCACTATCACCATCAGATTTAGCTGCCGCAGTTCGAGGGGTGATAAAACTATTATGTATGACTGACAGACTTAGCCTCTGTAGCACACCCAACTTTGACAAGTACATCGCCAGCAGAATTCTTGGAAATCTCACTCCCTGGAACAAAGTTAGGATATGGAGAGTATGTGTGTCTCACAAAGGCTGTCTGCTACCATATATTAAGACCAGGTGGTCTTAATGGGTGGGCTACAACCCTCTTATCTGCCCTCCCTCTGTAAATCTGTGCTTACTTTGAAGCTTTACCCTTACAAGTTCTGAGTCCTTTATTAGAAGCTGAGGCTCAGCATCCCAGAGGATTAGCCTTTATTGTCTCACTCATGGCCAGGCCTGTCTGAAGGCCCTTTTTCCTGTAACAGGTTCTTATTGATGGCAGAAGTCCTGTGGAGGATAATTCCCAGAATACATCCATACATGGCAATGGACCACAGTGCAGAGACTCCTGAGCAAACCAACTGCTGAGGTAGTCCCACAGCATACTGCAGCACCATGCAGAGAAGCTGCTAGTGTCTCAAACGCAGCTCACCCATGTTTTCATGGCCCTGCACCCAACCAAGTCAGCCCGGTCTCTAGTTCAGAGTCACCTTGACACAGCTCTACCATTTCAATGCCCACCTCACCATGACTGCAGCACCCTCTGTAACAGCGACATATGGCTGGGAACTGCCCACTGCAGTGGACTGTTATAGCAGTCAGCACTTCAGAAATGAATGCACGATAATGCTGAAAAGAAAGCAGGAAAGTAGTTGTCGTGGTTTCACCCCGGCTGTGGGCTGAGATCCACGCAGCTGCCTGCTCCTTAAAGTAAAAGAGCAGGGGAAAAGGGAAAAAAGGGGGAAACAAGGGAAGGGAAAAGGAAGGGACAAATAACTCCAAAACCAATAAACTAAGAGGCCCGTGGGTTGGGATAAGGATAGTTTACTAAGATAAAAGAAAGATAAAATATAACAATGCTAACAGGACTTTAGAGCAAAAGAATATGAAACTATTGATACACAATGCAGTTTCTCACCGAACCACACAACTCAGGTACCACCCAGAGCTGTCCCGGAACCCGACCGTCCCCCCAAGAAGCACGCGTCCCGAGACCGCCCCTCTCCTTCTTCCCAACAGTCCCCCGTTTTCCTAGGCAGGACGTAATTGGCATGGAATACTCTCTTTGGCCCTTCTGGGTCACCTGTCCTGGCTTCGCCCCTCCTTTCTCAAGAATAGAGAAATAGAAGAAGCTAAGAAAGTCCTTGACTGTCTGACTGCAACTAAGAACATCAGGGTGTTATCAGCACTGTTTTCATTTTAACTCCCAAACACAGTATTCCATCAGCTGCTACAAATGAAATTAACTCTATCCTGACTGAAACCAGGACAGTACTTTTATCGTTTTACCTTTAGCATCTGTTACACTGACAGAGGGAAGCCTACATTTGCCTGATTTTATCAAACTTAGCAATTCAAGCATCTTCTATCTAATATTAGGCCAAAGAAAATTGCAGCAATGCAGAAGCAGATGATAAATCAAAAGCAGAAAAATAAGAATTAAAGCTCAAGTTTGGGTCTTTCATCTTTATTACCCTTCTTTATGTGCATATGGTAGGTGTTCAACACTTTCCAAGGTCTGTACGATATTCCCTTGTGCTTCAGGAGCTGTAGGGCTGTAGTTGTCTATAAAAAAGCAACCTCATGGTTTCCTGTGACCAAGAATTGAATGTGTTATTTGTTACCAGCTGGTTCACGGACAGATTGAGCCCAAGTCTTGGCTTTAAGTGATCAGACTTACTTTAAACCACTTGCTCATGGGGTGAATTCATGTATAGAGAGAATTCTGGCGCAATATTTTATTTCTCACTTATGGTGTGTGACTTTTTTTTGTGACTTTTTTTTCCTTCCCTAAACCAATATTAAAACCAGAACCTATAATATGCCAAATACAGACTGCATTTTTTGGAAAGCTGATACCAAACATAACAGTAAATGAACCCTTCTGAAAGGTTAAAGTTGCTTTCTTATAAAACATTTTCTACCAGGAAATGGAAGTGGAATGTTGAACTACGCATTTAACTTGAAAGAACTATGCACAGGCTCCAATGGTTGCATTATCCTTTAAAATAAAAAAAGCAAGAGGTTTTTATGAGCATACATAGCTCTACTTTCATAAAAAGGGTATTATGGTGACAAGGTAAAATGAATCCCAGCATTTTGGGTGCTTCTTTTAACCTTCAAACGGCTCCCTCCCTGTGCATTAACCATTCTTGTGTGAGGTCTTGCAGTATGGCTGAACTCACAGAATCATAGAATCATTTAGTTTGGAAAAGACCTTTAAGATCATTGAGTCCAACTGTTTAACCTAGCACTGCCAAGTCCACCACTAAACCATGTGCCTAAGCACCACATCTACATGTCTTTTAAATACCTCCAGGGTCGGTGACTCAACCACTTCCCTTGGCAGCCTGTTCCAATGATTGACAACCCTTTTGGTGGAGAATTTTTAAACTTTTTTTTCTAATAGCAAGTCTAAACCTCCCCTGGCACAACTTGAGGCCATTTCATCTCATCCTAAACGGTCAGCTCTTCTCCAGGACAGAGTTCAGCTCTATGCAAAGGATGTAAAAAAAAGCTGTTGAGGACAGGATCTGCAAAGAAGATTCCCTGACAGAGCTGATTGCAGGAAACAACACAAGGCTGCTAAGAGATCATTGAGCACTAGCTAGGAGACTCCACTTCTGGGGTCTCATCTTCTCCATAAATACTCATTCTAAATAAAATAGACACCTCTTAGAAGTACAGTTACCATTCGAGATTACGGAAATGTTGTGCTAGCTTCTGCAAGAAACTACTGAAAGAAAGTAATTGTACCAAACCAAACAGATTTACCACTTACAGAGACAAAAAAGATAACAAACATGTACCACAGGGTGATTGCTCAGCCTCAGGAGTAGACAGTCCTCTATGAGGGCAGAGACTGTTGTATCTTTATATTAAACAATCGAAGAATGTTTCTTTACCAGATACAATCTTCTGCTTCAAGGATTTAAAAAAATTTTAAAAAAAAAAAAAAAAAACAAAAACAAACCATCTCACAGTTTCCTTGACTCTTGATTTTGATCCTTTCATCCTTCAGGAGGGACTGGGGGAAGCCATTCAACGAGCTTGAGCTACTGCCGATTTGTCAGATTCCCGTGTCCTCAAATGTGACACAGCGTTATTATTCAGTGTCCTGTATTTAAAATCAGAAGTTATTTAATCTGGCACTCTGCCATCCCACTTGCTGACATGTTGACACCATGTAAATAACGCATAGCTGTGTGACCACACTACTTTCATGCCACATGCTGAGAGAAACAGACAACACCTGCTATTATTAGCAGACCCATCTTAGATACCTTGGAAATCCGAAAAATGAACATCTAAATTAATTTAAACATGTTGTAGACTCCAGCTCCAGATTCCTTTGTTAGGACTCAAAGGGAACCTGTGCTTCCACTGTGATTAAAAACAGACTGCTGATTTACATCTCATGCCCTTTAAAAGCCACTCTTCTAAGGCTGTTGCTAAATAACTGAGTTAACTGACAGAGGAATTTCAACCAGCAAGATTTTTCACTCTCCAGTGTTGACTAAAAAGGCCACCATTTTTGAAGAAAGCCCAAAAATGCCACTAAACTTCAGCTTTAGACTGCAAAATTCTAACTACCTAATTAATATCAGACCCTGCTCCCTAAACCTACCGACGGCATCAGGGCATGCCCATTAGACCAAAGGGCAATTGTGATTTTCACTGAGTAACAGAGTAAAGCAGAGATAGCCCATCTGATATGTCACCTACCTCTTACACAACTATCTTTTACCCCTTAAATGTCATACAGCCTGCCATATTAAGAGCACACCAGAACATATACTCCTTTACACAGGACATTTAACAAGGCTGAAAGTTATTGTCCATATAACTAGTTCCCAACTATTGCTATATACACCCTTCTTTCCAATCTTGTGACTACCTAGCAGAAAAAAAAAACCCAGGTGATTATATTTTTACCTTTTCATAGTGCACAGCAGTAGAAAATTTGTTCCTCATCTTCATTTCACTGAGCTATGCTGTCAGAGCAGAACTAAAATACGCATTCTTCCTGTGAAGACATGCAGGAGTAACTGTTAAGTCAAGAGACAACAAATTACAGCAAACAATGAAAATTAAAAATGAAGTCTTTATGGTTCAGAAGTCGTGTTGCTGTGGAGAACTCACCTCAGTCCCCACTGGAGAACTGCACCTACATAGACACACAGTTCCCTACTGACTTTAGATTCCCAAAACCTGAAACAAAAAAGCATCTGGCTCCAAACCACTGAACTATGCAACTAGATCACAATTTCTCAGGAAAAATCAGATGTACAGCTCAAAATGCTTTGCCTAAATAAATTCTTTCAAAAACTTTGGAAACAGGCAAACATAAAAAAGAGAGGGAGGGGTCGGTGGGGACTTTTTTTTCCAGTTCCTATGAGACAGTGAGAGCACACAGAAATTTGTGGTTTTTTCTGCTCAAGGATGAATACACTGGACAATATTCTGTACTTGTCCATATTGTTCAAAAGGATCAGCATTTTGTGGGTCCCAGACTGAGACCAATTCTTTCTGTTTTCTCCATTAAGACAACCAGGAATCTTGTGGTCTCTTCAAAGGAATGTCTTTGTCCAGAATCTTGCCTCAGAGATTTATTTGCACTATGTTATTTAGAACAGAAAAGAACACTGGAATGACTTCCTAATTTCTTTAGTAAATCTGTTTTCAATCTACTTTATTCCAAGCATTTTTATAGACAGTTTCTTACATGATGTTCTACTCTGAAGCACTGTAATTGCACACGCACTGCTCAAACTTTCTCTTGACCGGAAGAGAATTGTAGTAACAGCAAAAAAACTGAAAGGAAAAGTTCAGGGAAAAGAATAAGTTGGTTGAAAAGATAACTTATTGCTCGAAATATTCTGAAAATTGTTGTGTGTAATGTCCTCTCACAGAGAAATGGCAGCGCCTGTCTTGTGGAGGTTTTGTACGGTTTTTGTTTTGCCTGGGGTTTGGATTTCACAAGGCTAACTGGATTGCCCTTGTCTAGGAAACCCTGGGGATAAAGCCAGATGGTGCCTGTGTGCAAGCTGGGAAGAGTGAATACTGGAAAAGGGTAGTAGCTGAAAAACCAAGGAATAAAACCCACTCAACTAGACAACCGGTAAAAATACACGAAGTTGACAAGAAGTTATGACGTGGCATGATGAGGGTAAATAAGCGTGCTCACCACAGGCAAAAACATGAGTATTTTGAGAGGAATGTCAAGTGTATTTGGACATTTTTTCTGAAGTTCATTCACAGCTTCTTTCAGCAAGGTTTTCTCTCTCCCTCCTCAATAGAAGTCTTTATGGTTTACAAATGGAGACAACTGTGTTGCTGTGGAGAACTCACCTCAGTCCTCACCAGGAATTGCACAGAAATTGCTTCAGAAAATTCTTCTAAATTCTTCTTGCTAGATACATGCCTGTATATGCAAGAATAAGTTAATTATTGCAAACAAGTCCAGTGCTAGACAAGTGGCAAGTAAAAATAGCACAACTTGCACATTCTTACTGAGAGCTAGCTCAGCAGTCAGCAGCACTGCCTGAATGGTCAACTATAAAAGCTCCTGCTTTGTGGTAACCTGATTTGACAGCTTCCTCTACCAAAATGTCCTATTTAAGTGACTTAACATGTACAGGTATGTCTCATAATTTGTGCTTCTTAAAGTGCATCAACAGTGAAAGAGAAAAATCTGGGTAAATGTGAGCTACTGAGAGCAGTGATGAGTCTCTTTGAGAGGAAATGGTACACTCTTCCTGTCATCGCGGTTTCTCTCTCAGTGGTGGAGGGGTAAGGAAGGAGGAAAATAGAGACTCTGCCACATTCAAAGTCAAGATCTTTCGATGGTGAGGCTTTCTTGCATTTTATCTGATGTCCACATTTACAAACTTGAGCACATGTGGTTTCACAAAAGATGCTCAGAAGAGAAGATAGAGGCGATGAGTAGCACATGCGTGACTGGTTTCCTGTGGTGGCTGAGAAGGAGGGGTGTGCTGGATGCCAGGCCAAGCTGTCCGGGCAGCAGCGAGAGTTGTGGCACAGAATTTGCGTCGTGGCAAGAAGCTGGATGTTGAGGCATACAAGGATGCACATATGTACATGAGACCAATTGGAGCCCAGGGGCAATTTAATTTCCTTGCTTGTCAGTTGTGTCATTTGCAGACCAGTTTCAAGTGACACGCAAAATAGGACACTATGCACATAACGAGTGTTGTCCCATCCATACAGCATTTTGAACATCATCTGTGATAAACCATGTGGTTTTCATTTTCCACCATCAACCTTCCAGCTTTCACATAGAAAAGCATGCACTGCTCCACATAGAGGTGTAATCTCTGCTTGATTGTTTACAATTCCAGTGTTATACCCTTTCTTATCTGTTCACTTTGGCTAATGTGGCTTGATGATTTCACTCTGTTTTCCCTTTTCAATTGTATACATCAGATAGCAGATATTTGTACTTCCCTTCCATCATGTGACACATTTTCATACTGCGTAGTGACAGCGTGGCAGACTTACTTTTGCAAAGAATTAGCCTTCATCCACTCCACAGCATTTCTTAGGAACTAGATAGAAACTGAGAAGCCAATTTTTAAAGTATATATTAGGGAATTCAAGGTATGAACAGCCCTGCCCTTGCAAACATTAAATACTATGTGCTACATTTCTGCAGAAAATCTATACTCACTGAATTGCCTGAAGATACCATTTGTTATTTAAGGTTAATTCTATTTCTGAAGCAGCCTCTTTGAATCTCATCTGCTTCATCTCTGCACTAGCCTGCTACCTCTGATATGACTGATGCTTTCAACGACATTGCTGTGAAAGGAGAACACGTTTGCAGCACTGTACTTGAAACCTAACTGTCATCCATCTTCTCTTTTACACTATGTGAGGGTATAAACAATGGGGAAATCAGAGGTTTATTGGGGCTGCACTGAAAAGTAGTGAATCAGAGTTCCATTGAACATTTGTTGAGGGTGCTAGACTGAAATTGTAAAGGCATTCAATGTTCCAGATAAAACTACACTTTACTTCTGTAAGAGCTTATGTACCTTAACTCCACTTACCTCAGCTCAAGGGGAGTGCTTTCAAACTCCTTGAAACTGCAATAGGCAACTAGCTGAATGTTGAAGGCCTAAACAGCCCTTAAAAATCTGAACCGCTGGTCTTGTTGGTACTGTATGAGTATTACCTACCTACCTACCTACTACAACTAGGTCATTGCCACCCATCTGAATAGTAGCTGAGAAGTGATGAATGAGAAAGATCCCTCTTGGCCTGTATTTGTAGTTGTGATATAGAGGTAAAAAGCTAACGACACCATTATAACCATCCTTTCCCTCCTGTCTTACCATCCTTCATACCTCTAATTAAGCATGCAACAAATAATTATATTCCCAAGGGCTTTTTCTCAGGCTTGGTATGAGGAAAGCATACAGAAAATAGCTCTGAAAAGATGTCATTAAATAATTCATCATTTTAAGGTGGGCTTTTTAGAATACTAAATAAATACTTTTTTATTTCAAGAAAATGCAACAGCATTCTAAGATAGGATCAATGACTCTGAAACTACAACAAAGCCTACACACTCTAGTTAAAATAAACACAATATTTAAAAATTACTAGCAATAATATTTTTTTAAAGACAGAGAAATTTGTTCTTTTAATATTATACCAGTTAAAGATCTAGCAAGCCAAAGTGCTTTTCTTTTCCTTACCACTTAAATCATACACTATTTGGGGTAGAAATATGGCAGGGAACTCTGTTGGATGATCCCTACATTATGGCTGGACTGATTTCTCTGTCCTTTTTTGATAGATGGACATCTAGCCGAGCCCTGAATAGCTTCAGTTATGTTGATTCCAAAGGTTCCTTTGACAGCTGGTTTTCTTGGCTATGAGTCCTTATCTTTATAAACTTTTCCATGATACATAATCTTAATTTTTCCCCTCACAATACTCAGGGCCTTTTTTTTTTAATTTTTCCGTTCTTTATTTATTGTTAACTAATGAGAATAATCAAATATCATCTCTTTTCCATTTCCTTTCTACTGTGGATGGCAAGAGAGGTCACTTTAAATTTCCCAGATTAAAGTGATTCATTCTCTCAATTTAACATCATACCATGGATCTTGTTTTGCAAGCCTACCATCGCTTTTCTTACATAGCTCAAGATTTAGCTAGTTTTCCTTAAACAAAGTATCTCAAACCAGTTACAGTACTTCAGCACATGACCATAAATGACCATAAACAAGACTAAAGTTTTCCCTTCTCATTATCTAGATTTCCATGGATTAAATTGTATAAATGGTTATGTGGACCTTTCACCAGGGTAGAAAATGTAAGGGTTTGGTGAGCTGGAAAATATCAGTGCTGCAAACAAAGAATGACGCCGATCATTGAGACAACAGTTGGAGAGACTAATTCTAATCAGCAAAGAAATGAAATACTAGATCAGTATCAGTGTTAATCCCACTGAATTGGGAGGCTGGTGTCTCTGTAACCACTACAAGACAGTTAAGTAGGGTCATGGAAGGAGACATTTATTTTAGCGGGAGTAAAGACAATGTGAGAAAAGGAGCAGTGGGCTGCAAATTAGCACTTTGAAAAGCTGCTGAAAAGAAGACTCTTTTAGGAGCTGAAGAAGGGCCTAAAACCAGCTTAAGGGGTTTGGGGAGCTGTTTGTACATTGGGAAACTACAGAAGGTATGTTAGCCAGGCAGTGCCATGCAGTTCATGGCTGAGGATCCTGGGAGGAAGGAGGCTGTACTGCATCCTGAACAGAGAGAAAGGTGAAGGAAGTGAAGTTCTATCTTTCTTCCAAACCATTTGCTCCTGCTAGCAGTTTCTTTCTCAGTATGTTCTCTCCCAAAGTGCCCAGGCATGCTCCTCAGTGCAGTATAGTAAATTCTCCTCTAGATAAATTCCATTAGGTGCATTAGAACATAGAAGTTCTTTGGTGGACCTAGTCCTGGGTCGGATTTCCACGAAATTATCTTTAAATCAAAAGCAGTAAATATCTGATAGCTTCTGGCAATTCCACTAAGCACCTATTTGCCTTAAGTGTCCTTGAGCAACTGACTACAAGTGCCCCATCTGGTCATTGCAGCTTCATGGATCAGGCAACAGGATGTGTGAACACACATGGAAAGACGGATCACGATGGTATGACTCTGGGAGTCTTTTCTATTAACAGCATAAGCACTTGGTTCAGACTGTGTTTGCTCAAGCTTCCGGACACATCTCATTCTCATCAAACATGATCATATGACTAACGGGAACTTTACCAAAGTGACTCCCATGCAGATATTAATCTAATTTGCCAAGACATTCTCACACTACTAACCTGGCATGCATCTTTCTAGTCACCATGTAATCATTTACATTTTGTCAGTAGTTACACAGCACCAAACGAGCCAAGACCATTCAAATATTTTTGACCATTTCTCTAGTTTCATTCCAACCATGAAAAGTAACTGAGCCAACTCCAAATAAGAACTGCTTCATCTGGGCATTCATTGCTTGTAGTGACAATCAGATAAGTTGGTTTAGAGTAGGAGTGTTATGGCCACTGAGTAGAAAACTCACAATAGCCTCAGAGCTGACCTTGTTTGCCAGTAGCTTTTAGCCACAATACCATTTCCTCCGTGAACCCATTAACCCCTGCATGTGCACGTCCATCAGTGTGTTCAAGGAACACTTATTTCCGTACCTCACTGACCCCTATCACCAAACTGAGGATTACCAAGTTCTGCTTTTCACTATAGGACTGTCGCTTTTAGGACGTGGGAAATGTGGTTCCTTTTTTCAAAATAAAGGAAGTCTGAGTAATTCTGTAAAGCCACAAAGACCAAACTCTGCAAGCACATTTATTCCAACACCTCACATCATTTCAGCTTTTGAAGTTCTGATGTCCAAAATAACCTTATTAAAATCACAGAGCTTTTAAGCGTCTGAGTCCACCTAGGGAAATTGTTTTCCTGAGACTGAGGACAAAATTCCACAAATCAGAATACTGCACTTGAAAGTTTTCTTGAGACTACAAGAATGTGTTGTGCCTCCATCTGTCTGCTTGGTAAACTGCTGCTAAGCATTACCACTGTATATAAACCATTTGGCAGCATTGCTTTTAGGTTGAAGAGCCACTAGATTCAGTCAGACATTGAGAAAACCTCTGTTTTGCTGGAATTCCTCTTTTTATATGTAGTCTTGCATCTTCCACTGGCAAGCCACAGGATACCACTTATCTAGCTTGCTATCTGCAGCCTGCAACTGCAATCTTTGACTGAAGCACTCACACCTGCTCTCTGGTGGAACCGTTCCCGTTGATGTGCCATCTAGAGGAATGCCACTTTGAAATCACTGCTGCATAAAATGTTTGCATAGCCACTGGGACAGGTAGCAAGGCAACAGGAGACCTCAAGCTTTTGGGCTGCTACTGATGCACGTTATCATTCAGGTCCTAACTGCTTCAGCCAGTGCCAAAGCATTGAAACAGGGCCAGAGCAACCTCACCAGAGTTCAATGAATACAGAAGTTGAGCACAGTGACCTTGAGGAAGCAACTGGGGACTATCTGCATAGCTGTGGCTGACTCTTTCATATGCGGGCATATGAGCTACTCACCTGAGCCTTCCAAAGCAGCAAGGTACCTGCCTACTGCACACCTTCAGAAGCCAACAGCTGTATGGGACATCCAGGATCGATTAGCAGGAGGAGATAATCAGCTCACCACTGATCCATAGACAGATACATACATGCTGAACCTGTCAAGTCCTGGGACAACCTGGCAGTGGGGGCATTAAAGCCAAAATCCCTTAGTTAAACAGAGGAGATACCATCAGTGCTTTTGAGGTTCAGGGACTCTAGACCTTGCCACCTCCAGATCAAACCAGTTAAATATGGTGACATTTCAGGCATAAGCTGCTTTTTTGATTGGCTTTGAGTATGATGGAAAATATATATTTAGGTGGATGAAAGGAGAAGAATTGGGTCAACTAAATTAATTGCCTGAGTACTTCCTAGTACAGCTCAGGAGAATCAAATTCTAATCTGAAAAAAGCTTCAGAAAGACTAGGAACTTGTTAACATGAATATCAACATAAAGTCACTCAAGTGAAAGCAATTACTGAGACAATACTTCACATTTACAAAGCCCGTGATAGCTGGGATTTTAGCAGAACTCAGCCTAAACCTCACTCATTTAGGTGTATGGTAAAACTTCCACTGAAAATTGCAGAAGTCAGCTAAGGCCTCACAGAAATTTTTTTAAAGAATTTTTAAACTTTGACCTCATGGCTTTAAAGCATTTTGCAAGCATGTACACCTCTAAGGTTTTATATAGCTGGCGAGTAAGCCAAACCATATGAGGAAGAAATAATTTGTTCTAAACCACAGAAGAAAGAGTTAGAAATTGGACTCAGAACTGTTGATAGCCTGTTCTTCTCTGTGGCATGGGAAAGTCTTCTCGCTGAGCTTTCAAATGCACAGGGCAGAAATGATACTATCAGTGAGTTAAAGCTGTTTGATTTGTTTATAAAGAAAAATGGCCATGATGATACTTGTAGCTATACGGTTTTCGTTTCCTTATTACAAAACATAATTCTTACTTTAAAACATCCATTCCAGCTTAGTAAGGCTGAGTTTAAGTGTTTAATGCAGTTTAAGTAGAGACCATAGAAACTGTAAAAAAACCTTACGTGCTTTATCAGATCCTTCTATCTGTCACGGTTAAATTTTTAAGAAAAAAGGTAATTAATAGACATGACAGAAGCACACAGAAAACATTTCAAGTTTCCTTCCTATTTTATCTTACAGAAACCAGTAAGACAGATTCTTCTCCTTGAAATGCTTACACCCCCTGAAAAAAGAGCATGTATAACTACACAGCTGATTCTCAACATGTGACCAAGGATAAATGTCAGTTCTTTGGGCAAATGAAGAAATGGTGTTTGAAATAATAATTTTTAAAAAGAAAACCAGAAATTAGACAGTGATAAAACAGCACTGAGGCAGATTTCAGGAAATATGTTTTCTTTTCCAATGTTACATTCCAAGATATTTTTAAATCACAGATATTGAAAACAGACTCCCATACAATTCTTAATCAGTTACAGTAGCCACCGGGTTTAGTGGTTCCTAACATGTGGCAAAAAAATATAATATTTCTAACTCAAGCCATGTCACGCTGGTATTTTACCAGCATTCCTCATGCTATTGTTACAGCTCCACTAGTTTCACAGCATTTGATTCTTTCCGAATGCAAGAACCTGGCATCTCCCTTTCTGATATTAACAGCAAGCAATATAATCATAGTAACTTTGGTTCTTTTCATGTCAGTATCTCAAGACACTTTGAGCCTTACTCCCAGTTTTGTAGATGAAGAAACTGCAACTCAGAATCACAAGGTGACTCTCTGGAATCAGCTAGCAGTAAAGCTTGCTGCAGAGCCTAGAATGGAAAAATCAGCAAAAAGCAGCACTTCCCAAACTTTATAGAGCCTGTTTGGTACTACATATAAACACCTTACACTTATAATCACCTCCCTCTAATTGGCACCACAGCAATGCTGCTCTTGTGCATCTCCAAGGTAGCACTGCTTCCTTGTCCTGAAGTTGGGATCCTAACCTGCCAGAGACAGCTGGTACACAGCTCTGTATCACAGAATCAAACGCAGAATGCGTTAGTTTGGAAGAGTCCTTTAAAGGCCAACCCCCCTGCAGTAAGCAGGGACACCTTTAACTGGATCAGGTTGCTCAGAGCTTCATCAAGCCTGACATTGAATGTCTCCAGGGATGGGGCCTCCACCAACTCTCTGGGCAGTTCCAGTGTCTCACCACCCTGATACTGAAGAGCTTCTAATCCAAACCTACCCTGCTCTAGTCTAAAACCATTGCCCCTAATTATATCGCTACATGTCCTTACAAACAGTCCCTTCCCAGCTTTCCTGTAGGTCCTCTTCAGGTACTGGAAGGACACTATAATAAGGTCTCCTCTGAGCCTTCTTTTCTCCAGGCTGAACAACCCCAGCTCTCTCAGCCTGTCTTCATAGGAGAGGCTCTCTGGCCCTCTGATCATCACTGCTGTAATCCCCTTACAAGAGACAGCCTCTGGGGGGATCTCTGAGCTGGGGTGACAGTCCTCCACAGAGGGCAGGGAGAGGGATGCTACCCCCACAAGCTGATGCCACGGTCCTTCCTCTGCCCCTTGAGACTGTGCTCCTGGAGGTGCAGAGTGAGGCACAACCAATGTGGTTGCTCACACACACAAGCCCTGGCCCACCACACCTGACACATGGCACATGCCAGTCCTCACCCCTGTGATTTACATCAGATTCAGATGTTAGGAATCCACATGTGTTGGGTCAGCATGTTAACTATCATAAAAAAGAAACTATAAAAAGTATTACTCATCTGTGAGAAGCTGGTAATTATTTAGTGAAACTTACTCTTTATACAAAACACATTGAAATAAATCACAATAACAAAACCTACCTGATTTCATAACGAACTTGTATCCAATATGTAATGCTTTAAAATCCATTAAACAGTTTAACAATGGAGTAACTAGAAAATTCTGAGACAAAATCTATAAAAAGATATTTGCACTATTCATTGAATGGCAACAGAAAGAGATTCTGCCAGAATCTTGAAAAGCATGCTGCAAAGCTGTATACATCCCAGCTTTTCTTCCTAGTAGCTGGTATAGTGCTGGGGTTTGGATTTAGTTGCTCGCACACTGATATTTTGGTAATTGTTAGGCAGCATTTACATCAAGTCAAAGACTTTTCAGCTTCTCATGCCCACCAGCAAGGGGGCTAGACGTGCACAAGAAGCTGGGAAGGGACACACCCAGGACAGTTGACCCAAACTCTGGTTCCAATATCCAAAGGGATATCACCATACCATTACTATGTCATGGCTCCACATATAACTGGGGGCAAGCTGGGCAGCAGGTCAGACTGCAGCTTGGGTACTAGGTGGGCATCAGTGGCCTGTGCGGTGCTGAGCAGTTCTGCTGTGCATCACTTGTTTTGGATACTATTATTATTGTTGTTGCTGTTGTATTATCTTCCTTTTCTGTCACAAAGACAGTTCATTATCTCAACCCAGAAGCTGTTGGGTTTTTCCTGACTCTCTCCCCATCCCACTGCAGGGTTGGGGCATGGGGGGTTGGGAAGGGAGCAAACGGCTGTGTGCTGGTTTCAGCTGCCAGCAGGGTTAAACCACAACACTATATCAACATTTTTAAGAGAAGCCTTTCCTAGTTAGCTATTATCAAACAAACCAGAATTACATATAAAATTTCAAAATAAGATTTGTTATTATTAAATGCAGAATATTTCAGAAGAAGCTGCAAAATCCTGAAGAGGTGCCATTTACAGCACTGGAGGGGTTTTCTGTTCTGCATCAACAGTGCTAAGAGTACAGAGTAGCAAATCCTGCATTTCCCCAGCAATTCAGTTTAGGGGTGACCAAGCATGATTACAAAACTGGATGGAAAAGATGGTGATGGGTGAAAGACATGAAATCTGGAAAAGCTGGATAATTATGTTTCAAATTTTACACACTATTTTTATACACACACACACAAAGAGAGTTTTTAATTTCAAGTTAATCTGGAGCTGTTTCTTCTTTCAACAATATCACATTTCCTTTCATTCCCTGAGGCTAGAAGTAAGAAAAAACAAGCTGCCACCTGACCAAAAATAGGGAAAGGCTAATTCCAGGACATACAAGGATGGTTACCTGCCTCCTACATAAAATAAATACAGCAAGGGCTAGCAAAGTACTGCTGATTTATCTGATGCAAATGCTGCAGGCAAATTAAACATTTTGAAATAACCTTCTTAGTTTACAACAGGTATTAATGCACTTCAAATGCAAATTTTAGTTTTTGTAATCCAGAATAGCAGTTCCTGGAGAGTATGGCATGTACATGGATTAAAAATTGTCAGGTGTTTTAATATTAAACATGTATTTTTAATTGAAAGGCTAGATTTCAAATTCAATATTTGCTATTGAATACAATTGATATTTGATATCCAAATCACCAAACCTCCCCACCATAGTCACAAATGCAATTACAAGAATTTAGCCTCTCACTTTACAGAAATTAAACCTATGGTGCCCACTGCCCTTCCAAAAAACACTGAAGTCCAAGCTCAGTGCATTTGTTTTCTTGCAAGGGCATCAGTAGTATATTTAGCACCAGGGTGGAAATAGGGGAGGTTAGACTAAAAGACTCATATTACATATTGCAGGTCTCATATTCCCACCCTTGTGCTGCTCCTGGATTCACGGCCTGCTTGTTTTGTAGTTTATTTTGAAGCATTTTGATAGACAATTGCTTCTTTGACTAAAACTCAGCAGCAGCTTTCATATGTCATACTAGACGTGCAGGCATTGTGATCCTTACCAAGGAAGGAAAGGAAGCCTTGCCCAGAAAGTGATATTATTTTTCCAAAAGAAAATGGTGGGGATTTGTTGTTCATTTGTTTTGAAGTCACAACAAGCAGATGATGCAGCAAATGAAAGGGGAATTAACTGCACATGATCGTTTCTGTTGCATATATTCAATTTAATTGCAACACAGAGTTACTCTGCACACACAAGCAGGTGAGACCTCAGACATATACAGAGCTAAATACAGAGATGCTGTTGAGATACTAAAAGCTGAGATATTGCTGCAGACCACAGAGAGCAAATTGCCATTAAATACCCATCTTTCCGGGAAGCCTGACAAGGAAAAGCCAGGGAGAGTTGGTCACCATGGCTGGTTTGCCTATGCTAGGGAAAAATGGAGATCCACTTGCTGTAACTCTCACCAACAGAGCACCCTGAGTACAAAGCAAATCAATGTAAATGGGACAAATCAGGAAACTGGCTCCAGAGAAAGAGTTCAAAGCACAAAGGTAGAAATACTTGAGCAGGGTCTCCCATGATCCACTTAGGACTGGGACAACTGCACCACTGCTGGCTGTTGCTGAGCCACATCACCATTTTTTACAAAAAACCAACTTCTCAGACTAAAGACAGAGAAGAAGGGGGACAAACTTCAGATGCAGTTACAGCAGGAAAAACCTGGAAGATTGTAGAAGAAAAAAGAAAAAAAAAGTGCTTTGAACAGCACTATTCCCTTTCATAAGAGGTCACCAAGAAGAGCTGAACCTGTAGATGCACAGTGATAGCAGAACGCAATTGAGAACACAGAGCTGAATTTCTTCAGCAGGCAAAGGAGAGGGAAAGGTGACAACACTGGCCACAGCATAGCTCATAATGAGAAAAAGATGAAAAGGATCCCAGCCTACTGCTTCCTGTGACAGACTCAAAATAATATTTCTTCTACTAGGGGACACAAATCGAAAGGAAGGACAATGGTAAAAAAGCTAACAGGAGCAGGACCATCTCTCATCCTATGTTATTTCAGTACATCTTTGCTTCATTACAGAGAAACTATCTGAACCAATGAGGTCACCATATCTTTAGAAGTTTGCTACTAATGTTTGCTGGTAATACTTGGTACTAAGACTTCTACACTTGAGATCCAGAGAAGTGGCTGTCACCTGCAGCCTGAGCGAGCACGGTCAGTGGCATTGATGCCTTTCTAACTGTGGCAACATCTAAACAGAGGGGGGCTCCTCAGCACCAGTACCTCTTGTACCCAGGCAAGGGACTCATCTCCACAAATGCTTTCCTGGTTGGCTAGTTTTGTTCTGAGCCCAATGTTAGCTCCAACTCTCCTCTCTACCATTCTGGGTGTAACAAGATCTCTCTTCTATAATTTTCCATTATCTTTTTAACGTGCAAAGTTGCTGTCTACTAAACACCATAAGTTAGACTCCCCTTTACACAGTACTTAAGTATATCTTTACGTCTGCCACTGGATCACAGAGCCATTACGGTTTTTTGTCCCCCCCATGTAAGAACAATCCCTTATGGTGCAAAAAGAAAATACCAGGAGTTTCATCTTGTATGATTTGCTGAGATACTCAGTAAGCAAAGAGAATTTTACACCATGGTCTCTCATCATCTCTCAGCCCCTCACAGGGCCGGGTATCCCAGCTGTACCCAGCCATGTCTAATCTGAAAAAAATTCACAAGGAACAGATGCAAACCCCTTATTTCAAGCATGGTATACTATGCACATTTGGGGTGATGAGTTAGACCTGTGGGTATTCTCTTGGGAGATGTCCCTTTTCCATTCCGGCCCCTACCACAATGGTGGTGGCAGCACTTCACGGGGGTCTGCAGTGCAAAGAAAACAATGTCACAGGCCGCTACAGAAGCCAAACTCATTCATTAGTTCACAGTCTCCCCTTTTAACTCAACTACTGCTTGATAATGAAAAAAAGTTTGGGACCCAGAATTTCCGTAACAACAAAAAAACAGTATTTCCATGTGGTTTCTATAAATTCTCAATCCAGGAACAACATTCAAGGGTTTAATTGCACAAAAAGCAACATCACCAACCCCTCCCTCTTGATGACCTGTATTAACACCAAGCCTCAATTCACCTGCAAAAACAAGACCGCAGTGAAAAAGTAATCAGTCCTGACCTCAGTGCACATTTGTCTACGTGGCATTATCGCAGAGTTCAGAAATTCGAACCATCTCATAAATAAAGAAGGCATTAAAACCATTTGGAAGCACCCAAAGAACACGAGGAAGCATGTGCTTCGCTGCTCTCTGGCAGTAACCTTTTCCATGAGTCCTTTGCCAGTCTGACTATGCACAAGGCTGCAGGACCCAAGCAGAAACAGATTAAAATATGCACGGGCATGCACGTGTGCGTGTATCTGTATGTATACCCACACATTTCCAAGTATGTGCTAAGGAAAGAAATGAGGCAGAGAGGACTTTCAGAAAGCTTTTATGCAGGGCAGGCTTAAGGAAGTCGGGGGACAACTGCTCTCGGTAAACTGATCTGAGATTAGGAAAAAAAGGAAACGGTTGCCTGTGATGAAAGAGTTTAGAATAGGTACAGCTGCATTGTGCAGGAACAGGAACTTGATAATAAAAACACTCTGATGTGGCGTTTACCCCAAAACATCAATGAGTAAAAATAAATACACATCCAAAGAGTTAAGGCTATTCTGATGCAGTTTAGATCACTTCAGAGCATCACAAGAAGATTTGGGACCTGCTGGAAACTAGGCTTATAGCAATTATTTAGGGTAGCTGGAACCAGTTACTGGACATTTGTATCCTTTAGGTAGTCATGAGTAGGAGGCTGCACCTGTGGGCATCCAAGTTCTGCTTTAGGAACCAGTTAGTTAAGGTAAATTAGCACCTTGAGCCAGAACCTATATCACACACATTCCTTGTTGGGCTCATCTCTTTTGTTTATCAAGGCTGTTTACATGGATTACTACTGTCCTAAAGTCACAAAAACTGAAGTCCTCCTGTTCTTATTCATTTGGGCTACATTTTTTCCAGCCCGGTACAGCTGTCAGTCAGGGTGCAAGCTCTTTGAGAGCAACAAATGAGCCAGATGCATAGTTCAATGGCCAGACACTTCAAGTCATAACAAGCTAGTGAAGCGAGCTAATTTTGCTTGCAAAAGAATCAGCCTTTATTAGCCACTAATACCACTTTTTGCCCTGCAGAGCCCTTTAACCAGCTGCAGCTCCATTGACAACATATTTTGGAAAGATTACTCATGGCACGTCATATTATGGAAAACTTAGACGGCTTTCTAGAGCAGTTACCACTTCCTAGGAATGAACTTAGATTACCACACTGCAAACATTCATAGGGGATATAAGTCTTGCCAGTTGAGCCACAAAATCTTGCACTGCATTTTTGCCAGCATCTGATTTTTATCATGTGTTTATCACATATATAGAAACATAGCATAAGGCATGCATATTAGTAACAATGATCTGAGGCTAGAGCTGACACAGAACATCTACGGAATTGTATATATACATACATATGTGTGTTGATATCATGTTTAGTCCTGGTTTTGAAGACAGTGATGGAATCATCAATACTTTGTATTTTTCTATCTTGCCCACCTCTATCGATTTGAGGAGAGTCAATAGCCTAGCTGTACTGGCAGACTAACTTCAGATATATTTTATGTGAATCATTATGGTTTACAAGCCCTGGCTAAACACAGTGTACCTGCGTTTCTTCCTGTGGAAGTGTCAGGCTGCAGTGATACCTTGCAACTTTGTGATATTACTGTAGATTAAAAAAAAAAAACAAACTACAACTTAACCTGCCGATCTGGAGGATTGGACAAAAGACCAAACCTATTTTAAACAGCTGTGGCACTTCCTACATAGAAAAACAGTAGAAGCTCTTAGGATCCTAATGAGCTGAGGGCAGGCAAATGCATTTGATTTCACTTCAAAGTGTTCAAAGTCCAAGGAACAAAATTATTTTTTACTCTGAATAATGTTTAAAGAAATTAAGTGCAAGGAAGTTCCATAAGTTGTAATGCTGAGAGGACAAAGAGATTAAAAAATCTCAAAAAATAATAGTGTGTTAAACATCACCTTGCCTCTCCTATAGTGTCCCATCAAGAAGTCTCTCAAAGATGAGTTACAATTTCAGCTTCATGTGACACTGTTTATAGTTTATTTTTCTAATCTAATAAAGAAGAATTATGTCCTGAAAGGATGTGTTTCTCCTGGAATAACACAGTAATAATATACTGCAGCAATTAACATGTTCTGGTGTGGTGAGGATGCTCAACACAGTTCAAACCCAAACCAAGTAAAAAGAACAACAGAGATTGAAGTATTTTCTTTCACATAAGCAGCATTTTCTGTGGCACAGATGCATGGCTAGCAGCATTTCCAACTTCAACTTCTCATCATTTACAAAACTGTAAGGAAGGCCTCCCTGGGGCCAAACTAGAAATTCCAATGGAGCAGCCAAAATATGGAACCAAGCCACGATTTAGCATTCACAGGTAGGACATGTGAAAAAAAGGGAGCCCTTTCTCACCAGAAGGATATCTAAGCAGAGGGACCCAATCCGACCAGACTTCTGTTGGCTGTGCCAACAGAAGTAATAAATATATACCCCTTTGGGCAGGATGAGGAGTGGTGTTGTCCCTCCTTCTGTCACATGCCAGCATGGCTTTGATAAGAAAACCATCTTTATCAGTGGTTGCAACAAAGAGCATTTGCCTTTGTTTTCCTTCTGTCTGTCATCATGGATTCTCAGCCTGGAAGCTATTCACAAATGCAGTTGGAGTCGCTCTCTTTTTATGACTGTACAAGTTCCTACACAATCTGTAAAATGGCAGACCCTTAAAAGCTCCTTTTGTACGGTGTAAGAAAAGTAAAGAATTCAGCAGATTCAAACTAGAAGTCTCACAGAAATTTAATCCATCTCCCCTGTTAGCAGCACCAGTTGTCCTCAACAGTGCCACAAGAAATATCTACCTGTGGACTTTTACTTCATTTATAAACCACAGAAATAACAACATGAATGCAGGGCTGGTCTTCCAACCAGGTAACTCTTTATACCACCCAAAGCAAATCCAAATCCAAACAACATGGCAGCTTGTCTGGCGACTTTGTTGCTTCCATTATGGGTGCTACCCAAACTGGGTAATAAGGATGGAGAAAACCCATGGTGCAGCAAAGCTGGAGTGAAATACCTACCTTGTCAATTCCACTTGAGAACAAACAGTAGCTATTAAAGGGTATACCTGTTCTGGGCAGCGTAAAGAAACAAAAAACATTTCAGAAAAGACCTCTGCTGCGGAGTAGCAGGAGCAGGCTTTCTCATCAACTCCAGCAAAGCCAGCTAAGATCACTAGTGAAAAAGAAAAATGCCCTTTTAGGAAAAACAAAACAACAAAGCCAGTAGCATGGTTAAAACTAAGGTGAAACCAAGGAATGTTTCCTATCAGCACAACACACCTGTAACACAGGGGAGCAGTAGAGAAGCAGGGAAGCTACACTGACACCATGCCCACAGCAAAGACTGGCCCTGAGAATACATTTGCCATGTACCACAGTCAAAATAAGTGTCATTGGCACCATGTGATGCTGCCAGGGATACTGACAGTCTCAGCAAGTTTCTGGATTTGATGCATCAGGCATTGAGTTGCCATTGACCCACGTGGAAAGGGCAAACCTGAAAGGAGGGATTATGATTGGCACAGGCAACTTGGATTAAGTCTGTATGATGGCAAAAATCAGGCTCCGATTTTTGTTTATATTTCCTCTCCCGCCCTAGTCTCCCACAACCCCCTGAGCGCTCTTGATTAAAGACTGGAGAACAATGTCAGATCTCACACAGAGTTAGCACAGCATGAGATGGGGAGCCTGCACTAAAGCAATTTTATGGATATATGCTTCCAAATGAAATCAAAACTTCCCTAATGCTGCAGCCCTTCTGCTCCCAAGCCTTTCCCAGATTCTGAGGGCTGTTGGCAGTTACCTAAGGACTTATTTTAAGAAATAACTGGAAAATTGCAGTAGTCTGGATCTGTCATAAACAACCAGCCACAGCCTAATACAGGACACTGCACTGCTGGGCACCCAGGTGTTCTGGGTCCCTTCAGTTGGGGCTGGAGCAATTTTGCAGTACCCTTATCTTCCACACAGTCAGTTCCCAGCCACAGGAAAAAAAAAATGCAGTTATCCTTCAATTGGGGATTTACACTGGGGGTGAGCACAGTTACATGAAACCTCTGTAGAAAGGGTCCTTCCTCACCACCTCCCCCAGAAAATGAGTGCTTAGAGCTTTTTGTCCCAGGTCATACAAGCAAAGCAGCTTGGTTATCAGTCGCAAGGGTGTTCAGGGTGGCGGGAGGACTTAACAGACTGTAAAACACTAAAGTGTGATGATGATTATTCAGCAAGTACTCTGCTCTCTCTAGTCATCACAGCCATCATCTATGGCTTACCAGCCAGAAACTTCGAGTCATGAAAACACAGGCTGTTGACTAGTGAGCCACGTGTGCTCATCGCCAGCCCGCCAAACCATCCTGCCAAACCATCGCGGAGCCAGAGGGCAGCCACACTGATGCGCCTTAACTCTCAGTGAGGTGTATCAGCCAGAGGCTGCTGTGTTCGGTGTGTGTTATCTTGATGCTTGCGCAGTACAAGCTCTCCCATAAATTGTTCAGTAAGGGGTTTTGGCAAAGGTTTTGTGTTATAAGGTTTCTTTTTATATCCCTGCTGCCTCCTTCAGGCCTTATCCACCTATTCCTTGCAACTATTAATAAAGTATCCCTTCCTCCAGCTGTGAGAGCAGGCTTTGCAGCCTGTTTGTAAGCTATTGTTGCACTTCTCACAATTAAGACTTCACTGCTTACACTTCATTATTTTCTTTCCTTGAATCCAAAGTGGATTTTTAAAGGAGCTATGTCAGCTGACATCTAGTCCTAAAAATAGGCATTCAAACCTTTTTTTTTCTTAACACCAGTATTTCTTTTAAATTAACTTTCTTCTGCAACCCATCAGTACTGCCCTGTATTAGCAAGAAAGAAATTGAGGGAAACATTAACTCTAAGCTAGCTATCCATGACAGCAACCATGCTCATGCTGTCTTTCTAGGAAGCCTTCCCTCTTGCTGCCCAGCATTAGCCAGATTAACAGATTTCATGGGATGGTCAGGGTTGGAAGGGACCTCTGGAGATCATCTAGTCCAACCTCCCTGCTAAAACAGGATCACCTCAAGCAGTTCGCACAAAGTCTTGAATATCTTCAGAGATTCACCCACACAGTGGACAGAAAGATGAAATACATAAGTTATATATGCATTATAATATATATCCTCTAGCTATTACATCTATATGGTACAATCAGAATTGATCTTGCCACCATCTTAGCAGAAGACATCTAGATCTCAGATAAAGCCTAAAGCAAAATTAGGAAGTTATGGAAAGGTGCAGAGCCAGGGTGCTGCCACACTGCACCACTTGTTTCCTCAAGGCTGGGACAGAGCAGGGTATGTGTTATAGGTTCCAGCACAGCAGTGCCCAAATCTGCTCACCTCGGTTCAGCAAACCCGAGATCAAGCCCTGAAATGATGAAGTCTGAGCAAGGATTTTGATCATTTCCTTTTCTACTGCTTTCCTATTCCCGTGCCATATTGACACACCGCTCATACAGCTGAGTTTCAGAGGATGCATGCTCTGCACTCCTTTCGAGGCTAACCTTGCTTTATAATTTCTCAGGTGTGGACCCTTAAAAAAATGGAGGTGCTCAAAATAAACAATCACTTCAAAAAACTTGGCCTACATCCCAGTAGGGGGTAAATCTAGTCATGTATATGACATCCTTCAAACTACACAAATATTAAGCATTAGAATAGTAAAACCACAACAGGCAATACAGACACAAAAAAACCTCAGTATGATGCAGCAGCTAAGATCACATAGCTCTCACTTATCTACTTAAATCATAATTGATCACTGCTTGGGCTGTTAGTCTCCTCTGAGAACCAGAACCCCATTGACTTACTGTTCCTTGAAAAGCAACCCAAAAACGCAGCTCCTGTGCCATCAGATCAAAAATAAGTGCAGTAAAAGCCAAAACCCTGGGCTGGGTAGCCTCTGCTGTTTCCTCATCCTTACTGAACGCCTGATGTGAAGAGGTGCCAGATTTCTCCTGCCTGCTGCCATTTCTGCCTTCTTGCAGTTCACTTCATCTTTCAGAGAAGTTGTTACCTCCGCAGTTTCAGTGCCATTTTTAATGTGCCGAGAGTGTAAAGCTGTGAAAAAGGTGCATATACAGTTGATTAGTATTCTTTTCTCTAAGCACACTCGTTCACAAAATCAAAAAGCATGGCCAGAAGAAACGAGAAGCGTCAGTTTTTGAACAATAAAACCACTGAAAGAAAAAGTTTTACAAGGCAGCTCTGGTTCACAGACCACAATGTAAAAGCTGTTAGATTAAATTATCTTTATTGTCTAGGGTGGAAAAAGGAGAGAAAGAAAGAAACAAACAAAGAAAAGAAAAACTTGTACCTCATTATCATAATTAGAGCTGGAAAAAAGATGGGAATTTAATGCTATAAAATACTTCAGTATTTGACCTTTTCTTTCCTAAACTGGGATGAATAAATAAATATCTACTTTAAGAAATAAAAATGAATTTCCAATGATAAATAAATTCCAATTTTCGTATTCATGAACTGAAAAATTCTGTTCAAATTTTCTGGACTCTTTGCCTATTGCATTCTTCTTGAGAGCTATGGTCTGCATCCCTCATCCTCTTCTATGGAAGAACGACTGCTAAAATGTACCAAGCTACTCAAAGAGAACTAGGATTCTGCTGCTTAGTGGCAAATATCAGTTGGCAAGCAAGCTCAGACCAGCAAAGAGACTGGGAGCAGTAGGCACACAAACTGTAAATCAACCAAAGAAATAAACCACAAAAGGGAGATGCAGAACTTAGTCAAAGCTAAAGAGTATCAAAGTGGATGTTTCAATTTTCTTTTCCAAAAAAAAAAAAAAAGAGCACAAAATTTAAACCTTAAAAGTGTTTGGGTTTTCTTTGTTTGTTTGTTTTCACGCAACACATTACTTTTTCAGAGGTTGCATTATAATGTCATTATGATGGCAGATTCCAGCCCTGCCTGAATTTGCCCCTCTGAATCCCTGGCATTTCATATTCCCTGAAAGATAACTCTGTTGCCAAAAGCACTTTTAAAAATGAGGGAAAAGGTAGGTGGGGCACAAGCTGTAGAAAAGCTACAGTCATATTTTCTTCCGGTCTATTCAGGAAATTCGCAGTGTTAGGCAGGAACACAAAGCTCGGGCTTCTGACTCTGAGGTTCTCACAATGGTACTGCAGTACAGGGAAGCAGGTCGGGTTGCCAGTTACTGTGGCACACAGGTCTCTCCATTTTTTTTCCAAACTCTGCCACTGACCTAACATAGCCTTGCAGGAGTCACTCTGACTATATCTGAAAGGTGTAATAGGATATCTATTTCCCCCCACAAAACGGACAAGGTGCAACTCACACCTATGTAATACTACAGAGATCCTCAGTCCGAAATGGACTCTGTAGGAGCTCTATCACATCGGAACTGCCTCGCTCCAGCGTGACTTAACTTTTACTTGTAAAGCAATGGTTTTAAATGGAAAGATAAACTCATGTGAGAAGCTTTCAAAGTAAATACTCCTCTTGGTTTTCTCTTGTACTTTCATCACACGGACCAGATTGCCACACCCCTCACTTAGCACAGGAGCTGAAGAGAGGAGACAACTCACAATCTTGAAATGCCCACGGTTGTGTCAACCTGGAGCCCTGTCTGCTAGGCTCGGGGCTGCTTTATTTTATGTTCAGATGAAAATGCTGCTTGAAGCCAGGCAGGAAACAAGCTTCATGAGCCCAAACCACAGATGGCACACTTGCCTTCACCATATGATTTACCAGGGGTTGAAATCTGGGAGACACCATTTGGAAGCTTCCTCAATGTCACTTGAGAAGCACAAGCTGTGTTGTCCCACCGGCAAAACGCCCGCCAGCGTACAAAAGGAGCCTGTATGCATGAGAGCTCTTATCACTGGCAGGCTCCAGGACTTGCAAAGTCAGAGCACCGAAGCCCAAAATACATATATACGCAGAAGGAGCCACAAGCATTCCACCCTGCTGGAAGCACAATGAGGAAAATCTTTCCGACAGATTCACAGCTGGTTTCAATCCACAGCCTAAGCATATCTAATGGGCCGCCTTTATCAGAGAAGCTCTCAGAGGGTTCTGGCTGCTACCGAGGGCAGTTTGCCACTGTGCAGACCCCTCAACAAAAGTCAGAGAGGACACCGTGTACTCCCTATGCAAACTGAGGCATGGGGTAATAGAGACCATCTGCTATGAATTCTGGCCCTACTTGCACCTTTATTAATCCATGCCAGCTCCTAAGAGCTTGCTGCAGTCAACATAGCTGCCCCAGTAAAGTACCAGGAAAACGCAAGACATCTCTGGAGAATCTTATTTCTTCTTACATCACTCTTAGAGATAAATTAAAGGATTCTACTCATGTGAAGGCTGAAAGTCACGCCTTGCCTCAAAACGCTCCTGGGTGAAACTCTGGCTTCTCTAAAGACAGGAGAATGTTTTCTGTTCAGAGAGGTTAAGAGAAGGTAGCACATTGAGTAAAAAAAAAAAAAGCAGGACCTTTACTTTCTTCTACAGCACACGCTGCTTACTGAAGAAGTTCAAAACTCCCCATCCATTTCTGAAGACTTGCACACTGGGGACTTGTTGAGAAGTCATTGTGTGCATGTCATGTAGTAAGTAAAAAGTACTTCAAATATACATGACTTTATTTTTCCCCCCAGTGGTTTACAGATTTGTCCTGGGACAATAGAAGTTTACAAGGAAGGGGGAGATGCCTGTGATTAAGGCGACTTTCAGCTCTTCTTCCTACAGATACCCCGTGGATATTGCTGTATTCTCCAGAATCTAAGCTTCCACTTAAAAAACAATGAAGTTTCTAGTCCATCTGGGTTTGCGGAAGCAGAATGTAAACAGATGTACTGTTGTCTTATTTTAGAAGCTATAGCGAGCCAGACTGAAACAATAGCACTAAGAAATGTCAACTGCTCCCATTCATCTCAGTGGGGTGGGGTGTTAACTTTGAAGCCTAATTGTGACCACTTTAAAGCCAACCTTTTAACCATTTCACTGCTATTACCGCACCAGAAACTCCAAAGTAATGAACTTACCCAGCTTACTCTGTATTTGTATGCATCACTCTGAGACCTTCCATTCACTTGAAAAGGACGCTGCATTACAATCGAGCTAGTTTGAATATTCTTTCGCTTAAGAAGTTAGCTGAATTGTTTGCTACTGTCTTTCAAAATTAGGGTTAAAAGAAAGTCAAGGGTGAAAGGTTAGCTTCATTGTTGATGCTCTCAAAAGTGCAACACGTGGGATTTCATGCTTTTTGCTTTGATCAGGGTGCTCAGATGGCAGTTCATTTCAATAAAATGACAAACAGCTACACGCAACCTGAAAATAATTACTATCCAAATAACACAACACCATCAATTAGGAGTAAAAAAAATTGAATTAAAAAAAAATCCCGATGACACATAACACACTTGCTACAACAAAAAAGTGGGAAGCGGCGGCAGGGGGGGAAGCGGCAGAGAAAGTCTCTTCTTTTTCAAGAATATACCTTAGATCTAAGGCACATTGGGCCCGATTCTAAGCACACAGAGAAGTTGCCCTTCTAAACATGTCTGACATCCCGTTTCTAAGATGTGGATGCATTTGTCATCAGTAGTCACTCTGAAGTCAGCATGTGACATTTTCTCTGGGCCAACAGTTGAAGACTAGTAACTCTATGCACGCGTTTTTGTAAACACAACTTCAGATGCTGTGGGAGCTCATGCTGAAAATGATTAGGGCACACTACTCTAGCTTATGTTTCTGAGCATGCCGATGCTCACTGGCACACAGGTGGGCTCTGGGTCCTCAAGGACCCCGCAGGACACAAGAGAGAGGTGCTGCCCCGGCAGCTGAGCCCTGGCCCAATGAGGCTGTTTGGTCAGCCAGCCCTCCTGCCCGTCCCCAGGGCAGGACCTTTCTGCAGTGTCTGCCATCATGTCTGCCACGGGTGGCACAGCACTGCCACAGAACATACACATCACAATAGCAACTCTTCCCAGCTCCATCTCTACAGTTACAGCTGCTTGATGATCTGGGTACAAGCATTTCTACTTGTCATTTTCTTCCTAATGTCACACATACCAGGCTAAGAAGTCAACACTTAACACCACCACAGCACTACTCTGGCCATCATTAGTCCATCTGCATTAGGCACCTTAACAAGATAATGCCAACATGTCTCAAGATGCTCTCAGCTGCAGCAACAGCCACCAGCTCAGTGGGACCAAAACAGAAAGGGGTGCATCATCCGAATCGGCTACATTGCAGAGCTAAGGGAACACATCACCCAGCAAAAGATCTTTAACAAGCAGCTGGGACAGGAGTAACCCTTCCAGCTCCCAGAGCAGCAACTGGGAGAAAAGCAAGGTAGACGGATCTGCATAACCCAGGCTACATTTTACAGCAAGATAACTTCTTGAGCACACATTCTCATTCCTGAATCAAACTGTCTTCACTTGGGAAGGTTTTGAACTGGTATAAGAGTGCCTACATGTGGTAAGGAATAGGGTCATTTTGGTAGAGGGAGAAACTTTCCTGTCTACACAATGCCTAGGTGTTTGTGGCAACAAAGCCCTAATTCATGCAGTTTGCATTCCTTCTCCTGCTGTAACAGACAATACTCTGATGTTGTTATTAGCACGTTATGAATGCACAATCCTTCCATGTGTAACTTCTAGTGCAAGCTGGGCATTAGGGTGTTTGGGGTTTGCCCTGGTAAAAACACCAAATCCAGAAAACTGTATTACAAAGTTATCTGCATTTCCTAAATCTTGATCTTTAAACCAAAACAGAATATTTGTAAAATGCTTGTGACAGAACACTGCAAACACCACTCTGTTTTCACTTAAAAGCCTGCAAACACTGACTTAACATGCAGGAGGCCTGGTACGGACAGAGACCTTCATTTTCTATTGACTTGCTGCAGCAGGGTGATCTGTTCTCTGCAGAAGGTGAGGAAGAAGGTCACATATTATTTCACAGAAGTGTTTGAGTGCTGTTGAACACATTTTCTGCAGACGCTCAGAGGTACAGAACAAAGGCAGCTGAAAACAGACTTGGTAAGTTTACAGTTTTACTTTATCACTGCATTAAATTCCCATTGAACATCAATAAGGCACCACACACTTGTTATAGAAAGAATAAACAGCCTCGTAAAAACTTGACTCGCCACTCTTTGCTTTTGCCTTGCATCCCTATTCTCAACTGTTAACAAGTAAAACACACCCACACACAACCCCTGACAGCTGGATGTGCAAAAGCCTGTGCCCGCGGTGTCCCGGTCCAGAGCGATGCTGCAGGCTGGAATGCTGACGCTGGCAGGGCTGCCACAGTGTTTACTTAACACTCATTTCTCTCAGTCTGCTTCAGACCAGAAATGCGGGCAATGAAAACCTATTCAACCTCTGAGAACCTCGGCTGTGGCGGGTTAGCAGAGCGGGGTCTCTGCAGGTACATGAAAGAGGCATTCAGAAGACGCTCCCTTTCAAGGGAGGTAAGAAAGAGAGCCCCCAGATGTCTCTGGTTACCTTTTATTGGCATGAAAAGGGGGAGGCAGGAGGGACCAGGTTTCAGGACAAATGAAAAACAAGCTTTCTAAGATTCACTGTTAAACCTCAAAACAAAAGCTCGGTGAATTTAAGCTAAAGGAGCTTAGTTCCATTTCTTTCGGTTTAGCCACTTATTATAGAGAAGAGAATGCAAAAGCTGTTTCCAGTAGTGGCTTAAACATTACCCTGAAACAGAAGTAGAGTGGAAAAAATATACATTATGAACTCAGCAAGTTTCTCAGGCAAATAAATAGCAATTAGCAAACACATGAGAAAGTGTACCATAGTAGTATGTATCCAAGGATCTTTGGGTAAAAACATTTACATCATGATGATAGCTGGACAAAACAGCTGCCACAGAAGCATTATTAGGTAGAGGGTATAATCTGCAAACACTCACCACCCAAATTAAGCCAAGGTCTGTTGAGATGGACAAGAAATGCCTCGTTTCAGGGGTCAGGCACGATGGCTGTGGACAACCCAGTGCTACCTTCCCAAAGAAGCCAGCCCAGGGCAAGATGAGGGCACAAGCACAGCACCAGCAGGATCTTCGCTCCCTTGAAGCCACTGGCAGTGAGGAGGAGGCACATCAGCCAGCAGACACTCCTGTGCCACTCAGACCATGAGGACAAGCAGCCCACAGAGCCCTGCAACAACCCAACCTTGTGACATGCCTGAAGAAAACCCCATTTCGACACAGCACCTTAGAACAGAAGCCCGATGGGCCAAAGCTTCCTCACAATTACAAAACCCAGTGGCCTCAACACAACCATGAGCAGTTCACCTACCACCCAGCCAGCCATGCTTCACAGTGGGGCATAGTGCAGGGGGCTAGGACAGCTCCAGGCACTTGTGCTGCAGCCCACAGCACAGCATGGCAGCACACAGCAAGCGTGGCATGGTGCTGCAACAGGGTCAGCATGCACACTCAATCGCACGGGGTAAAGAGTTAAATCTCATCAGAGCATCAAGTCTCAGTTCTTTTCTATTAAATGAGGACATCCCCATGTTCCTGCTTCATAGGATCTTGTAAAGAAACATGAGGTCCTCAGTCATCATCGAAGAGGAGACCCCAAAAGTATAGATTAAGAATGACTGCTAAATACATTCAGCAGTGAAGCTAACAGTTTAACAGATTACATCAATTAATAAATGCAATATCTAATATTTACATGCTTCTGTTATTTCTCTGTAGAGGTGTACAAATATTACCTAATCAATCACAAGAGGACATGTGGCCACAGCCTCAGCTTCTTGATGAACTGCAGAAGACTCTTAAATGGGTTTGTTGAGCCAAGGTTTGTTGCATTGAATCTAGGCAACGCAAATTTAGCTGCACTTCTGTAAATACCTTGAGATAACTCAGTGCCCTTTATTTAGGTGGGTTTGTGAGATCTAAAAATTTATACAGACTGTTATTATCAACTTCACTACTTTTTTGAAGACTAGTATTTTTCATCTAGACTATGAAGTTTTGCTACAGTTTTAATTTCACATCAGCATGTCCCTTAGAGGTAAGCTAGCCAGAGACCAAACTATCTGGTTGAAGCAGTGATGCGATCATCATAGCATGCTAACTATCACATTGATACACGATGAAATATAGATACACAGGAAGGATTTATTTGGAAATTAATTTTACAGTACTATAGGATTTGTAAAAAGGGAAAATATCCAAGAGTTTATGTAATTCCTTAAATCTTTGAAGAGCTGAAATAGATGACTTAGAAAAAGTTCTTAGAAACACTTGAGAAGAAAAGTATTTCTCTCATTACAGTAGCTTCTTTTTTTCTAGTTCATTTAGTCTTTTAACATATCTTCAAGCAAAAATGGCCTGCCAAATATTTTAATCAGACTAATTCTGATCTGTAATCTCTCTGATGTGGGTCATATCTTAATAAATCTTTTCACAGTCTAAAAGAACCATTGGGGCAAAGCACCGCACCTGCAGACAGAGCATACAGTAGTCATTTGTCATTACTGCAGGTGATAGGAGAATATAGAAACAATGGTCAAAATTCAGTGTTGATACCTGAGTATTTAAAAATCAATGGATAAGGCTTTGATTTCTATAATTTGTTAAGCAATGCTAATGAAGCTGGCATTAAAAGCTAACATTAAACGTTATTAGAGAATATGATGAGGTGCATTCCTATAGAAACCTTACTCAAGTCAACTGAAGTAATCTGACCGACATGATTAGGGTTTGGTCAAATCCTTGTGTTCAGTGTTGTAACATGGCTGCTGAGGAGTGAGAAAAGGTCAGAAGCAACAGGATTTTAATCTGTTAAGCTCAAAGTCTGGATTTATTCTTTTGTCTCAGATCTTGAGGTGGTTGTAGTGCAGTGGAGGTCGGTCTCCTCTCCCTGGTAGCTAGTGACAGGACAAGAGGAAACAGCCTGAAGTCACGTCAGGGGAAATTTAGGTTGGTATTAGGAAAAAAATTTCTTTACTGAAAGGGTTGTCAGATACTGAAACAGGCTGCCCAGGGAGGTGGGTGAGTCACCATCCCTGGAGGTGTTTAAAAGAGTAGATGTACTTGATAACAAGATCTAGTATCGGACCTAGTAGGGCTGGATAGATGGTTGGACTCTATGATCTCAGAGGTCTTTTCCAATAGAAACCATTCTGTGATTCTTGCAAGACACACAATACATTTTGGACACTACATTAAATAGAGGTAAATAAATCAGTGTTAGTCTTACTTCCTAAAAAGAGCAATTACTGGCACTGACCTTTCATCTCTTCTCAGTTTTACAGTGGTGGCAAATCACGCAGTGGTTGGACAAATACTATAGCAGACATCTGCTAAACACCACAGAGTTTTACTCTAATTAAAACTGCACTCTTCCCTGTGGTTTTGGTGGCATTCACCATTGTGGGTAACATTCTGCTTTACCAGTGTCCCAATATGTATATCCCAATCAATAACCAGACAGCTTTTCTTGCAGGTCTTCCTCACCCACCTGACTCCTTGCTTGCAGAATTCTTTTAGCAATTATTTGGGCAAGGTACACTTCCCTTTTTTAACTCTTACAGGCAAACTTATGCTAGTACCTTGCAGAGAACAAGCATTATGCCTGCACCTGAGCTCCTGCTTCAGTAAACAACATGGGTAAAGTGTTCAGGAAAGTCTTCTGGTTCACATTTCTGTTACTGGGCCAAGTTCAGTTCTGTCATGTGCTACTCCAGTCCTCCAGTTTTCTCCTTGATTTCACGCCCTTTCCTTCTCCTCATTCCCCACCCCTCCTCTGCAAGCAGAAAGAAAGAGCTGGTCCACTGAGGCCATCAAAAGCCTGTCCAGAGGCGGCTATGAACCTGGTACCACAACACCATACTGGCCCTACCATTAACTTGGAAGCCCTAACCATTTCTGGGGAAAGTCTACAGCTAACAAAACACATTGGCTCAGCAGAGAAGCAATAGCCCTGAAGGGGATTTAGCTTTATTAAAAATTTTTCCGTATTTAAACATACAAATAGCTGCACCCTTCTTTCAGCATCCCCACTGGCCAGGGCAGGAAAACAAACAGAAAGCTTTCCAGGAGTAGCCTTCAATGAAGGAATCAAAAGTGACAAGAGGTTCAAAGCCACACAGAAAGACTCTTCCCATCCAAGAACTAGAACAGTGATTGCAGCAGTATTATTTGCTAGCGAATGGATCCAAGCTCTGTGTGATTCCTGACACGTAGCAGCAAATTCAAGAAATGATAGTGTCTTACTTGCAGGGGAAAAAAAAAACTCTGACAAAATTAGTATTAAATAAGACAAGAAAACATCACAGAGTTTGGAAGCTGTGCTTCAGGTATCATGACCACTCCTTACTGATTGCTCAGGGAATTCACAAGAAGAGCTTTCTGGGAAAGTTTTATAATCTGATTCCCAATTAACTGCAATAAAAGGCCAAGAAAAAGGTTTTAAATAACAAAATAAATTGTTACCATTAGTAACATTTCACAGACATTGAGCAATAGTATTTACATACTATTGGCCATAGGTATTTAGGGGTGTTTTGGTAAATATTCTACTGACTCACTTCTTAAGGGCATTTCTATTAGAAGGAGCTCTTGAAAAGGAGACAGTAGATATGTTTTAGAAGAGCATGCAAAGGTAGTTGCAGCAGAGGCAGAGAAACAGAGATTAATGAACAAGATTAATGAAACTTTAGATATCATCAGTTGTTTACCCAAATGTCTAGAGTTTCCTTTGGTTTAGAAATCAGGCTTACAAGAACATGTAGTATCTGTCAAGCCAGAAATAACCACTGAACCTTCTCACTGTATCTCAACTCCTCCTCCTCTCTTTATGCATTTGAATGCTAGGCTGTATGTGAATAGAAAACTACTAGTACTTTCTGGCAAATCTGAGGAAAAAAGGGTCTCCCGGTTTGGGGAAATCCCTTTGTTTTCCAGACACATTTACACAGCATCACTAAGATCCAGTATGAATACACTACTGATACTTCATGCTGCTGCTACTGCCTCACAGAACACACTGAAGCTAACCTTGAACACGACCTTAGCTCCTATGAAGTAAATATGGGTTATAAAAAAAACCAAAACAAACCCCAAAACCCTCCCCTTCCCACTCTGAGACAAAATGCCCTGCAAATTGCACAGTGCATAAAACCAGGACAAAGCACACTGGAAGAGGAACCAACAGTTACAGCATAACTATTTGATGCTGTGGGGGGAAGGAAGCACCATTTAACTTGCTCACAACACCTGGGTGGAACACTTTATTCTTACCACTTATTCCATGTAACGGAACTCAGCTGACTGATCTTTATTTTGATAAGTAATTTTAATGACTAACCCAGAGGTCAGGGAAGCATTTCCCCTCCTATCTACTGTTATGCAGACTGAACAAGGTTTTATGGAGTTCTCAGAAAGGGGTTTTCCTCGCAGGTTTTAAAAACAGCCACAGTATTTTGTTTTCAAAGAAGGTGCAGTGCACTTTGAAAAGAGACTTTGTCTGCTTTTAAGTGTTGTGATTTTTCTTTTTCCTGCAAGGTGACACTAGTAGGACTAGCTTCTGGAAAAACACCTGAAAATGCTGTGAATACAAAGTATAAAGTAGGTGACAAAGGGGAACTTGGGAGATTCAGCCGCACACAGGATTCTGTACCACTTTACAGACTTTTCTAGGTTACAACAAGCAATGAAGGCCTGTATGGTTTCTATTTATGGTCATCCAAAACCACACTGGAAGATAAAAAGATGCAGCTGTGAGGTACAGTGGGATGGGGTTTCAGAAAAATAGCTCCACTTTCATATCTCAGTTTGGTCGTGCTTACACAACAGGAACAAACAGTTTGTAACTGAATCAGCTGAACTGGACTTACACAAATAAGATGTGCTGAACATCAGTTTTGTTCTGCAATTTCCAATATTCATCTGCAGCTTTTTCTAAGAATTTCCTGTTCCTGGCAAGTATGAATCTTTCATGAGGCATCTGATGAACTGTGAGGACACAATAGGAGATTAGGTGAGTGAAATTAATTCCCCTGTCCAGTTTGGCACTTAACTCCCCTGGTTTCAAAGGCTGGATTGGCTATTAAATGTGCTAAAGGTAAGCTACTCTAAACACTAATTAAACTATTTGTAAATTGTTCTGGGATGTTTTAATGTGTTTATACACCGTGCTCACAAATGTTTCCAGGATTTTAAGTAGTTTAATTTAATATCCTAAATAAAGACTAAGCCTAAAGCTAATACATCATGATGTGATCAAAGTCTGTCTCTTCCTGAATGAATATACAAGTCAGTGCAATGCAACTAAAACAACAAAGTAAGTCCTGTAAAGTGATATAGGCCAACAAATCACAAGCCCTAGAGAAGGTCTACAAGTAGAAGACTAAGCCATCCCTCATGAAGTTCTCCCATGCTTCCGACTAGAATTTCACAAGTTTAAAAAAAAACCCCAAAAAACAAAAAAAAACCCAACCCTCTAATCCCTCTTTTGCCCAAAACAAAAATTAGTTTAGAAAAAAACCCCACAACATTTTAAGAGGATGACATGATGTAGTCATCCATCTATCAATCATTAACACACCTACTGGACTGTCTAAGCAAAGTCTTTCTTCATATGAAGTCTCTCCTCTTTTTTTTTTTCATCCACAGTAGCATTAAGTATTAAATATTATGGATTGGTTTTCTGATGGGAACAAAATGCATGCTAGAAATTAAATGCCAAAGGAAGGTGTTTCAGTATTTAAATTAAGTGGTCCTATTACATATATTGATAAATTATAGGTTATAATTTCTCAGGTTCCCCTAGGAAAAAAGTATGCATATTTAAAATTCTGGGGGCAAGGAAGGGGTAGACAACTGCAGAAAACAGAAACAGAGACGTTGCCCTAAAGGTAAGGGGAGGAAGAGTGAGGATGTATCCCAGAGGCTCCTCCATTTCCTGTCACAACTATAGCAAAGGATGAGGATTAAGACAGTTCCTGTCTGCTGTTGGCCTACTTTGTATATTCACTGGACTGCTTCAGCCTAAGTCCCAGAATGAGCTTTCTCACCCAAGAGTTTCTATCAGTTATTACCAGCAACACCACAGAAAGGTAAATTAGCAACAATGATGCAGTTCTCTCAGCAGTACAGGAGAGATGCTATGGAAAAGAGGAAGATGCCAGAAAATCTCAAGCCCCTTGTCCGTCCACAGCAAAAAAAATTGGGGATTTGGGGGGAAGGAGTATGGGGGTGTGGGGTAAGTGGCCTTTTTTTCCCCCCTAACTGAACAAGCAGGACATTTTCTAAATTGAAACATTTCTAACTGCATTATAGTTGAGCACTATTCTGTTGAGAGAATGAGACTGTGAAATCTGTCTCTGGATGTCTGAGAACTGTGGTCAGCTGTCCTGCAAATGGCCTGTGTCTATGTTCACAGCCTCTCTTAGCCTCTGGAAGTAGGTGGCTGTATGCAGCCTGCCTGCTGGGATGGTCTCTGGGATGCTCTGTCTCCAGGGAATGCTCTCATGGATCACAGGCAGAGATGACCACATCCCACGGCGTGGGAACTTTCCCAGGCACAGTTTAACTAATTACTAGTACTTGTGCAATGCTAATGGCTTTTTAACTACCATATGACACCCTCCTCTCTCATAAGGCAGTCACAAGTGACCAGCAGTCCTGTTGTTAACAAGTAGTGTTTGCAAGGAAAGCATACGTGTCCCCTCTGCTGAGCCCAGAGGCAAGCCTCAGTTTTCTTAGGGGGTACCTGAGAAGCAGGTACAGCTCCACGCCATTAAAAGACAGACACCCTTGAACAGACTCCCTGTACAGAACCTTATAATTGTGTGTTATAGGGCTTTGTGGTAACAGCCCCTTAAAATTTTCAAGCTGTAACACACGCGCGTGCATCACAGTCTCTCACCTGGTAATTTGCATTCATTGTTACTCCTTAACCTGAAACCTCAGGTTTAAATAACTGCCAGCTGATATTATCAATGTTTGGCTTATGAGTCATCCAGCCAAGGAAGAAAACAGAACCTTTACAAGCACGTCCTAATTTTTCTGCTGCCTTGGGGAGCAAGAGAAGCAGGAGAGGACACAGGAAAGATTTGAAGCCTGAACTAAAACATACATCCCAGGCCAGAATAATACCTGTTAGGCACGTGTAAATTCATAAATCAGGTCATGAAAAGAACAGCAGAAAAACAGCTCTGGGACACTAGACCTAAAGTTCCAATACAACTTCAAGTTTCAGCGAGAAACTCTCTACTAACTTGCTTCAAATTTAAATTTTCTCCTTCACATAAACCCCAGATTTTTTTATTTTTTCCTCAGTGAGGCTCCAGAAATTTGAAAAGAAGGAAGAGAGAGAAAAATCACTGCTCTGGATTTGGCTTTACCCAAACGAAGGTCATTTAAAGATGAACTGTCCACCCTCACACACAAACGTGGTCTGAGGACAGCTCTGCTAAAATCAGCAGAGCAGTCCACTGATGGAAAAGCAAAGAATCAAGTTGTTCTCAGCAGATTTCTGCACTGTACTGGAGCCCAGCAGACACCACCTTGACCAGTGCTGAGCACCTCAGCTGGCCACTGGCTCCAACAAAAGCAGAAAGATCACTAGCAGCAGAGAGCAAGGCACAGTGAGTTGCCAGCCTCACTCAGATTGCAGAGACACGCAATATGCCCAGACTGGAATCATCTGGGATGTGTTAGGCTGGGAGATCACTCATCTCTGTTAGCATACCTGCTTTTTATTCAGGTGGGTGTCACTGCAACAGAAGCAAACTGCACTGACAAAATTGGCTGTTAGAATCTGGGTTGGTCACTCTTATCTCAAAGCTAAAATTAAATATTTCTATGAAAATCAGCTTTGACTTCTGGTGCGTGAAGGAAATCAAAACCAGTTTTGTTTAAACTGGTGGATTGCAGATATCAGAACATAAGGAAGGGAGTGGAAAATCTTGCATTATGGCACTAGGTGACTGATTATGTTTTATCTGTCCTGTAAAATCCTTTTCAAGGCTATCACATACTCTGTAAATTATTACAGCTTATAAACCTGATCACAACTTCAACAGCAACAGTCCCAAACCAGCATGCAAATACTGACTTAACACCTTGTGTTCAGATCCTGCTAGCAACTACTCAAATACAAGCACATTTAAATTGCAAGTGTTTTTCTTACCTGCATATAAAGGTACAGACCTTTACTTACACTTTTGTGATGCCTGGTTAATGTCCAGGGCTTCAACCAGTGAACAGCAAGGTTCTTTCATGTATTTTCCAATACTTCCTTGCTTCAGGCAAATCAAAACCAGGCAGGACTGCATTGCTTTTAGGCTTTTGCCACAGACAAAACACAGCCCCAGAAAGTTGCCTGGCTTCCCTGTGTGGCCAGCTAGAGCAGGCAGGCCCTTCTCCGGAGCACTTATTTCCACCACCCCACCTCCCCAGACTAACACAGGTGGGATGACTTGCCCTCTGGACATGATTACTTAGCCTTATAAACAGGGCTTAAGGTGACTATATGCATTGCTCCAGATAGGCAAGATGAATGTGTTATTAGAACCTAAGCCTCAGGAAAAAAACAGAAGAAAAAAAACCAAAAATCACGTTCAGTTAGAACATGGGTTCCTTTTCCTTCAAAAGCTGTAGCCCTATCCTGCTTGTGGGCTTGTGAGGCCACTGGAAACTCTGCAACTGACTTGGCTTCCAGCTCTTTCTGCCACAGGTCTTGGTGTTGATTTTTGACCTTTTGAAGACCTCTTCACGTAAGGTAACACTGCTCACTCACTCTCCCCAAAACGCCCATGAGATTGAGCAAAACAGGAAAGTGAAAGCAACAACAGCATTCCAGCAGGCAGGCAAAGGGTTAAAGATATGGGGATCAGGAAAGCTGACTTTCTTTAGGAACTCCTACAGTTTCAGACACTTATTAAAGAAGGATTTATATTTCTAAAGTAAGGATCTGTACTTCCTCCCCCTTCTGAAGCTATACATTTCACTGCCAGACTGTGATGAAAAGGACCCTCCCTTGCCCATCGCAAGCCAACACTGAAGTCATCCTGTTATTCTTTTTCACCTTGCGCACATGTCGAGGCGTCTCTGTGGGAGTCTTGCTGAGACACACATCGCTCATTGTCTCTTGTTCCACCTTGCTCATGAGGCCTTTTTTTTAATCCCAGATTTCGTCTGCACATAGTTCAAGCAAGAATCTTGCTAGGATTTCATGAAGGAGGATCCATACATGTAAAGCCATGCTGTTTTCTAACTGCACATCTGCTAAAACCAGAAGTCACTTCTATGATGAAGAAGTTATGTATAAAGAGCCCTTACCTTACAAGGTCTTGCTTGCCTCTTATTTGAAAGCTCACCAGCTGCACCCTAAGTACAACTGATCAAAGCAGTAAGTTCGGGAAGATGGGTCCGTTTCACATCACAGCAGGGTTTGGTAGGTTGTTGCTTTTGGCAGGCAGCTGTGGAACCAGCCACAGGGTAATCTGGCTGCAAGAGGCTCCTCTCCTGCCTGCATCACTAGAGAAAGGCTCAAAAGGCTCAGCATCGCTCACACTACTTCTCCCTGTTGGAAGTGAGAGAAGCAGAGGCTACCCTTGCTCTCTGTTTTAGGACATGTTCATCCTATTCTGAATTTAAGGACATGGTTAGGGACTGTCTAGATTTTTTTACCTGCTGGCAGTCATTCTGGGCTGATCTGTGCACATCGGGAAACTGAAGAGCATCAGTGGCTGCAGAGGGACTCAAGCAGTCAGCTCCCCTTGCCTGAGCAGGTCATTTCCACATTTCCAGTCTGTCCTCACAGTAAAGAAAGGGTCTTTCATAAGTGGGCATCACCATCCTGTGACAGAAGACATGGAATTTGTATGCAACCTGAACTCCATGCTGCAAAGATATGATGAGTTCCACAGGCTTCAGACCACTCCCAAGATCAGGTGTATGCAGGTTTAGCCACAGGCTTTCCTTCTGGGAAAGAGAGAGAATTGGATAGCTATATGTTATGTATCTTTGGGGTTGTTAGAACGATGAGAATAAAGTGAAGCCAGATTAAGGATAGTACTAAGCCGTCTCCGATGGCACTTTTCAGGAAGAGTTTCCAACTGAGCTCCTGGGAGGTGCTGAGCACCTGAGGACTCCATGCAGAGGCTGGAATTCATAACCACAGATGGCCACAAATGTTTTTCTGTGCAAGGCCGAACTATCAAGGAAGGTATCAGGGCAGCCTGTTGCTACTGATACTGTAAGCAGAAGACAGACACAGTGGATCTTTTGTTTATCAGTTCTCTGCAGTGTACAGCCCCCTTGTGAATAATAAGCCACCTTCCTGCAGCTCTTGTATAGTGCAACGCAACATTTTCAGGTCAGCTCAGCTAAACTGAATCTGCAATCACCTGATATTCAAGAGTTAAAACAGTGCTGATAAGAAAAACGTGGATAGGAGAAGACTCTGAGTGCGGTGCAAGAATAAGTTAAACCAGAGAGGACGTGTTCTTTCTAATAAAATTTTGCAAGTTACTTTTGGCTGGTCTTCGCATCTCGGATTTACTGCTCATGCTATGGGAATCATTGTATTGCCTCATCACAGAGCTCATGTGAAGCTGTGCTTACTCATGCTTGCAAAACACTTCACGATCAGAGACAGCAAGATCTGTAAAACCATAAAGGATACTTCGTCACCATTATTATCTGACCACAGCAACAGAGAAATATGCTTTAAAAATACTTCAGTTCATTAGTTCATGACTATCTTTTAGCAGCTCTAAGCTTAGCTGAGAACCAAAAAGCAGCAAGCTGCAAGGTTCAGACTTCACGCACCTCAATATAGGCCTGTGTTTTTGCCTCAGCATATCTGACGCTTACTTTTAATACTGCCTTTAATCCAAAGGTAAGAAGTAGATGCAAAGGTAAAGTAAATGCAAATGAATCCAGGACTCACCCTAAAACATCTGTCTCCCAAAGTGTTACCCTCTGGCCCACATCCCGAGTTGCTTTCCTTCTCTCTGCATAAGCTTTTGGAGCCTCATTAATGCACCAGGCAAGTCTACACAGCAAAAGGCTGCTCGAGATTCTGAGGTAACTTTGAGGAAACTGGCTTGTCTACATGGTATGTTGCAGTACCATGCACGGATGCTAGCTTAGATCCCAGAGGCACTATAGCTGTGTCTGTATAGCAAAGCACCCACGCTAATTAGCTCTGCCCCTGAGGATGGATGCTGCAGGAATGGAGCTAATTAGGTACACTGAGAGGCACCCCTGTTAATTAGCCCAGGGAGAACATAACACCACTACCAGAGCTTCCGATCGTGGCATTAGCTCAGGGATCTCTATAGCGTACTTGGCTGTGTAGCATAGCTGAGCCCACAGGCTCTTTTGAGCATTGTCCTAAGAACCTAAACACCTTCTTTCAATCCAGTCTCACCATCTGACCCTGCTCTTGCCAGCATTCATAGTTTTTTTTCCCTTGATGGTAGGAAAATTAAGTAAATAAATAGATTCAAAAAAGAGTGAAGAAAAAAGCCAGTATAAACCACCCTACAATAATCTAGTATTATTAAATTCATCTACAGGTAGCGACATGCCTGTAGGGAAGCACTGGATATTCCTAACCCATCTTGATAAAAGGCATGCTTTGGCTAGTGACGCATGTTTTGCAAGCAGTGTATCTCCAAAGGTATTGTTAACTCAAGCCAACTCAGCCATAAATACAGACTATGGTAAATTAAGTCCTAATCATGCAAGATTTTCCATTACGAGTTCAAGGCTGAACAAAACGTTTAGGCACGGGCTCTCACCTAGGAAAGACAGAGCTGCCAAGAGAACAGTTTTGTCCCTTTCCATCTCCCCTGGCTGCACCACACAGGAGCATGGGAATCGTTCTGGCTCAGTTCTGACACCTGGCTCCACACGCATCACCACCCGTGTTCAAGAGACTCCCCACCACTGCCGCTACGCTATCTGGCCTGGCTGCCAGTGCCAAGCAACGTACGCAGTTATGCCTCCAGCTTCCACGGGTTGCTATACAACGGCACAGGGGTAAATAACAGTCTGTCTCCAGCCAGTGCAGATACGAGGATGGTGATGAGGCTATTGTTAAGGATCGCTTCCAAATGCCATTCCAACCCCCCATATCATAGGTACTCATAAAAACACTAAGCAAATGCTGTTCAAAAAGAAAATGTGCATGCTTTGTATCATTCCAGGAGAGAGGGTTGGGGGTTTTTTTTTATGGTCCTTGTTTTTGCAAAACAGATCACAGCAATTTCCAATTATCTCCCAGGCACGTGTGGAAGGGCACTCTGTTCTTTCCCATATGTTAGAGGAAAAACGTTTTTGCACATGGGTAACTTCTGAACAGGACCTAAGCCCATAAGTCCTGGCTTGAGTTCTCTATCACACTGCAAAAATGCACAGCAAAATTTTAAATCGGCCTCAAGAACTTATTTCATGGCGATGCTGGAACAATTGAGATAATCAGAATTTTTAAGAAAGGGGATACTATGAAATGATAAATATGAGAGAAAACAGACATTTCCTCTAGAATTAATGTGGTTGCAGTAGGCATAACGCTTCAGTTTCTGTTAAAGATGGCTGCATTTTAGGTGTATAAAAGAAAAAAGTTCAGGTTCGCAGGAATTTACTACTTAGGATGTGGAGTTGGGAGGGGGTGGTTGGTGGCAATATATCTAAAAAACAAAGTTCAGTATTTAAATTTTACTTCACATTCTTTAGGAAGGAAAATAATCTTAAAAGTATGGTTTCTGCTTACATAGTTTTATGATACTTGTCAAAATAATGTAGTATGCCATAGCATTTACTAATGCAAACTGAGATATCTTACGCAACCTTGACTTTACAACAGGGGTTCTGGATGTATACCAGACACACAAAATGGTCATTAACTTGATATGATATGAGAAAGGTGTTGAAGTGAATAACTTATATAGTAGTAATTGTGGTTCTGTCCATGGACATTTTATCTGGCTCTTGAACAGAAAAAAAATAGTTTAACATGCCTCGTCACCAGGCAAGTTTACAGTGACCTAGAGACTTCTCAGTTTCAGAGTTGAAAATCTGGCCCCAGTGCTCAGACTAAAGCTATGATACATCACATCATCTCACAGAGACCTAAAAAATAGAAGAGACTAAAATTCTAGGCAGGAGCTTCTCCTGATTCTATAAAAGACATTACTGTGTGCCTCAATAATGAAAATTTCCCAATTCTGTTTCCAACTGTATAAATGGCTCAGATTTTCACTTTAAGAGCTTGGCTGATACCCTTCAGTTTGCCCATTCAATCTGACATCCACCAATAACAATTTTCATCTATCTATTCAAAACAAAACCTGAAGTACAGAGGTGGTCAACTTCCAAAACTTTTTGTGCATAGACAGACCCACAAGGTCTCTGTCAATGAACAACAGCTCATCATTCATCCTCATTATACTGGCACATAAATCTTCTGAGTGACAAGGGAAACAGTAAGCTTGCTACCCTCATAACATTCCTTGCGTGCCTGCTGAACATGCTGTGTCTCTACATTGCCCATGTTTCCCAAAAACACAAAGTTAAGAATAATTCAAGATACATAACAAGGAATGGGAGGGGAGGATGTCCTGCATATATACTTTGTCAAAAAGTCCTCAAAACTACTTGCTTAGGAAAATTGAAAGAAAAAAGTGACAGTTATCAGTCTTATTCCTCGAGGGCTGACTGGTCTCACTACAGTTTTGCACAGCACCTGGGGAAAAAAAAATATATACAAAAGTCTGATTAACACTAGAGTTGAGGCTCATAATTTTATTCAATTTGGAAGCCCTCAAAAGTTTCTAATGGAGGTTCTACATAGACAACAGCTTCACATTTCCTGAGTTACCCTGCACTGACCTCTTCCAATAGCTCAGAGAAATAAGATCCAGCTGATGGCCATGGAGCTACAAAGTCATTTGAGAGACTGAAAGGCTAATCAAGTGTGTCTGGGGCGCAAACACAGCATTTCCCAAAAACCAGCACGCTATAGATCTGCCTGATGTGTCCACTCAGATGCAGTCCATTTCTTTTGTACAAAGGAAGAGCTGACATTTCATATAAAAAATAAACATCTGTCTGCCCTCCAAACTCCTAGGAATTATAAATAGTTTGAGTGGCAAATACTTCTGTCATAGCATTCGGGATACCTTCACACAGTATGTGATTAACCATCGCCTGGTATTCACTCATAAATATATTCTGGAGAAGCCTGTTGGTTTGAACAGGAATTTGTGTGTCTAAAGGAAGGGGAGAAGCAGCAGGAAGGTAGGTTGTATCAGTCTCTTGAACACTTTTCAAGCTGACTGGTATAGCTTGATATCTGTGCTTTGACAGTAATAAGAGCATTAAGTTCCTAAACGTCATGTATTACATTGCTCAACGGGTTTTATCACAGAAAAACTGAGCAGTCTTGATGAATGAAGTTTCATACAGAGTAGTGTTAAAAAAAAAATTAGACAGTATTTGCATAGATTGCATTAAGTTTCTTCTTTCCCACCCCTCCCAAGCATCTCCGTACCTTAGAAACAAATTATAGTCAGAGGGTTATTAAAATAAAATTTTAAAAAACCAAAACAAAACACAAAAAACCCTGAAGTCAGTTTCAAACCACAAGACAAAGCAAACAGTGCTGTAGTGTATTTTCAGACCTCCTCAAAGTTATTCATATTCTAGCTGTCAAACAGCCATACATCTCCCCAGACATCTTTTTTCCTGAAATTCTGCTATGGTGTCTCCCACAGACACATTAAATTATTTCCTCTTCAATACATTAGGGAAAAAAAAAAAACAAACAAAAAAAACCAAACCAGAACAAAAAAACAAACCACCCTGAAGTCACATGTGTTCCTCTTTAAGAAAAAGGGTCTCCCCACTTCAAGTTAATAAGGAGCATAGTGCTCTGTTAATGAAATCATGCTGTGATTTCAAAAGTACCTAGATTAGGAAAGCAGGAGAATTGGTAGCAATGTCATTGTCAGATGAGGTAGAAATATTCTTTCTAACTCTTTTTTAATTCCAACCTTCCCAGAACAGTGTTTCAACCTGTACAAACCAGATTCTTTGCTAAATTTACAGCTATGTTGAGAAACACGTCACTTCAGAGAAGCACAGGGAAGGCTGTGTGAAATACTAAGGTTTAAATGCTCTTTCAAAAATACTTGTTGTCATTATGACCCAATGGGAAGAAAAAGAGAGATGAAAGGTTTGCAATAGCAGTTTGCCTCGGTTGGTAGAGCCTGAATATGGGATTTTGCCTGGTTTATTTTAAGTCTGAGCAGCTAGCAGCTGGAGTATGTTCCACATGCTAACACTTGGAATTCCCCTGGGAGAAGGTTTGTTTCAAATGTAACATGGGCCCTCCAAAGCTGGTTGTCTTTCTGCTTTAAGTTTATGTAGTCCATCATTGCCTCAAGTCTCAATGATAACGCACATATTCTGAGCCACTGAACCTTCTCACCTACTTCGTATTAACTGTTTTGTGATTTAAATGCAATCTATAAACAATAACTACTTGCACACACATACACACCCCGGCCAGATACTGAACAGACACAGCCTTGCAGACTTACAGAGCAGCTGTGACAACAACTGATGTCACCTCCTTTGCAGAAATTTCCACAAGCGTCTTCCAAAGGCCAAGTTAAACGAGATAGAGCTTATCAGTTTCTTTAAAGTGCTCTGGATGAGACCAGTCCATGTGACCCCCTTCCCGGTCGCGGGGGTGTGGTATGTCACAGCTCCCCTATCAGCTGGCACATGGCGGTGGGAGATATGAGACAGCAGAAAAGTAGTAGTAACAATATCACCCAGACTGCCCAAGACGGAACAAATACGCTGAGTAACTTCAGCGTGTATGCACTTACTTTCCGAAAACAGGTGGAGGGTTTTGAGCCCTGACTCCTGCTTGCACATCCCACTCGCACAGATGGGTGGTAATGCTGCCAGCGACGCGTTGGAAAGGCCATGGCTCCTCAGAGTCGTATTAACGCCTTGAGCAGGGAGTTGCAGTTCTGTTTCTTTTTCTTTGCAAGGTTTTCCCCTCTTTTGGGGATTCCATGAATAAAAAAGAAATTATGAGCGAGGATATTTTTCCAAAAGCAATTCCTTAAAATAATTTAATTCCCTGCCTCTGTTCTTGCATCAGAAATATTAGAGAACTTCAGAAGATACTCTCCACAGTTGCACCACTGAATGTTTCAGATTTCCTTCATTGCCTTTACTTATGAGTAAATGATGATTTGCAAAGAATATATTTTTAAAGTTTTCACAATGATTAATTTCATTCAAAATGTTAACTAGCCAATAACATATTAACAAAACCACGTATTTAAACATTTGCAAAACATCTCATTTAACGCTTCATCCTTGCTAAGACAAAAAGGCACCTTACTTGCAGTAATTTAAAAACATCGCCATAGGATTGAACGTTGCATTCACACAGCTGGCCGTTTTCACCCCTGGGTCCTCCCTGTTTGCCTACAGCAGCCTGTTCACACAGAGGACAGGCTTAATTAAACTCTTACTTCCAGCTAGTTATCTTTTAGTTAACATATGTTGGTAATGCACCTTTTTCTTCCCATGAACATGCCCTTTAAGTTTCTGAACTGATAAACACACACTTCTGCTGGGCTTCATTAACAGCTGGTTTCCCCACAGTAAACATTCCTGATTTTTAAAAGCTGGAAATATGCAGGGGAAAGGGGGATCCCACTGAGCAATCACAGACACCTCCCAGACTTTTTTTTGATATTTCAGAATTTAGGGGATTACCTTCCTATTTGCAGCACAGCACCACCGGATAGATTGCATCAATATATACTACTTTGCTCTTTTTTCCCCTCCAGGCTGTCATGCCATTCTGCTTCTACAGATTGATACTCTGCATGACTAAAACTCAACTTATCTGGGGACTCCTTGCACCAACATAGTTACAGTCACTCTAGATCACTTGGGCATGTCCCTTGTAAGTTGTGCTATTGGTGCAAGACTAACAGTTTCTGGCATACAACAGCACAACGTACAAATTCTGGATCTAGCACAGCAGTGAAATATACCTGTACAGTGTATAAAAATACACAGGAATTTGTGGCACAGACATTGAGAGAAGATGAAATTTAGTCCTCCTCCCAGCCCAGCTACTGAGTGCAGATTGACACAATGGGGGTTTTTTTGTTTCTGGGTTTGGCTTTTTTAATTCAGATTTTCTGCAACTCTGCAGATAGCTCCAATCTTACAGCAATCTCACACCTGTTCAGAATCTCACTGACCAGTGTGACCAGTAAATATTGGATTAAAAAAAAAATCTAGATCATCTTTACCCATTTCCTCTTTCAAAGCTAAGCATCTGCAGATAGAAAATAAACTTTCTAGGGCACGGAGAGCCTCTCATATCTCAACAATAGTGTGCCTAACATAAAACTGTGGTTAGAACCACAGTTTAAGATGGCTAATGCCATCTTAAATAATAACCTTTTTCAGGTCCTGGTCTGAGTTTTAAGAGAGTTCCAACAGTGAGTATACTGGAGTAGCTAAGAACCAGCTGCTCAATAGAGCAACACGCAGGCGTTAAAGGTGCAGTGAAAAAAGACCTTCCTCAGGAAAGCTACTGAGGACAGCTGCAGGTCAGACCTCTTTGGAGTTCATTAGCTTTTTTTTTTTTTTCATCTTCTGTAAGCCAACCCTAGGCATGACTTTAGAAGACAATTAAACCAAATCTGTGTGAGTCATTACAGCCTCTTCAACTCCAGCTGCAATTTTTTATCCACAAAAGCCTCGGGATAGGTGATTCAAGGTTGAGGCTTTCCTATCTCTGATATTTCCTGGGCATGCTGGTTACAATCACTCCTCCCACCATCACCTATTTATGAACTGTCTTTAGTTAAAGAACCTTAATCCTTGCTGGAACTGCATAAACAGAAGCATGGATCACCAGCCACCCAAAATCACTTGTGAACCCTAGACTAAGGCAGACAAAACTCCCCAGCAAGTCTTCAATAGAGGTATAATGACTTTCATGCCCAAGTTCACTTTACACCTTTATCCTGCAGGGATGCTCTAAATAGTCCTGTTATGTACAGGACGTATATATTATATATAACCCTGCCTATATAGATGGTGAGATGCCAGCTATGAATCAACAGAATTTATAAATCTTTGCCAAAAGTACTCGTAGCTATCAGTTGCACAGATGGGTGCTTTAAGTGCTAAAAAAAGGCCCTGCTTTCTTGACACCTGAAATATGGGCCCATAGCCCCTACACCTCCAGAATTCATGAGCCAGTGCATGATGGCCCATGCACAGTGAATTTTAAATGCAGACACATGACCTCGGATCCCACTCATAAAGGGTGATCTGTACTGCAATGTTTGAGACTTACAAGTGCAAACATAGCAGAGGCACTACAGGGCTTATGTGAAAAAATAATTATTCCATGTAGAAAGGAAGTTGGCTTGCTTTGAGCAGAGGTGTTAATAGACTAACCTTTTTTCCCAACACCAGCCTGCTTACCTGAAAATATGAAAACATCTACTGACGCAGCTTTGCATTTATTTGAGGTGGGTATCATATCCCACACATGTTAAATATCTTGCTGCATTTCAGGCTAAGATGGCAGTTAATCTGAATGCCAGTTATAAGAGTCATTTACTAAAAAATAAGCCTTGGACAACTGTGTTACAATTTTAGTCATTTGGGGGCAGAGAGGCATGCGGATCACAGTGTACAAATAGGGCTGAGTTTAAAAGAGCCGCTTCAGTATAGATACCTGCGCCCCTTCCATTGGGTTTGGGATAGTTAATAAGAGCTGGATCTTAAATGACAGTAACAAGACAGACTCTTGGCACAGAGAAGACTTGCTTCATCACAGAGATCCACCACAGTAAGGATAAAACCAGCAGCAACTGAAACAGGGGAAGAGGTGGAAGGCTGACAAATTTCTATGGTAGAAAAGGTATTTGTGTCCTTCTCAAAGGCAGCATAACTTTGTTTCCTAAACAAGGTTTCTTCTTCTTCTCCTCCTGGCTCCGATACGGTTCAATTGTAATCAACCCATAATTCCTTAGCAGTGGCAAAAGTGAGGACACTTGGGTAGCAGACACTGCATTAGCAAATTAAACACGGGACCATCAGCTGCTCTGGCTGCATCTGAGTAACATCCCCCTAAACCTTCTGTCTTTCTCCATTAGCAGCACATTAGTTTCCTCTGCCGTCACATCCATGCATGTAGTAAGTCCCTAACCCTATCAAAATAAGTCAAGCCTGAAAATGGGGAAGACAAAAACATATACAAAGTATTTAAAATTAGGCCAGACCTTACTGAGAGAACCAAGCAGTTGTGCAAGCTATGTCTCCAGGTTGAGTGGGATCCCAGTGTGTGCATACTGAAGGTGTGGGACAATCTCCTCACCTGCTTTCCTTCCAGTTGAAACTGCAATGGGCATGAGCCAGAAAACCCCCCACCAACAGCAACATGAATGTTAGTATCTGGAAGTAAAGCTCTGTTGATGCAAAGTAGGCAGCAGCAACCAAGGGCACTTGTTCTCCACGCAAATCATTCATACCTCAGGGAGATGCAACACTGGTATGGGTGGACAAGACGTGAAAGGTCTGCATCTCTTACCTTGCAGTAGCTACTCCTGCTTGGTTCTGAAGTTCTTTTGGATAACCTTTGGGAAAGGATAAACTTTGCTGCCTCGGGTTGGATACACTCTCCCTTACACTTTATTTCCAGCCTAAAGGGGTTTAGAGGAAATGCAGTATCTGAGGTCATATATTGTCTCCTAAAGCAGGAAAGTAGATATAAAGCTGCTACAGCACTCAGTGGAAGATGCTGCTGGTCAGGCTGCTAATCTATGAGGCAGGGGTTCCCTGGACATCCACATCCCTGTGAAAGTCCTCCCATAACTGCTTCTCTTAGGACAGTATTGTCCCTTGTTTTAGCATTTCGGGAATAATCCAGTAACACAAGATCTAGAAAAGGGGAAAAAAGGCATTCACAGCATGTACTCCTACCTATGTAGCTCTTATATCTGTTTCCATGAATCAATCCATTTTTGAATGGATCTTCGCTCCATTGACTTTGCTCCTCCCAGAACTGGAACTGTCTGCACTCAAGGGAGGACTTTGCTCTGTTTGTGGACATGGGTGTGTGTATTTGGGTGTGTTTGGGTTTTCACTGTTGGTTTTCTATGCTCTAAAATAAACATGCTACAAGGCTGCTTGCTGTATGGAGCTACACAACATAAAGAGATGATTTCTCACCAACAGCTCGAGGCAGATCATGCAAGGTCATTTGCTAAGATGCTAGAGCGCTAATACAAGGTATGCACGGGCATTCTTTGCATGTAACACACACACCTACTTGCCTGGAAGCAAATCAGTAACTCCCTACACCAAAGCTTGCATTTGCCTGCTTTTATTGGAGGTGGGCTGGTGCCCTAGGGAGGGCCAACAGGCATTCCATTACTTAGGATCAGCGCCTGAGCAAAATGGAAAGGCTGCTAAAAATAAGAAACATTTGCTCATTGGTATAAATAACAAAAGCAAGAGAGAAAGAAAAACAGAAAGAGAGCAAGATGAAAATGAAAACTGGCCCCAGACCAGGTCTTGCAGAATGACCAGTCACATCCTCATTGCCAATTCTGTCACCATCTCCAGTATGGACAAGGTACTTTCAACTGCCAAGTGCCATCAGCTTCTTTCCTGAGAGGTCCATTACTTGCAGATTCACAGTGAGCCTGAGCACAGGAGGTAGCTCCCACAGCACACACGACTTTCTCTAGGAGTTTCAGGGCTTGGACAGATTGAAACAAGGACACAGCACTTCACAAGCCAGCACACAATGCCAATGTGATCCCTGCAGTAGCTTGTGAAGCAAGTATTTGGTTTATCTCTGTTTTGTTTATAAAGGGAATTACGGAGGAATGGGGGGGTGGTGGGGGGAAGGGTTGCACTTCCATAAAGCTATCATCATCAAAAACTTTATCCTCTCTTTATTAAAAGAGAAATAACTTTTGGATTCCCAGTTTTCTAACAGACTTCCCTACAAATAGTTCCCAGAGCACACTTGGCTGCCTATTCTCAAGTACTAAAGTTGAGAAAGCTAAGAAGTGCCTATCTATATTTGGAGGAAAATAATATGACTAAGCTAATTACAAACTTGCCCTTGCCCTGTATTCCTAAAAGCAGTGTACATCCCCTTGGCACGAGACATTTCAGGGTGGGCTGCCTCTTAATACAAATGGTTTAAAGCCAAATATGCTCCCGGTTACTTTTCATTTTAGGCTCTTGTTAATAAAAAGGAATGATAATTAGGAACCAGCTCCCAAGTAGCACGCTCTGGTTTTTTCCTCTGCTTCTATTTCATGTATTCTTTTGTAATAAAGCACACACACACAAAAATCTATTAGCCCTACAATTAAACAAATAATGGTATTAACAACTCCCACTCACCGCCTTAAGCAGGTTTAACTGGGAGAGCTGAAGCAGCTGTCTCTGTCCTGTGTCTCTGCCAGAGGTCACCATCCTGCAGCAGGATCAGCTGATCCTCCTGGATAAACTCCTGAGCAAGTGCAGTCTACAAGCTGCAGCATTAACATAAACCACCTCCAATTTCAGTTTACTCTGGCAGTAGCCTCCTAGAAAAATAAAAGGGAGGAAACTTAAGGCTGGAAACTGTTTCATCTCTTAGTATCAGATAAATCCAGCTTTGATTACATTTAAAAGCCCTAAAAACTGAAACAGTCAAGAGGTTTATAATAATGTTCTGGCTTGCCATGAATTAACATGAATTCTTGTAATAAAAAAGGTCACTAACATAACCATTGAAACACACTGCTAAAATAAGAGCTAAGAAAGGTCCTCTATAAATTATCCAGGTATGCACAGACCTTAAACATTTTCAAAAATAGCTATGGCTGCTAATTCTATGAAATTAAGCTATTTCCAGACCTAGGGCTAATTTGGGTATCTCTATATGGCTCTGACAATGTTGCAATATCCAAATCACCACAGCTATAATATGAATTCTCAAACAGTAGAAAGATGATAGTAGGACAAGGTTCCTACTCCAGTGAGGGTATTTTTCATGTTAGACAAAAAGAGGTTTAGCTCAGAAAGCCATCAATGTCTCTTCGGCAACCAAAGCAGAGATACAAATACTTAGAGTGATTTGCTTTCTGATAATAAATATATAAATATATTAATAAATAATATATATAAATACTATATATAAAATATATATATAAACATCTAAATATATAGAAAAGAGCAAGTTGTTATAGTTACATTTCTGGTACACACATTTCACCCTGTCAGATTCACATGAAACAGAGAAAGATGGCAGGTTGAGCAACAACATCAAATGGGAGGAGTGCTAAAGAGTACATATACCTTGAAAGAAGGAAAATCATAGAATCACAAATTGTTTTGGGCTGGAAGCCACCTTAAAGATCATCTAGCGCCAAACCTCCCATGTCAGGGACATCTTCCACTGGAGGGTGATAGAAAAGGGTATGGAGTGCCACGGTCTCCATAGCAAGGGGAATGTGTGCAACAAGAGATTAAAAAATGCAAGCAAGATTTCTTAGACTTAGTCTAGAGTGTAATTAAGGAGTTTGAGGCTGGGAGATGGGGAAAGACTGAAACAATTAAGAATTTTCAAAAGAATGTTTTGTGATATCTGGAAGGGTTTTTTTTTTACAATGTTTGAACCACACTCATGTAGCTTCAATACCACAAAGTCCTGGTATAGGTGCACTGTGCTGAGATGAGAAGATCATCTGTTGTGGCTTTCACCACACTTGTCCTAGCTTCCTACATACTGTTTGCACTGATACGGCTCCAGCTAGCCCCAAGAACCAAACCCAGGGCAGAGACGCCTGTACAAGGACAAGTGGCGTCTAGTGTCTAACACATAGACCCTGCCCAAATTCAGCCTCTGAAACTGCCACACTCCATTTTCAGGAGTATCCTACTCAATTGATCCAGAAACGCCATGAGTACAAGAGAGAAGGACTGCTGGTGTGACGCCACTGGCTGGAGGCACACATGGCAAGGGCAGACAGGGGAGCCAGCCCCACTTGTGCCCAAAGCAGCTCTCCCTGCTATTCCTATCACAGGGTGCTCCAGAGAGCCTCTGCCAGCCCGCAGGGGAGGGCGCAGACACATGATAAGGATAAGCAGGAACTGAAATGAGATGGCACCGAATTACTTTCCCTTTGCATGACCTATGCACTGGATTTTCTGGCATCCCAAAAGGTGCAAAGAAAAACACACTGGAGTATGCAGGGCCCTGTGTCAGCAAAACACTTCATTTCTCACCTGAAACACTCAAGGCTGGCGGAGCTGTGAAGGTAAAGGATTACTCATCGTTTCCAAGCACAGCGACACATGTTTAAGAGATGACTATGAAGGGGCAGAGAGAGCATTCATTTCATTTTCCTTTCTTCCTTCTTTAAAATAGCTTCAGAATGTGCAATGACGTTGTGAAAGCTGTCTTTTTCTCCTCTCAAAAAATCAATACAGGGAGAGGGAGTCCACTAGTTTATTACCAGGCAACGTTTCTACTATGAAAATTCTGGATGACCAAAGAGCAAATATGATGACATCATCACAAGAATAAACTGAACAAGAAAAGGATTTATCTCCAGCTTACATAATGTAAGTAGCTCAATCAAGCAACTTAAGAAATCTTTACAATTATATTCAGTTAAAAATTGAGGAAGATCTGAAAATACATTTAAAAATTAAGGTCACCAAATCTGACCTTCTGTATTGTTCAGCCAATGAAATTTCCTCCGCTTACACTTTTGTCCATGGCTTTTGTTTTCTGCAACTCTTTTATTAAATATTTCGGCCCACAAAAGGAAATAACAAAACCAGAAGGGAGACAAGACATTATTTTTCAAGGAAACTGGAAACTAATTTAGCAAAGTGGGTCAAAGGAAGTGCTGAGAAGTACAAATCCATCCTACAGTTTCACATGAGCCAGAAAATGCTAGTCTACACACCACTTTTGTAGCACTTAATAGATAGCTCAAATTTGGTTTAGCAATCAGGAGAGAGAAAGCAGAACAGTCACTCACTGTGAATAAATAGGGCAGCATTTTGGGACTGGGGAAAAGGCTATGCCAATAAAATAATACAGTGGCAAACACAGGTATTTGCTAAAGGTCATACAGGTCCCTTTCCTGCAAGAAAGACCTGTGCTGAGAAACGCAGGAGCCCATTATCCACTCAAGGTGTGGGTTAAAGAGAGGTACCTGGCAGGAGGCCAGAGGTCAGGAGAAGGTCCGACAACAAACAATCTCCCTCCTTTAGAGGAAGCTGGCAGTGGCTTTAGTTACTTTACAAGGGAGGCACAGCAACAGAAGGATCCCTCCCTCACAGCTGGATTAACAGACATTGTAAACAAGACGGAATCATGCCCCTGCATAGATCTCAGAGGAGGAAGCAGCTAAACCAGAAGAGTAAAAAAGCACTAGCAGAAAGCAGCATGGGAAGAGGGTCGAGGGTGTGTGGCAGGGCTTGCTTAGTCTAGGAACATAGGTCCAAAAAGGTCCCCACCTTCTTGCAGGGAGGCTGGTTTGAGCCAGGCTCTTCTGGGGAGCACTGCAATCGGCAGTAGGTGCACTAGAGAGGTGGAGAGGTGTCACCACAAGCTGTCTTGTTGGTGGCATTCCACAGCCAGGTTTCTCCCTCACAAAAAATGAGAAAGAGTTTACAGCAAGTAAAGCCTTTGAAGGGAAACCACAGATATTGAGGAGGACTGTTTGCAGTCATCAGACTTGTGCCCTACTTTATGTCTACAAATGCAAAGCAAATGAGAGGTGATTTGGCAATGGTGTGAAGAGGCTGTCACTCTGAAACTCCAACCTTTCCCTCAGTTTGAGGCCATGCCATGCCTCCTATTTTACTTTCAAACAGCAAACCGGCAGAGAAATCCATGATGTAAGCTGGTAACTACACAAAATTAGCTCTAACCAACTGTGAATTTCTTTGTTCTTTCTATTTGCAGTCTCTCCTTTGCTGAAACATAAAACTGTACAAGTCAGCATATTTCACCACATTTAAAATTATAACAAGAGGGGCAAAAGCACAAAGAAAAATATCACTAATGCAAAAGATGAACAAAAATTCAGCCTAGGGACAATCATGACAGCAGAGTAATTTGGTATGCCTGAATTACTTTACTGCCATCTTTCATTTTCTAATTCTAGTCTAGCATTTTATACTCCAAAAAATATTTTAAAAATTGGAACCTCTTCCTACGGGTGAGACAAAAAAAACCAACCCCAGCACCCACACCAAAAACAACCCAACAACAACCCCAAACCCAACAAACAACCCATCGAACTAACTATTCTTTAAGCCGATTTATGGAATAAGATCTTTTTCTGCAAGCTTTAAATACCTCTCTGTGATTAATAGCAAAATAATCAGCATTTGCCAAATAAATCTGCACTAATCTAATCTAACGGCATTTAACCACTCTCCCGTGTTTCCCTATTGTTATACCCCTACGGAATGATTTTGCTAGCCCTCCCCTAAACCCATCACTTCTTCCTGTTCCTCCTGCATCTCAAAGGTATGCAAATGAATTTGTAACAGCTTTTCCCCCTCCTTTGACACATACACACTTTTTTTTTTTTTTTAAACAGGCTCGAAACAAACACACATGTATTTATTTACATTGTGATAGTCTCCAAAGGCTCCATCCAGCACTGCTATTAGAGCAAACAACCAATAAGGCAAAGCAAGTCCAGAGTTCAAGCAGCAGCAATCAATGCACTAAGCCCATACGCTGGCATGCAGGTACCCACTGCAAAACAGAGAAGTGTTCATTGGACTCCAGTGGCACTGTGAGGCATACTTGCTTCCTTCGCTAAACTGTTTGGTATTTGACTTATGGGAATCTAGTTCCTCTTAAGTAAGGTTTTTACCCTTTATATTATCATAAAAACTGTTTTCTCTCACTCCTGTCAATGTATATGAACTACTACAACCACTCGGCACAACCCTTCTTCCCAGTTAAACCTAATGAGTAGGTCGAACATTATTAGAACAAAGCCAGAAAACACACAGCCAAATGGGAATATGGTTTCTGGACTCAGATAAGATAACAAAAAGGTCACAGGCAGCATTTGCAAACGTAAGGGCAAACACAGGCCCCTACATCCATACTGGGACACACTAACCAAAGCCCCATCCCTCTTAGCAATCTTTTTCAGTTAAATAGGATCGTTTGAGTTAAATAAGATCTAACTTGGTTAAATCCTAAGCAACATACCTATGAAGCATTCTGCAAACCGTTAACAGCAGAGCACAGCACGTAGTTACACCAGGACTGCCCACCACAGGAAACTACAGGGCTGTCACTGTGGACTGAGATATACTTGTGTCCCCTTGTGACACAGTTACTCCAAGCAAGCACAGAAAAGGGTTCATTATTTGTCACTCTTGCCAGGGCTGCCTCTGGCAAAATATAGTGCAATAATCAGCCTGCACTGCTTACCTTGCTGTGCAAAGAGCATCCCTACATTGGTCTGAATAACCACAGAGTCACTTTTTGTCCCTGGTTGTGTGATACAGCATCTGAAAATGCATCACTTCGGGACAGAGAAACAGCAAGGCTGGCTCCAGCACAAAAGAGGACTGCTGCTCCTCATCTCCACATCATCACACTTGGCTGTAAAACGTGATGGTCAAAACAGCAAGAGCTGTCAAGGGTTAGTTTTTCCATGGGGTTTACCTAGTGGGAATCTTTAAGAAAATAAATCCAAGTTTCAGGTGTGGATGACAAACTGTGTCAGCGATGTTAGGCATGGGTCACCAAGATGCCCTTTCCACATTTAAAAGAATTTAAACTTGCACTTGTATTGGAAGAGGGAGAAGGTAGGAAATTTACAGCTGAAAATAGAGATAATTCATTCATTTTGGGCCCAGGAGATGTCTACCAGTTGAATACAAAGAACCTCTCCCCTTTTCTAATCAATCAAAACAGACATTTCTGAAAAAGCGGGCACCTCCAGATGTTCTTCCAAGCCACCTGCAAATATCCAAGTGTATTTAGGCTGAGCTTTAACCAGACGGTTGGCAGAGAGAATCATCCTGCTCTTGCAATCAATCCACTGTGTGACCTTAAATAAATCACTTGCATATGATCACCACTAGAGAAGTAAGAAGTTTTCTGCTTCTCTTCTTTTCATGTATAGAGCCATTATGTGAAAACAGGCAAAAGACTGGCTGTTAGCCAGGGTGGGGGGAAGCGGATACTTCTTTATCTATAAGGAACCTTCACTTTCTAAGTTTTGGTAAGAGATTTTTAAATGAGATCACTGTACCACAAAAGACCATGACAAGTAAGTAAGAAAGAAGAATTTTCAGGTGGACTTTGCAGCAGTATTATTCCAAAATAATAAAAATATCTGAGAAAATATTGTGAGAAAAGTTTACATTAGCAAAAAGTAGCAATTGTCTTAGTTCAGAAAGAAGAGAAACAACCATCTAAGAGCTCTGCAGAAAAATGTTCCCCTCCCTTGCCTTTGAAGGTCACCTTTATTCTTGGGGATATTTTCCCTCTAGAGAGAGGATGGACAAACAAAAATGCATCACACGTGTTAATCTTCTGTACAGAACTAAGTTTCCCATGAGGTTACTTGGGTTTTCCTCCCACCTATCAGCTATTGATACTTATTTAGGCATCTAGAAACAAGTTGTTGTATATCTTAGAGTGTGGATGTGTCTATAACCTGATCTGGCCACTAAAAGATGACTGGCTGTAGAGCTGCTCTTCAGAACTGCGGTTTGAAATAGGCAGCACGAAGGATGGATCAAAACTCCCCGGGTGAAGCTCAAGGTACAGTTGAATGGTAAAAAGAAAGTGGATTTTCCGAGGAGGCCCCTTTCCTCACACCCCCAGCACTGTGCTCCCCAGGTGCTGTGCTCATGCCCTATAGATACGCATGAGCTGCAGTACAAAGCACAGTTGGCAGCTAATTTGGATTTAGCCATTTCACATTTGCAAGTCAGGGATTCAAAGCCAAATACCGGGCCCCCTCCTACTTCCCTACACAGAAACAATTTAAAACAGATCTAACACCTATGTAGTACTGATTTGGCTATCTTCAAAATCCCCATTGTTGTGTTTAAAGAGCATATCCTCCTAGAATAGCCTCCTTTTGATAAACAACTCCTTCTGCATGTCAGCCAAACAACAGTTTTGGTCTTTATCACAAGTGGACCAGCAGCAGAAACAGTGTGTGGTGAAGCGGGGGAGGAGGGGGTTTTAGCTGAAAATAGAGTTCATCGTCAGCTGGACTTTAGACTCAGGTTTTTAAATAGGTTTTGGAATGTGGATACGAAGCAGTTAAAAGGACCCTACCTCCAGCCCTGAAAGGAAGAAACAGCTATTCACACGCTTAAAAGCAGAGTAAGGCCTCAGGTAATGGGGTCAGCTGTGTGTTGTGCACAAAAGTTTCTTGTATAAGGTCAAAATACATAGTTAAACAAATAATGGATTCCTCAGGAGGCAAAAAACCTTTCATAAATAAAAACACACAACTCCAGAGAACATGGTTTTTAAAAAGTTTTAAAATTATTAAATGTAAATGCATTTTTAAAAAATAATATATAATTTTTTAAAGTTCTGTAGGGCAGTGACTTATGTGCCTTTTACATAGTTTGTAGGAAATAAATAGAGCTGCTACAAATTGCTGGGGTTTTAATATATAATTTAATTTTTTTTACACATTCCAAGTATGCACTTGTGGAATTTGACCATTTCTGAAGTGTTTATTTTATGAAAAACATTAACTCTTTCCAGTAAAATATCACTGGCATGAATCTATAATGACACTACGTAGTATGGTTATTTCAAATATCCCCTCAGCACAGCTGAAAAAAGTTTATGTTACTTCTTAGGGTTAGATGGCATATGAGTGCGATAAACACTCTAAAACCTGCCACAAGAAACACCTTGGTTTGTGCGCTCCATTAAAAGCAAGCCACCCTAAGATAGCTAGCACGACTGACTCTGGAAATCAGCAGCACGTGCAGGAAGCAGTCAAATGGAGAAACCATACACCCAGAGACAAAAAGGGATACCCAAGGTAAAATACAGGCTTCATGCCATTTATAGGCTAGCTTCTGTAAACCATGTAACTCTTGCAATATCCCTGTGCGTCGCTAACTGTCAAATGTTCCTACAGTTAGAGGAGAGGCGGTATTTCTATCCTATTCTCATGTTGAAAAAAAATGCTCTTAGGTCCACAAGCCAGGGCAGCCACATCACTTTGTTCTAAAATGTTTGCTGAAAAGCCGTAAGTGGCCTAAACACCACAAACTTCAACATCTTCAGCAGTGCTATCTCCTGTCAGGGCTAACTGACAGCACACCCGGGCGGTGGGGTGACCCCAGCTCGCACAAACAGGCAAGGCCTCGGATAAGAGGATTGAATTTGGAAAACACTGGCGGTCGTGCTGCCTGGTTTCTAGGTTTCCCACAGATAGAGCATCTGGGCAACGTTAACTGTGGCATCCTGTAAACACTGGCTGGATGATAGTAGGCAACAAAGAGACCCTGTAAGACTGTTTTCCTCTGTTTCGGTGGTAATCAGATGGCATAGCCAAATGTTGTGCCTGTGGAAATGAGTTCTGGAAGTAGTTAAAGAAGTGTTTACAGCACAGTCTGCAACAGATAAGGCGACAAGATGCTCTTCAAAAGTCAGGGAAACCTATCTGAGAACAGTTGTGGGGTTTGTTTTTTTTTTTTCTCCTGAGCACCAGATACCTCATACCTAACTTCAGCCAGGGAATTGAACCGGCTTTTCAGCAGTTTTCCAGTGTCAGGGGCTAGTAACACAGGGTAAAGTCTTAGTCTGCTAACATCATATGGGAAAGCTCCCCACCAGTCAAAGAGATGACAGAAGTTCTCAAAACATCTTAAATATAAGGCAGGAAACTTTTCAGGTTTTGCCATTACTATTTAAATGGTCCAAGTAGCCTATACGTGCATATATGCAAAACATCAAACAAGAAAACCTTGAATATAATTGTTGTGCAGTTCATAGTAAGGAAACTGTTGGTTTTCTTTTTACTAATGAACATCTTTATTTTTAATGAACATCTTGATTTTCCTGCATCTTGGTAGCAAACGTAAAATACTGCCTCAACTGTCTTTCCTAAAGGAATACAATTCCATCTGTTTCAGGCTCCGTACTGAAAAATTAGTGTCAGCAAGGATTCGCAGTGCCTGACTGCTCTTCCTCCCGTTTAACTTCCTTGTAGCAACCACAGTAGTTGCTGCTGCAGAACAACGACTGGTTTAAGTCCATTTTGGATCGCCTTTGCTGCAGTTTGGTGTCTGAATGGATGAAGATGACTCCTTTATACGACCAGCCTCCAGAAGTTCTACCTGGACTGCTGATGATTACTCACCCACAATATAAGCAACCTAATTTATGCCACTCAGTGAAAATTCCATAACTTATAAAAAAGAAGCATTAAAGGAAAGTAAGTGGCTCTTAAAAATACAGCAATTGTTTCTGCTTGTAAACATCTAGAAAATGGCTATTATAAATGAGGACTATTGGCATTTTATGTTCATCTCAGATTCAACTGCAAAAAAAAAAAAAGAGATACAAGCTATCTACTTTTGTGGAGACTTTTAGTTTCCACCAGTTTGGGTTTTTTGTCTGGTGGTTTTGTTTTGGGTTGGTTTTTTTGGTTTTTTTTTTTTTTTGAAGCTGAAATAACCTACATTCATGTAAAGCATATGGTTGTTTGCCACGTAAAGAGAGATAAATGCTTTCCATCTTTTAAAGTCAGCTAGAACTGGAAGGAACTTAGAAACAAAAAAAGAAAAAAACACATTAGATTTCTTTTTAAGGAAAAATAATGGATTTACCTAGTAAAGATTTAAATTTAAGTACTTTGAGCAACATTGCTGGAGAAAAAAGTCCATGCATTCATGCTGTCATGCCGCAGACAGAAAAACATCCATGTAGCAGTTATGTGCAGATATATCACTGAGGAAAACCAGTACTGTGTTACAGGATTAGACAGAGAGTTGAAAATTAGCTACAAACTAAAGGTGAAGAGGAACAGATACCAATTTTGGACCTAGGGGCTCTGACAGCATGCTTTACATATTCAAAATACAAGCTCAGGATCACCGAGATTGCTGTGAAGGGAATCTAGGTTCCTTTCAATGACACAGAACAACTCCTTTCAAGAAATCAAGTCATACTGCAGAAACGTGGAGGCCCGTCACATGACCGGGGGGTGGGGGGGGGGTGGGGGCGGAGGGAGGGGGCAGGAGGGGAGGTGCGGAGGGAGGGATGTGGGGTGTTACAGAAGTCCCCTGTTCTACATGCTCCTTCGTGCAGCTTCCACAAAATAAACATTTTTCTCCCACTTTCCCTTACTTTTCTTCTTAAGGAATTTGCAAATGCTTATGAAAAGAAAACCGCGACGAGATTGCATCTGGTTTGTCTACGGCGCCGTTTGTTGCTATAGGGAGACGACTTGGAAAAGGTGATGAGTGGTAAGTTGGTGAATGATATTAATAGAGAAACAATGGACAAACTGCTCTCGATGTTGTGGTTAACCCTTTAGCATTCACATTCTGGTTTCTCTGTCTTCTTTGGGAGGCCCATACATAGGACAGCAATTACATCTCCCCAGCACAAGCTGGTAGTTGTTTTCCCCTCCAAAATGTTAGCATGTTTCTCCTTTTCATTTCCATGAGTACAGCATATGTGAAAACATTTCTCGACGGAGGGGAGGAAACAACCCACTGAAATGTTCTTTTTCCCCCTTCTTTGGGTTCTTTAAGCAGAACTGAACATTTCAGACTCAAAAAGAATTATTTGTACCTTCAGCACGGGTCAAACACGGTCTTAAGTGGAGAATGCGCAGATTTAAAGGAAAACTCCACTCCTGATACCCAGGGAACTGAAACATGCAAACCACCAGGTACTTACTGTAAAGATACAACTTCGTTGAATCCAAAGAACAGCCCTTCAAGGGTCTTTAATAAAGAAAAAAAGGCCACATAGAAATGATTCGAAGTTTCCCAATGAGCACATCAATTTACTTAATTAAATATTGCTTTCAAAGTTTCAGTCACAATAGCTCTTGTCCCTTGCCAGTTGCAGTAAGAAAGATACATTGAACAAGGATGTCAGCTGAATACTAGCATTGATGTTAATGCCAACTGTCCAGAGCCTTGCCAAGTCGCTGACGTTTAGAGTGAGGACTCCCTCGTTTTCAGCTCTTTTTAAGGCTTTGTCAAAGTACTGAAATACTAGGAGCCCATTTTTGTGCATTTTGCAGACACATACAAGATCTTATACTTTAAAACAAGACAAGTGCCATCTACCATGCTGAGGTTTTTTTTAATGGAAAGCCTCTGTGTCACAAGTTATTTTTATTTTAATTGATGACTACCAGATTTTGATCCCACATTGTGTTTCACTAGATTTAAGTTCACTTTGCAAGTGCACTCCTATTTTAATTCAGATTAAAAAAAAAAACTTCCCTTCCAAAAAATGCCAGTCATTCTCTGAAAATTACTCTCCCACAATCAGATTACTAGAGTGTGACACCTACATATTTTTCTTGCTTTCTCATTTTTATACAGGACATGGAAACTCAGTTGCATTCCATTCAGAAGATCTCTGTAGTTTTGCCGCCTAAATAAACTCCAGCCTACTGATTTTCAGTAGAAGAAAGAGTTGTTTCCCCCAAAAGCTACATTTCTAAGTAAGGGAAGAGTCATAGAATCATAGAATGGTCTCCAAGAACAAAACCGCTTTTGAGCAATAGTGTCACTCTGCACCCCGCCACTTCTTTTCCATTGTCATTGATAGAGACATAAAAAGCAGTAATAAGATTTGGACAGAGACACTGGAGGCAACATGTGATGTACACACCTATAGAACCTGTTCGGTTACCAGCAGGCTTAATATCGACTTAGATTCCTCTGAAACAGAAATTGCATCAATGACACTTCTTGCAAGTGGGTTCTTCAGCCCAGACTCTAGGTGGGGCTGTCTTGGTCCGTGTGGCTTTTAAGGTGAGATGCATAGTCGCTGATGTTGCCTAATCACTCTCTTTCTTGTCATCTTAATTCCAGAGGCAAATGCATTTTAACTGAGACACACTGGCAACATGCAGTTAAGACTCACATCTTCTCAAAGTTAAGTGAATGGAATTTTGACATCCTCAAAATCTGCTTTTGCACTGTCATTCTGTCCAAATTATATACAGTCTCTATAGGGAGCATACAAAAGGTACAAAACCTTGCCCTTTATAAAAGTTATATTTTAGGACTCCTCCTTTATTTCTTTAAGACATCTTCAGTTAATCGTACTTGAATGCCTAATTTCAGACAAGTGAGCTTATTATTTGCTTAAGCATAAAGCATATTATTTTATATCATAAAGCCTAATTTGTATTTGGAAATTTTTATTTTTGGATACATCACTTGTAATTAATTGAACAAAGGTTCTCTTTAAAGAGGAGTGACCTCCTATAATAACCCAACATTTTTACAAGGGAGTTAAAAAAGCCCCACATCTAGTCCTGAATTCCTGTGACACACACATAGATTTTCAAAAAAATCTTTGTACTCATCTGAAGCAGTAGCTTATCCTCAGAGCTTTATTATCTGCCTTGGAGTTAGTCTCTTAATCAGACTCAGAGACTTGGATTCCAAATGTTTAATCTAAATGCCATCTCAGGATTGGAACACACACCACTGTGGTACAGAGCCATGGGAGGGGAGGGAGGTAGAAATCTGAACCGTCACTCTTCAGACCTATTGTCGTCAGAGGAACAGAGGGTGTTGAACACCTAATAAGCCTGGGTTCTGCATTTTAATTTAATTACAGCTGTAATTTTACTCAGAAAACGAAAAACAATGACTGAATATCTTCTTCATGATTCCCTGGTGCATAAATTGCACGTTGCATGTTCTCTCCATTGCTTTGTCCAGGCCTCCAAAGCCTTAGAGAGACTGTTGCACCATTTCTTGAGGCATTTGTCCCAAAGTTTCAATGGCAAACCAAACAAGAGGCAAAGAATAAAAGGGACTATAACAGCAGAGGGTGAATCTCTCTGTTGTGTAACATCACAGCTTGAAATTATAATGAAATTAGTCATACAGAAAAAAGCAAACTTATAAATCATATTACATATAAAAAGTGGATTAATGAGCCGGTTTTAAGCAACTTGCTTCATGACATTTTGCCTACAGAACTAAACAGGCTGGATGAACAAACATGTGAATGACAGACCAAGTGTTAAGTCTTTCAGTTTACAGGTGTGAGCTTGGTGCCTTCAGCATTACAAGCATCACCTGATAGGTGTACTGGGCTCTCTTTGCTGCTCCACTTTCACCACTTTCCCCACAATGATGGCTAACATCAGACTGATACATTATTTTACAAGAAACAGAAATGATTCTCATCCAGATGGCCCAGCTAACATACCCAGTGCTCAAATCATTATTTTGCATCTAGAGTTCCTTCTATTTTTATTTCTAACAACTATGAGACCATAAAACCATCTCAATATTTTTCTTTTATTAAGAAAAGTCTTTCCATAAGTGATCAAATCTGGTTTTTTTCCCCCAAGATCCAAACACAGTCAACAGATCCTAATAATTGGCATTGCACCATTTAATCAGCCTTGGACAACTACTGCACCCTGAAATAAAGACTAACAGCATCTATTCAGTATAGTGCAAGTGATCACTATTACTTAAGAGTCTTTGATGTGCTCAAAACACTGTTCCTATGCAATGCAACTGTACTGTGTAACAGGCTGGAAGGCAGCAGCTATCTGCACAGTTGTGGAGAAAAGAAAAAGAATGTAGGGACTCAAGACAAAAACCCAGCTCACACAGAAAACACTACGTGCTCTTGAATGTTTACACAGAGCAGACAGGCCTTTTCTACTTTGCTGTTTTCAAGGACACATCAGAAGCCTCATGCCGCAGCAGAAGCCAGAATTTTCTTTTCTTTCAAAGGATAAAGGGCTGAATCAACCATTACTACAGGTCCTGCAATCCCAAGGAGCCTGCAGTTTTTCAAATCTAAACCTGAGAGGCTTTCAAGTAGCAGCAAGCATCTTCACACACGCACACACTTGAGAGGAAAAAAAAAAAAGGGGGGGGGGGCAGCTCTTTCAATATAAGTTGCTCTTGAGAGCTCTACATTGTGCAAGCTTTTTCATTCATCCTTCTTGTTTTTATCAAGCAAGGATGACTAATGTGCTATTGTAATGCACTTTTCTCAGAAATGTGGCCAACTGAGGCTGCTTCCACCGTAGTTCCATGGGTGTTTAACATTAAAAAAGAGTCCTCAGCCGGGCAATGGGTAAGTCATTACACCCCCCTTTAAAACAACAGGCCCCATACATAAACCATGCTCTCATGCAAATCTGACCTACATAATGTTGGAATCTTCCAATGTCAAGAAGATTTCACAAGTAATCCCGTGTGTCCCATAGCTGTAAAACTGCTGTTACTTTAGCACCACAGGAAGCACCACATTTGCCTCAAACAGCTTATAGTGGCATGCTTCAACCCTCTTGCTGCCCCTTCCAGCTTCTTACAGTTTGGCCAGGAAGTTTAGATGGAACAAATGTCTTTGGAACCACTCATCCTATGCCAAGAAATGCTCTCCCAGCTCAGTCTACACGCACTTTAACCACCTGGGAAGGACTGTAACAACTCTTGTGGGGAGGGGAGGGGGAGAAAAGGAATACTCCAGACTGTATATGAGATCAACATGAAACCACTGACTTAATCCAGGCCTCATCCCTGATGAATATTCAGTTTAGGTCCTAAGATACAAAGACAAAATGGCACCCCAGAGCACAAGCGATAAGGAAGATAGTAGTGTTTTGTTGTGAGAACACCTCAAATCACTCCTCGAAAAACAGATTCTCAAGCAAATTACACCACATTGCTGACATCATACACCATGGCCAGAGTATTTTAGATCGACTCCACTCCAACACTTTTACTGAATTTAAATGCTTCATTTTTGAACAAGGCTTTGATGGCTCTTAACTGAAACCTGTCAACTCTTTGACAGAAAATCCTAACAGGTTGCAAATTTAAAACTTTTTCAGCCCAGAACAACGACTCTTCCAGACCATGATGACATCAAAACATACATTCTTACCTACTAATGGCCATTTCCTGTTTCAAGACCTATACTTTTTCACCCCTTCTTGCCAAACGAATCCTTGCCTTTCCATTCCTTTTGCAGAAGACTTGCGCTTTTAAACTCAGCTCTAAAGCTGGGCACTCCTACTTTTGACTGTGATATTCACATGGGTTTACAGTTATCTGCACAAAAAGGTTATTAAAGGAGCATTTTTGAATAACAGCACTAGTTATTTGTAAATACATTGCTCAGCCACAATAAATACAAGCACTTCATCTCTTCATGGAAAGCTTACACTGATTTGTGCCTCATTACAGTAAAAATCCTTCCAGCATGCTTAAAATCACAAACACTCTGAATGATGATAAGAAATAAAATTTCCTTACCCTAATCAAAGGGATTAAATGCTTCCCTTAGTCATGTTATTAAACAACACAATGCCTCCACCTTATAAGGATGCCTTACAAATCTCCTTACAGTAACAAAAGGAATAAAAATGCTAAATTAGATTAAATTGACTACTCTCTTGGGCCCAAGTCAGCCATATCTGAGAACTGAGAATGTGTCACACGATAAATGTTTTTAAAAGTTGACAGTCTTCAAAACATTTAGCAAGTAGATGTGCTGCTCAGAAAATTCGTATCGATTCTGAAGTATCTTTTAAGCAACACAAATAAAAGCTTGAACTTAATTTGAAACATGGAATTCTTTCCTCCATTCTAGGAATTTTCATGATATTTCGCACTTACCTCAAAACAACATGCTTTCTGACCTCAGTGAAAATTCTTCACATTGGAAACAAGACTATGAGCAATAGAATCCCCAGGACATATCAAGGGAGGAAATTTTAGCACCAGGAGGAGCTTTATTCAAGTTATTCAGGCTTGAAAAGAATAAATTTATAGTAAGATCCTCCTCAGTAGTACACAACCATGTAATGCATTTCTCTGACACACATTTTATACTAATTCCTTGCTGCAAAAAAACATAACCAGAAATACTTAATTTTGAGGCTTTTTTTTTCTTCTGCTCTGACTTTCACCTAACAGTTCTGATTTGAAGAAAGGTGACAATAAGGAATATAGAAATTAGTAACTCCTATGGGTCTACCTTTGTATTTCACATACTTCTCTCGTGGCAACATGGGGAAGGTTATGGACAAATTATTTAATAATGATCTTAACTAACAAGACTATAAAAGTCTGAAAAAGTTTTTACCATCCTTGGCGAACAAACACACAACTGCTCCCTTCATGGTAACGCTGGTCTGAAAGAGAATGTCATTACTGAGAAAAAAAACAGAACCTAAACCTGTCTGCTTTATTTCCCCATATTATGTCATTAAACAGAATGAAATAATCCCTCTCATGAAGTTTATTTGACAAACAGTTCTAAGTACTGCAGGTGAAAAGGTACACATTGCGTTCAGCCTGCACACACAGAGTCCCGTCTTCCCGCGCCCCCCCCCCCCCCAAATAAGCTAATTGTCTTGTTTTTTCTTTTCCATGACTGACTTGGTGCACAGCAATTTTCTAAGCTCTTGTTAACAATAGTAGACAGGAAGAGTACAGTTCAACCTAGTTTATGTTTAGGAAGAGGAGCACAGACTTCCCACAATTACTCCTTGAATACAGCATCGAGCCAAAGGAGCAGCAGGGGAAACAATGGAAGGCTTCCATGTGCGTAAGAATATTGTTTCTCTCCTTTGAAGAGCTTGTCATTAGACAATCCCACAACATAAAGGAGACGTTAGGAGAAAAGAAAAACACTGATCTGTATCTGGTGAATAAAAGCAAGATTACAGAACTGTTGTGCCACATTTATCACCATGGAGTAATTTCTCTCAAAGAGTTCCTAGCTGTTTCCAGAGACAAATTTGGGCAGTGAATCGGAAAAGTGGAAAGATTCACTTAAAGGAAATTCCCTAAGCTTTTCTTGAACTGGTCTCAGCACTTGTGAACCCCCTTAACAGTTTTGTTCAGTAGTCCATCCACCAAACCTACCCTTGCTGGAGGAGTTGGACTTAATGATCCTTATGGGTCCCTTCCAACTCAGTACATTCTATGATTCTATACCAAGACCCATCTTCTACCACACCACTGAACTGAACGAGTAGCAGGGAAAGGGCTAAGGCCCTTTCCTCAAAGGTGGGCAAGTAGATCAGCCCAGCTGCACTCCTGAGGCACAGCACCCAGCAACATTTGCCCTCTCAGCCACAATACAGAATCCTAGGAGAAAAAAAAATCTGAGAGAATTTACATTTCCCAGACAGGTATTTAACATGTTACCTTTATGTTGTGTATTGTTATTGGGACTATCATCATGAAGTACACCACGTGTACCCAAGATGAGGAAGAGCAAAAGAGAGAGAATGAACGGATGAAAGGTGCTCTTCAATTAACATACAGGAATTTGGGAGAGTTGGGCTAATTTCTGTATTTCTTACATACTTCCTGCATGACCGCAGATCACATGTGATCTAATAACTTTTCCTTTTTCTGCATAATTAGATTGCGTAGCAAGAATACGAGCTCTTGTACATTAGTATCAGCTTTTCAGGGAATGGGAAGAATAAGGAAGCATGTTTTAACTCCCTTGCTTTAGGTTGAAACGTGCTTCTAAAATTTTATTCCATGTGTTACACATGCAATCAAATCTGATTCCAGCTAACACAAAAAAGCCATGCAATCTAGCATACACAACCTCTGTTAAGTAAAGCACACAAACAAGAACATTGTCCTTCTAAAGCAATGTATCTGTTCTTTTGCTGTATTTCCCACCCAAAGAGATAATTCGTTTTATGGAACCAGAGCACTAACGAAAACCAATATATTGACTTGTAAGATGCAAGCCCAAACAAATTGCATAACAGAGCGTGGAGTTAAGTGGTGATGACGCACAACGCGGAAAGGGACAGGTCATAACACACAAATACACACATACACAGGGGCTGGAAGTTAACTGTCAAACATTTAAGATGTTTGTTCTTTCTTTACATTTTTGGACTTTGGACCTAAGCGCTTTGATGTTTATTAGTTTATTACCAGTTATAAAATTAACTAATCAGTCTGCAACAGTTGGGATCTGTTATTTTAAGCAATCTTCCTGAGAAGCACAAACAGAAAATCCAAACTCCGTGACTGAAGTGCAATAGCATTGCATGTAAATAAGCATAGAGACTTATCCGTGTGACAAACCACTATGTTTGTACCAAAGTATGTCAGGTAGCCAGGTTGTCCTCGCTTACAGCATGTAACAACTGGGGCCTATTGGGATTCCTCCAGCAGTAAGGCTGAGTGAACACGTTGGAAGGAGAAGAGATCCTGATAGGGAGGTAGGCACGTCTAAGTTGATTAGTGGTGAATGACCAATATATGGTTAATACACTCCAGACTCTCTGGCCTTTTGATATTGATTGTAAGAATGAAGGCATCTATTTGTGTGTTTAAAATTGCAATAAAAGCCCTAATTTAGAGTTGCTTCTTTCAACACTTTGAAGAACAGAAGGCTGAAAGGTTCAAAGTAACCAGCTTCTCTTCCAGAGAGCCAAGGTTAAGCAAATAAACTTCCTCAAGTCTCAATAAACTACTATCAGCAATAAAACCAACAACCATATAATGATAAATACGGCAGCATAAAAGCAAGCTGGATAAAGAAACTGTAAAAGCTTATCAGACCGAAGGGAGGAAAACAATACCTGGTCAATATCAGTTCTGATCCACAACAGAAACCTTCATCCATTGCTTTTCATTCCTTGTCCTGTAGCCTATAGAAGGTATGCATAATTTGTATGTTACAGATATATATAGAGAACAGAGATGTATACGGATGTATAGAGGGTTACAGAGATAATATAACAACTGATACCAAGCCAAAGTGCAGAAAACAAAGACTTGTGTTTAAAAGGTGGAAGGTTCAGACATGATGATAGTATGACACTATCAGCACCAACAGCACTTTTCTTTCCAAGGGCACTCTCCAGAAAGTATCTCAAAAACTGTCATTGACACTAATGTATGAACCAGTGATGCAGGCAAATATTACAGCTCCTCTTTATAGCTTTACTTTAGTGAGGAAGAGCGAGCATCTCAGAAGTAAGCCAAGGGAAAAAAAAAAATCTAGGATCTCTTGAATCCCAAAGCTTCGGTTGTCCTTCCCTGGTGATGTAGAGATCTGAATCTGAAAGGAAAAGGAAACATTTTGAGACCTACCCATAATAGGCTGTGCTGAGAGAAGCAGCTGAAGCAGAACGGGAAAGCTGCCCAGGAGATATCAATATAAACACAGCTAGCCAGGGCTTATCTGAGGGAGAGGAAAAGCTGCATAATGCTTTAGAACCTCGAGTCTCCCAGCACATCCATGCAGACATAAGCCACTTCTGCAGAGACACACACTCAGATGAAAATGCTGACATAGCAAGAGACACACTACCACTACACCGCTTTCTGTGTGAGTATGGGCAGTAACCATGCTAGATGACCCCACTACAGCCAGGGAAGAAAAAGAAACAGAACACAAAGCTCAAGCCCTCTTTCCTGTGTAGACAGGACTTTGCAAGCAGTGAAAGGTCTCAACACAAAGTCCAGGCTCAGGCCTCATCTCACCAGATTTTGGAGACCTCTCACACAGGTGGTTTTATCCTTTTATGTCATCATTTATTCTGGAAAGGGGTCAGGAGAAGGGGGAATGGTTCCTAGATGTCTTTAAAATTGTGTACATAATTTGTTCAGACTTGCTGACATTTCCCGTGCAGTCTTGCGTACTGACCTCTACCCACTGAGGATTTTAAAGTTGTTTAATTGCCAAGAGACACTTGAACAGTGACGAAGAGCCTATAATCCTCAATATTGACTGAAACACGAAAAGCCAAATGCATTACTGGGTTACAAAATGTGTCATTCTGCAACTTTATAGAGGCTTCTTTCTTTCAGAAACTGGCAGAAGTCACTGGGATGATGGCATGCACTTGGTTCCCCATTACTCCAAGAGTTAATCATTAGACCATTACCAGTAATGCTCAAAATTCTGAGAACATCAAGAGTGAGCATGTTCTGTCAAAGGTCTGGGAAAGACATAAGGCAAAGTCCAAACCCCATCAGCACAGGGAGATGAAAAATGCTAGTCCGTTTGTTCCAACTCAGATGCCCTCCAGACATACAAAGCAATTTCTAATTTGCTTGAGAATGTACTTTAAGTTTCATTTTAATAGGTGCTAAGTACATGCAAACAGAAATACCATAATTAAGATGATCAATCTGCAAGGAGGAAAGCACATAAAAAGAGCGTTCATACTTAAAAAGGTTAAGTAATCGTAACAGTAATTATTAATTGCATTATAATTATCATGTAATAGATCTCTGGCTATTCTTTTGCAAGGAGGTTAAAATAATTTCCAGGTACCACATTAAGTTATGCAACAGAAAGGCATTCCTGAAACAGCTTTTGAGCATCAAAAGCATTTCTTTCCACAGAATATCAAAAGTCCAAACAAGCATTTGACTGTCTTGCTAAGATGCATTACAACTGAACGTTAACAAATCTGGAGAAGAGGAAATACTAGGTAATGAAGATTTTCATTATTTGGAGTTTCACTGTGATTATATAGGAAACTAAATTTATATATTTTACATATATAAAGTTATGTTTAATATTAAATAATTATCTATAAATATATGCGTATGTACATATATCTATTTATTTTAATCTCTACAGTTTTTCTGTGATAGAAGTATTTTTTCCTGCCAGTTCTAGTGTCAAATACTCTCCAAGGCGGACACTGCAGTTGCTAGTTATAGATGGCTAACTAAGAACCAGATTTAAGAACTTGTTCAAAAGTCATTCCACGCCCACAGCAGCATGGAGAGCAAAGGCAGCCTCCGGCACTCCAGCTTGCCTTGCTTTCAAGGGGCAGAAGCTCGTAACGAAGTTTGCTGCAACGTGTCCAAGGCAGTGCACTTATGTCACGCTGACCCAGCATTGTGCAGTTGCCTGTGCACGCAAAGAGCAGTTGGGCCCTTTGTCCAGCAGGGCTGGAGGGTGCGGGTTTGCACAGGGGCAGTAGCAGAGGTAAGCTGGTTTTCAGAGATAGCACCCTAAAGCGGAGTTAATCTGAGGAATGAGAGTATCATGCATGCTGCCTGTCTCTCACGTGGACTTTAAATCTCTTTTACACAGTGTGATGTCCTTACAAACGCGGCCTAGGTAGTTGCACTACTTTTCTGTCACTTTTCTGCAGCCTTGAAGCTCTGGGGATGTAGTGCTGCCTTTCAGAGGCCGGCTCTTCTGTGATGCCTCCAGGCAAATTGCAACCGGTGGGACGCATATGCAGTGTTAATGTTTCCTAAAAAACTGTGTTTCTACCCTATGCCGCTTATTTCTCTAAACTGAAAACTACCACACCACAAAGTTTGTGCATGTGTTCTTTTTAAATGACTAAACCCAGCTAATTTTGGAAGGTATGGAAAAGAAAAATAAATTCACTAGTAGCATGGGACTCATATTCCACATTTAAACAGTGCCAAACAATGAAGGCATTTTGTACATTTTATTTCATGAATTTGATCATGTTTAAATCCACTGGGAAATTTGCTTTAGTAGCTTAAAAACATGGATGGCTTAAAGACACTGGAGCGCTCCTCAGCTACACCCAGGAAGAGCTGTGACTTAAGTATTTGCTCAACTTCACGTATAAAGAAGAAACCAGGAAGTAATGTTTTTACATATTCTTCTGCAACTCCAGCTTTTTCTCTCATGAAGTCCTAAAACCACACAACATGCTTACATGACTGCCAAAAATTCAAACTATAAATAGATCTATAACCTTTTAGTTCAAATTGAAATATGGGATTCTTCTGAAAAGACAGAAAAGAAAATGGAAAATTTCTTATTCAAAAAATAAACAATGTCCCTTCTTCACAGGCATTGTAGCACATATGTTCAACAGTAACCAAATGTGATGTCAAAAAAAAAACCCAACCCTAAAAAAGAAAACACAGAGAATTATGATTTTGGGGTGAGGATATAAACAGCAGGAACAGATGAGCATTTAAAAATTAAGAGCCTATTATATTCAAATGAAACAAAGAATGAGGAGAGAAAATAATAGACTATAAAAATATATCTATCAGCAAAGTTGTTTCAGGACTGAATGTTTCCCCCGTGAGATTCTCAGGAAGCACCAGGCACCCTCCGGGTTTAAAGCTTTCATCCCTGGACTCTGAGCTATATTGGTTTCCTGTATAAAAGGAATCAGGACAAGAAGAAAACGTTTGACCGACTGCCCCAGCAATCATACAATGTTTTATACTTTGTGGAGCACTGCCTAACACAACAAAACCGAGTATTGTTACAGAGGACTCAAAGAGTCCAACCAATTATGTCCCTTCATGGGTATGGCTATACTCGCCTTTGATCACCAGTTCTAACTACCAGCAGTAAAGCAAACACAGATCTGCAGACAGCATCAATAAACCTTGCAGTGGGAGGGAACAGAGATACTCTGTACCCTGTTGGCTTTTTTTTTCCTGGGTTTTGTTTTTCTTATCCCTTCCCCAAATCCCCATCAAATTACCTACTGATTTTTGTTTCTCACAGGCAGACGTAAAGTAAGTGAAGAGTAGTTTTGCTCACTTTTTAAAGACAGTCACATAGCATCAAGCAGAAAATTTAATTTTTAAAAAAAAAAAGCACACTTCAGTAGAATTCTCTAACCAAGGCAAAATTCAGTCTGCTAGTTACTTGGAATTCACCTATGATTTTTATTAAACTCTGGTTTTACACATACACATGTGCACACAATACACATATTCGTGATCAGTTTGTAGGAACTCTTTTTGCTTTACCTCATTGTTTATTCACTGTGTTGACTCCTTCCTGAAGGCTCTCCTGCCAAACACTGCCAGAAAATTTGGAGTGTTTAGGCTATGTGTGCTGTTATTTCACTGTGATCTCACAGTAAGGATTTAATCAATTAAAAGGTTCCTGGATGAGCGCATGCTAACTACTGCACGGTAACTTGGACATTTTTTTTTGCCATGGCGTAGAAGTTCAACCTCCCATACACAAGAAGCACATAGTCTTTTCAAGCTCAGGGGCGCAGCTTCAGCATAAAAACCACAGTGGTTTTCATCAGGCAGAACAGACAGGTTTAAGGCAGAGATATGAACAAAGGATTAGGAAAGGCAGTCTGGTCCAGCAGTTAAGCCAAAGCCTGGGACCTAGAAATCCCAGCTCTTCCAGCACTGCCTAGGACACAGCCTGAGCTGCTGGTGTCAATGCACAAAGTCACATCGGGCTCGAGTCTCAAAACACGCAGGGCCTGAATTGCTTTGAAAACATTTAGAACCAGGCAAAGCACCTTTGAGGATCTGCGCCTTGTTTATTCTGCGCTGCAATAACTGGCCATATAACAAAAGATAAAATTTCCCCATCCCACCGAGTACTCACTGAATACCCACTGCAACATGGACACCTAGTGTACCTACTAAACTGAGGTGCTGTACTGCTTCAGAGACACAAAACCAAAAGTGAGGTTTCTTACCAGCCTCATGCTGCAATTCTAGTCTGAAAGAGGTATAGTCTAAGTAAAAACATGGGGTTGGAACTTTACAGACCTGTGAAGAATTAAATAAAACCCAATTCTGTCACCCTCGTGTCTGTGGTCAGATATTTCTTAATAACTGGTGGATGCTAACTGGGCTTTACGCCTGCTGTCTGCTTTGTCTGGCACATGATTCAGCTCCTGCCACTGCATAAAGCGCTCAATTTATTTAGCCATGTCTCCCTAACTGGAAGGGCTAGTCCTCCCTTCCCTTCCAGCTCTGCTGCTTTAAACACTTCCCAGTACATTTCACTTGGGAGAAGCGCTGCTCCCATGGCTGGCTGGCAGGAACCCCGTCTCTCATGTGTAAATAAAGGCAAGACAATACTTTTTTAACCATATGCCCCAGAAAATGAGAATCTCTTAAAAAATTTTCCGTGTTCTCTGCAGGTAAAAATTTACATGCTATTATTTAAAGAACTCTTAACAACCGCCAATCCAAAATGTACTGTGGGAGAATCTGGAACAAAGGGAGATAAATCTTACCTGTAATGCACTAAAACAGGAACAACGTGACTACTTGGATTTAGCTTCCAATTTACTATAAACTTTGCTTATGTTCTTACCACATCTCCACAATACCACTGGTTCCTTTTGCACACGATCCAGACGATATGGCATTTTTCTCTCATCATGTGTCTATCTTATCTATTCAAAATACAATTTGGAGAACAACATTTCTTTTGCTGGGAGTACCAACAGCCCCTAGCACAAGAATTACTGTAACACAGCCACCGCTTTTTCACTTTAGTAGCACTACTTACATCTGGATGGAGAAGTAGTACATGCCAAAGAGGTAGTAAAAGCCAAAACACATGGGTGATAGCCAAAAAGACAACTCAAGCTTTATCATTTACAATCTGTTAAACTCATGCCTTTCCGGTTTTATTTTTGTTTTTAAAAAGTCAGCATAACTTCTAAGCAAACCCCCATGAGAAAAGAAGAAACAAAGCACTGAGAAGTGTCAAAGAAAAATCAAGCATAGAGTGAATCATAACAAAAATTAAAGCCAAGCCCTTATGTAGAAATGGAGTAGGTAACTCAGTATCTATAGCAAGCAAAGCTGTATTTAAATAATTACAGCCCTATAATAAAATTGGAACACGGTAGATGTGTGAGAGAGACACAAGACGAAATTACATCTAATATGGTGAGTCATACTTACTCAGAAAATCTGGTTGCCACTGTACTAGTTGATGCCAGGCTGCATTTTATTCAAACCAATAAAATCTTTTGTGTGGTCTCTTGACCTCGCTAATTATCTAATTTACATTTAAGACAATAATGTTGCTTAGTAATTTTAAAAGGAAGTGTTCCCACCCTGGAGTGTTACCCCTGCATCTCCTCTGAAGAAACCTTAAACTGGAGAATGCTGCAAGTGAATGGGTGTTCACTCCAACCCACTTTGTAATTATCTCTCTTAATTGGTTGAGCTCTAGAGCGTTTAAGGCTTTACATATCAATTCTATCCAGCATGCTCAGAGAAGGCAAAATCTGGAGTTATCCTGATTTACTGACTTGCTTTGGAGGTTAGAGGAAAAGGAAAAGTCTCTCCTAAGCAGGCTCCAGGGTACTAGGATGCAACCCAAAAAGCAAAGACTCAACATCTTTTCACTGCCTTGCATTTAAAAGACCAAACCGATCTTGCTATTCTTATACAGAACTCAAACAGAAGTTGGGACCACTTCAGCCAGGCCTTGCTGTACTAGAAGCAGGAACTGGGCTGTGAGAAAAAGTATTATGCCTTGAAAATCATTCTATCCTTCCTATCCTACTAAGCAAAGGGTGCGGAAAATTCTAAGTGATCTTCAGAAGAAGATGACTTATCTTCTGCTGTGGCATGAATGGAGAACTTGGACAACAAACACACAGAGATAGAGCTGAAGTAAGTAGGCTGGTTTTTCAACTTATTTTCCTTCCAGTCACTGTAAAGAGTTGTGCCGAGTTTGCTTTTTATATATAATACAGCCGCTCCTATTCAGTCAGTGAGAGACCACAAGAGGTTCCTTGGTAAATATAGAACAGGTACAAAAACATCTCAGAATGAGGTAGACCCCCTAAACTCCATGTTTGGTGAGTATTACTGCACTGACAGGTAGTCTATCAGTTGAGAACAATTTCATCTGGAGCCTCTGTGTGTGCATACAAGCTGAAAGCAGAATCATAGAATTGCTTAGGTTGGAAAAGACCTTTAAGACCCACCAACTTTTTTGGGGGGAGAAATCCTAATTTCTACATAAGCTTTCTCAGATGGTTCCATGGTTTCTAACACATCAATAACCCTTGTGTCTTTGCTGCCATATGTATGTCTATTCCCTACCTCCACTGAGATGGCAGACTGAAGGACCTTGCCAGAAGATCATCCATCAAACATTGGCATGCGAGCCCCAGGCTTATCTCTAGCAAGACTGGTTTTACCCCTTTTCCCCTTCAAATCTAGTTTAAAGCTCTTTCAATGACCCCTGATAACTCATGTGCAAACATCCTTTTCCCTCTGAGACAGGTGCATCCTGTCTTCTGTCTCCAGCAGGTCTGGTGTTGTGTAGGCCAAACCATGATCAAAACCCCAAAATCCTGCTAGTGATGCTGGGTATTGATCTGCTGGCTCTTCCTGTTTCTTCTCTCATTTTTCCCTGCAACAGGTAGGATAGATGAGACCACACTTTTGATCTCTTAACTAGTAATCCCAAGGCCCTGAAGTCTCTCTTGATTGCCCTTAGATTTCTTGTTGGGACTTCATCACTGCCTCAGGCCACAGGGTACATCAGGAATTACCAGTATCAGTTTACACACTGTTCTGTCTCCTGTTTTGTCACTTTTTCTGGGTGCAAAGCCACCCACCTTGACTCTGTACCACAGTGCAGTGTCACAACACTTTACATCACCGCAACTTTGTGGAGAGATGTGTATAAATAAAACAGATAGGTTCTGCAGATCTGAGTTGATAAGGAGGGGAAAAAAAGATTTTACTGCTAGATATTTTTTGTGTGGAGATGTTTAACCTGGATCATTCAGCACAGCCCTACAAACAGCTGCATTAGCAGAACCAGAGAAGCAACAATCTGCAGTGTAGGAACAGCCACAAGCAGCAGGAATGGGAAGAGGGAATTTCTTAGTTTGTCTTGTGTCAAATTGAATTTATTTAACATCTAATTACATCCTTAGAGTTACCAAAGAACAGGGAAGGAAATAATTGTTAGTTTTTTAAGAAGAGGTCCAATACAAAGAATTTTATATTGCTTGTACTTACACAGGAAACAAGACTTGGACATACTGCATTCACCTTCTAGTTCTGTTGATTTGAACTAAGGGAATTATCCCCTAAATGATTCCTGGGAGCCAGCTGATAAACCGATGAAATCCTCTCAAACTTTCCTCTCAATTACTGAAAGGTTCCCCATTTTTTCCCGAATGACTCTGCATTCATCTAGCAGTAAAAGACACCAAGACACCTGCAGCAGCTGATGCAACATGCCCCTCAACAGATGACACACGTTCAGATGTGACTGTGATCCTCAAGAAAAGAGGGTACAAAGTTAGGTTACAAAGTATACCAAGCCCCTGCTGATCTTGCCCCTGTCACCCGGGGTTGCTGTCCGGTAGTAGGGTGTACATATATCTGCTCCTCAGCTGTAGCTTACAGCCCTAGGTTACAACATAAAATAGGTGGTGGGTAAGTTAAAATGCTGGGCACTAGGCAGCAGTGGCTGAAAAGCTGATACACATAGACTTCTTACAAAACCTTTCACTACAGAGCAATGTTTCAGCAAGAGAGGTGTCCAGCAGCAGCTAAATCCAACAAAAAAAAAACTACCACAATTACCTCTGAATCAAGTCACAGAGATAAGCCCACAGCAACTTGGAGAATATTTCCTTCAGCTTGTAGCTTATAACCACAAACATACCTCAATTCAGAAGTACCAAGAGCAGATCATATCTGAGAGTGGGGACGCCTCCGCCTTTTTATAAAGGAGACCATGTAGTCCCTACCCTTATAGTTTTCCCCAATTAACAGCCCAGGTCATAAAAGGTTGGATCACCTGTCACAAAAAACGTAATATAGCTCATCTTACACTGTTATGAAAGTTATGAATGCCACCAAAAAGATAAATGAGAAACAACTACTCACCTTGGATACAAGAAATACGGAACATCCAGAATATTTTTAGGAAAATGCTATTAAAACAACAGTGGATAAGACAGAAATCCACCCCATTGAGATGTCACACAGTCATTTAAGACAGGAGTTTGTCAGTTCACACCCATAACTCCCTTTAGTAACTATTATGATCTACACCTACACTGCAAAAGTCCTGTTTCCCTGCAGCTGCAAGGACACACTGTGCAGAGCAGCATTATACATGCCATATTTCCCATGCCCTCTCCAGAGTCACTGTGGGACAGAAAACAGGGCAAAAGGGCCAAGACAGACTTTCAGAAGGAACAGCATAGCTCTTCTAACCAAGGCACATTTGTATTGGCAGTTGTGCTTGTGTGTCACACCTATGGAGACTACAAACATTGTGCCATTTTCTTTTGGAGCATACACAGGGCTAGGCAAAGTCGTGTTACTGTCATGATTGCAGCCTCCTGATATTACTGCAGGACAAGCACGGTGATATTAACAATTAGTCAGCAACTCAGATAAGACTTTCATAAAGTCCCCATCTAAATCACTGAGCTTGTATGCAGTATGTTTTCTGACACAGCCAGAGTCCTTCCCTCACCACCCCCACCCCACTCACACATGTGTTCCCACTCTCCCCCATGCACCAGCACAAACACTTACATGGCCTCCTGTGGAGCCAGTTCACAAGCCTCATCGCTTCTTTTGTGGGTTACTTTTGGGCTGAATCAGCTCTCTGAAACTGTGCAGCAATGTTACATAAGCATTGGTGCTGCTGCAGAAGAAGGGGCAGTCGTATATTACTGCAAATGGGAGATAATGAAAGGATGAGACTGATGGATACCCTGACCTGGGGCCTATCCTGAGTAGATATAATCCTTGACTAAAAGAGAAAGCTACGACCTTTGTGAACCAAAGGACTATTCTAGGCAACAGAATTGCATGTGACTGCCATCCTGAACACCTCTACAAAAATTCAGAAGATAGATCTGGCAGAATGATGCTGTGAAGAGACAGGCAGATCAGAGTGCCCCTATGGGCACATACTTGGCAGATTGTGGCAAAACCTCAGGTGTTTACAAAGACAACAGCAACTAACAGAAATTAACTGCTACTCACAGGACTCCTTCCAAACATCAAAGACTACATTTGGCCCCTAAAAATTACACATAGGTGAGTGTTCTCTGACAACCCCCTCATCTCATGAGCAACTCCTTCACATGAGGAACAGTGCCCATAGGGCCTAGGAGCAGGAGCCAGCTGGAAGCACTTGCTGTGCTGGTCAGAGGGTCACGGTACATACCAAACTGATCAGCAAGACACTAAGGGAACCCAGTTTCTCTCAGACACCTTTGGCAATTCATGTAACTGCCAAGAATGCCCCAGCCTCTAAATACAAGTCTCTTGTCTGTAAAGCCTTCCCATGGCCTTCACACACTAGTGTGAAAAAGAAAAAAAGGATGTTTTTTACTGATAATCTAAGCAGAGAGAGGCTTTCTATTTTTCAGATATACATAAATTTATTTGTTTTTCAAAATACACCTCAACAGAAATATCTATCAAAAGTACACAGAAAAAAAGAAAAAAAAAAGAAAAAAGCTGTAAATAATGCCCGGCCATGATTTATATATGCCAAAACACTTGGAGCTATTGAAGGAAAGGCTCCAAAGCAAGGAATTCTTTCTTCAAACAGGGCTAGGCCTAAGTAACGTCTCAATAGGTTAGAAAAATCTGCCCAAAACATTGCCAAAACAGCCCCATGATTAGAACAAGAGGGTGTGAATATGTCTCTTGAGGTAAAGGCTCATCTCCTTGCTCCAGGTAGTCTGTCTGAGCTGTTCCCACCAATGCACAGCAGGAAACATGAGGTTCATCAGGAATGCTCTGGAAATAGGGAACTAGCCCAGGTCAATGGCAGAGGGCTAGGACAGTTTTCTCTACAGCACCTCTGGAAATATCCACCGGTTAAACTTTAACCTAGCTTTCAATTCAAACTGATTTACATTTTTGTTTTTACTTGCTAGTGAGCTCACTCAAAGTGGTTTGTAAACCTGGGAGGATTCCCCAGCTGTCTTGGGCTCAGGCCCTTTTCTAGCAACAGTGACACAAGGCCCAGGGTTTTGCTGTCACTTGTATTTCAACAGCTATCAATCACAACAGTTCATATCACAGAAAGTGTTCCAAACAGTTAAAATATTCCCCCTCAAACCACTCAAGTTTAATTTCTCTCACAGAAAAAAAAATTTAAATAATTCAAAAAACATCAAAGAAACACTGATGTGTTTCTTCAAATCAAAACATTGTCAGATCAGACACTGGCACAAGTTCAGACTTAGCATTTGTGGGGCTAGATCAAAGCAGAAGCCCCAGACCTAAAACCCAAGGAATGAATGGGTCTGGATCTCCATGCTGTGTTTTTTGAAAACCAATGTCTTTCCTACCACGTACATTTCTTAAAGGTAATGGGTTAGATATTTCCTAACCTAAAAGGGGGTGCAGAAGCACAGCACTCCCAGGAATCACACTCAAGCTGAGCAGAGACCACCAAGACATGGAGCAATGAGGAAGGCATAAAATGAAGAAACGTAAAGAACTGATGAAGGCAAAGAACTAGAGGAAAACCTGTAAAAAAGTATTGCAATGCCCCAAAGCAGTTGCTGGAAGCCTCAGGCAAGCTGCTGTTGTGTTGGCCAGTAAGCAATATCCCATTTTACTACTTAAAATGACCATTTGAAGAGAGCTCCTACTCCTATAGCCCTGAGGAACCATCTCCTCTATAATCACTCTGAGAGTCACCCTCTCCCCTCTACCTCACGTGTGTAACATCAGCACAGTGCTACAAAATGTGGCACAGGGACAGCACTTGTGGAGGCCTGCCCCAGTATTTTTAATTGTGGTGTTTGTCTGAAGTTACTCAGAGCAGATTATAAATGTAGACACAAAAAAGCCTAGGGTAAAATCCTGGTCCTGTCACATTAATGGCACCCATTTTCAAAGTCTTGCTGGAGAATCATGCAGAAAAAAAACAGGAAATTGTTTCAGCCTATGGCCTCCAGATTCTTAGACCCTGGTAACCATAGGTAAGCAATACCCAGCAAAATATCAGGGAACTGAGACACTTAGGTCTACAAGCTGACCCGTGCCTCCACCAGAATGGTTGTAGGACTCTGAAAACGGTTGGCAACAACTGAGACTGCTGACAGTTGTCAGCTTCCTGCTGTCTCTTTTACCATCATTTGAACTGTGTTCCACTGCTGAAAATGCATGTAAATATCAGAGACCGAGGACCTCACAACAAAGTCAAAACCACATACTGGCGATGCCAAGCACTAGGAGTTACAACCAGCCAAGATGAACACAACCTGCCTCCCTCTCACAGGCTCAGGGACTCTCACCCCAGTGGGACCTGTGGATGCTTCTCCAGAGGCAACTGAATCAAGGACAATATTGAACCATCACTCCACTGTGGTCCTGCTTGCTTCAAGAATTTATTTCTTGTGTCAGGAAAAGTGGAGAAAGTTCTATTAATCTGTGTAGACTGGGGAAATAAACACCTTGATTTTCTCCTTTTTCTTATACTTCAGTCAGTCATGATTTGCTTTCCTCCTGTGGAAATTCTAGGGTACAGCCTAGACGGTGCTACAGAAAGCATGCAGGCCCAGGGGAAGGTAACTCTGAAGTGCTCTCTATTTAGTTTGCCTGAGATCAGACAAAACAGAAAGTGGAAATAAATGTGCAGAACAGAAAAGTAGAACATATAATTTCAACATCTGCAGAGAGATTTAAGGAAATGCTAAAGGGTTCCCATCCAGACTATCACTCTAAAGTCATAGAATCACAGAATGCTTTGGGTTGGAAGGGATCTCAAAGATCACGTAGTTCCAACCCCCCTGCCATGGGGATACCCTCCACTAGATCAGATTTCCCAAAGTCTCATCCAACCTGGCCTTAAACACTGCCAGGGATGGGGCTTCCACAACCTCTCTGGACAACTTGTTCCAGTGTCTCACCACTCTCATAGTAAAGAATTTCTTCCTAACATCTAACCTAAACCTACCACCTTTCAGCTTAAAGCCACTGCCCCTTGACCTATCACTACATGCCCTGGTGAACAGTCCCCCTCCCACTTTCCTGTAGGACCCCTGTAAGTATTGTAAGGCCACGATTAGGTCTCCCTAGAACCTTCTACAGGCTGAACAAGCCCAACTGTCTCAGCCTGTCTTCATAGGAAAGGTGTTGCAGCCACCCAATCATCCCTGTGGCCCTCCTCTGGACATGCTCCAACAGCTCTATGTCTTTCTTGTACTGGGGACCCAGAGCTGGACACAGTACTCCAGATGGAGTCTCACCAGAGCAGAGGGGCAGAATCATCTCCCTTGACCTGCTGACAACACTGTTCTTGATGCAGCCCGGGACACAGTTGGCCTTCTGAGCTGCTGGCATACACTGCTGGCTCACATTGAGCTTGTCATCAGTCTGCACCTTCTCCTCAGGGCTGCTCTCAATCCCTTCTCCACCCAGCCTGTAGTTGTGCTTGAGATTTTGTCAACCCACATGCAGGACCTTGCACTTGGCCTTGTTGAGCTTCATGCAATTTGCATGTGCCTATCCCTCCAGCCTGTCAAGGTCCCTCTGGATGGCATCCCTTCCCTCCAGCGTGTCAACCTCACCACACAGCTCAGTGTCAGCAAACTTGCTGAGGGTGCACTCTATCCTACTGTCCCTGTCACCAACAGATGTTGGACAATGACAGTCCCCATACTGACCCCTGAGGAGCACTGCTTGTCACAGTCCTCCCCATGGACATCAAGCTGTTGACCACAAACTTTTGAGTGCGACCATCCAGCCAGTTCTTTATCCACTGACTGGTCAATCCATTGAATCTGTCTCTCTAATTTAGAGACAAGGATGTCATGCTGGACAGTGTTGAATGCCTTGCACAAGTCCAGGAAGATGATGTCTGTCATCCTTCCCTTGTCCACCATCTCTGTTACTCCATCATAGAGAGCCACCAGATTTGTGAGGAACAATCTGCCCTGAGTGAAGTCATGTTGGCTGTCACTAATCACCTCCTTATTCTCCATGTGTCTGAGCATAGTCTCCAGGAGGATCTGCTCCATGATCTTGCCAGGCACAATGGTAAGACTGACTGGCCTGTAGTTCCCTGGGTCTTCCTTTTTCCCCTTTTTAAAAATGGTGGTTATATTTCCCTATTTCCAGTCAGCGGGAACTTCACCAGACTGCCAGGACCTTTCAAATATGATGGAGAGTGGCTTGGTCACTTCGTCTGACAGTTTCTTTAGGACACATGGATGCACATCATCAGGTCCCATGGACTTGCACACCCTCAGCTTTTTATTGTGTTCTTGAACCTGATCTCCTACAGTGGGAAGTTCCTCATACTCCCAATCCCTGCCTTTTCCTTCCATGACTTGGACACTGTGGCTAGAGCTCTTGCCAGTGAAGACTGAGGCAAAAAAGACATTGGGTACCCTCTCCAGCACCCTCAGCTTGTGTACATCCCACAGCCTGCCACAGTGAAGGCTGATACTATCCCCCTCCCCCTTTAAGCCTCTGCAACAATGCTGGAAAAAAAAGTTTCTGGATATTTGGAGAAAATATCAGCATATCACATGCATTTTACAGCAATTCTTTGTTAGGCCTATCTGCCAGACTCACATTGGGCTCTACATTCAGATTTTGTGGGCACTTCCAGTTCAACACAGATTTACTGAATTTCCAGCTTCAGGTCACATCAATCTTTTTAGGAAAGCTTAAGTGGTCAGGTAACTCAGCTTCATCAATCGCTTCACAAAGATACAAACATACCACAAGTTTGCAGCACATTTGCCTTACCCTGTAATGTCTGCAATCAAGGATGACCACAGAAAGCATGACAGGTATTTCCATCCAGCTGCTAAATTGGGACCATTTTGCTTATAGAAAATCTGCCAATTATTAAAATAACTTAATTCCAGGTGGTTAGTGGTGGATTTGGGTCAACAGAACGTTAGTACTGCTGTCCACACAAAACGTCATATCTTAGCCAAGAACATTTGAAAAAAAAATCTGGATGACATATGAGGAACACCTACAATTTTCTGTACATGATCTGATGAATGTATTGTTCCAGCTGATCTGAACTGTATCTTGCATTTGCAGATTTATTTCAAAGGGCATTTATAACTAAAGGAAGAAAAACCTGAAATAAGAGTCTTCATTTCCACAGAGTCATCCTCCTGTGAACAAAGGCTATGTTTTTTGAGGAAAGAAGAAATCACAATGCCAATACCAGCAACACGTGAAAGCTAACAGCCATCTTTGGTCAAAACAGAACTCTCACTAAGACTTGGTGAACTTGTCAAATGTATCTATACTGTGATCCTAGGTTTTCTGAAGCCACAGCAGGATTTGAGCAGCCACATAAATCCTGAAAAGTTGCTACAAATACCTGTATCAAGGCCAACTTTTTCTGATGTCTCTACCCTAAACACTTCAGTTAATTAAACCAATAAATGTTACCACTAAGTTGAAAGAATATTGGAGATGGGGTGGTTTATTAAAATGAACAAAAATGTATAGTTTTTAAGGGTTGTCCCTTGAAGTGTGACCAATGGAAGGACTGTTTCATTCCTTCGATATACCCTGGGCTGAGACACCTTTTTGTGATGAAGCAGCTCTGTGGAGAAGGACCAGGGAGTTCTGTTGGACAAAAAGCTCCTCATGGGCAAAACAGCCAACAGTATCCTGGGTGCATTATGAAGAGCATGACCAATAGGTTGAGGAAGGTTATCCTTCCCCTCTACTCTGCCCTGGTGAGGCTAGATCTGAAATACTGTGTTCAGTTCTGGGTTCCTCAAGTTTAAGACAGACAAGGAACTACTGGAGAGAGTCCAGCAGAGGTCAACAAAGATGATTAGGGGACTGGAGCATCTCTCATACAAGGAAAGGCTGACAGAGCTCAGTTTGTTTAGTCTGGAGAAGACAGAGGGGATCTGATTAATGTTTATAAATATGTAAAGATTGGCCACATCTAGATGAAGGCACCAGACTCTTCTCAGTGGTGCCCAATGACAGGAAAAGGGGCAATGGGCACAAACCGGAACACAAAAGTTCTGTATAAACATGAGAAAAAAACCCAACTTTACTCCAAGGGTAACAGGGCACCAGAGCAGGCTGCCCAGAGAGATTGTGGAGTCTCCTTCTCTGGAGATATTCAAGACCCGTCTGGACACAATCTTGTGCAAACTGCTCGAGCTGATCCTGCTTTAGCAGCAGGATTGGACTAGATGGTCTCCAGAGGTCCCTTCCAGCCCCTATCATTCTGTGATTCTGTGAATGTTCTGTTGCTGCTACCTGTTTGAGGTGTGATGCTGCCATATAATGCCCTCAACTGCTGTTTCACAGTCTTAGATGGCAAGTTAATACCAAGAGACCTGGTTTATTCGAGCAGAGTTAACCCTTGCCCACAGACTACCCCATCATAGTCATGCAGGACTGTACCAGAGCCTTTCCAAGGAAGGGCAGCAAGAGTCCTGCACCTCTCCGTGCAGCCAGCCTAGGGCTGAAGCACTTGGACCTCTTCTGCCAAAGACCACTCAGAGTTGCAAATGAAGCCCAGAGGTGTTGGAAGGCATATGGATAACATGAGATATAAGCTGGGAAGGGGTGAAGGGGCTATCCACATAATCACACATTCATCTGAACTTCCAGAATTCACTATCTACAAAACTTTACTACTTGAAAAACTGTTTGAACTTACATCATGAGCAAAGAAAACCTTCCAAGTAAAACAATAAGTTAATTTGTTAATTTTTATGTTTTGAACAAGAGGACAAAAAGACAAAAGAATGAAAGGTGAGGATTAAAGTTTAAGGGTAAAACCTCTAACCTTCCTTTACCAAAAAAGAAAAAACTTCACATCCTTCTTACTACTGATACTCATTAGAGACCTGATTGTTCAAACTCACTGAAGCTCTGAACATACTATGAAATGCAAACTTTCTCCTCCATACTTCAATAAATTAAGAACATAATTCTCTGCCCAAATTCTTGGGTGACCCTGTGAAGCAAAGGTCTCAGCCCTGACCTCCAACACAACTAAAAGGAACTTGGCTGATGTGAAACAGGGCTTCCAAAATGCTTGCCACATGAGCCTTAACAAAGCCATGATAAATGCTTTTCAGAACCAAAAAATAAATGAGAACCCTGGAGTCTCCCGAAAGTCCAGTCTAAGGAATTTAATCTATGATTAACAATTTTCCGTCACATTCTACAGACACAATGCTGCTTCTTCAGGACGATGGTGCTTTTGTGATGTTTGTTGGGAGACTGGGAATAAATCTCCCTTCATCTCAATCATGTTTCCCTCCACAGAGAATTCTGATACAATTGATACCTTTACAGTGCCAGTATGACTTGCAGCAGTGCATTCAGCAGTGTGGCAAATGTCTATCATGGGTGCTTTACTCTCCCTCTGAATGAATTTTGGAGCCCCGTGTATGCACCATAATCTCATGTTTTAGCTTACATACCATTGACTGTTTATGGTAATGATGGGCAATGGTGCAGCCTGTGCTACAAACAGTTCCCATATATTAGAGACCTGTCTTAAGACCCTCCTGGAGAAGCTACATGTCAGAGCAGAGTCACTCTCACAGTTAGTTCATCATTGCCAGAAGTAGCATGCCCAGTGCTCCAGCCCTGCCCTTTTTTCTCTCCATCCCAGTCACATTAATGCAGTCTTTCTGTTGCATCAAACTAATGTGCATCAGAGCTTTCACTGAGCTGATTCAGTTCATTAACCCAGGAGCAAACAATTCACTTTTTTGTCATGTTAGTTTTCTTCCAGGCCAGTGAGTTCAATTCGTTTCACTCAGGGCCTGACGAGCACTAGGCTTGCTGCCAGACAGGGTAGAAGAGCAATAAGATGAGGATGGGGCACCAAACATCCACAGTACAAAAAGAGACATGATCAGCTCGAACATGTCAGGAATATGACTCCAACGGAAGAAACCCCAACTTTGCAGCCAAGGTGTGAAACTGCCAGCTGCAACTCCCCCTCAAGCTCTCAGCAGTCTGTCACAGGCCCTTACTCCAGGCGAGCAAGGATCCTACAGCCAACAGGGAGACTCTGAATCTAACCTAACAGCTTACAGAAAGCCAGGGCAGAGTTAAGTTCAGTGCATTCATGACAGCTGCCCTTGGTGGAGCTTTCTGTGTTCCCCAATGGCTAACAGTTTAAAGACTGCTTGTATCAACTAGGCCTTTCATCACCTGCAACTCACTTGAGAAAAAACACAGGTGAGTGAGGAGTGACAAAGATAGTGGAAAGGCACAACACTTGCCATATTCTTAATCCTAAAGGCCTCCCTCTTTCTATCTTTACTGCAGATCAACTTCCTCTCCTTAATTACTCCTGCTCCCTGCCAGCATTTTACACAACTTATTTGCCTCCCTCTTCATGCAAGGAGATGCTCCCTAAATACCTCCAACAGCTGCCACAGACCACGCCCTTGATGAAACCTCTAAGAGCATTTCTCTATCCTGCATGTTCACAAGAAATCAGCTACTAAAAAGCTAACTCTTACACGTTTCTATTTGTATGTTAATATGTATCAATTGTATACATTCTTAAATATGTACAGTATATTTAGTTTCACTGTATCCCCTCTTTCCCCACCCATTGTATGCCAGGGCATCTACCCGAGTTACACTGAAGCTTAATTCCTGTGACTTGTGGGGAAACCTCATTTTCAGGTACAATGCTTTAATACACTGGGGTTCATCAAATTCCAGGCAGTTTATTCACACAGAAAGTAACACACATCACTGAACCTGGCTCTGTGTGAACTGACACTCCCTTCCAACAAGGAGAGCAATTTGTTACTTTTCCTGTAACAAAAAGCTAGGAGGGAAAGGTTTCTTCTACACAGCTGTTTCTTGAAAAGCTACCAGAACACTACAGCGACACACAGACCTTTCAATAGAGTAGGTTGGATACTTATTCATCATTAATTGGTCCAAGCCCTTGATAACCTGATAAAAGATGTAGTTGACTGCTCTGTAAAACAGCCAGGATTTCAAAGACAGCATAAAAACAGTGGATTGCATAGCATTTAACCACTTTTCTCAAAAGCAGTTAATCTGTATAACTCATTTGTTCAGTGATATTCATCTACATATTAGCCTTACACACAAAATCTGACCTCCCTTACATGTGAGGTTTCAGTTTAATTTTTGGCTTCTCTTCCTACTGCAAATGCATGGCTTGTAACTTCCCAGCCAAAGTAAATGGGTTCAATTCATAAAGCCGTTAAAGGTTGTGCAAGTGACTCCCTTGAAACTTTTCTCTGCCACCACCACAGCATCCGTGATACCATCAGGACTGGGTAGAGTTACCATCTATAACAGAAGCTTTTCCAAAACCCACTCTTGCCACCTTTCAACTCCACAATGAATTGAAGCACCGCTGCTGTGCAGGGAAAACCCCTGCTGGAAAGGCAGCTCTGAAAATTACAGAGAAGGAAAGTAGACAGGTCCCTTTAGGTGGTAAAAGAGTTTACAGTTTCCTTCCAATAACAGTTACCATATCCTTTGATATTCTATCTACTTTATCATTTTCCCCAGTTTTGCAAAATAGCAGCTGTGATAACACAGAGCCCATCTTCTGCACTGCCTGTCACTGCACAGAGGGAGACCAGAGAGGATGGAGCAAACATTTGTTGGGAGCCTTCAGCCTTCCTCAGCTAGGAGGCAGAAGATGAGTCACTACCTGACCCAGGAGTCAAGGGGTCATCCCCTCCGGGGAGTCACCGTGTTGTTCCGTCCACTCTCAACTAATCCCCCATGAGTGGCTCTCACTAAAGGATTTCTTTATCCCCTTGGCTGAAAAAAAAAAATAACAGAGTTAACAAGCCCAGTAAAAAAATCCATGACTCAGGCAAATCCTTAAGGGTCAAGTGGGGAGGGGGAGGAACATAAACTAATCCGAGCGCCCAAAATGTCTTTTGCCAAAGCCTTTTAAAAAACAAAAACTTCACTAGGGTCTCCTCGTTAGTGGCGATTATAGGAGAGGCATTTCTTTCTTTCTTAACTAAGAATCTCTTCTCAACAACACAAACAAGGGCACCCATTGACGTGATGCAGTGCTTTCTAATCCATCTGACCAGCTGGCATTGTATGTCTTTTATACATACTGCGGGAGGAAAAAGAAAGGCTTCTCCAGGAGAAGAGCCCCCCTCTCCTCAGCGGAAATACTGGTCTGACTGCTGGAGGGACTGCAGAGTTTCTGGGGAATAGATACTAATTTTTCTGTAAGAGAAACAGTTACAGTACATGGTTTTGAGTATCAGTAGTGACTCACCGAAGTTATAAATGATAATTTCCTCTTCCCCCCTCCCCCCGAAAATTACAGACATCTTAGACATTGGTTCTGTCACTGCTTTCCAAATTTGAAAACATCGGCTCAGGTTTTCTAGGGTTAAAATAAAAGCATTAGTGATGTCACTAAATTTCAGCACATGCCCCGCAAATGAACACAAGGAGAGCACAGGGCAGCACATACAAAACAGAGTGCAAAAAGTACACAGGAAAGGCCTGGGTGGACCTGTGAACGGCCTGCACTACCTGCTCACAGTGCTCGTTTTCTGGGGTTAATGTCGGAGAGATGAACCCTCAGCTGCTGTCACCCCTTTCAGTGATTTCTATCTTGAGTCAGCACCAATGTGACAGCTCAACACTGCAGAAAGTGAGTACCTCCCTCCATTCCCTGTCCCAGCCATGTGGCCCAGTCCCCTCTTGAGGATATCATGTCTAGCATTCACATTTCCTTTCAAAGAGCAAACAGCAGCCAAAAAATCCGTCCAACTAAACAACCAGCCAAGACAAAAGAGGAGCTATCAGTACCACAACAGTTGTGAATGAGCATAGATATTGAGGCAGGATCCTTCCCTTTTTGTTGCATCACTATTCAGTACTTTGGCTGTCGGCTTTCCTGTCCTGCTGTCCATGTGTGTTCTCCCATATTTTTGTTTTCAAATACCAACATACAAACTATAGCAACAGTGCTGGACCCAGTACGGCTCTTTTTACTGAGCATACATTCCTGTAGAAACAAAATTTACGTTTCCCTTCCAAAACTTTCATACGTAATGAGTTTCTACATACCACATTTCAAACTCAGGAACATTCACCAGAGGCTGGTACAGAGGCCTGGACAAACCTGAAGCAAATTAATTTGAAATTTTATACTAGACAACACAGCTTTCCCCCACATACCTTCCACTCAGCTTCAGTTACCTTAATTTTTGATGATCAATACTTTTGTTGCTGTGTATGGTTCGCAAAAAACATGAAACATTGTCCCCATTGCTGTTCACACCTCATTTTATTTCACATCTCATGTCCTTTGAGCCAAAGACATTTTCTCCATTTTGCTTCACATCTAAGAGCGGAAAAGTTTCCAAACCATTGTTTCCCTAGCAAGACCCTGGGCCCTAGCCCTAATTTGAGGGGCACAAGTGCAGCTACTGTTGGGGGTAGTGCCAGGAGGTGGTGCAGAGTTTTGCAAGATGAGGCTTGGAGTCAGTAGTTCAGTTTTGTCAAATGTTGGGATTCAAAGCTGTGTTTTGACCAGCATCCATAACCTCATGCCTACATGGGAGCCCTTCTCAGGCACAGCTTCCACTGAGCCCCTGAAACAGAATAAAGCTTCTATAGTGCACATATGACAGGGCTAGAGCAAATATGAAATTTCAAAGCTTTGAAGATATGAGTCAGAGCTCACCTCTGTCTTCAGAGTCCTTTCCCTCCTTTCACATCGCAAATACTTCCATCTGCCTGCTGGTGAAAGGTGTCTTCTAAAGCAATACATATTCAGATATTTGGATTATATCTGTAAAGGCTGTTCTACCCTAAATTAGAAACAACACAGAAAAGTCTATTTGAAAGGTGCTAGTGAAGGAAATTTGAGGAGCAATTAAACCTCATGATTACTGTTTGGTGTGCATAAATATATTTTAAAAATTGAGAGGTATGACTGAGAACTAGCATTTAATCCTAGAAACTTTTAAAAAATAGTTTAGTCATTGTTCGGATGGTCTCAATCCTTTCCAGAGTTGACAGCTCTGAGGGTGAAGTCCCCCAGCTTTGTGCAATGCAGGAGCGAAACAACATGGGGAAGTACCTCGCAAGGCAGCTTGGGCAAAGATACACATCTATGCAGAGCAGTCCAGCTATTCAGCTGTTCTCCTCTTAAGCCAGTTTCCCCTCAAAGCTGTGAGTAAAGGAAACAAAAAGCTGTATACTTGAGACTTTTAAAACATAACTAGGCTACCTCATTTTTCATGTCTTTCATTTTCTGGGGCTTAGCAGTTTGCCTCCAACCTCCCCACTGTGAAGTCCACAGTCAAGTCAAACCTGTTTGCCATTTGTGTGTGCCCTTAGACCCAAACCCAGCCAACAGTTTAGAGTAAACAGACCTACCCAGGGAGGAGTTGGAATTTGAACTGCAAATCATGTGTGTCCCAAACAATTACTCCCTCTCCAGGTGAGGGAATGCAGCAGCATTTCTGGTGTCTAAGCAAATTTCTCTGCAGTAGTTCAAAAGATGGGAGATCAGTCTTTTCTTCCTCACGGGTGGGGCAGAGCCTTAGAGACTCATCAACAAAAAAACTGCTTAGCTGACTAGTCTGCTCCTTTTGCTTACCTACTGCTGACTTGTTGAGCTAATATTTTAAGAACAGTAGGTACATCCTGGAACCACCCTCTTACCTCAATGATTATGTCTAAATTGTTCTGCTGAGTATCTTACATAAGACTTGCATAAGTAATGCATTCTGCTCCTGGTAAATTTGGTTGCTCTAGCTAATGAGGAGTACCACCACACAGTGAACTTTCCAGACTGCAGAATGGCCCAAAACTGTGCTCCTTGACACAACACTCATCCTTCTGTAGCACAAGACTGACCTCAAAGAAGATTAAGCCTAGGCAAACAATTGAAAAGCCTAAGCATGCTAAGATCTGGCAACAAAGGGAAACACTAGCACAAAGGAATCGCAAAGAGGAAAGAAAAGGGTAAGAATAAATAGGGGATAGATGTAATCACTCTTCATCTGAGAAAGCAGAGACAAGAGACAGACCGGAACATAGAGTGGTTTTGGCATGAAGCACTAAGATCTCGACCCTTCATCTCCCCCTCTCAGCACCACCGTTTTAGGGATGCTCAGATTCAGATCTGTGAACTCACCTGCTACATATGCATGTTCTAATTACACCAGGTAGTCCACTCACCTCTTGACCACATCATTTAAAATGTAAATGACAGGTCTCAGATAAAGGCTACCTATTTGTGGGAACAGCATGTCCCATGCAAGACTTGCACATCCTGCTCCCCACAGGAAAACATCTCTCCTAGATTGACTTTGAAAAGTTCTCTGAAGACAGGTCAGAGTGGTAGAGGCTGCAGAGGAAGAGCTGCATGATTGGTGTGGAGGGATGTCAATTCCAGGCTGCAAACTATAAGATTACCTTCAGGGAGCTGCATTAAAGCACTAAGTATTACTCCTGATTTCATCTTTTCTGCCTCTTTTCCCAAAGCCCAAGGACTCAGACTTTGCATACCTAGAAATGGAAGAAGATTTCATGCACAAAAGCACTCGGCCCATGTTTGTCACACACATCCTGTTATTCATAAATGGGAACTCATGGGAAATTCAAATATATTAAAAAATTAATACCAGCCAATGATACTTTGATAATCACATAGAGAACATGCATAACCTTCTGTATTAGAGGCTTTTTACAGTATGGTACAGTGTACAATATGGTGGCAAATGGGATTAAAAGAAAAAAAACCCAGAACACACCAACAAACAAAAACAGCACACAAAACTCACAGTGGTTGGGAAATACACTAATGAAGGTAGATGGTGCAACCTTCATTTGCCTCCCTTGTCATTATGATGCAGTCCATATTACACGATCACACACTGTTTTTGCCTAGACTCCTGCCTCATTCACTGCATAATTATAATGAAAACGAACGTAAATGTTTTAAAGCTAAATGTCCTGGACACTTAATCTAGGAGTCACTACAGCTTTGCTTATAAGACACATCACACATGTTTTCACCTACACTGAAACACAGTCCAAGCTAAAAAGCGTGTGTTAAACATCAGGTATTTTCCTCTGTGTGTTCAGCCTGATTATACAACATGGGTCCAGCCTGGGAGAGGAGCGAACTTTGGATCCCGATTTGCTTTGTTGTCGGCAGGTGCTATGCTGTGTTGTGACCTGTTCCAGCCACACCTATAATCACACAGCAAGCTACAGGTAACTCCTGAGATTGCCTTTTATCTTCAATCGCTTCCTGTTCACACTTCATTCTGCCAACACCTCCTGCCAGGATTATTGCTGTTTATTTCCCATGAATATCTAAGAATATCATTCATCCCAGCAATAAAGGTTTCCATGCAGTGTGGCATGCTTCAGAAGTGACCTGAAGTATTTCCTAAAAGGTTACTCGACTGACTTGTTAGTTGGGAAAGTAAACAGGAAGACCTACATTGTCTGTCATAAAAAGCAACAGTATTAGGCAAGCAAAGATCACTAAAGCAGTTATTCCAGTGTAGTTCTCTAGAAATTAAAGTCTCGTACAGAGATTAAATCATCTACTAGTAGCACCAGTACTATGGGTCTGATCTTTAAGGTTATTAGTCAGGTTGGGCTGTTTCCTCTTACAAATACCCAGATTAAGCACAGATGCAGATTTTACATAAACTGCGTTGGACACTAACTACTCAGGTCCAAGATTTCTAAGAGATGCTGGTTTTATGTAGTTTAAAATCCTAACTGCAAAGCGTGAGTCATAGCACAGCCTCTCAGAAGTCAGTACCTCCTTCTCCCAGCTACACATAATGATACCTAAGTGGTCAGACTAACGGCTTTAAAGATAAACCCAAGAAGCTTAGTAACTAACTTTTCTCTCATGAGGATCTTCAGGTGCAGCAGCAGTAAGTCCTCTCACCCTCGATATATCCATGCAAACAACACAAAAGATGGACCATCACTGACAAGTAGTATTGCTTTACAAGCACTTTAAAATACCAGAATCTGTTTGAGAGTCTGCATAGCAAAAATCCATATCAGACTATTTACAAACCTGAAAACAGAACATTTTCTGCTGCAGAGAGAAATAATACAAAACTGAGAGCCCACTGAATTAAACTATCAGGAGTTTGCTCTGAAACAAAGAGGGGGAAAAAAGACTGTATCTTGCACTAGTCACTAATCAGCTGTGGAGCACACTGCCATGGGATACTACTGTCAGGGTTGAAAGGAGTCCCAAAGAAATTGCACAAAGTCATATAGGAGAGATACATCAAGGACTACCTCCTCCAGCTCCAGAATGCAACACTCTCCTGAAAACTGGGAGAGTACACTAAAAAGCATCACTAAGTCTGTCTTGCTCATTACTGACCACTGCCAGGCAGGACAAGAGAAACTCTTCTTACACTGTTAGTATGACATTCCCTATTAGGCAAAGACTTCCAAGGAGAGCTCAGCTTTTCACCATGCTTCATATAGTCTTCCATTTCTCCTGCAGCAGATGTAACTGTGATAACCTCATCGGACATATTGTGCATACGATTACCAACAAACAGAAGCAAAATGACAGAAACCAAACACTCCAGAGCTTGCACATCTCAGCACTCAGCCCCTGCTCAACTTCTCCATTGGTCCCACACAGTCTGACCAGTGAGAATTACTCTGCATCTTCCATTCCGTAAACTCTCACTCTCATTCTGTCTTTTGTGACAATTGTGTCAGACTCATCTGCTCCCCAGGATGACAGAAGTAACACTTTTCTGCCTTACAGTCACGGGCACTTCCCAGTGTTGCTCTTATCTTCTGTTTAAGAATGTCCAACTTCACAGTCACTGTAAGCTGGAGCATTATGCGCTGCCACGTGGAGCGTCCCCTAGTACCTTCACACACTTTCAGAATTAAGACTCCTGTGCCTGAGTCAACTGAAAGCATCAAGTATTTTGAAACTACTTCCAGGAATAGTCACATTGCTTTCAGACAATCTTCTCACAGAAATTCTTGCGTTCTTGAACGCAGAAATGAAAGCCATTTTTAAGTCTCCCTCTAGCCTTTATACTTACCTATATTTGATAACATTGTCTTCTACATAACTCAATGAGTTGCAATTATACCTTTAATAGGCTTCCAAAGGGCTATTCCTCTCCCTGTCATATTTGCATAAGGCATTCTGCCTTAACTCTTGCAAAATGCTCTTAGCATTTACTTATTCAATGACTCCATCTTCCTTATGGTCCTTCCACTTTGTGATGAGGATCAGTATTCCACATACGCAAGAAATGAGGAAAGCTACATGAAAGATCAAAGTAGAGCCCTGTCCCTGTTGGATGGACTGATTAGCCACAGGTCTTAGGGACCTTCAGGTCCATGCTACCTGATGTAATATCTGTTTTGTACTTGGCGCTGTTGATCCCTCACTTCACCTATAAATTATAGCAGCTTCCCCTGTGGGAGAAAAATCAAGCTCTTCCTTCTTAAGAAAAAAGGTCTTAGACAGCAGTTAGAAGGTGACTTCATGGTTTGAAATAAAACAATATTGATTTTTATAATGAGCCTAAAAATAGCACATCCCCTATTTACCCTTAGTCCATGACCGACATGTTGGCATTCTCTTTATCACAGCACCATGAAAGATAGACACAAAACAGTCTGATGTATCCTGTAAATTATGAAACCTTGTTCTCTAGTCAAACCATTTGTCTAGCCGAGGAGTTGCTACCTACAGCTGCTTTGCACACAAGAAAGATATATTAGACTTTGCTAGTGCCTGGAGAAGATAGAGAAGAGTCACAGCCAGCTACTTCAGAAAAGCATCACTCATTAATCACTGAGCAGTGGTTCTTCTGGATTGCTATTGAAGCAAACAGCTACCTACAAACCAAGTATAGAGAACCAGAATGAATCCAAACACCAAATGCTTATTCTTTAACAGAAGTCAGCCAGCCAGCAGGACTCCAAACTGGAGTCATTTTTCTTAAACTTCCATCTAGGAGGGATTTTATAAAGTGATGGAAACTCAGTAAAGCTTGGACCTTTGTCTGACACCTCCTGGCATAAGATAATTATACAGATTTTTAAAGATTGCAAGCGTTTGACCCTGCAGTAAAAAACAATCAAAACCTCTCACTAACAATATTGTCAGTTTTTGCCTGGCTGGTGGGGTCCAATATTTTGGTAGATACAGTATACTAGTTCCTACCTTGTCTTACACAACAGGAATTTGAAAACACAGAATGTTTAATGGTATAATTTAACTTATGCCACCAAGGCATACAAACACCTCTCTTAAACAGTGCCCTGGAAACAGAACCAAATCCATCCTTTCCACACAGACACTGGTTTCTTCAGATCTTCCTTTCAAGGAGCATACTTCTTACGTCTTCTCCCTACAATACACAGATGGAAACAATCCAAGCTAGAGGCAGTGTTGCCAAGCATACTTCCTTTCGTTTTGGGTGAATCCTTCCGGCAGGCTGTTATATGCTCTGGAAAACGTATGCTGTTATAATTTTGCAGCTGCTGTTGACCACAGCAGTCCTGTCTGAATCTGGTCCAGTGTAGGTTACCAAGAGTCAGTGCTAGAACAAACACTTCTTAGCTGTTCGGCAATTGCATCATCACATCACTTCCCAGCAGCATCTTATCACTGATCATCTGAGGACAGAGATTTTTGTTAATTTGCCAGATGGAGCTTAGTAGGGCGAGTTCTTTCTGGAATACCTGAAAGAGAACATAAGGCCTTCTCTCATTTTTATTTTTACTGAAAAGTAAAGCAGTCAGTGCTAGCTTTGCAAGAAGATCCTCAGGATTATCCACAAAACCTGAGAAGACCAAAGTATGTAAGTGCCCAAAACAAAACAAAAACCAGTAACAAATGCATTGTTTTCTCTTGCTTCTAACACAATACATCCCACTAAGCCCCTAAAACCAACACTGAGTGTATTTAATTGTGATCATGCTGAACATGAGATTACCAGAGCCAGAAAATGTCTTGGACTTGAATCAACAATTGTTCCATTTTGAAAACTTCACAATGAACATGGCTGGAGTCTTGGCTTCCACTCCCTGAATGAAACCTAACATCAACTCCAGGTCCCCAGAGTCCCAAAACTGAAGTGACCCAGATGCTGCAGAGGTCAGTGCAACCATGAACCACCACTGAATTTTCTATTTTTTGCTAATGCAATGTCCAAAGCCTTTAGTCCTGAGCCAGTGCCCCCACCACATTAAGCAATGTTCAATCTTGAAGCAGTAGTCCCTGCACCAAAGACCTCACAGCAGAAGTTTTAGCAGGCTCCATGTTGTAGTTTAAACTCAGACGGCAGCTAAGACCTATGCAGCTACTTGCTCCCTCCCCCTCCGCACTAGTAAGTGGTACAGAATCAGAAGAGTAAACATGAGAAAACCCACAGTTTTCTAAAGACAGTTTAACAGGTAGGGCAAAAGTTGCGCACCCAAGCAAAGCAAACCAAGGAATTAATTCCCCACTTCCCATGGGCAGGCAGGTGCTCAGCCATCCCCAGGAAAGCAGGGATCCATCATGCATAATGGTGACTTAAGGAGGCAACCACCACCACTCCAAAAATCCCCACACTTCCTCCTCCTTCCCCAGCTTTATAGGCCAAGCATGACCTTATATTGAACACCCCTGTGGTCAGCTGGGTTCAGCTGTCCCAGCTGTGTCCCCTCCCAAATCCTTGTGCACCCTGGCAGCCTGCTCACTGGTGGTGTGATGTGAGAAGCAGAAAAGGTCTCGGCTCTGGGTAAGCACAAGTCCAACCCACAGCCCTGTGCTAGCTATGAAGAACATTAACTCTATGCCAGACAAAACCAGCAGGCTCCATCAGTTACATAAAACAAGCAAGGGGGCAGGAGAGAGACCTAGTAACTCAAATGTAAGCACATATTGGTACAATGAGTGCTACTTATGGCTTACCACCAACTAATCTCAAAACAATTTTTTTCCAGTAACAGTTCTCACTTTTACCAATGCCGACGAATATCTTCCCCCCACCCCGGTCTGGTCTTTCAGTACTAAACCACCTACAGATAGGAAACCCTTCTCTGTTTTGCTAGCACCATCCCATCTTATGCGCTATGAGGAAGAGAAAAAAAAAAAAGCAAGCTGCATCAGAGAAAAGAGTAAACCATTGCAAGGAAATACATTAGAAGCAGACTGGTCTTTCTTTTCATAGTGAAAGAGTTTTCTTTTTTCCTTAAGAGTGAGAAAAAAATCCAAATCTTGGTCTTGTAAGGATGCGTTAATGAGCTCCTTTATGTAAAAGCTGCATTTAAGAGGGAAAACTCAGTTCTCAGAAGCACATTGCTTTTTCCTCCTGTGTGCTTTGTACAGTGCCTGCTGCTATACCTGTGCTCAACGGATCGGCTTTTATTAATAAGATTTGGTACTCCGCATGATAACTCGGGGTGGGAATCTTCTATGCACTTTCTATTATTTTATTATATTTGAAGGGTCCTAAGCTTACATGCTTATGGTCTCAAGAATCCTGCTGGGTTGAAAGGGCAAGCCACCGATGATTGTACAAGGTGCAGTTTGGCTCCAGAGGGGGGCTGTAAACACGCCATGAGGGCTCTCTCCTCCTGGTGGGACGTGAACTTAGGAGCTCAGCTTCGCTCAGGGGAGGATTATTCCATCTTGTCCAGGGCACTATGGTTGTGTGGTTCATTCCACCACTTTTTGTTTTCACCTTGGGCTGGGAACTGCAGGAAGGAGTTGCCCTTTAACCCCACTAGCACAAGTGTAGTTTAGGTCATAGATCTGGAATTTCTGCATCCTGAAGGAGATTTCAGAGGTTGAGCTTGCCCCACAAAGCAGCGCTTCAACACGTACAAGCCTGTACTTCGTATCAAAGTAGGAAGTGCTTTTCTCCCTCTCTCCCTAACCTGAGCAATGCTAGGTGAGCCAGGCTCAGTAAGGAGATTCACAGGCTCTAAAAGCACACTGTCCAAAGAGACATGAATCCTCCTTCCGTTCAGAGCAATATATTCCCCCATGGTCGCAACACAAGAAAAACATTCACTCTCTCCTTGGTACGATACTATAGTTCTCCAAGCTTCCTCACTATAGTGGGTTCAGGGTAAATTCCCCATTTGCCCTGCCCTTAACAACTCCCAACAAATGAGTCCTAGAATGACAGAACACCATTTTATTGAACTAACTAGCTGCTTTTGGCTTTCTTCTCATTTCTCCCCTCAAACACAGAGCCTTTTATCTTGGGGCTGTCTCCTCCTGGGCATGCCTCCAGCTAGCCTTAGCGCCTGCTGCACATGAGCAGTGTCTATGCAATATCATCAGTGCTTTAAAAATATACCAAACGCAGGAAAACAGTTTCCCTCTCTCCCCTCCACCTACCCCCCTATTTTTAATAAGAATTTTTCCATGTGGTTAGAGAAATAACATCTGGAATTACTGAAGGTTGCCAAAAGGAGAGAATGAAAACAATGAGTTGAGTCACAATTGAACCTGCCAACTTCATATAATTTAGACCTTCTTGAGACAGTTAAAAGGGAAAAAAAATGAAAAATGTTTTAGTTTGCTTTTTATAATGCAACTTTTAAAAAAATTCTGCTGATGTAAGTTGCAGAGTCAGGCAAGACATAGCACTATGGCACGGGCATTCATCCTTGCAGTGTTCTGATATCACAGTCTTTCTGTAATTCATCTATACATATGCAACAGCAGATCAAGATTTCTCTTTCTGAGCAGAGTCCCACCGAGCTAGTGACATCTCCCAGGAGCAGACAAGAAGCTGCCTGAACTTTTTTATTCCATCCCACAAAGCAGTGCAGAGAGCCTGAAGTTTCCTATGTGCCCCTTCATTTTTCACACCCATGAATGGTACTGGTATACTCAGGTAAATTTTATAATGGTAGTTTCTGTAGAAGATCAGCTCCACTGCATGACTGCCCTAACTCTAATCAAGGAAATCACATTTCTCTGCCTAGTCTAGGAAAGGCCTTCAAAGTGTTTCCCTGGTCTGAATTTTTCATCTCTTTTCACCCTCAACAGTTACACCATGCTAGCACATGGCTGGTATGGCCACTGGAGCCGGTGACTACAATGCCAGCACAGACAGAGAAAGCAGTTAAAGTGTCTAATGAAACAGGAAACTCAAAATATTCTGTGAAAAAAGTCACAACTAGAAATCAAGCCAGGCACAGCCTGAGGAGTTTTCCATAGGATTTAAATGCAAACGTATGTGAGTACAGTGGAAAAAAAGCAAAGCTGGAGGCTGCATGTATAGAAGACCAGCAAATCACAGTAACCAATAGACAGCAGAGAATGACTTGTGGAAACACTTAGGGGAAAAAAACCCACAAACTAACAGAGACTTCTGGACAACAGGCTTAGCTAGAAAACCAAGGAACTTTCTCCCCTGACTGGTACACAACGTATTCAGGGATTTATAAGTATGGTTTCTAAATTGTCTGAATCTAAGACATACCAAAATTCATTGTCTTTTTTTTTTTCCTTAAAGAAACCCCTCAAACGACATAACTGTAGCTAACTGCTAGGACAAGCAGAATTGCATGGTTCATACCTAAGCAAAGTGTGTGAAATTATTATCAATTCCATATGGTATCATCTGACAATGGAGAAGATGATGTGCAGTCATGCTGTATGACCACAGGAGATGCTACACTCTCCACACAAGGTCAACTATAGTATAAACACTTTTACAAGAGTGCTTTTACCGGTGTTTCAAAAAGGCCCTCAGAATCAGCCATATTAGCGTTTATATTAACATCACCCTTGTCTGACGTTATCTTAGTACCATCGTTACCACTACTGTTGCAGGAAGAGCGGCTTTCGCAGCAGTGTCCCAGCATGATAATTCCACCCTGGCTCCAGCAGCCCATTACCAGCTCGGGTGGAAGGCTTCCACTCCCCTCCTTTCGTTTCACAAGTGTTACCATTTCATCAGGCTGTGACAAACCGCTTTCTGGCAGCTATCGGGCTGTCGTAGCTCCTTTCCCTCAGCACAAACCTACTGGAAACTCTTATCGAGCTTGCCCACTCCATTGTTCCATGCTATCACATGTTATCGGAAGAGTCACTGCACACTTAGCACATGTCGGCTTGTTTCTTTTCACTAAATCTCCTGGAAACAGTTCCAGTAGCTCTCCCTGCCTCAAAGGCTTTAGACAATCTTACCAAGATGGCTGAGCATCTAGGGATGCATTAACATGACTCCCTCACGTGGATAGACTTTTGTTCCAGGATAAGCCAGGATAAGACTCACTCTTTAGTTTAAAAGCCTTCATAAACACTAAGCTAAAACAACCCCATCTAGTTGAATACCAAAACAGGAGCGTCTACAAGATGAGGCTACACTGATTTAGTTTTACTGCTTTAAATTTGGTCCTTATCTTACAGCAAGAGCTTTCCCATTTAGACAAAGTGTTAGCTTGCTAAATGGTAGTTAACCACCCACTATTTTGTACTTATTAACTTACTGTCATTTAACATAAAATGTTTAGGCAAACCATGAGAGAGATCAGAATTCTGATCCTCATATTAAAAAGAAAAGGGCTCCAGGCGTTAGATTGTGAAATATGATTTCCCAGGATATATTAAAATCTGGTTTAATGTTCTTTTTGATATCAGAGAAAGTCAAACCTCATTTCATAAGAGGGCACTTCAACATGCTTTGCATACAGCATGCTTTCCCTTGATAGAGTCTCTGTGCTGCAGCAAACTTGGAATTTGATCAGAACCTCTGGAGCACCCAGCAGTGGGAGTGGAGGAGAGCAAAACCCACAATGAGCGCCTCATCTCAGAGAAGTTCCTTAGATAGTTTTACAGCAAAACACAAACAAGAGGAATGAGCCAAGGGGCTCAGCAGAAAGCACCACAGGCTTGAATTATGCTGCAGGACAGACTGCAGATGTGGAGCCTAGCTCATACAGCAATGCCCAGTACCACGCACATCGCAAGCGTATCCACATGTTGACCGTATTTCTGCAAGAGTCATGACAGAACAGCAGACAGAAGCATGTATTTAGGACCAGCTGTAAACCAAAAGGGTACCAAGGCCTGAACTTTTTCACATGCTGTCAGTCTAACTACAGAAGAACTGTAGGAAAAAAACCACCCTTATGGGCTAATCCTGCTTGCAACATACCTGCTGCGCCTCAGAGATTCTCACGGAGAACAGAGTTTCAGAAGGAAGTTCCCCCTGTCCTCACATCTTGCATAATTCCTTCATATGTTCCTTTAGCTTTTGCATACTTTGACATGAAACAGTTGGGTGAAAAGAAAAGCACAATTGTTTACAAGAAAACCTACCATGACTGATGTCATTAGAGGAAATCAGCAGGAGGCTGCATAGAGCAGGGAACTTTGGAATGAAATGGAAAGAACACCCTGATAATCTGGGAATAGACAATTTACTGGAAGACACCCCCAACCACTCTCAATTTTTTGTCCTTCTCCGCTTGGGCATACAATTTTCCAGAAGTAAAAGATTCCCACAATTAATGGGGGATCTCCCGAGGTCAGCACAGTACGTTTTTACCCTACAAGCTTAAAGTAAAGGCCCACTGGCAGCCTGTCTTCCAAATTTATTACCCCGATTGTGTCTCGCTCCAGACCTCCTCCCTGTATAGCTGGCTGCCAAATATGCAGGCTGATGCAGCTATGTGCAGCATATTAAGCCCCCTCACAGGGCCATCCTCATCTGGCTGCAATCACTGAACAACATCACTTTGAAGCTGTGGGGGCAGACAAGCAAAGGATGGTCAAGAGCCTTTATCCATTCTCCAATTCACCTCAAGTCCTGAGCATTCTTTCTGGCATGCACTGCCACACTACCTGCACGTTACTAGGATGCTGCTGGCAGAAAGCACAAGCTGCTGTCCCATGAGTATCTGCTGTTCTTTTGCAGAAAACCTTACCATTACACAACGAGGTCTTGACCTAATGCAGTGACTGCAGTTCAGTGTCTTCTGTGCTGCTCCCAGAGAGCATGCTTTTAGCAAACAGAAGTGACTTTTCAGGACACAGATCTGAACAGCAGATCATGACTCTCATCATGAAGGAAGACAACCATAGCAGGCTATAGGAGAAAAAAATTAAGCGATAATGCCATTGCATGGCTTGCCCAGAGGCCAACAATTGGTTTACTTCATGGCGCTCTAGAAGTGGTCCATGAGTTGTTTGGAGTCACAAGTGGTGGCTTTGAATAACTAACTTGCAGAAGATCCCTGTATCTTGAAGATCAGTTTCTATGCTGATAAAAAACTTTGCCAGGTAATACAGACAAAAAGCAATAATAAGTGATTATTTGTATTTTATTAATATCAATTATCATTTAACAAGCTTCATTACTTAAGACTCTTCCATATTAATTGTTGCAAAATAAAGTGCAAGCCTTCCCTCCCCTTCTTTCACCCTCCCACACAGTAAGTGCTTTGTAAATTGTGATTACCTTTTATCACAAGTTTCTTCTATTTGTTATAATTAATTTTGAGTTATATCTTGATGTGTGATCCAATTTTTTAAGAGAGACAAACACAGTGTCAGAAATTTACTTGGTTTAAGACGCTGTTCAGTTGCTTATTTCTGTGACTTATGCTTCCCATTGAGCTTCTCCAAGACCCTCTCTCATTTAGGAGGGAAAGGGAGGGGAAAAGGGAAAATTTATGGGTATCATCAGATTCACTGATCTCTGCAAGCCTGTGTTTAGTCTGAAGGAATGCTGGAGGCACTTTAAATATGTCTCTCTCTCTTCCTTTCAGCAGGCCTCACCATTGAAAAAATTAGAGTGTTTTCTAGGGAAAAGTCATCGTTGCCAATTACAGTAGGATCATAGCTTTGAGAACTGGACAAACCACTCTGACGCAAGTTGTGCTGATCTAGGAAATCACAAGCTACCTGAAGGTCTTTGTTAGTGGAGCTACAAAAGCGGCCCAACTTTCCATGTACAGAAAAAGGCTACATTAGCTACAGCAGTCATTTCTGGGGTTTCAAATCTGGTTTTAGTCAATTTATCTGCCAAGACTTTCAATCCAGGAACACCTCGGGTAATAGAAAAATCAGATCTTTCAGTAGCAGGCAGCAATACTTGAATGTTTCGCCGATAAATTTTCAATCTTAAAAAATAAAAAAGGAAAAACAAAAAAAAAGCACCTATCATGCCCCTTTTTTCTATACAGACAAGTACAGCTTAGCTATAGTGTAATCCTGTTATGTTCCCCTCTTAAATAATAGTGCAATTAAATAGACAGATCTAAATATACAGTGTCTTTGCAATTTACTTTAGCAGGAAGCATTGATGTTATCAATCTCATACGAGCCTTTCTGTGGCAAATGAGTGCATGTAGGTATACCATGGAATGCTCATATATGTCAGGAGCTAAAAATCACAGCTTATTTTATAAAAGATTTGAGGCCACATTGCAATGCGTTTCAAAGGCAACTAAGTGTCTAAGGAAATGATGTTGAGCTTTTAAAACAGAAAAATGTCACTTTAGAGAATGAATAGCTCAAATCCACTGCATTTAAGTTACTTGTTTGAATAAGTGATTTAACTACACATATTCCCCAAACACACAAACTGTTAAGAAAAAAAAAATTTAATGTATCTGAGTTTATGACTAAAGCAAAAAGGAATGATGACCAAATTTTGTTATTGTACTTGTTCTTGAGAGTATTTACTTGTATTCACAATCACTCTGTTTAGCACAGTAATTCTTACTTAAGAAATAGACATCAGGAAAAAATTAGACCTCTTTACAAATAAACAATTCAAAGGCTTGTAATGCACTTTCTCTGTTGATACACATCCTCCTGAGCGCATTAGCAAGGGATATGGAATTATGAGAGGAACTAAATGCCAAACTATCTAAAACAGAGTTCACTGAAAACATTTCAAAAACTCGAAGCACTTTGTTTTTTATGCACAGTAGCTATTCAGAAAGCAATACTGCAACATATACATAAACAAAACCCATAAAATATATTCCTGCTTCTACCTGACTTCACATAAGAACATTTTAAAAATGTCTTGCAGGCTTTACAAGCCATTGGAGTTACTGCTCATCAGGGCCTTCACACCAAAGAACATGTGTTTTGTCATGAACCTGAGTACAAATCTCACTTTGGTAACCCAGTTTTAGTAATTCTCATGTATTCTAGGAGTTTCTTAAAACTTTCCATCCAGAAGATGAGGTTGAGCTACTCAACTTTCATTTGAGGGTGTGGGAGGTGGAGGGGATAGATTATTTCTAAACAAATACACCTCTAACCTTTGTGGTTGTGGAAAACAATTGAAAAACTTGAGCAAGAGTGCATATCACCACCACGCCCCCCAGCCTCAAATGTAAGAAAAAATTAGAAAAAATAATTGTGGGTTTAGGGGTTTTTTTTTGGTCTTTGCTATTTAATTATACTGGTGGGCTGGACAATAACGAAGACATAGGGAAAAGAAATATGGGAAACATGAGCAATGTTAGAGAACTTTGTGAGAAGAACACAGCTATAAACCAGAAGCCTTGTAAAGTGAACTGTAGCTTACCTCACCCTTAGCCTGATTCTGCAGCCTGAAGATATAATAGGCAGCAGCATCCTATAGCAACCTGGTTCTGCTTCACAGTTAAGCAATCCAACCTTTTTCATTCTTTTACCCCAATTCTTTTCACTTTCTCCAGCAGACCGCTCAGCTACAAAACACTAAAATAAAAGAGCAGGGATTATTCTATTAATCCTCAGCAAATAGGCTTTTGCCTGTAAAGCTACATATGAGCTCACGTTGAACATACAACACTACAACTTGCAATAGTTTCTTCTTCATCCAACCAGTAAATCATTTTCGTTTACATGGAAAACAGAAGATCCTATATTTGAAAAGGAAAATTAGAAAAAGGGAAGAGGGGAGAGAATCTCTTTGTATAAAGGCCTTTCTTTTAGAAGAAGAGCACACCTCTCTCCTTCTGCTGCATCCAGGTCAATTACTGAGTTTTTTCCAAGATATTTAAAATAATTCAGTACTTATCTCTGTATCTCTGGTCAGTGTTATGTAATTATTACTGAATGGTAGCTCTGCCTTGCTGAGGTGACAACAGATAACAATATCAGTTTGTGGACTGTCAGGTGTCCAATCTGCAGCATCAGTAGATGGTTTCACAATAACGGAAATAAGAATAGCTGTCATTATTCACTGAAATCTAAGCTTACAAACACTTTAAATGCATGCCAGTTTCAGATTCAGGTCAGATGTTCCTGGACCCCAGCTTCCTCCTATATCCAGTGGTCATCATGGTCCTCCTGGCTGACAAGAAGTTTGAAATATTTAGTAAAACCAATGAAAAAAGCATCTGGGAGGATTAAAACAGATTAGCAAGGAGCTTCGAGGTGATGAATGGAGCCTGTCCCTGCAAGCCTTCCAGGTTATCTTCATCTTCAGGCCCACTGGGAAACAGCTCACAGGTGTTTTAGGAAGAAGCAGCTGCCTACTTTGTGACATTTCAGCTTTTGCCTCCAGGTTGAGAAGGGTTTACAGGATAAGATCCACAGAGAGGAGACAGTCTGCTGGAGATACCAAACTCCATTTGCTACATCCAATGTAGAGCTTGTCTGGCAAACAAGCAGAAAGATTTCAGTGTTCCACATTCAAAAGGAGGCTGGTCCCTTCCCATTGACAGGGGGCAGAGACGCTGAAAGGGGAAAAAGCATTTGAAGTAAACTAACTAATGCCCTTAGCAAATTTAGAGCTGCCGAAAGCATCTTGACATGAGCTGACGTTTCTAGCAACTATGTCCTCCAGTTGCAGGGCAAACGAAACAGGAGGAGACATTGCCCAGCTTTTCTCCTTCCACAGGTCCCAGTGCAGAAGCTGAGGGTGGGAATACGCACGTGCCAAAATCCTGCCCAGCACTGAGCAGGGCCTTTGTGTTAAGTACTCGTGCCTCATGGTGCTCCAGCCTTGTTCCACACCAAACCCTTCAGTTCTTCCTCCTGTGGGCAAGAGGCACACAAGGAAATTGCACACCAATTGAGAATATTTAGTTTCTCTGTGCAATGTGAATCAGAGAACTTTAATTTAAATATAAATTTATAGCAATGAATTATGAAATTGACCCAACAAACTGAACTGTAGCTCAATGGGTAAATGACAGTCTTATCACAGCAGTATTTATGTAAGCAACATCACACTTTTTGATGGAGTTTTCCTTTTCACAGGCATAAAACAGACTCATGGCGTATCTCTTACTTAGAAGATAAGCCCAGCAGATAAGAATCTCTGAGGCTTTATCTCATCTTGCCCCAAACCAATTAATATGGTATTAGCCTGTCTTCTAAGAATCACTAATCATTTATAAAGTAAAAATTATCATTGTTCCTATCGGACATATGGTGCAACTGAGGTATGTGGGGGTTAATAGGGAAGACACAAAAGCAGCTGAGCTTTCAAGGCTGTACTATTGATACCCGTACCCACAGCCCATCCACTGGATCCCTAAAGTTTGGTAGTTACACAGCTTTGAAGTTTTACTGTAACCTTTGTCATACGAGGATTACTTACCTGCAAGTCAATAGCACCCCAACATTTTTATGAAGGCAGAGGTAAGATCTGAGCAAACATTTTCATTCCCCTTTTTTTTAAAAAAAAAAAAACATTCAACTTCAAACTCCACAGTCACAGTAAGTCCAAAACCACACTAGCCAGCTCCCCTAAGAAGCATGCAAGCAAAGAAGAGAACTGAATGAGCAGAAAATGGGCGTTTCTTGGTTCAAAGAGTCACCGAATCTACTTACAAGGCAGGCCGGAGGTCGGAGCAGAGCCCGCGCAGGCATCCAGAGTTACCCTGGCCAGAAACAGACGCTGCAGCGCACGAACCTTGTTCTATCAGTGAAACTAGAGTAACTACACGACCACTGGGGATTAGCCTGACCCTGGGTCGTAAAACTTGATCGCAGTAGATTAGCAAAAGATCAGGCCACAGCGCAGGAGACCTTTTTTCTTTCTTTCTTTCAAAGAAAGAGCATCACAAGTGAAACGCTAATTCTGCTTTGGATCAGAAGTAAAACACACACGACAAAGCAAATGTGTGCTTACAAATATTTTGTCATATTAGATTAAATTATAGCGCACAGACTAAACAGAGAAATCTGAAATGCAGGGTCTTATGTTTGGGATATCCTTGGAGCTTTTATACAAAGAAAGAGAGAAGTTTATACTTCAGCATTGCACAATGCACAGTCATCTCATACCTGCCATCTAACGCAAACACAGCTCACTGTATGACAGCAATGTATCTGTCAAAGCAAGAACACGCCGGTTTAACTGTCACAGTCCTCCTTGCCTGCTGATGTGACCATGCCACCCTTCTGCTTGTGATGCCTCTTGTCCTTTCCTGATAAACAGCAGCCTGCCCTCTTTTCCCCAGGGTTTAGTTTTGGGTCCATCTGCTGTTATTTCCACATTGATTTCCTATTTCTTTCCTGGTTTTGTCTCATTTCATCTCTTCGCATCCTTCAGAGGCCTTGTCTGATATGTAAAGCAGCCCCACACCTTCTACCTACCTTGGTCTCCTGCAAGTACTACTCCTTTTGCAGCCTTTCTTATGCCAAACTCCTCATCAAAAGCATCTCTGCACCTTCCTACCTATTGTAACTCTGCCACCGGTGGGTGTGAGTCAAGGGTAAGCCTGTCCGGGCAGAGAGCTGGCAGAGGCAGCGATAACAGAGGCAGCAACACACTAACTGGGTCAGGCATGGAGTCAGCCCGGCTGTGCAGCAGGCACAGGGAGCAAGGGGTGCCCGGGCATCGAGTTTGGCTGAGTGTGTGGGGAAACAGCTCCTGGAGGCTGAAAGATAGCGAGGTTATTTCCGCCAGGCAGAAGAAACTGAAAGCTGACACTTGATGCTGAAGCTGTGAACTACCGCTGCAGAATGTGTTGCTAATATTTACAAAATTGTGGACCATAAGTCAGTCTCCATTAGATTCAACCTTCTCTTCAATCTCAGCTGGGTGATTTTGGTTTCATGGGATTGTGTTTTTTGTTCAGGTGGGGTGTTTTGGAAGTTTTTTAAGCTACAGATTGTAAGAAAGGTACTAGTCACTAGGCTTGTCCAGTGGCTTCCCTGTAGGCCTCTGGCTCAAAATAAAAACTATACTTGGCTTTTAGAAGAAACCTTATGAATTTAAGAAAGGGATCACAGGAGAGCAACATGCTTGCTGAGACAGGAGTGCCTAGACTCATTAACACAAGAGGTCCTTTCCAGTTCTGTGAGCCTTTGTTTTCCAGGAAGTAAAGGGTGAAGAGTAAAGGAGCTTGTTGGACTGGTGTAGTTTTCACAAAGGAGGAGGAGGAGAGAGAGCACAGCAGTGCCTGACCTTCAGGGCTTTTTTTGAGAAGGAAAGTTCAACCTTTTTTCTCCTTTTCTGAAACATATCATGGCCCAGCTTTCTGTTCCCTCTTATCCCACAAACGAGTACACACCAAACTCCTGAGCAAGTCTTTTTCACCAAGATCTCTACTGTTCCTAGGACCACTGAAGGTTGAATGGATCACAGGAAAGTTCAGCGGGGCCAGCACATCCAAGGAGATAAACTGGGCAGTCACCCAGGCTGGGAGAACAGGAGGGGCAACATTTCTGGGATGCTTTCTGCAGAGCTGCAGACTGGTCAGCATGGCTTCCTATGCAAATATGGGGGGGAATAGCAACAAAAATTGATTTTGCCAGAACCGCAAAATAATTAGGACGATTCCTGCCCTGCAGAAAAGGTATTTAGGAGAACTGAGTTGCATCAGCAGAGGGCTAAAAGGCTGCGCTAACTGTACTCAGAGCAGCATCAGCAAGAAGAGCAGAGCTACACCAGCCACAGAAGTCCATAAAGAACTCTTCTTATTTCTGCTGCCAACCACCCAGAATACCTCTTCCTACCTCACTTCCATCCTCTCAATGCCTCTGCCAGGAGAGAAGGTCATCTCCTCTCTCAGCTCCTGAGCAGTCCAGGCAGTGACCCCACTGCCCATGCTGGCGACATAGGGAGGAACATTCATGGACAGCCAAGAGATCTCTGGGACTGCAGCACTGATGAAGTTCTCCATCATCCCCTAGATAAGAAACAAGTTGGAATACATGGATTTAATAGTTTCCCATAGGAATGTCCTGGTGCAGCCTCAGCATATCAGTAATGGAGGAGCTTGGAACCATCCAGCCTAAACACCCTCTAGCAGCCTGCTTCTACCTGCAGAGCTGTTCCTGCAATGAGCGTCCGGAAACAGCTTCTCCTTCGCTTCTTCTAGCCTCTGCTGCCCACAGTCCCAGGTCCTGAATGCCCATTTCCCATGTGGGAGATAAATCCAGCTGAGCTTCCACCTCACGGGTGCCATACCCATGCACGCACCTCTGCAGAAATGGCTGTTACATGTTTGACCATTCAGTCTTTGGTGCCTGAACAGCTTTTTTTTTTTTTTAAAAATCTCTTAGTGATGTCTGTGGTTGAGAAATGTTTGTGCCAAGTGTCATTCACCTGGTAGTTATAGCTACATATATATTTATATTTGACTTGCACTTGACTGAATACCACATGAACTGGTGGAGAGTAAAAGGACATTGATCTCTGCCTTACTGCTTTGCTTCACAACAAAGCTGTAGGCACAAGAGGTAGGTTCACCACAGAATATTCATGGATTGCAGTTTGGGCAGGAACAGTTTGCAAACATCAGAAGAAACAGCAAAAAAAATATTTGTGTTGCGAAACAGTAACATGTGTCATTAAAAGACAGTTTACTTTTCAGACATGTACAGTGCTCCACATTGTTCCCATGCTTTTCAAAGGAAATGAGTAGTGTTATTAGCACAGCAGTCCTCTTTTACAAAAGCAGCTCTAGCCAAGGTTAATGTTTAAGAAGGAATTAAATATTAACTCAAGGGAAAGCACAGGGGTTGCAATGGTTTCAGACTATAGACGTGCAAAGAGATATTGCTGTGACAAGGGCTGGGGGGAAAGCAGGTTTGGTTTTCCCAAAGCTAAAAAAATATTTTAAAAAATTCAGATTCTTCTGCCTCATCACCTTCAGGTTCCCCAAGAAACGAGGACAGCATTGCCTCTCTGATTTTCACCCCAGGACAGGTAATTTACAGGTAATTTTCCTCCTGCATTTGGTTTAGCAACGACTCCTTAACAATAGAAGGTGGATCACAGTAACTTAACCTGCTGAGGAGGGCTGCAATTTGATTCCCAGTCTGAGATTTGCAGGTAAGATAAAGTGCAAAGGTGACTAAACACCACAACAAGCAAGGTCTAGCCCTGTGGCTTTGCCTAGGAGGGAAAACGGATTATTGTTATTATTATTATAGCAGCAAATCTACCAGGATCTGTTCCTTTTCTCCTGTTCCAGCTCCAGTACATGAAAATCGTTGCAGCTGTCTGAAGATGGTTTTATAGTGGCAAAATGACTTGTTATATTAGTCCACAACATGCATTCTGGCCTGTTCTGCAGTAATCCCTTATTCTCTTTCCCATCCTTGCATTCTCATTGCAAGTTTTAGGAGCTGAGAACAAAGTCATGACTATTACCTAACTGCACCACTATAAATGCACTTTTTTATATTGCATGCTGTGCTGAACTTCCAGAACAATACCTTCATTAATATGAATGCTTGATCCTAGACTTCTAATAGGGCTGTATCTACACTGTACTTTTCACCTTCAAAGGATTTTAAAGATATTAACTAATTAACCTACTCAAACCCCTTTGGGGAAAGCAAATAATCATCATCACGTTGTTCTTGCCTTTTTACTGGTAGAGAAACTGAGGCAGGAGAGTAACTTATTCAGTGCCACAAAGGGAAGGAGTGTGGGAAAGCTGTAGGGACTTGCTGCCTCTCTGCCCGAAAACCAAGCTCATCTGCGCCTCATCACTTGTCACTGTGGTGAGCGTGCCTTCCTTCCACACTCACGTAATTTTGCAGCAACTCTTCAGCACATGGTCTTTCATAAATTGCAAACACCAGATAAGCAGCGCTCTATTCACAATGGGGTGGGGCAGAAAAGGCCAAAATAGCTTCATGAGGAGGAAAGTGACAAATCACTGGGGCCCACTCAGCCTCCTGGGCTGCATATTTCAGCCTGGAAAGAGACGTGCAAGTTCTGGCCATTGCGTGAGCAGGGCGTGCTCTAATGAGCAAGTGGCCAAAAACTCCCCTTCTCTAGGGGAACAAAGTAGTACGAAACAAGATGTCGATTCCTGAAGTACTTGTTCCCAGCAATGGCTATATACGCAGGCCCTCTCTGCGACTCAAAAGGACAACTAATGTGTATAAACAGAAATCCTATACGTTCCAGTTTGAAGGACGGAGGAAAAAAGGCTTCCGTGGGTTTTGGTTGCTCACTATATCCATGCATCTGTGGATCCCAGAACTCTTGGAAAGCTGCTCTGAAAGGCCTGTCCTTTCACCAGCAGGTCCACATCAAACTTCAAGGTTTCTTTCATGTCATCTGCTAAGGAAAATAAGCAAAACTATGTTAAGAGTTTTCTGCCCTATACTGGAAGCCAGTACATATTGCATCTCGAGGGATGAAAAAAAAAACCCAAAACCCCCAAACAGTCTCAGGCCTTAAAAGCTAATCTTTCAGGAGTCAAAGTCTAAACAATGTTTTTTGTAGGGAACAACCACATGCCTCTGAGCAACCTGATCTAGATGCCCCCCTGCTCATCTCAGGGGGTGGGGGTTGGACCCAAACCATTCTATGATTCTATACAAAGACTGAAAAGGTAAGTCTATAAACAGACTCCACAGGGCACTAAGACATGACCTGAGTGCTTTCTTCAGGCAAGAATAGCTTTCCATCTATTTTCTTTCCTTGCTGCAGCTTTGTCCAAGACAACCTTCACAATCTAAAATGCTGATTTAGTTCCATCAGCTGAACAGCTGTGGAATGATAATAATGCATTACAACTTATTGCATCTTACCAAGTAGATTGTCCAAACTCAACTCAAGCACAGTGGAGTCCACCAACGGAAACTGCAGAGTCTAGGATACCATGTTACCTGGAGGTATCATTGCTCTGTCCACAACATTCACAGTAACAACATCTAACAATTCAACTGATTTCTCCAAATCCAAACAGTAATTTACAACAATGAGGCAATTTGTATGGCTTCAGGTGAAAAGGTCTCCAAGGCCGTTCAGAAATGCCATGCATTTCCTTATCTTTTTTCCCTTGGCTTCATTGCATCATGTTTTACAACTGCTCATCAGGTATTGGCTAACTGGGGTTATTACGACAAGAATATGATATCACTAGCATTTTAATCCATTGCTTCACTATATCTTTCTTAAATATTTTCTGCTCTCAACAAACTGATCTAGCTGCTTTTAGATGATGTTATCTTGGACTTTTTGCTCATTTTGATAACTCTGGGTGATACGTGCAACTCCTCCCCTGTGTTCGTCCCTTCTTTCACCTCTGTGTTGAGCAGCTTGTTTCACAGTTTCTTCCAGTCACTGCCCACACACTGGCCCATATCTGCCCCCTCTTATTCTCTCTATCAGGTTGAAGATCTCATTATCTTACTCAGTTGCACAATTTCTCGCTGGAAACCCTTTTTACATAAAGCTGTTAATCATATACTCACCACTCTCTTCTACAGTACTGTATATTTCATTTGAAATGCTGCACTAAAAGTCTCGCAGGGCTACTCTCAAATTTAGTGACTATTTTTTTTGGTGTTTGTTGGTTTGTTTTTTTCATGCTCAAATGCCTTTGGTCCTTTTCTACAGCTGGGCAGATAACCAGATCTGCAGCTAGACTCAGCGAGCTAGGGGCACACAGGTCTCCGGAGCAGGTCTGCCAGTGGCATCTGCAAGACCATCCTAACCACTACAACCGAGGTTTGAGACAGGCACAGGGGGCTGTTTCTCAAGCTCGTTCCCACTCGCAAGGGAAGTGCCAGGCTGAGGCAGGAAACAGGTACTTCCCAGTAAAGACTTTCAGTGGCCCTTTATAGAAAGTACAGAGTTGCCCAGTTCCGAGGAGGTATTTCCGTCGTTTAAGTTCTCAGGCCCTAATTTCAAAATTTCCTCAGGTGCTTACGTTTCCAACAGTCATCATGTCTGTGCCACAATAGGCTGTCTCAATATAGACCAACATAGTACTATAGCAGGCAGAAACAGCTGTCAAAACAGAAATGTGAAGATTAAAACCATCACGGGATGCAAATGCTTCCTCATCCCTGTACCCAAAATTAATATTTCTCTCATAAAAAACACCCATGACCAAAATCCCCTTTCAATACAATTGACTCTTAGCTCTGTTAATCAGGATGATGCAATGTAAAAGCCACTAACTACCCTTTTTAAAGAACATCTCAAACCCTATCTCATCATGTTTGATATAATTTCTAGAGGGAACAGTTGGGTCACCAGCACATTTACACAGGTGATGGCTGTGACACTGCCTATGAATGGCAGCATATCTGGAAAATATCTCGTGCCATGTGCTCATGTTCAGATCTCTACATGGATGCTGAGAGGCTGGGAATAAATACTCTCAGGCAGGATTTGAGATCCTACGGGTAAGAGCTTAAATTGATCAGGGAGACAACTACCAACTCACTGTGGGCATCTGCTGTAGAGCTTGCACTATGGGGTCAAGACATTGCAACCCAGAAACTGCATCCTACGTATAGTATTACAGACAACCACTGTTTTATCTTACTTCCATTATGTGATGGAGTTCCTTCCCTGACTGCTCCCAGGAGGTTGATGATTTTAATGTTTTGATTTGACACAGCTTCCACACTCTTCTGACCCTCCATCAGTCCACAGAAGTGTCAGCAGTAACAGACCCTGTATGTTAATACATCTTGTTGGCAACACTGAAAATATTAATTTCAGCTTTTATCTTAAATGATCATCCTCAATTGTCTGTGTTTAGTTGCTGATGCTCAGAATGCGGCAAGGTAGGTGTTTTCCGCAGCCACTTGCCAGTACCCTCAATGCCAAAGATGGCTGCTTTTCATTTTTGCCACTCAGGTAGTGGTTTCCTCAATCGCACACACTTCGCAGCAAGCATTCAGCTTTACAAATCACAACTCAGCTGGCTTTTCTGGGATGACCGCGTGCTGACCGCCCATGTAGCATCTGCAACCAGCAACCCTTCTTCCCACCCCTCCTCCCCATCCCCCCACCCCCAGTTTCTCTATAGCTCACATTTTTTCCTCCTCATACAGCAATTACTGTGTGGGGCAAGAACTATAGCTGTCGAATTCTTTAATCTTTTTCCAGGTGCAGAATGCCTGCAAGAAGTCTCAGACCTTCAAAAACATTTTGATAATGTTTCAGCAGTTTTGCTGTAGGGATACCACAATATGTGTCTGCTCAGAGTAGATTTCTAGAGTCGCTTGTGTGTCTTATGTGAAGCACTTGTCTGTCCCATCCTTCACATCTCTAGGCTGATGACTTTACTGGTTTTCATGATTAGCAGCAACTTTGGCCTTGTCAGTACTAACTGCATTTTAATCTTGTAACATTCCCCTTTGTGCTTTCCCTGTGTTTTTTCTAGGCATGATGGAATAAGGATGATCCATTATAAAGATTTTAACGTTTGCAGTGCTGGATGACATTTCCACACTTTTCCTTCTGCCAACAGTGCAATGCCTTCACTGATCACATATCCCCTACGTGGCACACATGCTGGTGTTTGATTGAGGTTTACAACTGTTTCACATTACTATTCCAGAGATGGAGCACTGTCTTTTACAGGCATTATTGTAATTTTTATGGTCTACATATGCTGAAAAATTTTTCATTAATGATGTCATGTGCCACAATCAATGCAGGTAGCACTGTACTTGGAGCATCTTTCAATACAACAGGATTTTTTTTTCTCTTGAGAAGTTTCTTCTTTGTCAGTCTTTTCCTGCTTTCTTCTACACATTTGTTCCTGCACAAAACTTGTTTTTACGTTTTTTCTTCAGCTTATACTGTGTTTAAGGTGAGCTACGTCACTATCTTGGAACACAGCTATCAAATATGACAGGCTTAGTTCTAGCTTTCTGGGCAAGCCTTTCCAAAACGACATCATTTCTGTCCTCATTGCTAAGATATAGTTTGACTTCCAAGATTTGATGTTCAGACAAATAACCCTTTTTGTACTGCTGCTATTAGCAAAGAGCTTCTCAGCGGCAGCTGGTGAAGACTTTTTGCATGTGATACTTCCTGCATCTTCTGCAACTTGAGGATGTTTCTGGAGCATTGCTAGAGCTTTACAGGGTCGATCTGCCACTCTTGCTTCTGGAGCCTATCTTGATGTTGGACATCAAGAGTCCAACAGGATCCAACCCTTTCTGTCTTACTTCGTGTCCTTACACCAATATCACAGCCATTTTGTTTTGCACTGCTGGCATTTGGGTTCTTTGCTTGCATGTATTATAAAAATCCTTAGGTTTATGATTTCATGCATTCATTTCTGACATGTAAGCATCAAGACACAGGCAAAAAGCCAATAGCATCCAGCATTTATTACTTCCTCTGCATGGACCACCTTTTTGGCTATCAGACCTTTCCTGAAAGCAGAACTCTAAAGTTCTCAACAGTACCCTACACTCAGTGGTCCAAGCAGTCACACAGAAAACAGAAAGCTACCCTAACAGTTCTCCAAACACCAAATTGCTGTCACTTTGATACTAGGACTGCTAAATATTCATGATAGAATTTCAAAATTTCTGCTTTTCTAAGTCTCTCAGTACAGTCTCTTACTCTAACAACCCATACGTAGGAGTAACTAAGACAAGGAAGAGCAGAAGATACAACCAACAGTAGATAAATTTTAAATAGTCCTTTCAGTGGTAATACAGGATGTGTCTTCTCTGCTTTGGTAACTTGAAGGTTTTATATGTAAAGGCTATAGTTTCACTGTGAATTGCTATTTGAATTCCTGCATGTGTAGGACCATGTGTGAGGGGGCAGCTGCGCGCACACATCCTGAGGCTGGTCTGGAAGGACCACTAGCATCATCAAGGAGCCATCCTCACAACCAGAGTATGTATTTCTATATCCCTGTGTCAATTAATCTAACGGCAGATCTGTTTATCTGTCTTGAGTAGATAAGGAAGTGAAACCATTTGAGTAGAAAATGACCATAAACCACAAAAGAACATATTGTAAGAGCTATTGATAGCAACCCCAAAACCTTCTGAGCGTATTACAGGAGTTGCACACATACCAAGCCATGCATAGATTCAACATTACTTCTACCTGCATTAGTAGAAGTAACAGACAAAAAGGAAGAGACATGCAAAGTTCAAAGTCTACACTATCAGATAAGGCCTGTCGGGACTAAAACCAGGAGGTACTGCCAGAATGAAATTATTTCCTCAGGACAAATCATGCATTTGGAATCAAGCAACATAGGCTGAAAAGATAAAGCCCATTTGTATAACATAATAATGGACAGGCATATATTCCACCAAAATAGTAAATAGATATGCTCTCTGCAAACATAGGGCAAAACCACAGCCATGGCAGACAACACAACATCCTCTCTGCTGAGACTTGAACAGCAAGACATGAAAAAAAAGATAAAAAAAGAAGCTAAAAAGCAACTAACAGATATGCATATACTCTCTAAAAGCTCTACACCCCTGGAAAAAAAAAATTCAAAGCTGTCTCCCCTCTTGCAAAAAGGGATTACACTTGCTCCAACATGAAATCACCTTCAAAGACTACCCAAGAATTTCTAAAATACCAAGGTATGAAAAAAAAAAAATCCATGAAGCCCTCCCCAGACTAGATTTTTTTTCCAGGTAAACAAGAGTTAGTCAGAACAAGCAAGCCATTCTAGCAGAGAGAAAGTCTCGAATATGTGATGAGAAATTTTAAGCGACTACCATATTTAAAACTCAAACATGCTTCATTAATTAAGCCAAATTTTCCTATCTTGATGGAGACAAAAGGGGTGCTGTAACAGACATCCCTACAGAAAGGGGTTTGTTCACCCCTCTATGAACAAACAGGGCTGCATTTAGGAACTTGGAGCACTCATTTCAGAAATGCCCTGATAAGGACAAGAGCCTTCCTGGGTGAACTGTCTCTGGTGAGGAGCGTGGGGCAGTCACCACGACAGCACTGCCACCCCTATATAACCCAGCTGGACGACTCTTGCAGGCATCTTGGTCATTAACCAAACCAGGCAGGATGCTTCACTGCAAGACCAGCACCAACACTCATCTCTAGTTTGGAGCATATGTGATCTTTCTAAAGCAGCTCTTGCTTTACCAGTACAGAGAGGTTTGATTTCCATCAAGTGATGTTAGGGGACAGGCAGAATTCACCCTGGTTTTTTACTCTGTATTGCTAGGCAAGTAGCTGAACTTTAATAGTCCATGCTTGCCTCTACTCTGCAGCAAGACTTTAAGGAATTATTTTAGATTCACAAAAACATATCCTTTTCTAGTGACAGGTGATGAGCCTCTCCTTTTTTTACAACATTGATTTTCTCGGGTACGTGCATATTGCAGAAAAAAGTACACTGGGGAAAAAAGTATTTACAGGTGTTTGCTCATGAAAGCCCTGCAGCTTCATGGTGTTCAAGGTTCCTTTTCATGAGCTTACTGCAAACATTCATAGCAATTTAGGTCCATCTTCAAGAAGGTTCACAAACATGGATAACACTTCAGGTTCTTGTGCAAACATATATCCATTAATGAAGATATGCTAAAAGACTGGCACAACTATTTGCATTAAGAGCATTTGCAGAGCTAATGTGAAAGCTTCTTGTGGTTTGGGAATTCCCAAGGCAGATATCAAAAAAAAAAAAAAAAAAAAAAGAGAAAACCATAAGAAAAACACAGAACACCATACAACAAAATAACAAAAAACCCACCCACCCAAAAATCAAAAGCACACCACCAAAAACAAAACCCCCAAACACACTGCAAGCAACCAGTGGAGTAAAAGCAAGCAGAAAATATTCAAATCACATACAAGTACCCTCCAGACTCAGCGATGATCACCCTAACCATTCACTGAGCAAGAAGCTAAGTTGGTTAAAAAGAATAAAACATAATAAAATCAAAGAATGCTTACATAATATTTGTAAACAGAAAGGATATCTCTGCCAAACGCATTTTTGCTGCAGTTAGCTCACCACTCTCAGGCAGATTCTTTATGCTTCTGCCTACCAGAGCCCTTGCTTGTTCTTTTTAGCTCAGCTCCACACTGGAGTTAGGTTTGTTACAGCAAGTGGAGACAAGGCTATCCTAACGGCAGGATGGCATCACAGATGCAGCCTTCAGCACTTTGGCATTTGTGTATTCTGCTTTTACTAACTTTCCACAAAACGTCACCAGTAACACTATGCAACCAACAGCAAAAAGGATGAAGGACAGACAGCAGAGACCATTGCTGTCTATGCAGATCCCAGCAGACCTCGAGCGAGACCAGGAACCCTTAACCCTCTATGCTGTGGAGAAGGAGCAGCCACACATGCCACCAGCATTGCAAATGCTCATCCCTGCATCTATCGTGGTAGGCCAGTTCCCCTTCTACATCCCAGCCTCTTCCTTGCTTTACTCCTCCTGCAGATCCAGGGGACAGAGATTATTTAATTCGGGGAATTTCTGAGCAATTCACTGACCATCACAGCCAAGGGAGCGGTGAAGCCTGGCACAGGAGCAGGACAAGAGGAGGAGGTCTGGGAAGGGTTTATACCTAGGTCTACCGCTGAAGCCAACATGTTGTGCAACCTCATCCTGCAAGGTTGAAGCAGCTCACTGTTCCTGGAGAAATCATCTTTTGTTGCCAAGACATACTTCTAGTAGGAACAGGGAATTTCTATTTCCTGGGAACAAGTGAACCTTGCTAAAATCATTGCTAGCTTATGACCTGCTGTATTGTAGTTCCTCTAAGAGGAGCGCCCATTTCTACCAACCATTCCGAAGTTAAGTCAGGGCCAAAACAATCACAGCATAGCTTGAAATCAGGGATCTTTTTCTTTAGAATTAAAAAGAAAAAAAAGGGAGGGGGGGGGGAGGGGAGGAACCAACTAACAACGCTGCGGGTTTTATTTGCCTTTAGATTAAACCTAAAGCTGGCCACATTTGTTTAACCTCAGGCTTCGGTAGACTGACGTGCCTGAACAGACCTTAACACTGCCAGGGCTGCAGATGCTGAGGTAACAGAAGAGCAGAAAGCTGTAGCTTGTTGCTAAGATCAGGCAGCTTCCAAGACCTAACCACAACAGACATCCCCCACTGGAAGAAGCAGCACATACAAAAGAGAGAGCAGCCGAGTTTATGCTGGATTCCTCACCAGCACTTCTCAATGCAAGGAGAAAGAAGGGTGGGAAACGGATGGAGACAAAGGGGTTACAGGGAAAGCTCTGGGGAAATTTCATATTGTTTAGCTGGCAAAGAAGTACAAGTATACACACCTACAATGACTTATGCTGTTAATTCACACATGCAGATAATAAGTGTTACAGACATCAAGAATTTAAACCAGCGGTCAACAAAAACAATGTTGAAAATCCTTAGAGATAGTTATGTCCCCTTCCCGAAGGGCCTAACAGTGAAAACATTTGCAAAAACACAACCCTAAACATGGCACCATAAAACTAATAGCACAGGGTTGAGAATGGAGCTGTGCATACTGCAGGAGCTTCCATCACCAGCCCCAGCTCTGGGAGCAAGACAGGTAGACAGAGAAAATGTTCTTCAAAACTTGTGGCCTATGCCTACACGGTTGACAAGGTCAGCCCAAAGGCAGTCAAACCTGATGACAAGGTTAATGACACTGAAAGCTAGTGTTGAAACAGCACCAGCAGGAATTATTTTAGCAGAAATACAGGTGGGATAGAGAGACACAGAGCTCAGCTGAAGGAGCCCCTCACCCTGTGGAAGTGAAGAAACACACCCTTTGTGCTTGCGTGAGCTGAACTCAAATATTCTTCTCATACTGAACTAAAACTGTGTAAATATTTAAGCCAGATGGGGCACCGCTTTTTTTAACTCCCCAGCCATGTGTGTACATGCACACACCCCCCCCATATACCCTAGGTTATACAGATAACAGGTAAGACTCTCCAAGATACCTGCCAAAAAAGAAATAAGTGCTGTTTACTGTTACCGGAGCTGGAGATTTCTCAGAGCTAAATACAGAACTGGCTTTCCTGTTTCCCTTCATCTTTTAGCTGAGCTGGATTTAACAGGTACAAAACGCTTTACATTTCAGAGGCAGGGAAGGGGGAGCAAAACTCATTAGACAAATTCAAGTAGCGACGCCTGTCCCCAGCAAGGGCAGCTCGTCCAGTTCGAAAGCATAGGGATAAGACAGGACCCTGGCTGTACCAGAGCGAAGAGTTTGCTGAATCGCACCCAGCAAGTAGTACACAAGCTACAAACGGCTCCAGTGTGCTGAGTCCCTGGGTCCTGCAGCTGCTGCTGCCCCCAGCTCACACTTGCCTGGCACCCTGCCAGAAGCTCCCCCACACACAACAGGCATCACCAGCGCCCGTAGATGTGCACTGAAGATGATTCACTCATAAAGCCAAAAGCATTGCACAATTAAACAAGCAAGCCCATTTAACTCCTCATTAAAATGCACGCTTGTGAAACAGGACTCGGGCAGAATGAGCACTAACCTGAACGCTCAGCCAGCAAGGCTGTGCTGGCCTGATTACTTCTGCATGCCACCTTCGTGGCCTTAATTTTGGCTCTCTGGAAGGTGCCCACACTGCACCTATTACCAGGTAATTAGCGAGCTCACTAAGCCATGAACCTTCCAGCTGCATCGCAAAAAACAAACCAGATCTGAAAAGGGTTAACGAGAATTCTGAGGCTGAATTCTTCTACCACTATTAAAATATCAACAAGCTCCATACAGCTTTAGGCCACGGTTACAGCAGGAAAACAGCTGTATTTTTACTAGTCTGTGTTTTGTAAGTAGCAAAGTTTTGAGTATCTATTATACCTTTTCTCAAAAGAGACTAAACATATTCAGTAAGCTTTTAGTAATACTCATGTACACACTCATCTATTTAAATATTACTTTAGATAGACTGAACTTTTTAAAACCAGCATTAACTAAGCATGCCAGCTGACATTAAAAAAAAATAATTCTGTTTTCATAGTCTAAACATAACATGCAGGATAACATGTCTTTAGTATGCTTTCTGATGGTGGTTAAGCCCTGGTTGAGATCAAGTCTGCATTAGACAAAAGATTGTTCCAGGAACCGGGGGAACTTCCATCCTAGGACTGAAGTCATTCACTACTGCAGAGTAGGTGGGTCACTGCCTTTCGGTTTTGCTCTTTCTCTTGTAACAATGGTGTAGTTACAAAGGTAGCTCAGCAGGTTCTTCTAATATCACAACCTGCTTTTTTAGCAAGCTTTTCATATGCTAAGTGACAGCAAATCAGATATACCCATCTTACTAGTGTATCCCTGCATCTTTCTTTTCAACAGGGCATCATCATAAAACGTCATCCTTGTGAGGAGCAGGAATGCTTGGCTCAGCAGAGCTGTACTACCAGATTTTCTTTATTTGTTTTATGTATGTTTTCCTTCCCTTCCAAGCAGGCGTCTCAAAGCACTGTGGGCCCTATGTGCTTTTTTCAAACTCATGGCTCAAGCTCCTTTGCAGGGAGATCAGCCACAGCTGCTCACATCAACACAGGCCATTTCCCCACCTGCAGCCTCCACACTCCCTCTTACAGCAATCAAGGCATGTGTTTGTGTCTCCAGGTAGCTGCTAAACCTGCAAATCTTCGCGAGGGCTCTGATTCACACAGGGAAAGGGCTTACCCTGCAACTTCTGCAGGAGTTCCCCAGGTTTCCCTCCCACACCTACACCAGCGATTTTCACCCTTCCTGCCAGGACAGCTCTGTGGCTCAGGAAGCAGCAGCTGATCCACCATAGTTCATGGCCCAGTGTATGGCAGCAAACCATTACTGGCAAAGGTGCGGCGTCACAGTCCTCACCCCAAGCTAAGCTGTTCCCATTTCCCTATCTAACCCTCCCAGTATATGCTGCTTCTTCCAGGAGAGGGGTTACAAAGGGTTACTACTACAAGAACCTCTTGACTTGGAGGTTACAAATTCCACAGCTGCAAAACATCATACCTATGATCTCTTGACTAAGGAGCCAAGATACAGATCTCTCTTGCATCGGGCGCTTGGACACTCAGAGCTCTGTGGTCAGAACACAGTATGTGCCACGGAAGTGATACAGCGGCCTACAAATTCTCAGGCTCTGCTGACCCCAGGCAGGTAGTCAAAATTGTTTCCATTAAGTGGGAAAATTGGTGACAGAGTCTGTTTTCTCACTGATACAACAACATTGCTGTAAATAAAAAAAAAAATTTAAAATGCTATTTTTACTGAACAAAGACTCAAGAGATAGTTCTTTTGCTAGGCCTCAAGGCTCATACAGCGAGCACTTGACTCAAAGACTTTATTTTTCTTCTTCTAGGGCCATTTAAGCAGGCTTCTGTAGCCAAATGCCTGGCTGGCATTCATTGTTTCTCTTTGGCTCAGTTTCCCCAAGCAAAACCTCACACAATGCTACCTCTGCTCCCCATCCAAGCTCTCCTTGGTTGTTCCTACACACATTATAAGCTAATGCTATCCACCTGTCTAGAAAGCCAGCCTACAAAACCATGCCTCTTTTCATCCCACTCTCCTAGGTTTTCTCCCTACCTGCTTTGTCCTGACTGGAAAGTAGCACAGTGTATTTTAGCAATGCTTTGGGATGGTCATACCTGGGTGGTCAGAAATCATGAAGTGATCACCACAGGATCATAAGGTTAAAATGCACAAATTGTCCCTGCTAGGTCCTTTTAAGCAGTGAAAAACACAGGCACTGAGGAGGAAATCAACTTTGCCATCCTTTGCTGTGGGAATTGTGGCCAATCAGGACCATTCTTCTCTTATTTTTTGAGAGGCAAACAGAGATCAAGAATGTCACAGGGAAAAAGAATCCCCGGGTTTTCCTGCTGAAACCTAGTAACAGACTTTACTGGCCACTGCACAGGGCTGAGTGCTCACCAAGATACCCTGACAGCCTGGTTACATATGTCCAGCGCTGGGTGTCCTGAAGATCCCACCACCCAGATTTCTGGTTCAGCATCAGGTACAAGACATTCTTGATTTTCCTTGTAGACTTTTCCTTTCAGGTTACTCTTGCTCAAATACCCTTCTCTTTGTAATTGACTTGTGTAACCTATTTTTTCCCCTTTGTGGGAAAAGTCAACATTTCTATTAAAAACAAATAAAAAGGAAAAAAAAGAAGATATGAAACACGGCTAGCAAACCCATTCTGAAAAAGAGCAAAAGCCAAAGAGAAATTGAAATTCCCAGCCAATCAAAGTTTCAAAGCAGAATGAATAATATCAAAGACAAAACTGAAGTAATTTCAAATCTTCAAAGGTTGACTGTAATGTTATGAAAATAGTTTTCAATCACTCCTCCTAAGTAAGGTTTACTTGAAATTAACACCTTTTTGCAAAGGGCCAGGCGAATCAGCATTTTCCATTGGAAAAAGTCTTCCACCCAAAGACTTTTGGTGTATTCTATGGCTCTCACCGAGCTTGACTTTCTTGCCTTTCCTGTACCTTGTTTATTTTAGCATCATTACATCATATTTGTCTCATTCTTTCTTTTTCTTCCCAGCTTGACAGGGCTAATATTTAGATGACGCCCAGTCAATACAAAAGTGAAGGGCTCCTGGAAAAAGTAGACAGTGAGCACAGGGTTCAATGCATTCCCCAGTTACCTGTGTGTAAATCCCATAAGAAGCCATTGGAACTGTTTCAACTGCCCAACTTAAATAATTTCTGCTGCTGAATGGACATTTAGTTTGATTGGAGTTGCACTCAATGATTCTTGTGGGTCTCTTCCAACTCAGTATATTCTATCATTATTTTACTATAGCTCCTTCTTGTAAACTAGTTTTATATATAGCTTACAGGAATTGAATAGTGCTGTAGTACAAATTAAGATGTGGGTAGACCGAAGTGTTACAGTATACAAGAGGAGAAGGGGAAAAGTAAAGCAGGAGGAAATGGAGTGATGACAATCTAGAAAAAGCAGCAGGTCTTGTGTGTGACCGGCCAGTACCTTTTTCATGTAATTATTCATCTGCTTGCATACAAATGAGCTCTCTCTTCCTTTCTAAGATCTTGCTAAGACCTTGAGGTGTGGTGATTGCTTGTGGCAGTAAGTTCCTCAGCTTTGTTAGATGTTGCAACTTGAAATCAACGGTAGCCAGCCCTGAGCAAGCTATGGTCAAATCCAGCTCTGCCAAGTGCTATGAAGGTAGAAGTTTCATGCACAAGCAAGGGAGAATGACAACCCTGAAGAGCCCTTTACTCAAATGTGTTGCTGCTCAGGCAGGAATGTGAATTTCTGCAGCAGGCAGAATAGTGTAATTGCTCCCCATAACAGTTACACTGCAAGATTATGGGCATGATACATAAAATAAGAAAGTGGCAATGTGATCTCTGTCTTACAGAAATTCTGACCTAGATCCATGATTTTACAATATAATGGCAGCAGCTTGTGCTTTACAGAGTCTCACTAAACCCAGCAGCTCTTCGGCACCCACCTAAGGCTCACATGGGGCCGTTCAAGCTACCAGCACGACAGCCTCTGGCCAGCAGGTATCTTCCTAATGGAATCCTGCAGCCATCCCTGTTGTGCTAGATATGCTCTGGTACCCAAATTTTCAACATGAAGCAATAGGTACCTATAAAATAACTGCTGGTAATGTTTGCAAGTAACAAAAACATGGTAAGTAGTAACAAAGACTGATCACTTATCTGGGCTGTTCACTAACAGCTTCCACGGTAAATCCATCTAAGTGGCATGAGGCTACAAGCAGCCTTACATTTGGTAACATTGTAAGAAAGGGGCTCTCCTGTTCCCAGATCTAATGAGCCTATTATTGGCCAAGAGCAAATCTGGAGGGGCTTGACATTGACAGATGTTAACAGAATGAATGCAGCACATCAAAATGGAAGTTAAACATGCTTTACAGTTTCCAGTTACTAGCAAGGAACATAAATAGTCATAGAGGTCATATAGATCTGTAATTTGTCAGGAAAAGACAACATCTGGAAGCTGAAACAAAAATAATATTCAGACCAAAGGAGGGAAACAAGTTCTGAACTGAAAAAACTAATCAGTAGACTATCATAGCTTTGATTGGGACAGCACTCAATCACTTGATTCCATTCCTTACCAAGGCTCACAGCTGTGTAATTGTAGAAGGCACCATTCATCTCCTAGAGGAACAGACAAATACCTCTGGACTGTGTAATATGGCAGTTCACAGCAAGATGTGGTTACAGCCCAAGATATTCCCATTTATGATATGAGTGATAAGTGTTCCAAGCAGAAAATCATCACATTATCAGGACTAGCACTCCTCCTAGTCATCCCCTCTTTGCTCACAGGCTCTCTAACAAATACAAGTTTTCACTATTTAAATTTCATATTTCAGTTCTTAAAAAGACCAAAAAAAAAAAAAAAAAAAAGGTGCAGCATTTCCAAAAAGCAAGAGAGGGAAACCCCCCAGTTGATGAGTATTAAATATGGTCAGAATAGCTTTCCAAGTCTGTTTTGATAAAACCACAATTTCTTCTTAAAATTCAATTAATGCTAGGGAAAACCCCACAGGAAAAAGTATTTAAAGTTTAATTGAGGAAACTTAAGAAATGTCATTTTAAATCCCATTAGATGACCTTCCATGTTTCTTATTCCTAAACTATTGCCTACAAGACAAGCACAGAATTGCTGTTTGTTAAAAGTCCTATTAGTGTTCCAGTTCAATGTATCGAATAAAATACCATTCCTTGTCTAAGTCAAAATATCACGTGTTTGGCACAGAAACACCTTGACACAGTTTTGAACATTTAACCGAGAAAAATTCAGGAATTAAAACTTTGGGAAAGTGATGCTGAGTGAAGAACTCTCAAAACCAGTAATTTTCACTTCAGCAGCAGATCAGGAACAAATTTCAAAGTGGCACAACTCTTCACAAAACTGATATTATAGGTTTGACTGGCTCTACACAGCAGGTATTTGGTTTGGGGTTTGGTTTTTTTTTTCGTTGGGTGGGAGGGGTTTTTTGTTGTTGCTTTTTAAATTTTTAGGGAAAGCTGCCCGTTGCAGAGAAAAATTCCCAACTTGATTAGGCTTGAAGATTTCCTCCAGTAACAGCCAGTCCATCCCCATTTAGATTCAGGAAGATTGTCCAGATTCTATCTCCTGCAGAATAGCCATCCGCACCTGCGCCTATCCTTTCAGGTCCTATAGTTAGGAATCAGCAAAAGAAACGGCACCTGGCCAAAGAAGTCCTTTCTTATCTTGCACTCCATGACCCAATCAAAGACCTATTGTTGAAAAAGCATTGAGTGAACTGGCAGACTCAGAAAAAATTCAGACACATCTCTTATGTATGCCCAGGAATGCAAGGCTGGTTACTGTCCGACCATAACCACAACCACATAAACACAACTTTCCATCTGAGGGTATACATGTGCTCAGCTCTCCGTTTTTACTCTACTGTGCATGTTGGCAAGACACTGGGGAGAGACAATTGCAGATAAAAGCACCAGCCTTGCTATTAAACAGGGCCTTGCTGCAGTGGGATATTGATGATTACATAGAAGTGTCAGGTGTGTGAAGCCTGCTCCTGAGAGGAGGGACAAAAAAATCCAGGTATGTACAAGCACAGAGGGAATACAAAGGTGGGTCATCCTCATCAGAACTTATTTCACTGTTCTGCATCCCAAATTTACCAAAGGACATAATATAAGTAGTTTCTTTATACTACCCAGAGGATGGTCCTCTCAGTACGTGGATTGCTATAGAGGTGGTGAGAATCTTAGACCTCTCTTCTACATATATTGTGTCTAACTGCACACAAAAATGGGGTGGGTAACAAAGAAAACACAGAAGTTTTTGTAACCTCCTGAAATATTAAAACATAGACATTTTGTTAATTATGGCTATGTAAGGGGACTTTTTCTCTGTGTGTCTGCACGCACACCTTCCCTTAAATCTCCTACAGACATGTTTATAGAAGGAAGGATAAATATTTTTCCATAGCTTCATGGAAAATTACTATGAGAAACCTTGGAGGAGCACAGCTGTGGGGTCCTTCATTACCTCAGCAAGAGCAGAGACTTCCACATACTGAAATTTCATCGTGCTTTACTGGGTATGGGCTCCCAGTTGTAAGCTCAAACCTTCTGAAACATCACATCAAAAGGATCAATATTTTTCCATCCGGTCAGTATTTTAGAGGGAGCCCCAAGGAACAGCATTACTTTCTGACCCTACAGACTGTGTACTGTTTCCCAAACCTCTGCCCAATTCTATAACATGAGAAAAAGTTTTGGGGAGATGCTGTCTGTCAGATTAGACCCAAGCTAGTACCTAAACACACAGAGCTCTTCTACATCCTCTTTTACTTCAGAAATCTAACAACATCCTAGCAGGTCCCCTTCCTGTGCTCCACGTTCTGCCTTCAGGCTGATAGTTTTGTCTTGCACTTTGTCCCAAACTGCAAAAGACACCTTCCTCCTCAGAGGTGGCCACATTTTTGTAGCACATTGAGAACTGCTTCAGTGCTTCTCAGAAAATCCACTAAAGGTGCCAGGGATTCTCTGCAATGAAGGGCTCTTTATAGAAATAAATGTAAAAAATTAAAAGTCTGTAGACAAAGCCATACAGTAGAAAGAAAACCCACACAGAAACTGGACATTTTTCACCGACTCTGATCCCTTGGATGAGACTGACCAAGACTGGCATGAAGCTGATGGGCAAGCTGTAGAAATAAGGAAACAGGAAAAAATAAAACAAAATCAGGATAAGAAAATATTTATTATTAAGGGCTTGCTGCCTACTGAACAGTTGCTAACACAGATAAAAACACCCTTCACTAAAAAACACTTGGGCCACTGTTCCTTTATACTGTCTCTGTCAGTGCACATGCCTAAACAGCTGACTGAGGAGGATAGTGGCGTTTATATATTAAGAATTTTATAGTGTGAATATTTTCATTCTGCATAAATATTGGTTTAAACAGAAAACCGGAAGTTTGAATATACAAACAGGCAAGCGATTATAGGAGTGAATAAGACCTTGATATCTACCTGTAGCCTTCTTAAGCATCTTTGTATGTGCTTGCTGATATATCAGCACACACACCCCCCCCCGAAATGCTGCATCTTAACTCATCACTGTATTTCCAGTTCAGTAATCTTTCAGTTCTGAGCTGTCCTACTGACAATGAGCTGCCAAATTTGAGAGATGGATGCTAAACATAGAACTTGTCTTGACAGATATCAAATTAACCAGAGTACTAGACAATCTATAGCTTCCTTTTGTGGTGCAGTTGACACACCTGAGGGACAGGATGCCATCCAGAAGGGCCTGGACAAGCTCAGAAAGCAGGCCCACATGAATCTCATGAGGTTCAACAAGGCCAAGTGCAAAGTTCTGAACATGGATTGGGGAAATACCTGGTATCAGTACAGACTGAGGGTGAAGGGATTGAGAGCAGCCCTGCTGAGGCCTTGAGAGTGTTCATGGATGAAAAGCTCAACATGAGCTGGCAATCTGAGCTTGCAACCCAGAAAACCAACTGTACCCTAGGCTGCATTCAAAGCAGCATGATAAGCATGACAAGAAAGTAGATTCTGCTCCTCTGCTCTACTCTTGTTAGACCCCACCTGGAGTACTGCATCCAGCTCTGGGGTTCCCAGTACAAGACAGACACAAACCTGTTTGAGTCTAGAGGGGGCAGGAACACCTCTCCTATGAATACAGGCTGAGAAAGTTGGGCTTTTTCAGCCTGGAGAAAAGAAGGCTCCAGGGAGACCTTAGAGCAGCCTCCCAGAGGGGGCCCACAAGAAAGCTGGAGAGAGGCTGTTTACAAGGGCATGGGGTAAACTGTAGAAATAAGGAAACAGAGCTTTTAAACTAAAAGAGAGAAGATTTAGATTAGATACAGGGAAGACTTGTGTTTTGTTGGGGTTTTTTTGGTTGGTTGGTTGGTTTTTTTTTTTAAAATGGAGGCAAAACTCCAGAACAGGTTTCCCAGAGAGATTGCAGTTTCCTCATCCATGGAAACACTCAGGGTTCAGGCTGGATGGGACTCTGAGCAACCTGATCTAGTTGAAGATGTCCCTGCTCACTGCAGGGGGGTTGGACTAGATGACCTTTCAAGGTCCCTTCAAACTCAAACCACTTTGTGATTCTTTCTCCTCTTGGGCAACTGTCTGAAATTCCCATGAACTCTACCTAAGTTAAATACATGCAAGGTCAGAGTGAAGTCGGTGACAGTCTGTATAAACTGATTTTTTTTTCTTTGGGACTTTCAAGATGCTCGGTTTCAAAAGCCTCTTCTTGAAAAAGTTTATAATTATTCTTCCATTCCTTCCCTTTTTAGTTTCTTAAAAGGGAGACATGAAAAAACAATAAATGAGAAATGTAAAACCACAAAAATTATCTGTATTGTTTTTTCAATTCAATCATTAAAAGTTTTCTAAAAAAGTAAGCTTTTTTTTTTTTTAGAATAGAACATTTGTTTCTGCAAAAGGAGATCATTTCTGAAAAGAACAAAACTTCCACTGAGCAAAATTAATTGCAAGGAAAGGAAGCAGGGCTGGCCAATTGCCCTCCTGCCCACTGCCCAAATTCTAAGATATTTGTGGAAAAAATATCTTGGCCCTAAAAGGCACAATCCCTTAAGTCAACAAGGTTCTGCTGACTTTACTGGAGCTTGGACTAGATCCTACATGAGAAAAGGACAGTAATTAAGCACGCAGCTGGTCAGACATGTCTCTCCAAACATAGCCAAGTTCAGTGATTTGGTTTACCCATTCAAAAGCAATGCACTCGATGCGTCAGCCCAAGAATAGCTGTACAACAAGCTGCTGCCCTTCCGGCTTCCCTTCCTACCCCGCAACCTTTTGAGGTCCCCTCCATCTCATGGTTGCTCCAGACCTCTGCTGGGGACACGTGTAGGGACCAAGCAGCCACATCCCTGCACCACTCATCCTGTTCCCCAAAGCCTCCTGAGCCTCATAGGCCTTACGCTCTTCTCCTACTCCCAGGATCAGCTATGCAAACCTCCCTCCTCCTCCTCTTCCCACCCCCATGGTGGGCAACTCTCTCACTATGCTTCAATGCTGCAAAAGACATGTGTAAAGGGGGCTGGAACCCCCCAGCATCCCTCCCAGAGAAACCACAGTCTGACCAAAGCAAAGCAGCTGAGATGCTCGAGGCTGCGGCCATACTGTGCAGGTGTGGGAACCCCACCTGGCCCCTGTTTTTCCCCTCCTGGGCAGTTCTTCTGGCTCTGTCCCAGATCCACAGCGTACCAGACGTGACTGTAGTTTTGGTGCCAGCCAGATGAGGCCATCAGACCTAACCACTAAGCACACATGCTGCGACACAGCACCTGCAAAGGAGGTCTTTGGTTGCACTAAGCCAGCAGATGTAGCTATGAGCTTCTGTCTTCTTCCTCCTCCTCCTCCTCTTCCTCCGCTCATGCACGAAGAAGACTGTAACTGCAGACCAGCCACTGAATTTCCTCATCTTTTGTTGCTTTAAGCCTGGGTCATGGTGCTTCACACTATCGTTTTGTCTTCTCCCTTCCTTCACATATAAATAGCAGGCAGCTATCTATGATAAGATAGTCAGGGAAAAGGAAAAAAAAAAGTTTTCTCCAGAGGCTCCCATTTCAGGCTTGCAGTTGAGCAAAGCAAATACATATTACATTACTGTGATTAGCACTGAGCAAAACAAGCTCCCATCTTCAGTTTCATCTAAGTCTTTTCATGGAAGACTGAAGATAAGCTCCTTTCTGCCTGCAGAATAGACTTGGGCAGGGTTTATTTTTTCCTGTATGCAACTGGTCATTCCACATCTTAACAGGAGGTCAAATTAATACGTTAAAAGAAAAAAATAATAAAATAATGCTGTCACTACTTATCTTTGCAGCAGAGCTGTGCTGAGTGCTGCTGAGCCTTTCTACTAACAGCGCTGTAAGGCAGAAAGATAGGAATCCTACCCCTTCCCCTGGCAGAGCCTGGGTTAGAGGATCTCTCCTGTCACAGGCGTTGGGTCGCCTCGAGCACTTTGATGATCTAAAGCTATAACTATGGTAACTAAGCAAGCGTTTAAGGCCTGGACGCTGCTAACAAGCTCATTGCTGTAATTTATTACCAGCACAGTCCTATTATTGGCATCAACGGCAGAAGCTGTTGCTTGTTTGAGGCTCCCATTCTCCCTTTGTTAAATGACAAGATTGGAAAAAAAAAAATTAAAAACAAATCACCAAATCCCCCCCAAACAACACCCCAAAAACCCCCAAGAAAACACAAGCCTAAATAAAACTCCATGAAACAAATGGAACACCACACATCTCCCCTTTTCTATAGGTGTTCACATACGTTCACACACCAAACATGCAGAAAGCAGTGGTTCAAAACGTTGGCCATTTTCTGGTCCCCTCTCCCTTCCCCTGTTTGTTACTGCCCTCAAAGCAGGGCTGGGAAACTGAGGATGCATTTGAGCCTGCCTCACTTCCAAGTCTGGCAGCCCAGCTTAAACCCGTCTTCCACAGACATCCAAGGCTCACTACGTAAACCAAGCATTAAGCTTTGATATGTTTATGGAGACCTCTCTGACCATTTGGCTGCCTGTTTTATTGCCCTTTGTGCATGCAAAGGCAAGTCCAGCCTCACATCCCCTTCAGTGAAATCACCAGGAACGTCTGTAAGCAGATACTCTGATTTACTTTGTAGAACAAAAGGAATTACTTCCGTGAACATCTTCAAATTCAAGGAATGGCTTTCCAGCTCTCTGGCCCGAAGGATCTAAAGTGCCTCAAAATTACCTACATGAATTTATTTACTAGCAAAAATAGCAGTCTGAACTGGCAATCTCTGCCAACTTAAAAAAAAATATCTTTGAAAGATTAATTTTCCTAACAATAAACAATAAATTCCAACAAACCCACAGCAGTGAATTTAGTTACATCAGTCACTGAACACCGAAATTTTGTCTGTAAGGATTATTTTTTTAAAATCCATTTTGTCTCCTTCTCTTTGGCTAAGGAATAAATGCAAAATATACAGCAGGGAAACTATAAAAAGGTATTTGCAAAAATAAAAGATAATGAACAAGTTTGAATTTGTTCACAGGAGTCGATTTCTTCCTGGCATTGCAGATGTGCAACTCAGTCTATGTTCTGTGGCATTCAGAGAAGGAGAAAATGCTGAGCATGCCGCAGACTTTGCTGTTTAATTAATCTGTGGTTGCCACCGCAGCACAGCTTGGTCTAACAGCTACTGTTGACCGAAGGAGTAATCTTCCCTTCTTGCCACTCCTATCACCTCTTTGCAAGGGCTCCTCTGCTTACCAACCTCCCAGAGCCAGCTCAGTTCACTAAACCTGAGGAGTGGGGGGGAAGAAAACAACCAAAAACCAACCAAAACCCCCACCCCAAACAAACAAAACAAAGAAGCGTGCCCCCCTCCCAAAACACAAATATTTTTTCTGCTCATAGAGTGACCTGAACCAACAGACCAGATAGTTTCTAATCCCTCTGCAAGAAAGGGGCATGACCACAAAGGTAGGGTTGGAAAGAAGCGGGAGGACATCCCTCTCAATGGTGAGAAGCTGCTGGATTGACACAGCTGCAACGCCACTAAGCAAACCCCTGCACTATCTGCTGACATAGGCTGCCTGAGCCACAGCTGCTTGCAGTTGAGATGCACGCACCCATCTCATTCTACCTCACAACATCCTATTCCAATCTTTCTCACCCTACTTCTTAGCGTACTCTTGGCCATACAGAGAGATGCATGGTGGGCTTGCTAAATCCAGCGTGCCAGAGAGCTCCAAGGCTGCAGACATGCACTGTGATTTATCATTTCTGTGCAACTTATTTAGAGAAAGTCTTCAGAGGAGAAAAAAGGTAGGAAAAAAAAGTAGAAAAAAAAAAAAAAAGACCACAGTTGGGTCCTTGCAATATTTTTACCACTGTTTGCCAGAGGAAGAGGTTATGGTTGTGTGGTGTACCCATCACATGGGGCCAAGCTGCAACACAGGAGCAGAGAGCAACACACACAACTGAAGGCAGGCTTGGCAAGGGAAGCCCTTGCATGGAAGGGCCGAGACAAACTCAGAGACTCCGCCCACCAGCACCTTCTCAGGGTAAAGCTTCTCTTGCTTTCTGGGTAGGGGGTGGCACAGAGGGGAAAGTCAGCATTGGTACTGGGTAAAATTAAAATGCTGCCAGCAACAAAGCCATCAGTGAGGGAAACTGATAGCTTTTTTTTTAATATTAAAAATTAGGTACTCAGCTTCAAAGGGGACTTCAGGACCATTTTTAAGCACCGTGCTTTTGGGGCCATTGCACAAACAACATCCACAGTAGTTGTGACACACAGGCAGCTTTGACAGTTGGCACTCCACATAACAAGCGAGGACAGAGGGCATGCAAGCATCTTCCCCATGCCATTTCATGCTGTGTCAATGAGGGATGCCCTGAAGATACCAAAACTACTCCCTTTCCTTCAAAGATTGCCCTGGAACTTCATTCTTTTCTCCTAATACATAACCAGTGATAGCTTCTCTAATTCATAAAGAGATAGTTGAAGTACCACACAGAAAAAGGAAACTGAAGGTCAGAGATTTCAGTCCTCTGACTGTGATAGAGAGCAAGACTCAGCTGTGCTGTCCACCCTCATGGCTGAGGTATGTGGGGAGAAGAATTTACATCCCCTTTCCAAGCAATCCTGCGGGCCAAGCAGGATTCCATTTCCAAGCAGCCTCTGGATTGGAAGTGGGAGCCAAAATCTTTCCCCTCAGAAATGAGATTAGACGGGAAACTGTGGCAAATGCTGTGGATGTCAAGCAGTCTTATAAAGGAAGCATTGCCCCTTCTCTCTCCAGTCACATTTTAAAAGTGGCAGCTGTGGAAAGAGCTGCCTGTACAGTTGGGGCACATTGCAGGCAGGGTCAGACACACGAGTGCAGAAGAGAACCCCTGGTGCCTGGGGAGCTTACAAGTTTAGACACCAGCCTAGAATTGGTTTTCACAATCAGAATTTTAGCTCCTCAACAGTGATTCTTCCCTAGATATCCTTGGTACGTCCAGAAAAGAGACTGTGTTTTCTCTCAGCAAAACATATCCTTACGTCCTAGCAGCTGGCCCTAGGGCACCTATGGGACTCTGGTTGCTTATGGTCTAGGTTACAGTTAGCTTCCCAGAAACATTTACAAGCTTGGGTAAAGCTGGGTACAACAATTAACCTTCAGTTCCAAGTAAATCAGAAACATTTAGTCAGAGGCAAAATTAATGAGAGAAAAGAGGCTCCAGGACGCTCAGCGGAAGCAGTATTAATTTAAAAAATACCAAGTATTTAGTGTTCGTCGTGATGATTAAATTATTATGTAAAACAAGAAAGAGCATATTCATTCTCAGTAAAGCAACCCAACTCTTATTTAACTGTAGCAAATACTTCAAGAGCTCAGAAGCTCTTTCTGGATGATCGTTATCTGGTTAGAAAATATTTTCCTAACAATAGCTTATTTCCCATTTCACTGAAGTGCTTTGCTTTCTAAATAACCTTTCTGGATTTCAGAAGGGAAAATGAGGGATGACTGACCAAGATTAAAGGTCTGAAGCTTTTTTGCCCATTGAAATCTGCCTCTCATTTTCCCAGGAATAAGTGAACTCAGAGTTAAATTTCCAAAGACTAATCCTTCCTGCCAGCAAAAAGAAGCCGTTTGCCAGGCTGTCTTTGGAACATCAGCAACATCACCATGATCAAACATTTGTGAAGGAAATTGGCCCATCTATAAAGGATTTGGCCAGGACTCAGAGAGCTCAGCTTCTCAAACGGACACTCTTCGCTTTACGGTAGCAGCAAGGTGCGAAGCAGATACAGAGGAGTTCGCAGCTCCATGAAGCGTGGTGGTTCTCACACCTACCACATCTGATGGTAACACCACACTCACCTATTACCAGATTTTCATCCGTATAGAACCAGCAGGGAAGTCGTAATAAGAGGGGAAGCTGTATGGAATATAAGCCCTGTCATGATGTTACAGAAAACACCATATTTAACTTCACCACAGCACGATGAAAACTGCATTCTCTAGTGCAGCATGTAAGCCAAACATCCTCTGTTAGAGTAGCAATTAGGAAACTTTTATTCTCATTTAACAGTTGTGTTAAGCCTGGGGCTCCCATGATACAAAAAATAGTGACTTTTGAAATACAGTTGTCAAAATTTTCCTCCGAGAGACACAAAGAAACGGATTTTCATCTGCTACCCTGTACCTCCTGCACAAAGCTACACCAACTTACAGCAAGAAAGAATACATCTCTGTCTTCAGACCTGTCTAGATTTTACCATAAAAACAAGGACATTTCCTCACAGTGCAACCAACAACTTTTCTCACAATCCAAACATCGCAAACTTTCCCCTTTTTTTCCTTCTCAAGCAAAAACATAACTTGACATTTTTTCTGTGACAAACACCTTCACATGTGTTTACTGAACCACCATTCTGCATCTTCACCACCTTTTTCTTTTGAAGGGATGAGCCTTGTGCTCATTGAAGCCCACGATCAGATGGGCATTGACTGCATTGATGTTGCTATGGCCATTAAGGTGATGGGTGCAACAACCATCTCCTATTCAGGTCAACAAAAAAAGTATTGCTGTATCTATAAGTATCTATAAGATAGATGACCAAAACTGGAGAAGTCGCCACCCAAAACACAGGCCACATGCAGGGTTGGAGCAGAAGCATACCTGTGCTGTGGTGTCCTAGGGGGTTTCTGGAGGGTTTGAGAGTTACTGCTTAGAGCTCTGTGTGTGTAAGAGATAAGCAGCAAAAAAAATACCATGTCACCTGGAGAGGAACTTGCTCAGGAATATCAAGGTGGAGGCAATGTTTCCACAAGAAAGTGGGCAGGAATTGTAAGGAAAGTCCCTTCCCCTGAATACAGTGGGGCTCACAAAGCAGGAGAAAATGGACTTTACGTACAACCTTGACAAAAATAGTTGAGTATCTTTTGAGGCCTGATTAAGTCATCAACAGACACAAGAGGCACCAATACTAGTTAGAAAGTGTGACAACTTTTTTTTAAATAAGCATGAATAACCATGAATCTTGGTGAGAAAGAGCAGAGTCAGGCTAGCAAGGACAGTTGGATTACATTTTGGTTGGCAGCCTCACAGCTATTTTTATTCTCCAGAATCTTGAAAAACACTTCCAAAAGTCTGTATGGTTATATACATAGCTCAGAATGGTACATATAGGTCTAGGTACCAGTGCCCAATTCCTCTACAGAACAAGCTAGAGGAAACCTCCCTTATGGAAGGATACTTTCAGTGAGATTCCTTTATGTAAACCAGTGCCTACAGGGAAACAGGAGCCAAGGCACCACAAATAGGACCATCACCCAGAAAAGTATTTTAGTAAGAGCCTTTGGCTAAGCACTGGGGTAATGATGACAGGACAGAAAGAGTTGCTTGAGTTAAGGAAAAGTTGCTCTTGCCAGGAGCTAAGGTTCCCACAAGCAGTACTTCCTTTCAACAATACCCAGAATAACAATTTGGAAGTTCAAGCCAGTTTCATTGTCTCAAGGACCTAGAGAAAGCAAGAAGTCGCAGGCAGGATCCAGGCTTTCCCAGAGCCATACGCAGTCTCTGCTGTGCCTTTTCCCCACCTACATCCATACAAGCTGCCTTACAACTCCTTCCCCTTCTCCTCCTCACATCTGGTTGCTTCAGTTCACATTTTATAGAAGTGAAAGTTTAATTTTACTATCTGAGCTCTCCACCACAGATCATATAAGATGATGGTACCTTCATTCCACAGCACCATCTCTCCTTTTCTGTCAAAGGGGAAACTACAAGTTACTTCTGAAAATGAAAAACAATTGTTCTGTTGTTTTGTAATAACAATAATGAACTCCAGTAACTCTTAGTAGCCTGTGCTAGCATTAAAGTAGGTAAGAAAACCAATAGTTTATAAAGCATGTGTTTAAGCATTGAGATAAAACAGGGATAGAGATGCCATAGTATAATCTAAGGAAGTTGCTTTCCCCACACTCTCCCCCCAATTTGGCCTAGATCTTATATGTTGCACAATAATTGAAATTTTCATAGAGAATTCCAGAGTAAATTGTTAGCAGACTGTACTGCCACAAGCTTGTCAGCTTTTTTCTTTTTTTTTTAAGTTTGGGTTAAATTTGTATTCTATCATCATCTGGTTTTGTAAATTGTGTCATAGACTCCGGTCATCTTATGACATTCTGATTTGAGAAAACTTTAAAAAAAGAGGTTATTTCTAAAGCAAAAGGATTTTCCCCCTTTACTATTCCAGGAAACAGAAATTCTTCCCAAACCCATAATTAAGGAAAAGTCAGAATGAGTTCAGATTTTATGAGCGAAGCAAATAAGCTGTTACAGTATTAAAAATATTGTGAAATTCAGCTTGTGAAGCTCTAAATCTTTTTGTAGAATAGAAACTTACAGATAGCACTTCCTTCTCATGAAAACGTACTCAAAACATTTCAGATAGCTTCTAAGTAGATTTAAAGGTATGGAATATATGTCTTCGGTGCTTGACTCTGCTTTTCCTCCTGCTATCTGCAATCATCTGAACACAGATGTCTCTTTCTCAGTGTTTTTGGTTCTTGTCCATTCAAAGCAGAGACAGCGTCTCCTGTTTGGGCTGTACTGACCTTTCACATTACCATGTCTCATTTGCTTATTTTCAGTGCCTAAGTGAGGTTCTCTGAGGAAAATGTGGAGGTGGATTAAGCAGCAGAAGAGGGAGCATCAAAACGGCTCTCATGTGGGACCCTTGCTCGCAGAAGAATCTGGATACATCATCTAGTCTCAGGACCCTACTGTGTAAAGAAGTGTACGTGCCTGCAGTAAGCATGCTTGCATTGTTTTACTACATTTTTCACACAGGCAATGGATTTCTTTTTACAAAGGTCATTGGATCCCAGCCAGTCATCGCTGGGAATATAAATCATGAATGCTCCATGTTGAATCATAAAGGGGGATGGGGAAGGGAGAGAGACACAGACTTGCAACTTTTTTCTTTTTCTTATTTCCTATTAATATGGCTGGTTTTATGATATCAATATTTCTGGTTCAACTATAATGCCTGGCATCCAGCAACCTCAAAATATATTAGTAGAGAAGCACTGCTGTCCTAGAAGAAATCAAGGCCCACAGAAGCAAGTTGATGCCCACACACCCCAGCCCATCAAATATAAACCATCAGGAAGAAAAAGTCTTTCAAGAACAAATGCTTGAAGTGCTCCCAAACATCTGAAAACAGCTTTTGCCCTCAAGAACAAGTCAGGATGCCATAGGGAGAAATCCAGGCATCTACCACTGGGTAGACGTCAGTAGAGTTACAGGTTCATAACGGAGGGTACTACTGTTTCTATACATCTCCCAGTTGCCTTGATAGCCAGGTTTTTTTTCAGTGGCCCCATCTATTTTTTGGGCTTCACCTGCCCATGGAGGTTTACAGGCACTAGAACCCCTCCAATTTCCCTCCCCATGGAGTTCGAGTTCTTGACTTCCCCCAAAGACAAAGTGTGCCACTGGGAGGAATTTGTCCCCAAGAAGCACTGCCATGAGGGAGCCTGGCCTGCAACGAGACACAGAATGGTGATTCCACCGCCCATTCAACAAGCTGAAAGCACAGCTCTTATACATCCATCAAAGTCCATTTTAATTGGGAGCCTAAAGCTATTTTACTCATCAGTAATAAAGGAGCAATTAAGTTCGCAGCCGAAAATGAATTAATGAGATACTGCAAACAAGCTAATTAACTCCTTCATGGGTATTCAGATCAAAACCACACAAAAAACCCACAGGGTACGCTAATTACTTCAGGGGTCTGGCTAAAATGAAACAAAAAAAATAGAAAACCACAACATTTGGAGCAAAGGCTAGAAGTCTGTCATTAAACAGTCTTCTCTCATGTACAGTAAGCATACGAAGCCGTACGTGACACTCTGCCCATGCCACCCCCATGTATCAAGAACAGCATCGAATTTGGTAACACTAAAATAGGACCCATTTGCTCTGTTTCCCTTGGCAGATGCTCTGGGTGGCACCTGACTCACCAGAAGCAGCAGAGTTTGGCAAAAGAGTTGGTCTATTTAGACATGCTCCAGGGTAAAGTAGAGGTTTTGCATGGACAGCCAGCAAAAGCCAGCGTGAGGTATGTGACATTGTGCAGTGCCTGGACGAGGCCAACTTACGTGGCAGAGTTTGAGGAAGAACAAGAGGGTCTCTGTGTATACGTTAAGGAGGTTAAACTGTCATCCTTGACAATTTACATTAGCTGTACAATCTTTCATTGCCACTGGCACAGGAATCTGTAAAACCACTGGGCCTGATTTGCTCATCCCTGTGCTTTGGTCATTTATGGCCAGGCAAAGGATGGGTAAAATTCTGCTGTTTGAGAGTAGCTTTAGTGAGGCTTTTTTGGCTTGTTGTGCTTGAATTTTAGAGAGGCAGAGAAACAAGATCTTTCCACAAAGTCCATGTGGCAGCAAAATACAGCTGCTTTTCAAATCTCAAAACCTGGGCTACTTTTTAAGAAAAAAGCCAAAGTTTCCTAGTGCTCACAGTGGAGTCTCAGGCTGCAGAATTCAATAACCAATCCAGGAAACCCATTTCAACATTGAGTTTCAAAGAGGTTATTGTAAACAAAGAGCAAGCTCACAGGACAATATGATTCTTGATCCCTATTTAAGTAGTAGAAACACAGAAAAGCCTCAGAAGTGGAGACATCTGTATTTATGTAGAGTGCTTTCCTTGCCTCTTTGTGCTCCATTAAATTGCAAATGGCAAAATGGAATTTCTTTTTTGTGTAGATTAGCCCTTGCATCTTAAACTACTCCAGCTCCAACAATGCCACCACTAAAATATGAGTAGGGCACTTTCAGAAAGCTGCAGAAACATTAGAATATTTGTTTATAATTAATATCATGGTAATTAAGCCTGACCTCATGGCAGTTCAGAGCAGCCACTACCAGCTATATTGGAGTTGTCTGAAGTTATAGAGGGGCAAGATCAGAACCAGGCCCTGAGGACGTGATTTGTATATGACAGCTTGTCCAGAACCTGACCTTATAAGTTTTTCTTTATTTGTACTCTGTCTGCAGTGAGACTTTGGTTTCTCATTCATATAACACACAATTTTTAATTATTCCTGTTAAGGCAAGCTAGTGCTAGAGGCCATCACACAAAGGCAGACGCAGTAAGTAACTGGAAAATGAGTTCTTATTGACAGGATTAAAAAAAAAAAAGTTTTCTTTCCCCCTCTCTATACATGCTAAGGTAAACAAAATTTACCAAGTCTATAAGAGACTATTTTTGCAAGAAATAGGGCATGGGCTTCATTTTGTCAAGAGGATAGAAAAGTCTTCTGTCTGCCTGTCGGCACAAGCATTAGCCATGGATTGATGGAAAGCATTTGTTAACTGCCCTGTTTTAGTACAGCAAAAATATTTATCACACACAAGGTGTTTTTCTAGAGGAAATATGTTAATGCTTCTTGTGGTCACTAAACCAATCTATCCAACACTAAAGAGGATGCACTTCAGAAAAAACGACATTATTTTTAATGCTACAAGTTGCCTTCATTCCTAGCTCAAGATTATTCTTCTTGCACCTATTTGTTTTTCTTTCTAGCTTATTTTGGTTGATTTAAGAGGGAGGCTCATGAAGTCACCAGCACACCAAAAGCTTATATATGTTTTGAATACCAGAATGTGACCCCACTGTTTGCACATGTGTGCTACATCTATAACTTTACACTGTCCCAATGAGCAGTATGCTGCAGTTTGCCCTGGGGAAGATAAACCAGAGCATAATCTATGTGTCCCGAGGGTCTTGAAACTGTTGAAATGCACGTGCTTTCTCTTGAAAAAAACCAGGGCTCTAAACTGATCTTGGGTTATATAGAAACAAAGTAAATGAGCTAAAGTAAGCAACTTCTGGTTTTATTATTCTCCAAGTTTCTTATTCAGTGTTACAAGGAAGGGGGAGGGGGGCGGGAGGGGGAGAGTGTCTTTCCTGCTCAGATAAAGACTGTGGGATTAATGTTCATTTATTTATCACGTTGCAAGCCTAACGGCAGTGTCAAACTTATTACTATTCCCTTTGGAAGGGGGAGAGAGGAGCAAGAAGTCCCTTCTGCTGAGAGAAAGATCCATGTGGCTTCCATCCTTGCCACTCCAGGAGGTGCAGTTATAAAAATATAACATCACAGTCATGCTAAATACAGCTTAGTGGAAAAACTGGAAGTGGAAGAACTAGATTCAGGGGCACCTGGATTTTATTCCGGTTTGGTCACTGACTTGAGCAGAATGAAGTGACTGCCTCTTTGTCTACTCCTCTCCTCCCCCTCTAATAAATAAATTATAGTCATAACTTATTATAAATAGCATTCACACTGCAGGGATATTACACACCAACCTGCAAGGCTTCTGTCAGGTCTTACAAACATTTAAAGCACACACTGAGCAGAGCAAAGTACTGTTAACAGGCATGAAGGGCTGGGTTTCGAGCTGTACTGATACGACAGAGCTTTGGTCTCGGTTTTATATTCTCCAGCCACACTCCTCTGCTCTTATCAAAATGTGGTATATAACTGCCAGCTCTGAGATGTTCCTGTGCACAAGCTCCTGCCAAGCTCACGCCACATTCCCCATGCTGCATTTTCTCCTAGGCTTTTGCTCTGCACGCAGTACATGGTGACAACTTTGACAAAGAAAGCATTAAGGATTATTAAGAGTCTGAAAAAGCACTTGCTTTCCTTGAAGCTCCTTTGGGCTGAGTGTCACTTGTTTTCCCCAAAAAGCAACAAAGATGTTCTTACAAAATTAGTTCCTCCTACTTCTCTGATTAATAAATATACATATTTCCAGTCAAGTTTGTGTTTTTCTTAAGAAAAATATAAATGTAAGATCTACACAGGAGATACACTTAGCACATCTTCAAAAGAAAAGCAGACCTATTTCAGTTACAACACAACATAGCTACTGGAAAGAGTTCTAATCCTAGTCTATTATCTATAGTAGGTCTTCCCAGCATTAAAAACAAACAAACAAAAACTCAACCCAAAACACCAACCAAACTTAAAGTAGTAACGGAGACCAAAGCCAAAGAAGGTTAGGATTGTTTTCTTTTCAAGAAAGCTTTTCTTTTTATAAAAGCCACATAATTCCAGATTTTTCCCCACTATAGGAAAATAAAAAAGTTTAACCCATTAGAATTACTATTTTTTACTAATGTAAAATAGTCTCTTAATTTTTGTTACTATGCATGCTGACCTTTGGCTGTGAGAGTAAGGACCTGCACCCAGTATTTCAGCTGCTCCTAGGGGCAAGCTTCTGGAGAAGAACAAAACATTTGCACCCCAGTTATCGTGTCAAAGTTTCATTAGCCTGGCTTATTCAGCATTTTCTTTTCCTGCATCTTCTCCCTTTATCTGCTGTCAAAAACGAAACACCCACCCCAAAACCACACTTTTCAGCACCATCCCAGAGAGATCTGTTACTTTTCATGATGCAGGAGCTTCAGTTCTGGACGGCTCCTTGGAGTACTGTTCTTGTGTTGCAGTAAAGATCTGCACATCGATGATCCTGCTCTGCGCTCCCTCAGTTGTCTCCTGCTTATGGCAGTTTAAGCAAGGCAAATCTCTCCCCATCTCCCCTACAGTAAAGGTTTATTTACACTGACTGTCTGACACGATTTAGACTGGATTAAACCACTGTGCAACCACATCTCAAATTGACTTACACCTCCTACGTGCTCCCACTCTTTCCACAACTGGCACGCTCCTGACCATACATAGTGTTGTGTCAAGAAGCTTTACCAGCAGAAAGGTAATTCTCAAAATAATAAAAAAAAGCAAGGAGAGAGAGCTTTCAGCTGGCTCAGTGAGCTAAATCAGCTTCATCCTTGGTCCTGAGACAAGAGCAGGGAGAAAAGGAGTGACTGGGGAAGAACCATGTCAGCCCCGAGTTAGATCAGCTCAAACTGAGATGGCTCCATGTCCTTAGGTTATTTTGAAAATGGGACTATGAATTTAAGTGTCACTGTCAGGAGTGGCCAGGGGCATAGACACAAACCAGGTGCTTCCATCTAATGAATTACACTGTCAGATCATCCATTGAGGCACTCTGCTCTTCGCCCACAGCAAGTACAAGGTAACTGAGCTATCCTAACCTTCAGGGTTCAGGCTTAACCTTGAGGTCTAAATGGCACACGTTTAACCCTTCAGCCCCTGTAACTTACCTGGAGACACCTCCCATTTGCTAACGGCATACAAAGAGACCAATACCAATTATTAAGTCTTCCCAATAGGCGAGTAAGACCCAGCCCTTGGGGGGCTGCAGAGCAGAGACACTGTGCTGGTACAACAGGAGCAGATCTTCAAGTGAGAATCATACCAGAAGCAGCCTGGCTGAACTTTTTGTTTTAAGCTGAATTCAAACCTTGACTACAGAATTTTATTTAGAACTATTAAAAAAAGGGAAAAGATTGAGCCATTCCAAGCAATTGCCCATGAAAATTTATAAAAACTCAATCTAAATGTTGCCAAACAGGCCATTATAAGCAGGAGCTGAACTATTTTAATCATTGAAAGCAGCAGTTGAAAAAGTAGCAGAGGAATAACAGGTTTCACTTGTCATTCCAGAATGAGCCTCTCTGCAGTTTGTTAAACTAAAACACATAAAAACCCCAGTCCAACAAAAAGCCATTCTGTGTTCTCACTAAAGAAAGAGGACAGTTGCAATTCAACATGCCACTAGAAAAAAATAGGCATGTTGCCTGTATACTTTATCAGCGTATCATGTTAAATTCACTTATATCCCCCAAAGAAAGGAAAAAAACCTATTAAGATTATACAAGCTGGTACATCGCACCACCCTGTCATGTTAAAGGCTTTAAAGAAATCCGTCCATACTTGAGCTCAAGGTGTCAGAGCTGCCTTTTCAACAGTTCCCTCACTGTGGTTTGCAGCAAGGATAAAAATGAATCTTAAACAAAACAAAGCAAAAAAAAGATTTCCATATTGCAGCCAACAGATGAGGGGGTTGGGGGAAAGAGGGAAGAGATGTGGAAAGAAGAAAAAAAAAAACAAGCAACCAAAAAACCCACCCCATGTCCCAGAGCACGTTACATCAGTTCTCCTCCCAGTTTTATTTAAAACACACGTGCCATCACTCACAGCTCTGTGGTTAGTGGAAAATGTGACTGCAACTTCCATGGTGTGTGGGTTGCATAAAAAAAGGACCTTTCTTTGACACAGCTGAATTTGGCTACTGATGGAAGGAAAAAGGGTGGCATATTTGTACAAAATCCTTGTGTTTTGGCTGAGAGGATAGTCCTGGGTGAGCCGCCAAGCTATCTTTTGTTCTTTGGCAGAAGCATACACACCGCTTCACTTCAGCGGAGAGAATAATACAGAAAGAGCACAGCATAAAGCACAACCTAGTATGTCTCCATCCCGACACAAGCAATAATTTGATTATCAATGAAAAAGCCATCCTTATAAAACATTTTTTTATATTTCAGCTTTGACTACCAGAGCAAGGGTAGGCAGCGTCAAATATTCACCTGGAAAACAAAATACTACCTGGGTTTATGCTCTGAAGGTGAGCCAGCAAACACCCCACAGACTCACGTGATAGAGGCAAGTTCTTTGAAATTGGAGTCAAAAAAACAAAGCAGCACTCAATACTCCAGCAAAGCCCAAGTATTACCCATTCATCAAGGACTGTATTTTGTGCATGCGTGTGTGAGAGGAGCAAGGGTACAGGATGAGACACATCTAGATGATTTGCTGGGCTTCTGAATAGCTCTACACAGTCTGATACCATGCAATTAGTCATCACAACAGTTAAGCTGGACTTCCAGAGAGAAGTATTTTCAGAAGGGTTACCATTCAAAAGTCATTAGCCAGCTATTTTGAGAAGGACTTAAAAAAATAATCTTAAGGTTTAAAAAAACCCCAACAAGTCAGATGCAGTGATTTTTCTTGTGTGTGTCTTGTGGAGGTTATGGGCTCACCTTTCCAACTTCTCCAGTCACTGCTTTTAACCAAAATATTGATTTTCCCCCCCCCCCCAAGGTTTCCAGAAGATCACCTTAAAAACACCAGATAGCACGAAAAAGCAGTCAGTTTTGCAGCCCCAGGACTCCCCCTCACTCCAGTCTGCAAGCACAGTACACTATCACTACTCTTGTAGGTTCCCAGGGGCTCTCTACCTAGAGAGCCACTACCAGAGTTCAAGCCCAGCTATGACACATGAATGAAGTCACGCCCACAATCAGAAGTATTTGTGGCCTCTACTCACCACAGGCTGAGTCATGTTGGCCCATAGAGCATCCCGTGCTTGCAGTCGCAACACCAGGACTACACAACGCACAGGGGAGGAGGATGGGAAGCTGCTGTGGAGGAGGAGCACTAGACTGAACCTTTCCCAGGGGATGCTCCTTCCTGGGGCACCATGGCCAACCCTCCAGGCTGCCTATACGCACCTCCGGGGAGGATGGGCGAGCCAGGTCTCAGCCAGCCACCTTCCAGTAACAGCCCTTCATCTTTGCAGCTGCTCTTTGCTTTGTTTCATTCTTTTTTTCAGGCCATGAAATAGGCAATGTAAGCAGGCAACAAGAGCTGTGGCCTATGATTATAATTTTTCCTTGGTGAATGGATAGCAATGAAGTCTAATTAAAAGAACAGCAGCAGCAATGAAGAGTGAGGCACAGAGAAGCTACACCTTCAACCTCCAACCTTGTAACACTCTGCACGCTCAAAAAAATAATGGAGACATCAGACCAAAGAGACCTCAGAAAAAGATGCCTCAAGCCAAGTCAACATTTGCGATGGTGAAATCTAGGTGCAGGTACTATTTTTAGTCCAAAGCAACTCCTAAATAACTCACTTCACCTAGATACTAATTGTTGGATGAGAAAATAAGCCTGTATATTAAATCTGCAAACACCACGTTAAGCACCAGCACAGCATCAGTAATAAAACACTGCAGCTACTTGCCAACTGCCCATCTATACCAGTGGTGGTAAAAATATTTAACTACATTAGACCTATGAGTGAAGTTGTCCTAGAGACAAATTCTGGATCCCACTGCCCCCCTCCCCCCCCCAAAAAAAAAAAAAAAAAAAGATATGGTGGTGCAAGAAAGCCTTGATTGGTTTTTATTTTTTATAGGTCTAGGACATCAATCTATTTCACACAACTACTGCTGCTTCTTTTATTGCTATCCAAGGACAACTTACAACAGACTAGACACACATGCATTTTTTAAAGTGTGGTTAACCCCCCCAACTTCCAAAAAAATGTAAAAAGACATGCCATGCACTACTTTTTACTTGGATTTTTTTTTAGTATCTGCAAATATTATCAGTTTTCAAATCAAGACAACCCATTAGTTACAACTGAACACATACTCTAAGTTTTAAAACAACTAACGAAAGTTGTGAGACACAAGGAGGGTTTTCTGTTTAAAACAAAACAACTTGCCAAAACCAAAAAATAAAAGAGGCCCGTTCACTCATTCACTTGGGGCATTCACCACTGGACACTAAACCTTTGATGAGCGTCAAGAGGGCAATTATCTCTAAAATAAAGACTTTTGTATATCATGGGTCCCACATTCTAAATTCAGTCTGAGAAGCAGGAGGAAAAAACGATTCAGACGTCAACAGTGAATTGGTCAAAGGTCCCCGCGTTACAGATATACCACTGTTACATTTTACATGGCATTAGGAAGCGTGGCAGTCATTTGACCTACCAAATAGCAAGCACTTTTGATGCAAAGCCTAATTGTCACTTATACTTTGTCACGCCACTTAGTTTCAATGATTTCCTGATCTCTTCAAGGAACTATGCTAATGTTCCAATTTTACTTTTTTCACTATCAATGTGATCCTTATTAAAACAAGGCTGTCAAAATTGTTTTGATGCCACTTTCCTTGACAACATCTGCTCAGTTTCCCCTGTTGTCACCTTGACTGTGGGAAATAAGATTAAAAAAATATCCTCACACACACAAAAAATCTCATGACTACATTTTATCTGTTGGGGATATTATACAACAATGGGAATTGAGGTTTAGAGTCTGTTCAAGAGCACAATTCTTTAATGAGGATGAATAAAATGCTATTCCATAAAGAGTCCTATTAGCTCTTAACTAGACTGTCTCCATTGCTATGCTGATTGCAGGAATCAGAGATAATTATCAGGCTAAAAGCTTACAAATCATACCCTTACCTTGTTTTAAGGACCCAGAGCATTTTAGTTAGTAAACATTCTGCTTCCAGATTTCCCCAATCAGTTTTGGGAAAGGGAAAGCTGAACTCAAACTCTTGCCAAGTACAGTAGAGGTTAACATGCAAGGACAGAAATCGTTCTGGACTGGAGGCATTTCCCACAAGCACAGTGATCTTAATGACAGAGACACAGCCCATCGGGCAGACAGAATACCTTCCACTGGTCCAGCTAAATCCACCAACAAACACTAGTTGGGCTCTTAAGAATGGATGGCTGGGAATAAAGGTTTAGGTAAGGTAGCTTGCTTTTCCAGTAACGACATTCACCACCATTTATAGCTTCTATAACCTTCATTACCTTGAGCTGTGTAAACTTAAGAGATCTAGAGAAATGTAGTGTCATTCTTAAGTAAAAATCAGAGTTCATTATTTTTACAGTACTTGATTCATATACCTAAAAATGAAGTCTATACAACAGGAAGGCTTGTACAGAATCACTGCAGGCTTTGCTCATTTGAGCTCCAACTTGGAGGCGGGGAGATGTGTTATATCTTCACTCTCTAGTTTCTGTGTTAGATGGCAAACATGGAAGTCTGTACTAAATTAGAGGGGGCAGGGGGAAGCGTTTACTGCTCAGCTAACAGAGTTTTAAGCATGGTTCAGTCACTCATGGTTTCAATTTGAAGTCATTTTGTCTAACTGTGAAACAATACAGGCTTTGAAACAACACTCTGTTCTCTAAGTACTCAGCAGATGTTAAATTTACAACAGGGTGGAGTCTAACCAGCGCTGCTCTAATAAATTTGGCAGAAAGTTTTGATTAAATGGTTGAATCACCTAAGAAGAGTTTCAAGTCAGTAAATAAACTTTCATTTTCAAAGGAAATTAACTGCAACTGCCTTTTGTTAAAATGTATTTGCATAAGTGTTACCTGACAGATGTTCTGGTTTTCAATGGCCTTCTCCAACACTGGGTACACCAGTAAGGACAGGAGGATTTTTTAAATTTTGGTTGGTTTGTTTAAATGGGCCTGAAGCTAGTGCTTCGTTTCTGTTCACACCCAAGCTTCTGTATTTTTTTTATTATTTAAGAATCTCAGTTTTTGTTTAAGATATAGGCAATATTAACCTATTTAAGACTGATAAAAAGCAGAAATCCCAAAGGTATGAACAGGCCAGACAACACCACCCTCCCATGTCAAGCTACCAAGTTTTACTATGCAGCTTCATGATTTCTGAATGGATTAAGTCAGTAATACCAACTACTACAGTGAGCAGTCAATCCTAACCCTCAACCTGATGGTAGCGCAACACCCAACACTTGTGAATCACAGTCCAGCACCCAGCAGAAATCTTTCCCCCATGTTTTACAACTCCCTTAAATCTTTATTTATATCACTTAAGATCGCAATCCACTTACAGCTCCAATATGACTTTCTACAATCCATTTTGCCAAACAAGATTAAATTCCTATGCTGGTCAGACAAATCGTTCTTGAATTGAACTGCAGAGGATTCTCACAGTGAGTATGCACAGCTGCAGTGCTACACACAGGCATGTATCTCCAATGACGCCACCAGCACCCCAACGGTGGCTGAAAGGCAACAGGTCTAGTCCAGGGAGAGGGTCACCCAGTGCATGGGAGGTGACAAAGCAGATTTAAAAAAAAAAATAAAAATGCAGCAGCATCAGACCTGGGCTCGCTCAGCAACACCGAACAGCCCTAAGCCTCACAGCAGTTTGTGTTACGAAGATACCAGTCAGGGCAAGTCCTACAGGGAGCAGCACAGGGTTACTAGTGACAGTGCTAGTACAATGCTTATGCTGTGGAAATCCACCTGATGGTAGGGTTTTTATGGTCCCAGTGCACTGTTGCATTGGCACATGGATTACAGCAGAGGAAGGTTTCCTCCTACTGAATGTGAGCAAGCTGCTATTACAGTTAAAACCTCGGTGCTTGTTCCCTACCTATGCAGAATCCCAAGTAAAATGATTCTGCCTTCAGGGGGCCTTAAGGGTGAATGCTTTTGGAAGAACAGACTACTATTAAAATAAAGAGGGAGATGAATATGTATCTACATGTCACCTAGTCACACAAACACTTCACATGCTTTACAGACAGCATGGCCTATAATTAAGGTCACTCGAGGCTTGGCATCATAAAACTCCACCAATTAACAACTTTGCTGAATTCTTATTGTTAAGGCAGAAACACTCCATACCAGGTAACTGCATTTGGCTGATTCTTGCATTTTTAAGAGACAACAGCTTAGCTCTTTATGGAAGTGCAATTAAGAAGAAATCCGTAGCCTTTTTCCTCCTTTCCTTCGCCTATCAAAATTTCTATAGCCTTTTTCTTCAAGTAGTCTCAGATATGTATCAGCTCTGAAATAAAGAAACAAAACCTACCTTTGCCTCTCCTCTGGTAGTTCAGTCAGCTAAAGAAAACAGAACAAACTAAATTCACTGAAAGCAAACCTAACTATCCTGTGCAGTCGTTAAAAAGCATATCCTGATTTACTGTGTGAGCAATTAGACACTATGATCTGCTTCACAAAACTGCTAAACATTTGCAGTAACGACTAATGTCAACAGGTAATGGGCTTTGGCAGTGTCTAGGCTTACAAAGCACTGATACAACACAGCTTCAGTCCACACATTGGATATACCCAACCAGTATAATTCATCCTTCTCTTCTCATTGCCCATTTTAATATCTTCCCAAGCAGGCTACCACAGCTCCTGGTCACAAGCACACCTACTCCAGTGGCAGACACAAGGCTGAGGTGCAGTAATAACCTTACCTGGGTTAAGTTCTGTTACCAGTTACACATCAGCACTGTGACTTCTGGCAGACAGGTAGCACAGATCTACGGCAGCATAACCCCTGCCAAAGGGGTTATCATCTCAGGTGAGGGAAGAGAAAGTAGGCGAGTCACCCAATTTAGAGTGCTATAATACAATACCCATCTAGTGACTTTACCCTCTGAGACTATTGCCTCTGCGGCGGAAGCGAAGCAAAGAACAAACCCTTGCTTCTGCTGCTCCAGCTCAGAGCCAGCATTACCTGTCCCAGCGGGATCCGCTGCCTCCAGCTGTCTGCGCCACCCTGCCACCCAGCATAGCTGCTTGGTAGCAGGCACAGCAGCAAAGGGAACACATTCACCTTCCACCATGGTCATAGATTAGAATCTTTATTCAAAACTGCTGGGAGCAGCTAAACTCTGGCCTTGTGCCACCTTCTTGCCACCCCTACCAGAGGCAGCAAGCCATGGCAGAGGAGCAGTTCAGACTGCCAGCAGCAATAGTGGTGATGCCCTTTCTTATCTAGTCTGCACTTTTGTACCTGCCTGGGGCAGTGCAAAAACCTTGCTTTGGCCCTGCAAAAGTGTACTGTAACAAGAGGATATACTTACAGTGGTGACATGAATTATTTTTAGCTGTCTGAGCAAGAATATAAACTTTTGCAATGGCCTCTAGTGACAAGGAGGTTGATTTGCTACAAGAGCAGCTGTAGCCAGAAGTAGCTATGAGATGTAGCCATTCTACTGCCTACGAAAGGAAGCGTGCCACTAAAAGTACACATATGTTGCATATATAGAGAGGTTACAGCCCCATTTAGTATCATTCCATGGCATTTCTTAACTCTTTCTTCTCAGTACCATCCTACTGATTAGAAAATATTTACCATACGAAACTATGAACAGAAAAACAAGACATCTGAAAACGCTCTCAGGATTAATTTCTCCGCAATTTTTTTTTTGTTTTCTTCTTTAAATGAGTTATTTTGCCAGACTTGCAAGTGCTTACATCGAGGACAGGCTGCACACAGAGTCAGTACTTGCTCCTCCTGCAGTGGCTGAGGTGAGCCCAGGGCTGACCCCAGACACCAGCACCGCTCACTACAGAGCTGGTAGGCAGAAGGCAGCAGGGGAGCAGGAGGCTGCGAGTTTTCAGCAGCGTTACCGACAAGTCCGTGAACGCTGTTATTTTTTGATCAAATTACCCACCTTTAACACCAGAGTGGGAGTTCTTTTATTTAAATTCTCTTTTAATAATATAAAAATACATAGTAACATATCTATATATATATATATGTATGCACATACACACACATAATCTGCCTGGGGGAAATCATCTTGCTTAAGTTACAGACAGTAGTTTTTATACCATTAACTCAAGACTCAGTTTGTATCCTAATAGTAATTTGTTTTGGTTTTGTTTTGAAGAACACACCTCCCCCTGCTCGCCAAAGCACTGGGGATGCTGGCCAGGAGCTGTAAATTCTCCAGCCAACAGAAATGCACCTAGAAAAGTGTTTCCATCTGCTCCTTTGTACCTGACCTAAAGCTACACCAACTCCTCCCAAATATGACAGACTAGCATAAAGGGCAGTGGAAGGTGCATGTGGTAGACTCCTGACTCAGGGGATACCTCCCTCCCTGTCACAATGCGGCCCACAAAACCTTCCTCTCCTGCTGATAGAATACCTTCTCCTCAGATCTTACTGTCTGCCTTTGCTAAGATACACACATTTATTGTTCAAGTACAAAGCCCCATCTTTTGAATTAAGAGACAAAATAGGAACATACTACCCTATTTTCTCACTTTTCTTGAAGGACTGTTACATCCCTTCCCCCACTCACTGTGTTTGGTTGTATTTGACCATTTCTCACACAAAAATAAGTGACTCCTAAATACATACAGCAACATGTTTATCACCAATTCCATACATACACATCATCCTTTCATCAAGTCTGTAAAATCTTCTTCCTTGAGAGAACACAGTAACCACCCCAGACAACACCATGCCGCTCACACACCACTGACAGCACCAGTGTGACATCCAGCAGGAACATAGCCCAGGACCATCTGCCTTTGTCATGCTTATGGCAAGGCTTCCCAAAGGTTGGCAGCCCTATGGAATTTACATGCACCCAAACTCTTCAGTGAAGCAGCTACAGTTAACTGACTGCCAGCCTTACAGAAGTGTTAAGTATACATTGGTACAGAGAGGCAGACTCAACTCAGGAAAACTGGTGCTGTACTCTGGAGAAAAAAACAAAAACAACAACAAAAAAACCACTCCTGGTTGAGGGTGATGTTCCCACAGGAGGGAAAGCACCTTCTACAGAGAGCTGTGCACACATCTAACCAGTACCATTCACAGCTAAAGCCAGAATGTGTGTTTACCAAGAGAGCACACACAGGGACAGTGAGCAACATGCTCCCTACATGCTCATACCCAGGTTCTGCTGCAGACTGGCACAGATGAAATACAAATGCACCTTCTCTTGTGTGGTGTTGCACAACATCAAGATGCCTACAATCAGGCTAAGTTTCAGGAGAGAAAAAAAGAGAAAAATTAAAAAGACAAGTTGTAAGATTATTTGTCTGAAAACACTCACCTGACCATTGAGACACAGGCAGGAGGGGTGTACGTGCAGTTTTCCAGCTGCATCACAGTTGCAAAAGCAAGACTCACCACCCTCACGCCACGTGGTGCCTGCATACAGACCTCAGCCAGGAGCCCCGCAGCAGCCAGGGAGCTGGGCTGGGGTCAAGGAGAAGCTACAGCACATAACCACGTACAGACACATGCTCAGAATGCATGGGGCAGAGGAACCGTGCAAAAGTACATTTGCTTTGAATCTTGTTTTCACTGGTGATGAGACTTGTGGCAGGAGAAGGGTCCCTTTAGTCTTCAGAAGGGGACAGAAAAGGAACCCTTGGGGATAAAGCAACTCTGACACAACATACAACCAAAACAAACAACACAAAACCAACCAAACAAGAAAATCCAGTATCCAGCTACAAAAAAAACCACCACACACACAAAACTAAGCTACCTGACCCATTCACTGTCTTGAATACAGATTGCAGTCTGATGGATAGGACTGATAGGTAAGGAAACAAAGGTAGAAATTTCAGGGACATGAAATGCAAAACCCCTTGCCTTCCATTTTTCTGAATTCTGAGATTTAGAGAATGGCACTAGACAAAGGCAGTATTTTGTACACTTGGCTGTTAGTTATTTAGTTCCAATCTTCACTCCCATGAAATGTATTTGCAAGCAAACCATGTTTGATTTCTAAGGATTGTAGACTTTCCTACTGGCTTACTTTCCTAAATATGTCTCACTGGATAACAAGGTTGGAAGGGAGCCCAAGGTTTCTCATACAAAACTCCACAGCTAAGCTTGCTTTAAGCAGAAGGTCCAACCAAGTTGCTCAGGGTTTTACCTAGTCCAGTCTTTATAACCTCCAAGAACAGAAACTGTATAGCCATCTTGGGCACCTGCTCCACTGCCTGACTGCCTTTATGGAGGAAAAGCTTTTTCTTATGGCTAGTCTAAACCTCTCATTTCAGACTATGCCTGTAGTTGCTTATCCTCCCACCATGCAATACTGTGCATAGCCTGGCTCCATACCCTCGATAACCTCCCGTAGGCACAGAGAGGGAGGGGAATCTGCTGCTGGTGGTTTCCCCCACAAAGCCATCTTCTCCTGTGTTACTGTGTTCAGTTTTGGGCCCCTCACTACAGGAAAGACATTGAGGCCCTGGAACGCGTTCAGAGGAGGGCTACTAAGCTGGTGAGGGGTCTGGAACACAGGCCTTACGAGGAGCGTCTGAGGGAGCTGGGATTTTTCAGCCTGGAGAAGAGGAGGCTCAGGGGAGACCTTATAGCTCTCTATAACTTCCTGAAGGGAGGTTGTAGTGAGCTGGGGGTTGGCCTCTTCTCCCGTGTAGGCAGTGACAGAACTAGAGGGAATGGTATCAAGCTGCGCCAGGGGAGATTCAGGCTGGACATTAGGAAGCACTACTTCTCGGAAAGGGTAGTCAGGCACTGGAATGCACTGCCCAGGGAGGTGGTGGAGTCACCGACCCTGGGGGTGTTCAAGGAAAGACTGGATGTTGTATTGAGGGATATGGTTTAGTGGGAGCTAGTAGTAATAGGTGAATGGTTGGACTGGATGATCTTCTAGGTCTTTTCCAACCTTGATAATTCTGTGATTCTGTGATTCCTGGATGAGCTAACCCCCAAATCCCTCAGCCTGAGCTCACAGAGCAAGGCTGAAATTACTTTGGTTTCTCATACCAGTTCTTAGATGTGATCTAGAAAATGCTAAATAAAAGTAGACAACTTTCTTTCATCTACAATTATGTACCTGGTGATGCAGCACAAGATGCTGTTGTCCTCCTCTGACAGGGTGCACTTCTGGCTCACAGCCCACTTCACACCCCAGGGCCTTTCTCACAGAGCTCCTTCCCCCAACCCCTCCATCCCCCAGTGTGTATCTCTACCAGGAACTCTTCCTTCCCATCAGCAGGACTTTGCTTTCACCCTTGCTGAGCTTCCTAAGGTGCTGTAAGCCCACCCCTCCAGCCTGCTCATGTCCCTCTGGATGGCAGGCCTGCCTTCAAGTGCACTGTCTGATCCTCCCAGCCTGGTGTCATCCATAAACCTGATGAGAGTGCATTTTGTCACCCATTTCAGGTCACCAATAAAGGTGTTAAACAGGACCGACCTCAGGGGAGATCCTTCCTGTGTTGCATTTGTCACTGGCATCCTAGCAGAGGATCCAAGCCTGATCATCCAGCCAGACAGCTACTCATCCAGATGCATACCCTAGCTCGGACACAAGAACACTGCAAGACAGGGTTGTAAGCCTTGCTGAAGTTGACATTAACAACTACTCTCTTCCCATCCACAAATCCAGCCATTACAAAGAAAAAAAAAACCAAAAAACCACACCACCACAAACAGGTTGATCAGTTGTGATTTACCAATGGAATATGCAGACAGACTTGTCCCAGCCACTTTCTCCTCCATGTGTGCAGAAGCTTATTCCAAGAACTAGAGGACCACTACAGCCTCATCTCAGATGGGGCAGCAACCACCAGTCTGCCCAAACCAAGCTTTCCCAGTCTCCAGTCCCACATTGTGTGATGGAAGATCTGTTCCCACTGTAACCTATTCTCAACATGGCTATCACCATTCCAAACCTCTATTTTCCATTTCCAAGGAGTTTCTGGGCAACCACTAAGACCTTGCTAAAACCACAACCCTCAGCAGAGGGACTGTAAGTTCTATCTTTGTGCAGAGTGCTCATCCAGGATGGGGGTGCCAACATCCTACCTACAGTCAGGCAAGTAAACACCAGGGACTTCAGAAGAAGTCTATCAGACATGGTCTATTCAAGCAGCTAGGCAGGAAGACAGAGTGAGAGAGGAGAGGAGAGAAGGGTTCATCACCTTGCTGTGCTGAACTGAATAAAAACAGTAAGAGGGAAAAAAGTTTTAATTGCCCTGGGACTTCATAAACAAGCCATTGATTTTGAGTCTGGGAGTTAATGCCAATACAACAGCTGGCCTTCAGAAGGCATTTACTAATATAGCAACTTGTAATTAACACAAGGTCATCACTAAAAATTACCAGGCCAATTTGTTGTTAAATAGCTTCCTCCAGGGGATGCGTCCCTGTTGGAGTATAAGCTACTGCATTGTGTCTGCAAAGACAGCCTGGGCAAGAGCCACGTTTCTCTGAGGAGACAGGGTCACCATAAAGGGCTCCCCACGTCCCCCCACTTCTATTCATGCCCAAACCCCTCTTCTCCTCTCATTGCCCTGCAGATCAAAGGGGCCTGTTCCCTTGCAGAATGATATGCTACAATACCTGCAGCATCCAAGGCTGCTGGAGGTCTGTGTCAAGGCTGACAGAAATAAGCCAACACTTACAGAATGAAATTGTGCAACAGCCTTTGGGCTGGTTCCACCTGCATTCACTTCCCAAAGGCATCACAGCCATACAGAGAAACAGAGACTGGTACAGCTGTATCCCTCACACAGTTCCCTTTGCAAAGCATTTGCCACTGTAGACCAAGGTATTCCCAAACAACCTGGTCCATAAGTGACTTTGCCCTGGAAGTCTCCCTCGGGGAGGGGGGAGGTCCACATAAATGGAAGTTTCAAGCAGGCAGTGAAGGGGAGCATTTAATTTCTTAGGCAGCAATTTCTCAGATTCCTTTGGATGCACAATTTTCTGTAGCTAATTTCACGCAGAGGGTTGGAATGGCACATCTAGGTGAGTGCTATTACTTCCCACACTTGTTTGTGTTCTTCCTTTGGGAGAACATGCTTCACACTCCACATCCTGGCTGCTTGCCTACATCTTACCAACCTTACCCCTGGTTTCAATGCACAGGCTAAACCATCCAATTTATCACTTATTTTCCAGAATTCAGAAGAACCCTCTCACGAAACAAGACAGCAAACTCTGCCCAGGCTCCTACCAGGACTTCCTCAATGGGAAAGAGCACAAACCAAGAGGGAAAAATACCAAGTGACAGAAAATCCAGAGTCCATCCATTAGTGCCATCTGCCAGCAGTAATTGGTCGAGTAATCTTCTCCTCAGCATCTACCAGTACATCCAAGTATCAAGGTGCAGGCTCGTTACTTCTGTACACTTATGCACAACAGAACAAATAACAGGTAATTTCATATCACTTAAATACCAGCATCACTCATGTCTTATCTGACTTCTTCCCTTGTATTTCACTTGAAAGTATTCAAAAGAGGAACAGGATTAGCAGTTCAAATGACAAAGTTAAAAAAAAAATCTCTTATGGTAAAATAATTAATTTATAAATGGAGGTAGACATGAGGAATTGGGCTACTCAAGGCCAAAGCCTACCTGGTACTTTTTCTTAAGCAAGTCAGTGGACTTGCCAAGGCCTTTGACTCCAGGGCAGCAGAGTTATGTATTTTCCAGTTTTGCAACATACTTCACTTTAGGGGTAAATAAGCTCCTTTTCAGTCTTCATTCAACATGCAAAACACCTCACAGTGATCTTACTAAACAGTTCTTCACAGGGCAAGCAAATAAGCGATTCTTTTTATCCTTTCTGAAAATTTCATATTCTTGAATCTCTTACAAGTCTGGGAAGGTGGAACTCATTCGTAAATAAGGTCCTGGGAAACACACATGGCTGTGGCTTGGCAGGACCACGGCCCTGAATGGGCTCTTTCATTTTCAACGTGTTTGGTAACTTGGGTTAAAGAGCAAATGCTGGTTTTGATAGAATATTTCAAACACAGAGCAACTAGAGTGCTACAGTTACCTTCACCTAAGGAATACTTGTATAGTAATAACAGCTGATTTTTCAAAGCCTTCCTCTCCATACCTCCTAAAGTAAGCAAGGGTGCTTTGAAAACATGAGGCACAGTGCTATAATTTAGTCTGGTTAAGCACAAAGTTGAAAACAAGTGAGAAGAAGAAGGTTTGCAGCAGATAAAGTGGAATAGAATTCACACATGAAACTGCAAGTGGAAAGGTACATTCATTTTCTGATTTCTCTGTGTAACTTACCATACAGCATTGCTGCTGCACCTACCCGTGATCTGCACCAAGCCTACACGAGTTTGTAGATTTATGACCTTTACAGTGAGCTCCCTGTACATTCAGAGACAAACAGGCTACTCTTGAGTGCTTGGCCACAAGAATTCAATTGTAGTCTGTATTAGGAACTACTTATAAGCAATAAACATATAAGGCAATAGAATACTTCAGACTGCAAATAAAGCTGTCTGATCTTGTGAACTGCTCACAGTAAGCCCACAGAAGGAAGCGATATATCCAGGAGGGTTTAGGGCATGACAACACAGCAAAAACCACCTTCACAGGCCAAATGCCCAATAAAAAAAATAAATTAAAAATCACAGATAGAAACTGTGGTGATTCCCATCCTTCAAGGAACACCTTGGAACATCATTAGGAAAACAGCGTCATTTAAATTAGTGATGGAAAAATGAAATCTGACCTTAAAGAACCTGGAAGCACAGTTTATGAAGAGTTGCAAGTCAACCCACCTGCTCTGTAATCTGAAGGGAAAGAAATAGTATTTCCTGAAAATTATCATCACAAGCTGCAGCGTGAAGTTGTTAAAAACATCAGCATCATGTTCATAGCTGCTTTGGAGATTTGGTTCCTTGTAGGATCATGGAATATACTCTCTCAGAGAATATTTTTAGCCTCAACTGTATAACTACTTTTTTTTTTAAATTTTACATGATATATTCCATGTAAACGGTTTAAATTGTAATATATCTACCTGAAGCCTAAGCAGGAAGTAAAGGAAAAAAATTGTGGTGAATTTAGCTAGAAAAAGTTATATCAGGTAATTTTTCCCAGACTGTCAAAGCTAGAGAAGACTATTAATAAATTTAGCACCAATATCCTGTCATAAACGTTTATTCTGGCCAGATAAAACCACATTTGGTGGAAAAAAACATTGATTTCCTTTCAGCATCGTAGCCTGGAACAGCAAAAGCTTTGTTTATAAAAATCCAAATAGCTTTTTCTCTCCAACCTTCCCAGTTGGCTTATATGTAACAGCCCTTGTTGTAGGGGACAGAATGACCATTTACACTCCAAATTGCAGACCATCCTATTTCTGCAGCTAAGCTATACCTCAAAAAGCCTGACTTATAATGGGGATAAAGGTTATCGAGGCTTCAGCATCCTTCCCTTCTATCACAAACTCAGTAGACTGACTTTAAAAAAAAATAAATTTACTGTATTTATGGGAAGATACTTTTATGAGGTGGCTCAGAGAAGTATTTTTTTTGTTGTTGTTGTTCAAAAGGCAATCTATGCTCCAGAGAGCCACTGGAGTTGGGGCAAGACCAGCTGCCAGGCATCTGGCAGGTTTGTCAGCATTGGCACACACGCTGGATATCTGGCAGTTAGCTTTTGCATCTGTTAGTTTCAGCAACAGCCATAACTACATCAAAAGCCACAAAGGCATGTCCTGGTTATTTTTCATGGTGTCTGCATTGATCTAACACATTCTAGGTTCGCTGCCCAGTTTTCTGTTGTTGTTTGGGTTTTGGGTTTGCGTTCCCTCCCCCTGCCTAAAAAAAGAAAGTGCGAAATAAGAGGGCAAGTGCTAGGTGACAACTGGAAGAGCTCCACCATTAATATATTAGGGCTTTGTATATAGATGCACATGCATATATATTTGTCAAGGTCCTCTCGACACTAGAATAACTGTCTCTCAGCTCCACGCCACCTTCTTATACTGCACTGTCCACCAACAATAAATAATCCACATTAAAAAATAGATAAGAGGGAAAATGTCTTTTAATGTAAATGCATGCATTCTAGCTTGTCAACTTTTTAATTGATTTTGGGCAATGTTATCCTCTACTGGTGTCTGATAAACATCGCAGGCTAGTCTAGGGCCACTAGTGCTCCTCCCTGAACACTGAAGAAGAAAGTGAACACTTCATTTAAAAAAAAAACCACCCCAAAAACAGGAAGCCACATTTTAGCAAATCTGAAGTCTAGTTTCATATCTCAAGGGCAGTATAAAGTCATATTGATCACAAGTGCACAGTCTAACCCTATCCACCTGCTCACCCTATGTTGAGACCAGCAGAAACAACCAGGTGGCCACACAGCAAAACAGCACTGGGAAGCTAATCTCAGCAAGAGCTAAGTATTTGGGCTGTATTTGCTGAGCTGGTTTTCTTTGAATCGGTTTCCCAAGCTGGCTTCCAGGTACATCTGTACTGGCACACACTGGGGATGTGTTTGGAGCAGGGAGAGTCTGGGGCTGCTTCTGGCAGTGGGTGAAGCTCAGGTGCTGAAGCAGACACAGAACAGAACAACCCAATCCTGTGAGGGGGACATTAAGCCCTGTGGGCTTGGCAGAGGTGCTAGGGACCCTGGTCCTGCCAGCACCACCCTGCCAGCACTTGCTGTTAGCTTTGAGCTTCACGATGCCCCTACCTGTACTTCATTCCAACAGGAAAGCAGTGCCTTGACACAAGTCACACCAGCTGCACCTCTCAGCAATGCTGGCTGTCCATTTTCACTAATGCAGACCCCAAGTTCACCATTTGCCTGGTGTTCATGCTCAGGCACTCTCAGACTCAATATTCCTCATGTTGCAGATGGTGCCACAGCCTGAGCAGACCTGTTTAAATCAGGTAGGCTGTGAATTGGCTGAGATTTACCTTTGGGCCAAGGCAGAGTTTCACACTGCTTGTCATTTGCACGAGCATCACGCGCAGAAGAGATGCAGCCAGGAGATCTGGACAGAAATTGTCCCTCTACTTGCACCATATGTTTAAAATGCAAATTTTACCTTCCCAGTTAAAGGCTGCTTTCAGAAATACATACCTTGTTAGCCATGCTGCCTTGGTGCATATCCTCTGTGATCTGTCAAACTAATCTCTTTGCTACTGATTTTACAGTTTCTGTAATGCTTTACATTCACCCACTACAGACAACTATCTCGTCTAACTAAGGTGGTCTGATTATCATGATCCTGCACTGCTTGTCATCACTATACTGGCAAGGAAGTACTTATGGTCAAATTGATGCTAAGAGAAGTGTAGCTGATTTTCTTTGCTACGGAACCAGTAGGAAATACAACAGACAATATTTGCAAAGAGCTTGGAAAACATCTGGGAGAGAAGAGCAGAAGTATGCCATCTATGGTAATATTACAGGATAATACAGGAAGAGGAAAAAGATAAAGCTATGTACATTTTTAGGGGGAAAAAAAAATCATGCAGAGTAAGCCAAGAGATCCAGAGGTACAGTGGATATCCTATAATTTTCTCACCTGCCCTGTTCTTTTTTTAACTCGGTGATCTCTGTGTGACTTCATTCCTGGCACCCTTGAAAGAATACCAAGAAACTTATTTTTCTACATTTTGCTCCTGGGAAAATGAGGCTTTTCAGTCTGCGGCTATCTTGCCCATTTCTCCCTCTTTACAACCAGCTTGTCTAGAGTTTGAATCATGGTGACACTCACTCCAACAGCCTTGACCCACTAACATGCCTGAGCAACAAGGGATGTTTTTGCTTCATCTTGGTGGTTCTGCCATACACCTTTCACCACCTTCCAACCTTTGTCAGCCTGGGAACTGGGGAGAACAAGATCAAACCTTAAGTGAGACAACAGACAGCATTCAGGAATAGCTGTTTATACTAGCTAGAGCCTCACAGCTGCAAGGGAGTGAGTCTCCAGCAAGAAAAACAAGGCTTCTAACACTAAGCCACGGTAATGTCACACTCAAGAGCTCAGATTTCAAAACCTGCTCCTGCAAAACTGTGTGCACAGGCATCCACTGCAGGTGTCCCACCATTTAACACCTAAAGCAGTGCCTCTGGTATCATCTCTAAAACAACTGCCACACTCACTTAATGCTCAAGCCCGTGGGGGTTTCTTTGCGCATAAAGATGCATCTCCAAATTCCTAGGTGTGCCCTCAGGGCCCACCGATGCCAGCTTACACAGCACCCGTTTTCAAGAAGCTGTGTTTTTAGTATCACGGGCCATAACACACAAGCGGTGGCAGACAATGAGAGTGGCTGGGAGGGAGAGTTCATTTACATGTTGCCTCTTTTCATCCGTCTCTTCAGCAGCCCATGGTTAGTCAAGCCAACACCCCTACTTTCTGTCACAAGAAGTAGGCACTGTACATCCTCCCCACTATTCTCTTGCAAATGGAGCCACAGCAGAATTCAAAAGTAGCACACAGAGGCAGAGTGAATTATGCATTTGGCTCCTCTCAAAAGCCAAGGAAAAGCTCAAATGCCAGATTTTCTTAAAAGCAAGGCAACCCATCAGCAAAATGACACTGACTGCCTGTATTGGGGGCAGTGGGCCTTTTCTTTTCAGAAATGGCATTCATTCATCTGTTGTTGTTGTTGTTTTAATTAGAAAAACTGATAAATACAAAACCAATGGGGGGAAAACAAATACAAAAATAACAAAGACACATTTATCTGCTAAAGGGAAGTGGCAAAGAGCAGCTGTCCTTTAATGATCACCAGGCACATGAAATTAATCCACATCTTTATTACAAATTTAAACCAACAAAATAAATTAAAACTCAAGTCAGACCAGGAACCCAGGTGGGGAAGGAATAAGCAAAGCTCAGTTTACTCCCAGCCTGGCCAGCCATCTCTGCACAAATAAGCACCTTTGTCTGCTGCCACCACAATTATTCTCTCATCACCATTGCTGAAGATGAGATAGGAAAAGGCACTGCCCTGTTCTGAACAACAGGCGCTTTACGCCAGTGCAGTAAGTGAATAGCTCCAATTATTCATAGGGGCTATGGATACATGTGGTGTAGAAGTTTAATTTTTAAATTTCCATGAAGTACATGCATTTAAATATAGCATAGGGAACAATAGCGCATTGATCCAGTCCTTCCCCCCAAGTAAGCCTTTTCCATTAGTGGGATCCAATCTCGCCCTGGCAAAGTTCCCATCGAGTCCAGATAGTTTTGCACAAGGGAATATTGCATTGTTCAGCTATTCGCCCCTCTCTGCTACATCCTGTGTGCTGAGGAGACAGAGCAAGAGGACAAGGCACTAAACAAGGCTCAAAGCAACAGAGTCACTGTCGGGATTGAACGGGAAGGGAATAGCCTCCTCCCCACTCCCAGTAGCTCCATCTTGCAGACCTCCCCCCAAAAAAAAAAAAGCTGCAGGGAGCATGTGGCACTCTAAGGCCAGAGCTACTTCCACATCTTGTGCCCTAGGCTGCAGCTATGATCCAGCCTTCCCTTCCACATCACTCAAACATCTAGGATCAGTACATTTGTTCCCCACTGACTGGTGGCACATTACATTCACACCCAGCAAGAGAGTAGGGGTTGTTTGAATACCATCCTGCCAAGGCTGGCACGTGGTCTTATTATTTACAAGTTCCTTAGTTTTCAAACACTGGCAAAAAAAAAAAAAAGCTTTCCAAAGCTTTTATTACAGAACCCACTTGTGCACAGAAGTCAGCTGAACATGTCAGAGTGCACTACATGTATCTCAACTGATAATCAGCTGTGATGGGAAGAGGAATAGGATTAGCTTTTTTTTTTTAATTGAAAAATACCAACAGGGATTCATGTATCCAGATATTTTCATTTAAAAAAAAAAAAAAAAAAGGTTAAAAAAATAGCAGGGTCACTTGTTCCTGTAAAAAGGCCTTTATTAAAACATAGAGCATTGCAGGCACAGGGGTCAGTTCTATAGATGAGTGATTTTAACACCACTTTAACAAAACACAGTAGAAAATTCCTTCAGACTTTTTTTAGTTCTCCAAAAAGATGAGAATCAAGCTCAGGAATACATATTTCATTACAAAAGCCTTGGATTTTATTATAGTATGAGTGGCATTTGTAACTTCCATCTGACAATTTTTGTGTAAGCACAGTTCAAGGCAGTGGGACACGCTTGTATATAGATTGAATGAGGCAATGAGAGGTAGCAACTAGCATCACACGGATCATAGGCCATTCCCTCCATTTTCCTTGAACTGAAAATATCTGTTCCCCTCCAATGGAAACTTCTTTTTAACAGCACTACACCCCCAGCTCCTAATCAAAATCAGGGCATCTTATGCTTAGCACAGTAGAAGCACAAAAGAACAACAAAACCCAACAATTAGAAGCTAATCCCTGTTCTGATGGGGTTGCAATCTAAGTTGAAGATAGAAGGTAGCATCATTACTCCATTTTACAGAATGGAAGCTGAAAAACAGAGAGATTAAGGGTTTGTATATGCTAAAGCACTTCACAGTTTTGCTTTCTTCCATGCTTTGTGTAGCTTGTTTATTTAGATTGCAACTCATCAAAACAGAATTATCTCTCATTTGTGTTTATACACTAGCACAAAGCAGCTGTGAATAACTACAGAAGAATTGCTTTTCAGACAGTAACAGCTACAGGTGATTATTAATGATGCAACTCCAAGCATGGAGCTGGCAATACTGTGTTTTCTTTTCTGGGTTACAGAGATTAATACTTAAGAGTCATGATCCACTGATACGTGTGTAAACAACCTGCAGAGAGAGGGAAGAGAAACAGTATGTCTCTGCTTCAGGGAGCTATTTCTGAGAAAATAAAGTAATATGATTAGAATAAATCCTTTTCCAGAAGGTGATGCCCACCAACCCCTGCTTCTAGACTAATAGTAAACTAACACAGGTTGGCCAAGAAGTGGAAGAGATTGCCAGTACCTCCTTTTCCCAGTACATATTGGCATCATCAGAGGCTCTTAGCACCCTTTTTCTACCAGAGTGCTACAGCTACCACACATTACCAACATAAAACCCCAAAATGTCGTGTCATTTAAGCAGTACTGATGTGTTTAGGGCCTTTGCACAGGGTTGATAGGCCACAAGGGCTGCAGCCTTTCTGGAGAAGCAGCTGTACATCAGCTCTACTGGGTTGGGCTGTTCTTACCCAGAGATAGATAAATGTAATTAAATGCCTATACTTAAGAAGCTGCACTACTTCTCCATATGGTGTTTTGGGTTTGTGGGACAGGTATCAGGGGGCTGCAGGGGTGGCTTCTATGAGAAGCTGCTAGAAGCTTCCCTTGGGTTTGACAGAGGAAATGACAGACAGTTCCTCCAAGGTGGACCCACTGCTGGACAAGGCCATCAGCAACAGTGGTAGCATCTCTAGGATGACAGATTAAAGGGGGGAACAACAACCTAGTGGCAGCTTTTTGCCAGCAGAGAAAAGAGTGAGAGGAACAGCTTTGTAGACACCAAAATCAGTGGAGGAGGTGCTCGAGCAGAGACTCGCCCACAGCCCATGGAGAAGACCATGGTGAGGCAGGCTGTCCCTCTGCAGCCCATGGAGGATGATGGGGAGTAGAGATTTTATCTGCAGCCTATGGAGGACCCCACACTGGAGCAGGTAGAGACATCTGAAAGTTTTGACCCTCATGGGAAGCCTGTGCTGGAGCAAGCTACTAGTAGAAGTTGTGGCCTTGTGGAAAGGGGAACCCAAGCTAGAGCAGGTTTGCCAGCAGGACTTGTGACCCTGTGGGGGACCCACACTGGAGCAGCCTGGCCCTGAAAGTCTGCAGCCTGTGGGAAGGACTCACAGTGGAGAAGTTCACAGGTGGCTGTCTCCTATGAAAGGGATCCTATAGTGGAGCAGGGGAAGAGTGTGAAGAGTCCTCTCCCTGAGGAAGCAGCAGCAGAGACAAGATGTGATGAACTGTTCCCAATTCCCATCCCCAATCCCACTGCCCTGCTGGGAGCAGTGGAGATAGAGAAATCAGGAGCAACATTGATCCCAGGAAGAGCAGAGTTTTAAGATTTTATTTCTCATTATCCTACTCTGTTTTGATTGGGTAATAAATTGACTTTTTTTCTAAGTTGAGGCTGCTTTGCCCATGATAGTAATTGGCAAGTGATCTCTCCCTATCTTTACCTCAACCCAGGAGCCTTTTGTTGTATCTGTTCTCCCTTGACCAGCTGAGGAGGGCAGTGATAGAGAGGCTTTGAGGGGGACACCTGGCCTCCAGCCAGGGTCAACACACCACACCAGGCTTTGTCTGTGCAGCACATGGCAAAAGATGTGGTCTCGGGTAGCGAGTCCACGGAAAAAGAGCAGCCAACGACCAGGACAGCCCACCCAGCCTCACCCATGCCCACTCTGCAGGATCCTAAAGACAGGGGTCTGCAACAACCTGGCAGCACATTGGTGAAACACTTCTGCCAGCCCGGGCCCAGCCCACAGGCTATACATCCCCCACTATGACCTCTGCTATGAGCACTGCAACAAGTCCAAAAGCCTTTGCTCTACTTGGATGTACAATATGAACAAACCCTGAGAGTAAGAAGGATCCCTTCTGCAAAGTTCTTGGAGCATGAGGAAAGGGGAGTTTAGCAGGAAAACTTAAACAAAACATGAATTATTAGTCTGATTTGAATGGGGAACTACTCAGGGCACAGAAACACGTATTATACTCCATTACATAACAGGACTTGAAAAAACTGCAGCATCATCTCTGCTAAGAGTTGTGGCTCAAACTCCTGGTCCTTCCACACAGAAAACTTCAAAATTAGTTATTTATATATGAATTAAGATTATAGACAAAGGGAATATATAGAAAACAGAGATATTTCTTATTTATGTCCCAGAGATCATTTACTTCGAAATCAGGACTTGGGGCAGATACCACACCATGAGCACAGCCCTGAGGAATGCTGAAATCAGACATCAATAACTCTTTTCACAAGACAAGCTCCCTGAGGGCAGAAGGCTAATACCAAGCTGGGTGGTAGTTTTTAAGCAGCTGGACACAAATTGGGACTTGTCGGTTGTTGTTCCCAGGCACTGCATGTCAAATTGGAATAACCTGTTGTGCTTTTTTTTTCTTCCATGACTGGCTGCAGAATGCAGAAGAGGCACCTGTTGACTCCTGGATTAGTTCCCCTGTGATGAACAGCTCTTATCAATCATCACTCAACAAGAGATTTCAAAATAATAGTTTCTTCTCATTTTCCCCCCAGACACACACATTCAGTACAAACTGCAGCCAAGCTGCATCCTGCTTTTCTGACATCCAAGCTCTGCTGAGAAAGTTTCTTCACCAACTGGTTTGGGAGAATTCCTGCAGTTTCCAGTGTCATTTACAAAAGCCATTTCAGGAGTCAAACAAGAAGCTGCCTAGAAGCAGCACAGCAGCCCAAGACACACTGACATTGGAAACATCCGCAGCACATCTAGTCTCCCAGTAGCATTAGGCATGAACAGAGGACTCAGTATTTGAGCTGGCTCTATGGTAGCTTAACCTGCAGCAAAGATGCAGCTGCCTGGAAAGGCAGTGGGAAACAGGCCCACTAAAATGGTCCATAGAGAGTGCTGTGCTCCATATTGTGTGTCAGCGCATAGGTGAGGATATCTTCACCAACAACTTGTCTCATCAGCACTGATTCAGTGACACCTTTGATTTAGCCTTTCTATAGCTAAAGGCTCCCTAGGACAGATGGGGATTAGATGACACCTTGAGCTCTGGTGCTGCCAACATGAGCTAACCTTATGCTACACAACACTCACTCCAGCAGTCATATTGCTAATTGATCTGTGCACACACCAGCAACCTAACAACTAAGGCACAGTGGAAACCAAACCCAGCATCTTCACCTGTTCAGCACTTGAGGGTCTTTTATCCAGTAACCAAGAATGAACTCTCCTTTTCATCTTTGCAACCCAAATCTGTTTTCAACTTGGTCCTTGTCTCCTGCTGAGCATTCCAGAACTCCTTCACCAAAAACAGGCTCAGTATCTTAATCTGCTTGGACCTCACAGCTGCTTCTGTGGGGATCCATGATGATTCTCATGTTCACCATTAGCAGTTTCTCTCTGGTCTGTCATATATTCAGATAAACACTTTAAATCCTACAGTTTCCACAATAACTTGTGAAGCTGCTTTTAATAGGCACCTTATGAGTGATGGGGCTGTTGTAGCAGACAACCATTTTCAGGCCTTGAGCCCTAGGTCACTAGAGGATGTTTTGGCAGTATAATTTTGTCCTTTGAAAACATTTTTATTGCTCTGGTTGTTGGGTGCAAAGTAATATTGACTGGAGATAGGCTTCACAGGAGGCAAGTCAAATTAATTGTTTAATAAACTCAGAAGACAAGCAACCTATTGTCAAGAGAGCAAGAAACAGCAGAAAGTGTGAAGTAGGCTTTAGTGTTCTGTCCTTCTTGAAGTATAACACAGAACACATCTCTGAGAAGCCAGAAGAACTCTCCATTGAGAGTAATAAAATCCATATAGGTGTACTGACTGAAAAACATCACTAAGAGTGCTGACCCCTCATACTTACACATCTACTAAACAGCTTCTCTCCTCGACTGAAGAATCCTCTCTAGTGACAGAGGGAAGCTCTGCACGCTTACACAACCTAGCTAAAAGACAGCAAACATACTACATAAAGGGCCAACAGTTTGACAAGTTTTTTCCCAGCATCAGTCTAAGCAGCCTTCTCCCACATAAGCACTCCCAGCCACATCCTCTTGGGTGCAGAGCTGTACGCCACATCACGTAACTCCCTTTGGGCTGATCTGGTTCATTTGATTTGTCTTTTTACACACACACACGGGGATGGGGAACACGCTACCACTGCACTGGATGGCTATTGCCAAAATGACATGGGAAGCCATGGTATTTCTCCTAGCAGATCTTCCCAAAGCATCCCAAGACATCCTCTATCTAGGTACAGGTGGAAGAACTGGGCCAGGGACACACAGCTGCTGAACGTGGTGGGTTTCTGCTCCAGGTTTGACTTGGTCTGACTGCCACGTCACTGCCTACTGTACGTCACCTCTGCTTGCCTGAGATGCAGGTGTAGCAAAGTGTTCCAGTATTACATACTTTAAAGCAGAACGTACACCTTTGAAACTAAAACTGCAGAGATTCTTGGGGAACTCAGAGAAAGGGCAGTTTCACTGCAGAAACAAGTCACAAGTGGAAATTGCCCCACAAGATAGAGAACACTTACTGCCAGCCACAGATGATGGATGCACGCTAACCAATGTCTTAGCATGAGCAAATACATCTCCTATTTGCATAGGTGCAATCTATACCTCCTTGACATCACAGTAAGCTGTCAGACAAACGTGAGCTCAAAGGAGATCAGGCTAAATACCCGCTGTGTGTTTAGCAAATAAGAGGAAGACTGCCCCTCCCCTTCTTAATCCCCAAAAATCTCACATATAAAATACAAGCTTTAGAATTAAAAGTCAAGGAAGACAAAACATTATTTGATACTTTAGAAAGGGCCAATCACTAGAAGCAGCTCACAGTTTAGGTACAATTGTTCTGGGTGGTCTGCAAAGCACTGAGCTTGCTGTGTAGAAAGGAGTATTTTAAGAACAAATCAGTGGGGTACTAGAGTGTTAGAAAAAGATGGATTCATGATAGAAAAACACTTTGTGAAGTCATACACAGAATGCAAATGTTGAAAAAATAAATAATAGCTTCCCTTACCTATTTATTTTCATTTCTTATGCCAAGGTCATAATTCCTTTTTATGTATTTTGAGGATAAATATTAAGATTAATAGATAGTCAACATTATGAAGTCTTCGCCTCTGGGACACAAGGTCACTGGGAAGCAAGTATCTACGGTCACTAAACACAGCAGTAATAAAAGCAAGAACTTGACCAGTCACTTTTGTTTCAGATGCAGTCAAAATGGTTTTATATCCCAAATGTGCAAGGCAGAACTTGATCCCCGCCCTAGAGTCCCCAAAGCTTTGAAAGACTTACCAAGGCTTGTAGAGCGGGCTTACGTTCTGCACTAACTGGACTGATTTAATGATGCTCAGTGAAAGATTAAAAAACCCAAAACAATCTGTTGAGAGGGATTTTTCTACATCCTTACCACTGGAGCACAGCTGATGCATCTCTAGATAAGGCTTCCTCAGCCAAAACTACCCTTCGTACCTCTTCTCAGAGCGATGGCACAGTCCCCAATATCAGCAATTGGCTACTATTACCTGGAAACACAGCTTGCATGTTTCAGTTGGGTAAGACACTGCTGGAGGCACACACCTTTAAGGGGCGTACAGCCAAGTGTGCCACACACACAAGAGCCATTTCCCATCCCAGAAGTGCTCCTTTTGTCTGTAGTTTTCAGAAGTTTTTGCAGAGCAGGTATGTGTTGGGCCATCCTTACCAGAGGGAAATGCACACAAAGAAGGGTAAGCCTGCGCAAGATGACGAAAAGGTACCTGGCAGCCTAGGGCCAGAGCACCCAGGTTTTAACATTGTCCTCTCCACTAGACCCAGAATACAAGCCTGAGAAAGCAAAGGCTTCCACCAGAACTGGTGTTAGAAATATCAAGGCAGCAAATGAAATAACAAACTATCATTTTCCCCACTCTCACATGAAGTGACATCTGCTGCTTTTTAAAAGCAATGCCCACTTCTAATTCCATTCCCAGCAGCTGTGAGGAAGATGGTCTCTGACATCTATATATCCTAGCAAAGGACTACTCTCCCAAAACATATGCTAACTGAATAACCCCTGACTAGAACTAGCATTAATAACGACATCTGTAAGTCCCTCCACAACCAAGAAAATAGTTATTGACAAACCACAAATCAATTTTAACCACCAAGCATTACGTATATAAGACACTAACCATCCTCTGATGCCAGGGCTGAGTCATTTTGGGTGCAAGGAAGGGGAGGAAACAAGGGGAAACAGCGTAATGTTTTCTTAAACCTAACCTTGTTTTCATTATAGCACTTCAGACCAATAGGCAAATATTGTAACCCTGCCAGCAGATACTGGATCTATTGCATCCAACTAGGAGCTGCCGTGAAAGAGGCACTGCAAGGTCACCTCATCTTGATAATGGCAGAAGTGTGATTGAATATTAACCATGTCAATCACCACAGCTTGTCCAAATGCAAACACATCTAAATCCCAGCCTATACCAAACCATTCCGTTTCTTTTAAAGAGAGGTCATTGGAAAATAGGGATACAGGTCTAGGAGAAAAGTAACAAAACAACAAACCAAAGCCAGCCCTGCTGCTAAAACTCTGTCCTAACACAAACTGGCATATGAAGCCGCCTTCTTCTCAAGAAAGTCTTCATATCTCTCCAAACTAGCTTTCAGCTTCCTGCACTCATGGAAGAAAGAATAAAATCACAACTAAATCCCCTCAGAGTGGGCCAACCCAAGCCAGAAGACCGATTCCTTGAGAGTTGCACACTGCCAGGCAAAACCCAACACCCCAGGTTAAGCAGTTAGGAGATCAGGAAATCAATTGTTTTGGGACACAGCATCAAATGAACTAGTCTAGGAATAGATTACCTCAAGAATAGCAGAATTGCCACCCTAAGTGAAATCTGGACAAATGGATATAATGCTGCAGAGTGGAATCGGATGTCTGGCAATTCCCAAATTATTATTATGCTTTCCCTTACATATGAAAATCCAGGATATAAGGCAAGTACACATTGTAACCCTTTTCAGTTGTGGAAAGTTTCTCTTGGAAAGAGGTTCTACACTTCCCACTTCTTCAAAATGATACAAATTCCCCCTTCAATGGTACCTCAGCATCCGCTGCAAGTTCTGCCAACATCACAGCAAAGTGCTGAATGTGGCTCACTATACTCATGATGGCTGTTAAGAGGGTGCAGTCACAGCTGTCACATTTATTGGCCTGCCCTAAGTGTTGATCTTACTCGTCACCAACATACACAGCATGATAAAGGATCTTCACACAGCAAGAGTAAAATGCCCTATTAGGAAAAACAATGATTTTACATCATTTCCTTCTCAGGAAACAGAGCTGATGGCTCAGGTAATGAAACAGCCTACCATAAGTTGCTGACTTGTGTAAGTCTTATTAAAGAGTATCATGAATGACGAATCAATCTATTCTCACACAAGAGATTTTGCCTCTGAGTATCTTGCATATCACGTTCAACCAAGGTATTTGCCCAGCTTGCAGCCAAATGGACAGCAAGATGTTAGTGTCACTATTATTAAATATATATCTATTATAAATGCACGTTAAATATTATGTCTATGTAAGTATATAAACTACAAATACATAAGACATATGCATGGATGAATGTATACAGCCACGTATACCACACACCAGCCCCTCAAACACAGGCAACTCTTTCATTTCTACAATCACAAGGTCAATAAACAGCCTTGCACAGCTTGGAACAGGGCACAGCTTGCCCGCTACCAAAATCTGCTGTTCCTGTGACTAACGGCAGGCTGCCTGCTTTCCACGAGGGAATATGTAGGGGCACAAACTGTAAGGGCAACACTAAGAATAACATGTTGAGGAAGTTGATAAGTTCTAAATGGGAGACCAGACCAATAACCCTACAAACTGCAGCAACTGCACTCTGTTTTTTAGTAACCAAACCTAAGCCTGGCGTGGGAAAGCTCGGTCAGCACACAAAGGAACACAGCAAGTAAGTGTCAGTGCACACATGCATATCTTGGGTCAAGTAAAGTGAAAAAAATTTTTTAAAAGTCCTCCTGCCTTGGTCCTAAAGGCATCAGAAGAGCATTTTTAACTAAATCAGAATCTACAAGCCAGAGATGAAAGGCATTTAGTGTATGGCTGTACTGTAACCAGTTAGCCAGCTAAAAATTGTTAAAGCAGTTTTGCTGCAATGCAGAAGGGTTTACAAGATACTTGAGCGTGGGGGAGCATGTATTAGGAAACACAAAGTTTTGACATATTTAATGATGGAGTGGAAACGACCACTGAAGTTGTTGAAGATCCACTTAAAGATAGACTTAAAGCTTGCATTTGAATCGGCAAGACAATAACAACATGCAGAAACAGAGTATACTGGCACATGAATAAAGGAAACCATCCAGCATGGGACACCTTTAGGGTGTGGGACTCATGAATACTGGCAAGCTGGGCACGTGGTTGGAGGAAGAACCACACATCAGTGCTGGCAAACCATGTGAAGCAGCTGTTGGAGGCTGTACTACCTACTGGGAGACAGGCAGAACGTGGGAGAGGGGATGATGCACATTTCTGCATGTTGCCTTCTCCTTTGGTGCTACCAACTGCTGCACTGGCCCTGCTTTACATCACCTGCAGAAAAGATAATTTCTTCCTGGGCCCACTAGAAGTTACAGCTTCCTGAGTGAGCACCAGGATGGGATAGCAGCTGGTCCAGGCTGGTGTTTTGCCAAGAGCAACAGTCTCTGACTATGAGCAGCATCCAGGGAAGCTGCTAAAAAATGGGGTGGGTGACGAGGACAAGCACAGCAGAGAACCATGCTCAAGGGACCGTATTGCTTCTGATTATGAATTACTCATTATAGACTTGTATTCAGGAAGATCCTCTAAGGGGCATTGTGAGCAAGGACAGACAGCACCGGTGGCATTCACAGCATTAAACAGGCAGGGAGAGGTGAGCCATACAGAATCAGAGGCTCACCTTTGACAAAAGCCCCAAAGTTTAATCTTTATCCAGCCTTTCCCAGTTGCTTCAGTTTGAAGAAAAGTCTCACCAGGATCAAGTTTCTCCAGTGTTTCTAGAACCTGCTAAGTCCAAAAACGCTCTCATCCATGCACACAGCAAAGGAGAAATTAGTTTCATTTTAGAAAATGAGCCAGGTTTGGAAGGCAGAAGAAAAAAACCCAAACAAAAAGAGGAAGCTAAACTTCTTTAAAGATTGGGGCTCTCTGAGGGCTGGTCCCAAGCCCATCAGCACACCCTTGGAAGTGCCAGCAGCTCACCTGCGACTTCAACACAACTCCAAAATCTCCCCTGCAGACGTCACTGGTTGAAAGCAGTCTTCCTTAACTTCCTGAAGCAATTATATTTATCAGGTGCCATGACATTTACCAAATAAATTAGGATTTTTCTTTCTCAGTTTTCTTAGTCCTCTCCAAATACCAGCTGCATACCTCTCATGTCAAGTGAAGGTAGAGAGCTCTTTACAAGAGGGCCTCAGGCTGAAGGAGAAAACTTTCCTGCAAGCTCAAGTCCACCTCCACAGCACAGCTTTGGTCACTCTCCATATTCCACACCAGAATTCAAACACAAGTTCAAGAAGCCAGATGGGCAACTGATGTTACAACATGCCAACAGTGGGATAAAAGAACCCCATCATAACAGGCACCAGCACTCCCCTAAATCCCCCCCATCCCAATTGCTGCAAAGAATTGTTCAAAATTCAAAGCTTTCAGTCTTCAGAAAAAATAAAATTCCCTAAAAAAGAATTATTAAAAATCCCACATACTTACATATTTTGTTGAAAGCCAATGCATAACAGCACCTGTGATGCATAGACACACAGCTCTGCACAAACACCATCTTGCAGATGAAGCTTCAAGAAGAGCCTGACCTTCCTTTCACCCAGAGCTCACTGGGATTGGTGGGTGTCTGCAAGTCATTTTGAAGCACAAGCATTTCCACCTGGTCTTCATTAGGCTCATTGAGAGAACTGAGAACAAACGAATTCATCAAGATTGGGTTCTGCTGGAACATTTCAGGCCCTGGGAATTGTCAAATTAATAAAATAATGGATGATTTGCATCATAAAAGTTAACTATAGTAAGAGGTTGTGGGATATCGAAGGCTTTACTGAATTATTTCTTATATGTTGGATGCAGTAGAAGGGGAAGAGGAAGTTGCATGCAACTGTATTTAGAATTTCTTTTACTTTTCTCCATGCAGCCAAGGCAACTTACATGCTGTGGTTTCTAACTTGCAAGATGCTGGCCTTCACTTGTGTAATGCTGGCACAGTAATGAAATATTAAGGTCTCTCTTTTCCTATGTTATTGTAATCCTAACTGGCTGATTTTTACCCTCCCGCTTTTTTTTCTTCTCTAATAGTAGTTCTGGAGCCATAGAAAGTACATATCCTGTAATTACAAGAAAACTTTTCCAAGACACTTAGCATTTGCTTTTCCATCTGGATAACACTATCTGCTTGATCTCCATAAATCATAGAATTAATCACGGACTGGTTTGGGTGGGAAAAGAGCTTAAAGATCATCCAATTCCCACCCCCTACCAAGGGTAGGGACACCCTCCACTAGACCAGGTTGCCCAAAGTCCCATCCAACCTGGTCTTGAACACTGCCAAGGAGGGGGCAGCCACAGCTTCTCTGGGCAGCCTGTGCCAGGGCCTCACCACCCTCACAAGGAAGAATTTCTTCCTAATGTCTCATCTAAATCTCCCCTTCTTCAAATTAAGGCCATTACCCCTTGTCCTGTCACTCCATGCCCTTATGAACAATCCCTTTTGACCTTTTAGCTACAAGAAGGCAACTGTAAGGTCTCACCAGAGTCTTCTCCAGGCTGAACAAGCGTAACTCTGTCCCTCTCTTCATAGGAGAGGTGCTACAGACCTCTGATCACCTTCATGCCCTTCTCTGGACTCCCTCCAACAGGTGCATCTGTTTCGTTTCATGTACCTGAGACCCCAGGGACACAGTACTCCAGCTGTGGTCTCAGGAGAGCAGATCAGAGGGGGAGAATCACCTGCTAATCATGCTTCTTTTGATGTAGCCCAGGATACAGTTGGCTTTCTGGGCTGCAAGCACACATTGCTGGGTCATGTTGAGCTTCTCATCCACCAACACCCCCAAAGTCCTTATCATCAGGCCTGTTCTCAATGCATTCTCCCTCAAGCCTGTAGCGGTTCTTGGTAGTATGCCAACACATTTGCAGGGCCTTGCACTTGGCCTTGTTGAACCTCATAAGGTTCACACAGGCCCAACTCTTAAGTCTGTCAAGGTCTCTCTGGACGTCCTCCCTTCCCTCCAGCATGTCAGTTGACCACAACACACAGCTTGGTGTCATCAAACAAACTCACTGAGGGTGCACTTGTTCCCACTGTCCAAGCCACCAACAAAGATATTAAACAGTGCTGGTCTGAATACTGAGCCCTGAGGACTGGTTTCCACTCAAACATTAATTCCACATTGCTTGAACAATTGTTCTTTCCAACCAGTTTTTGGAGTTGCAAGGTGAAAACACTCCATGTTATGAGGTGCTATTCAACAAAAAAGCAAAGAAACCCAGACAGGTCCTTCTTCCTTTGTGCAGAGGGACAAGAAATTAACTTCATAGTTTTGCTTGTTTTCTCAATACACATGCCCCTCCTTAGATACCAAATTGCAGTGCAGGGGACAGCCTGACATAATGGGAGCATCACACATGGAACCAATGATCCCTCGTTTTAAGGCAGAGGGGTAAGCAGGACAGCCATCTGCACCTGGAAGGTTACCAGCTGTTCCCAGATTTTAGTCACTGACTGGGGACTCCTGCTATGCATCATGGTAAAAACTATGGCCAGCTGAGCTCCCAGAACCCCTTCTAAATATCCTATCAATTTATAATACAATATTAATCACTGGATTAAAATTCCCCGTGTCAGTGACAGCAGGAGCAGTCTCTACAATGCTAAACAGTATTTCGGAATAAAACAATTAAAATCAATGAAACCAGGAGCAAGAATGTCTCTGATACACTCAAATAACACATCTCAAAAGAGTCTCCTCTGTATTAAATCCCAGCTATACTGTGTGTTGAACTCTTCCCAACTTCAGGTGGTGAAAGCAAGCTGGGAGCGCAGACCCATCCTGCTGCCTACTACTCCTATTCCACAAGGGCTATAGACCCCCTGACAACAGGCTGTACCTCTGTGAGAGCAAGAGCTTCTGCAAGGTATGATGACACACGCCTTAATGCTGTTTGTCAGGATGTAGAACATGTGGATATGTTAGTGTTCTGGAAAGTTTGGGTACCATGCATTTTAAGAAATAAACCTGTAAATCCCAACTAAACCGACCCCCTTAAAAGTTATTAACACTGAATCAATTTTTTTTTTTTTTAATTAATTATCACATTTCACTTGTTCCTACCAATGTCAGAGCACCTATTCTATATTAAACTACAAGTAACTGCTCCCCGGAGCAGAAGTTCAGTATCACCTCATTGCATTTTGATGTCTGGTCTATGATACTCATGTTACCTCCTTGAAAGCTGGCGTTTACCAGTGGTTTGAAAGAATAACTTTCTAAATCTCTCACCATTAGCCTTGCAACAGTAGGTTGTACTCACCAGTGAAGTTGTGTTTCTGCAATTACTTTATGAGTAAGGATTATTTCCACTAAATTCCCAGATGCTGAACTTCCGGGATGTATTTCCATTGTACCAACCCAATCCACAGTTGTCCCTGATCACGTTCCCGTACCTACTATTGGATGAGAGAAATGGAGAGAAGCACTTATTAATGAGATGCTGTCATCTTCTTTGGTAGAGATGGAGATTTCAGGTGTATCATCCCTTCGGCTTCTTAGGATTGTTCATTTGTGAAAGTTGAGGAGTTAAATTATTGGAAATATTCAGTGGCGCCACGCTTTGTTCAGTGTCATCAAAAAGCATCTGCTGCAAGCATGACAACCTTACATTTTGCCTTGGCTTCTATCTGCAGATGGAAATACACCCCATAAAATGCAATGCTTATTACTTGCTTTTTAATACTCTTGCAGCAAACAGTTTTAGTTTTCACTCATGTCCTATGAATTCTAAATTCCAAATTGAATTTCATTTTAAGATGCAGGTTTCCATAGGAAGTATTTGTCTCCCATGACATCCTGATAGCAAAGCTGAGGAAGCATGGGATAGATGAGTGGACAGTGAGGTGGGTTGAGAATTGGCTGTCGGACCGTGCCCAGAGGGTCGTGATTCGTGGAGTGGAATCTGACTGGAGGCCTGTGACTAGCGGTGTTCCCCAGGGCTCGGTGTTGGGTCCAGTCCTGTTTAACATCTTCATTGACGACCTTGATGAGGGAATAGCATCCACCCTCAGCAAGTACGCCGATGACACAAAGCTGGGAGGAGTGGCTGACACACAGGAACACTGCGCTGCCATCCAGCGAGACCTGGACAGGCTGGAGAGCTGGGCAGGGAGAAACCAGATGAGGTTTAACAAAAGCAAGTGTAAAGTCTTGCACCTGGGAAGGAACAACCGTTTCTATCAGTACAGGCTGGGGGATGACCTGCTGGAGAAGAGCTCAGTGGAGAAGGACCTGGGGGTCCTGGTGGATGACAGGTTGGCCATGAGCCAGCAGTGTGCCTCGGTGGCTAAGAGAGCCAATGGCATCCTGGGGTGCATCAGGAGGAGTGTAGCCAGCAGTTCAAGGGAGGTGATCCTCCCCCTCTACTCTGCCCTGGTCAGGCCCCACCTGGAGTATTGTGTCCAGTTCCGGGCTCCCTGGTATAAAAAGGACAGGGATCTCCTGGAGAGAGTCCAAAGAAGGGCTACGAAGATGATTAAGGGCCTGGAGCATCTCCCATGTGAGGAAAGGCTGAGAAGATTGGGACTGTTCAGCCTTGAGAAGAGAAGACTAAGGGGGGACCTAATTAATGTTTACAATTATCTTAAGCAGGGGATGCAGGGGAATCAGCCAGCCCCTTTTCAGTGGTCTGTGGAGACAGGACAAGGGGCAATGGCTGCAAGTTGGAGCACAGGAAGTTCCGCACCAACATGCGGAGAAACTTTTTCACAGTGAGGGTGACAGAGCACTGGAATAGGCTGCCCAGGGGGGTGGTGGAGTCTCCTTCTCTGGAGATATTCAAGACCCGTCTGGATGCCTATCTCAGTGAAATGTCCTAGGGAGCCTGCTTTGGCAGGGGGTTGGACCCGATGATCTCTCGAGGTCCCTTCCAACCCCTACAATTCTATGATTCTATGATTTTGAGTAGACAGGAGAGTCTGTGACTTGGTGTCTATATTGAGACTACCCCTGAGCTGTGTACTACTTCCAGAGGAGATGGCTTTTCCAGGCTGGCTCTCCCTTGGCATCATCTCCCCAGCCACTCTTCCCCAAAAGCAAAGCAATGAAGTTGAAGCAAAATGTTCAGATTAATCTCTAGAAAGCACCACACAGTTTCTTGCAGAGGCTTCCCCTTCCTGTGTCCCCTGGACATGCTTCGATACATCCTAGGATTTCAACTGCGTGTGCAGAAAACCCCCACAGAACATAACTTGGGCTGCGGTTTCACAGGCAGTTCAAGGCAATGTACAGTTGCACGGATGCTGAAAGCAGAGGCTGGAGCCTCATGTTACTCACATACTCCGGCCCTCGCTCGTGCTTTTGTTCTAAAGCCGCAAGGCCATGGGATGAGTCCAGATCAGAGCACTAATCTAGCAGAAAACAAATTCCTGTCTTTTTAGAGTTAGCGTTCATTTGGATTGGCAAATTGCTGCATTCCTCGTCTAAGCTGACCTTTAAAAAAAAGTATTTGTTAACACTGAATTCATCTCCTAAGATTTACAGTGTGCTGCTCAGCCCTCTAAACACAACAGCACGCACTCGGTATCGAACCCTCCCTTGCTTGTGCCGCTGTGCCGCTCCTGCAGCACAGCCAAATGGCATACGGCGTGAAGAAACCATCTGCCCTCATCTAGGTGCAGGCATGCAACAGGCACAAGCTGACCCACGGCTCTGCTGCCTGAGAAGGAGATATCTGGGCCTTCCCTTTCACACATGTCCACCGTGTCCACCCCACTGCTGGGCAGCAGTGAGGTGCCAGACCAGCTCACTGACCCTCCCAGGGTGGGCAGGTGGAAGGGCCAGATTCCTCTTCACCCTTCTCCATGCTCACTCACCTATGGGAAAAGTAAACCACCACCCAATGGCATGAAGCTGGATTAAGGCCTCTACTGTAAAGAACAAGTCCAATTTCAGATTTGATTGTATTAGGAGGTTCAGAGCTGCACGTGCACCTCCCTGCCCCCAGCCAGCAAGAGCTTTGAGACCACTGCAGGGGCCAGAGCTACCCACCACCCACTGCCAGCAAAGCCAGGATTTTAATGTAATTAAAAATAAAGATGAAAAATGGCTATCTGTGGGAGAGTCAGAAGGTTCACATATGTATCTGGATACAAGAAAACCTTAGTAATCACAAAAGGCAGTTGTTAGTGCTTCACCGCAGTGAGGGAATGGTTTTCATACTGCTATTCACCCCCTTTGCATACAGTACAGGGAATCCTGTTCCAACGTTTAGGCATAGCTGAAGGCTAATCAAGATCTCATAAGTTACCAGGCCTCTTACTGTTATTGAATTTCCCTCCATTTCTTATCTTGAGTAGCTATTACGATTCCAGGTATTCAAGTGAACGTCATTCAGAAAAGATAAGGTAATAATCCATTGATATGGGACCCTCATATTTAGATTTCAGCATGTCCAGCTCCCTGTTTATGTGATTAACCATGGTAGAAAAAAAGGGGGTTAAATTACATTTCAGATGGTACACAGAATAGAAATTACTCAGCAGATGTCATTTATCCCTCTTCAGCACCAGAGAGGAGATTTGTCAGGGTAATTTTGCCTGCTTTCCTAAGGAATGCCAGTTTTTGTAGGGGGGTTCACCCCAAAATGCCTCCATTAGCACATCCATTATACCTCTTTGAAAGAAGAGATGAAATGACTTGGATCTGGCTGACTAAGGTCTGACAAAAAAAATCTTTTTTATTCTAGACCTCAAGGAAGGAACCTCATTCCCCCACCCTCCTCTTCCAATGTTGAATTATTAACATTAATAAAGGATTAGACATAGAAATCAATGTTCTTCAGTACATATGCTGCAAAAATTACACAACTTGCTAAATCTATGCCAGCTGACAACAAGTATTTCCTTTCACATTCAGAACTTCTCAGAAGATGCAGAGCTTTACCACACAACCATTATTTAATTTCCAGTAAAACAAACAAAATAACTACTCAGGGAAACATTAGCATTAATTCAGCTCTATTTTGATCTGAGCCTTCCATTAAACGGTGGAATCTTTTCAAACACCACCAGAAATACTCAAAGTCCTTGTGAGTGGTGTATAATCACCAGTACAGAAAAGTAGGTTTAAAATGGGCATACTGAGAACTTCTCAAAGAACTGTGGAGGAAGCAATATTTCTTCACACTGAGCAAAACCCACACAGGAGTCACAAGCTGGTTTAGCACCTTGATGGGGAGATAACTTGTCCTCCATCCCACCACTCTCGCCTCTTCTACAGCATGCGGGGCTCTACCTCCTCCTCCTCCCATGTACCACCTCTGAAGCTCATCAGACTCCTCACTGACCCACTTCCACTCTACCCTTGGAGAAAACACCATTTTTTCCCTTTCTGACTGGTTAATAAAAGGTATCAACCCCCAGGAAGACCTGGCAAGTGCCAGAGCTGGCTGCGGAGAAGTGGACCTCTTGGTGGCAATCGATCAAGCTCCCACACAGGGCCATGTGGAGCAAACTGCAAGCTGGGTGCTGGAGTGCTGTGCCGGACCAGCGACCCAAACCGGCTCAGAGAGTGGGTGAGAGAAGGTCAGGGAGGAGCACAGTAGAGAAACGACTCTCTTGTGGTGGAGGCAACCTGCTACGTCACCTCAAGTATATCATTTTCATCCCAACCCTCCACTTATTTCTCTAGCAAATGAGCACTTACAGGTCTGGCCGTGGTCATGCAGGATATTCCTGCCCTTCTCTGGGCAGGTACCAACCAGCTGCATGGTTGGCAGGAGGGATGGTGTAACTATCCTTCAGATGCAATGAAGTGGGAAGCCCGGTACCTTCACCTTAAGCCTTGGAGAAACTGAGTTTAAACTTCAAGGGTCGGACAGCGAAGATTCAATTTCCAGACCTAATGTGCCACCAAGGTCTGTGGGCTCAGCACACAAACCCCAAAAGGCCCCATGTTATCAATGACAGTGCACCACTGCCTGAAGAGCTCTGTCAAGATTAGATTCACAAAGTCAGCAAGAAAAGACAAGACCACGTAATATAAAAATATATGGTATGAGTCCCTTAGCTTTAATGCCATTCTATCAAAACAAAACAATAAAACTAAGTATATCTAGAACATAAACCAAAATGACACCTTGGGTCTTCTTTGAAAATTAGGTTGTCAGATGCACCTTTTTATTACTTTTTTTAAAATCCAAGCTAATGAATGAGATGGGACAGAAAATGGGAGGAGGGCAATATTTTCTTTTCAAAGTAATGGAGTTGCATTGGACATTTAAATGGTACTCTGGAAAAGGGCTCGCCCTCTGCCTATGTATTTAACCACTGAGGCATTGGTTTGCCGTTCTGTGCTCAGCGATACAGCAGAGAGCAGAGCTGGCAGCCTACCAGCTCCTCCAGCGGCGATGTGCCCTCTCCTGCAAGCCACACAGACTGATGTGGATTCCAGCTTCCACGTTTGAACTGGGGGTAAATCCTACAGCAAGGTCGGTTCCCCCCTGAACCCCACTGCCCTGGGAGAGGAGCAGAGCTCCTGTGCTTGGTGGCACGCTGCTGGGAGGACTCTCCGGGGAGTGCGAGCTGTTAGGCCGTGCACGCTGAATCTGGATTTATTTTTCCTATTGGCTTGGGTTGGGCAGCAAAACCCCAAAGCCCAGAAAAAAGCAAAAGCCCCAGAGTTACAGCACATCCACTCTTACCTGGAGAAAGCAAACTGAAAAACAAAACAAACCCTGAATAAAAAAGCCCCCATGAAACTGAAGGGACAAGGGGGTAAAGATCAAACCTGCTGATCTGATACATCTGAAAACTCCCTATTGGTCCCATCAATGCAAAACAATTCCTATGGCAAGATCTATACCATTACACCTACTGCTATAAATTTCTTTGCTGCATTTTCTTCCAGATAACCAGCTGAAGCAAGCATGCAAGGCTCAGTCCTAAAAACTAATCAGTAATATCCCCATTTTTCCAGATCCTCGAAGTCACGTTAAGCTCCCCACCTATTAAGAGAACTACCACACCACTACCGGGCAATAGCAGAGACCTCTGAGCTCCTTGTCAACCCAAAGCTCTTAAATAAAACCAGTTTACTTTTATGCAGAGTATGTCAATTTATTGCAAGGTATCAGGAAATTTCTGAATGGCCTGGCCAGCTTCACATGCTTTGCTGCATTTTGAAATGAAAGCAACAGAATATTTGCTTAAATCAACAAAAGTTACCAGTTTAAAGGTTACCACTTGCTTGTGCAGCACAAGAAACAGACACTTACCTTCCCAGTTCAAGGACTTCTGGTTTTCTGAACGGCAGTGCACAGATTGTTTTGCAGAGACACAAACAGAACCGGGCGCAGGGCGCTTGCCCTCCGAGCATCGCTCAGTCAAAGCAGGGCAGAGGGTGGCTCAAGCCCCACTCTCCCCACGTACCGACACGCCACTAGCAGGGAGACACGCGTAGGCTGCCCATCCCACCCTGGCAGCCTTTTTCCACACACAAACTGCTGGCACTGACACCAGCACGGTTACATTTCACACCGGGCAGCTGCCGTAAAGCTAACAGGGCTCCTCCTCCAGCCAGGAGACCCCAAAACCAACCCCAGCACCCATACCAAGTTCCTGTTCAACCAAGAGAAAACTACAGGCAAGGCAAAAGTACTGTGCTGACGGGAGTACAGCTGCCCTAGATTAAGTGAAATAAAGCAATAAATAAGGTCCTTATCTACAGTGGCAAGGAAAAGGCAGGCTCAGGGGAAGAGGTGGGCAAGGGAAAGAAGTGCAAAACATACTTGGGGAAGGAACTCTGAAACAAAACGAGACATGCATTCCTGACAAACACCCCTGCAGTTTGACAATTAGTTTCGAAATTCCAAAAGTGAGTCAAGACATGAGTTTAGGCACCAAACTGCTACTCTCTGTCCCTGCTAAACAGCAGAGAACTCCTTGCAGCCATGGTACCTGTACCAGGGGTGCCTGGGGAAGGACCCAGAGGTGTTCAGTACTACCCTGCAGGAAGTGCCAAAAAGGAGTTTCTTCAGCACTTACTCTGGGAATCAAAGGGAGCAATTCTGAGCCAAAACGTCAGACCAATCCATTAAAAAAAAAAAAAAAAAAAAAAAGTGATTGCCTGCTGTAGCCTGAGTGTGTTGTCACACATTGCTTACGTTTGTTTTAATTTTAAACTGAGAGTCAGTCCAAGGTTTGTTACACAAACATATGGCACCAGTATTACATTCTACCTTGTATTTATAGAAAGTACTGTGGCAGTCCAGGCAGCACAGAGATGCCATAATGTTAACAACATTTATTATTAGTATGACAAAAGAATGAAAAAAAGCTGGTAGAAACCATGACTGAAAGTTGAAGGGATTGACTGGAAGAAGGGACTGAACTGTGGAGTTACTCCTTAAGAAAATTTCTCCAGCAATAAACGTGTAGTCTCCAGGCAGGCATGTATTCTGCTGTATAAGTATACCCTCAGAAAGGTAATTTGTTTAAAACCCAAGCCCCGAAAACTGATTAACACATTTAATACAAGCTCTATTAACACCAATCTACCCTGAGAGCATGGAGGCACAAGCCTGCATTCCTGCAAAAGCAGAGGAACAAAGCTTTTGGGACAAAGGGTAAACCTTAATTATGCCTTTTTATTGCCCAAAGTGCCATTTCCTCCTTACCCCAAACCAGCCGGGAAGGCTAATGGCATGGTCCCCGACATCCCCATAAGCGATGCGATTGATAAATGCCATTACAAGATTTTTCCACTCCAACTGTTCAGCTACCAGCAGCAAAGGTTTGATCCTTTACCCTCTTTTAAAAAAAAAAAAAAAAAAAAAAAAGCAAGCAGGAGCAAAGCATCAGGATACCACACACTGCTAATACTCTCGAACCTTCTGGAAGCATTTATTAGCTTTGGCCACCAACCAGCAATTGCTGCAGGAGGAGTAGGCTGGAGCTGCAGTGCAAATGGGTTAATCTGTAGCTAGACCTTATATGTGATTGGGGGGGCGGGGGGTAGTGGTATTTAAGCAAGAAACACTCGCTGGCTGGCAGACAGGGCTTCACCAGTTTGAAGGGTTACTTGGATATTACTTTTTTTTCAAAAAAAATTTTATTGGGAGAACTACAAAACATTTACAGTACAAAGTTTACAGTCTCACACAATCTGTAGTGAACTGACTCCCGAAAAATATATTACAACTCAAGTTGACTTATCCTTTAGTTACATTCAAAACATACTTCTGTTAAAGTAGTCCAAAAGAGTACATAGTGCTCAATCTGTACCTATGTACAAATAAAACTAAGCTACTGCTCATTCATCCACCGTCCAGGAAAGTTATGGAAAACTTCCGACTTTCTACGTAAGGAAAAAAAATAAATCACAAGTTTTGGAATTCAATTAAACAAGATATGTTCGTGTACTGTATAAAGTTTCAGATCCAAAGATGGCCTCCATTCTTTTATAAAATGAAGAGTGGCAAAAAACTTTGCTGTAGTTAAAACCCATCCCTACATTCAAATTATCTCAAGCATTAAGAAAAATACTTATTTGGTTGAGAGATATTTAAGGCAAGCATGGACCCTCAAGAAGGCACTGTGAGACATAATACTGGGACCCCCAATTATTGCTACATACTTTGAGACTATATCACAGTGTGACTGGTGGAGTTAGGCAACAAAAAACACTTTTTTGGTTACTTTAAACGAGTCTGAATTAGATTTGCCACTTTGAAGTCTGATTGTTAAGTCAGTCTCTTTTTTGTGTTGGCTTTTTTTCTCGTTTTTTTTTTCTTAACTCGGACGGGCTACAACCATTTACATTCTAAAAAAAAAAATAATAAAAATAACAACCATAGAAATTCCTCAAACTACTTCCACAGCATCGAGACCGATTTCTATAAAGAAACCATGCAATCTTTCAGATTTACGTAAACAAGGAAAGAAATTATTGAAATAAATATTACATACAATCTCTTAAATTAAGAATTTTACTCATTTACAATAAAATAACCAAGTGAAGTTACAAAAAGGCATATATTACTGTGAAAAGAACACACTCCACATTTCGCCGATTAATAATGGCAATCATAATTTAAACATAATAAAAGAATATATATCTATTGCTTTTCATCATACCCGATAAATACAGTATGAACAAATTACCAATGTATACTTTTCACAAGATAATAAATAAGTTAAATAGTTTCATATTGAGTTGTGTGCAGTGACTCATTCATGCAATCAACTCAAAACAGCTAAAAAAAATTAAAAAAAAAAATCAGCAGTTATTCTCCAACAATTACAAACTAAACTCAGTTGAGTGCTTCCAAATAAAGCAACAACAACAACAAAAAAAAATTGTTCTAAGCCAAACATCCACTAAGTGGTGGCAATGGAACCAATATTAAACTTTGGAATGAAGGTTTTAGCATTTGTTATAATAATAATATATAGATATATAAAAAAAGAAGGTTGTTATCAAGGCATATTCTTGGCAGGATGTCGGATCTTTTTTTCTTTTTTTCTCTTTTTTTAAAAAAAAAGCTTATAGGTTTTTTTTTTTTTAGTACGCTCAGTGTTTTTATTTGAACTGGATTGACAGACAGACTAACTTGTAACTTGTTTTAGGCGCTGTGTCTGAAGGTTTGGAGGAGCCAGGCAAGGCAGGGCTAGCTCGGGCCCCTCGGATTGTTTGTTGCTTTCTGGTGGTGTCTTTTCTAATGCTGCTTTTTTCTCTGTGTGTGTGTGTATATGTGTGTGTGTGTGTGTGTTTTGTTTCTGTTTTGTTTGAACACAGATGGAATGGCTGCTGCTGGTGCGTATCATAACTTGTCTCCAAAGAAGAACAACAACAACATAAAACCCCCAAAACAAAAAAAATCCCCTTCTTCAAAAGGTCTCTCTATAAAAATAGGTTTGTTCAGTTCGTGTCATTTGCCCTTTCGCAAAATGCTTTTTCTGGTTTTTTTGTTTCGTTCAGCTCTCGGGTGGATATATAGATAAGATATATATAAAAAAAAACAACCAAGAAGAAGAAGAAAAGGATTCGCTTTCTTCGCTCGTTAACTTACTTGCTCGGCAGCCGCGGGGGCGGGCGGCGGCAGCCCGGTCCCCGTGCCCCCCGGGCCGCCCTAGTCGTCGGAGATGGAGAGGCGGCTGAAGATGGGCAGGCGGCGGCCGGAGTCCAGGCTGGGCGACTCGGAGCCGCTGAGGGAGCCGGAGCTGAGGGAGCCGCTCAGGTAGCTCTCCCGGTCGGAGAGGGAGTCCGGGGGCTGGGCGGCGCGTCGAAGACAGGCGACTCGGAGAGGCGGCGGAGGGGCTGGAAGCTGAAGGGCGGCGAGGCGGGGGGCGGCGGGCAGCCCCCGCCGGGGGAGGCGGCGGCGGCTGCTGCTGGCAGCGGTAGTAGGCGGCGGCGGCGGCGGCCGCGGCTGCGGCGGCGGCGAAGTTCTGCGTGTGGAGGGCGAGCGGGGCGATGAGGCTGCCCAGCTCCTGGCCGGAGAAGGCGAAGGCGTTGTTGGCGCAGGGCGGCGAGAGCAGCTCCTCGCAGTAAGAGGCGGAGGCGGGCGGCGGCGGCGTGCGCGACCCGCCGGGGCTCTCCAGCAGGGCGGCGTCCAGGCGGCCGCCGGGCGGCGGCGGCGGGGCGGCGCTGTGGGGGTGCGGGTGGTGGTGGTGGTGGTGGGCGGAGAAGCCGGAGAAGCTCAGGCTGTGGTGCAGCTTGGGCCGCTCGCCGCCGCGCGGGTGCCCGAAGCCGCCGCCGCCGCCCAGCGGGTGGTCGCGGGGGGCGAAGGCGCGGAGGTCGCCGGTGCTGCCGGCCGGGTGCGGGGGCGGGTGGTGCGGGTGGTGGTGCGGCCCCGCGGCCGCGGCGGGGGGGCGGCCGTACCGCCGCCGGGCGCCGGGCGGCGCTCGTCGGCGTTGTGGATGAAGTGGCAGCGCGGGCCGTAGGGGCAGAAGCCGATGGTGTGGAAGGTGCGGCAGAGCTCGGTCTTGTACTTGGGGTGGCGGGTGAGGCTGCGCAGCTCGTGGAACCCGTGCGCGAACTGGCACTTCTCGCCGTACTTGCAGGCGCCGCTCTCCTCGAAGGGGCGGCACAGCTCCGTCTTGTAGCGCGTCGAGTTGATGGGGGCCCCGCCGCCGCCGCCGCCGGAGCCGGCCCCCTTGCCGGCCGCCGCCGCCTGGTGCTGCTGGATCTGCTGCATGAGGTGCTGGCTGCGCTCGCCGTTCTCGCTGAAGGAGCGGTCTCGGAACTTGTTCTCCTTGTTGAGCAGGGCCGTGGGGCTGCTGCTGCCGCCTCCGCCGGAGCCCGTCTCCTTCAGGCTGCCGAACGAGGAGGAGGAGGAGGAGGAGGAGGAGGAAGAGCTGGAGCCGGTAGGGCTGGGGAACTTGGAGCCGCCGGCCAGCGCCGGCAGGTTGCTGGTCGAGTGCCGCCGCAGGAAGCCCGGCGCGAAGCTGGAGCTGGGGGGGTCACCGGGGTCCCCACGGCCTTCTTGTCCAGCATGCTGCTGAGGTTGGTCAGGGACTTCTCCGTCTGCCGGGGCGGGGGGAGGGAGGGAAGGGGGAGGGGGAGACAGGGAGCGGGAGAGAGAGAGAGGGTGTTGCTGGGTGACCGCCAGCCCTCCACCGCGACTCCCGCGGGCTCCCAGCGCCCCCCTCCGCGGCACCGCCGGGCGCACCGCGCGCGATGGGGCGGGGGTCGCGCCGCGCGCCGCCTATCCGGCTCCGAGACCGGGTGCGCCGCGAGCGCTGGCAACCCCGGGCAGAGCCGGGGAGATGGCCTCCCCCTCCCGCACAGGCTTCGCTGCACGCTCAACTTTTGAGAAGTTCCTCTCGTCCCCGCCGCACTCGCGCGCGAGCGCCCGCAGACCGGCTTGGCCCCTCTGCAACTCCAGCAAGCCCGGTACCCCCCGGGAAGCCCTCGCAGCCGGGGGGCAGGCGCCTCTCAGCGGCCCGCAGCCTTGCGTCAGCCGCCTCGCAGCGGGACCCGCGCTGCTGCAGCCGGGCCAGCTGTCAGGCGCACGCCCCGTCCCGCCGGGCTCCGTCCCCCGGCCCGACAGCGCGGGGCGCCGTCCCGCAAACGGCGACACCGGGCCGGCAGCCCGGGAGAACCACGCTCCTTCCCTACCTTGCACAAGAAGTCAATGTCGTAGAAGGCAGATAAAAGTGTCGTCGACATTTCTAGATCCTGTAATGGTCGGAAATACAGGAAGGACCGAAAGATCCCGCTCTCCTCGGAGGGTTTGGAAAAGCCACGACTAGATAGGAGGGGGCCGTTTGCTTGAGATCCTAAATGGTCCCGTCTCCTTTCCGGCGGGACGGCGGGTGCCGGGCCGAGGCGGCGACGGCGGCTGCACAGCAGCGGGCAAACTGCGGGGACTCAACTGCGCTTCGTGCCACCCCCATATAAACGCGGCCGCCGCAGCCCATGGGGGCGGTGCCCCGTTCCGCGCCGCCCGCCGGGCCCGCCCCGCGCCGCCCGGACCGTCCCGTCCCGTCCCGGGCCGTCCCGCGGCGCCGCGCCAAGTTTTGCAGAATGCTGAAAGCGGCTGAGCTCTTCGCGGTCAGCGCTCGGTCCCCGCGGGCCGGGTGCGCCCGCAGCGGGGGTAGCGCGGGCGGGACGGGGCGGGGAGCGCGGCAGCGGCCGCTCCCGGCGCGGAACCGGCCGAGACGGAGCAGCGAAGCTCCGCACGGCGCTCGGACCCCGCAAAGCGCCCTTCTTCGCGCCCCTTTCCCGACACCCGCCGCTTTCCACGGTTGCTGCCGTCCCAGCCGCCGTCACCGGGCCGGGAACTGCCCGCGCAGCCGCCGGGCAGGCTCCCCGGGCGGCTGGCGGCTGCCTCGGGGCGGAGGCGGGGGCGCAGTACCGTGGGAGAGGCGCGGCCGTGCCGGGGACACCTCTTCCTCCCGCCCCACCGAAAATAAACTTTTGCCACGTAATTGGTTTGAAACAAAGGTCGGACCCGTGCTGCCCCGGTGCGACCGGCGGGACGGCGGCTGAGCACGGGCTGCAGACCGCCGCTTCCTTTTCCCCCCGCACCCCTTTTTTTGGGAGTGAGGGTTCTTTTTTTTTTTTCCTCTTTTCCCCATTTCTTTCAGTTTGGAGTTTGGAGGAGGTTGGCGGGCGGGCGCAGAACCGAGGCGGCGTTAACTCTGCACCGGCCGCTCTGATGCGCAACCCCCGGCCCACGCACCCCCCGGCCTGTCCGCGCCACCCCCGCCCCCTCCCTCCCACGCTCACCCCCTGCACTACTCATCGTTCGCCCTTCCCCCCCCCCCGCCCCGGCTGCCGCCAAGGTCTTGTGACCGGCTGGGCTGCGCCAGCGAGCACCGCCGTGGCCGACGAGCTCCGGGCCTTGGCCCCCGCCCCGACGGGCCCTCCTGCCGGGCTGCCCCCCGCCGCCGGCACGACGGGGAAGGCAGCGGCAGATCTCTGCCGGCGCGGCTGCTTTCCCGGGCCGGGAGCGGGCTGCCGTCCAAGGCGGGCCGGGAACCGCCGCGCAAAACACACACGCAGCTCCCCACCCCCTCTCACCGCACCGATAAGGGCGCGCAAACACGAAGTGAGAAAGGCGAGGCGGCGGAGGCACCGGCTCTGCTCCCCCCGTCCTCTCCCGCGTTTGCTCATCCCCGGGACAAATGGAAAGGGGAAAACGGACGGACGTGTAAAGTTTTATTGCTGCTAAAGCCCGCAGAGGCGTTTGATCCTCTTTAGCTTCCGAGCCGGTACGTCAGGCCCTGGAAATCCACGGGTGCAAAGCTGACCACGTCAGCAGGCACCCAGCGCTGTGAAAACACATTTGCAGAGGAAGGCAACTTCGGGGGGTGGTGGCATTGGAGCACTTCGCGTCGGATTTTCACACTCGCGTCCCCACTTGTACCCGCCGCCATGAAGCTCATGTTCCCATTTGGTTCCTTCCCCCCGCCCCCGCCTCGTCGTCGTCCTCCTCCTCCTCCCCCGAGGCTGCTGGGGGGCGGAGGGGGGCAGGGTGAGCAGCAGGCGGGCTCCACCGGGTGCATGCCCAGGAGCCGGAATGTGTCTGCTGTTCTGGGGACACCAGGAACGCCGCTGCACCCTCGCCTGGGAGCCGGTACCCATGGAGGGGAACGCACGTCCTGGGAGGTTAAGGCAACGGGGGTCGCTAAACCGCCCCGGAAAGATGAGGGCTGGAGGAGCTGAGGGATTAAAGCCCAAACCTCGTTTCTTCCCATATCCCGGCACTTCCCTCAGACAAGTCCCCTGCTCGCCGGGCGGTTTTGGAAGCGGCGCAGCCGGCGGTACTTGCAACCCGCCCCTCCTCCCGGCTGCAAACCCGTACGGCGGGGCGGGGAGGGGAGGAGCGGGGGGCCGCGGCGGGAGCCGCCGGCTGCGCGGGGATCTGCCACCCCCTAGTGTCCGCAGCCTCCGGAGCCGGGGCTGCTTTCTTGCGGTCTAAATGCCTCCTACCTTTTCCTCCTCAGCCCCGCGGAGGGGTTACAGCTCCCGACCGAGCAACCAGGCGCAGCCTCTCAGGCGGGAGGCCGCCCGAAGGCGGCACTGACGCGGATCCGCGCCGTTTCCCACTACCCTGCACCTATTCCCATCACTTCCTCCCCGGCCCACCCGGACTCGCTTGCGTGCGGACCCGAGATCAAACCCTTCCTCCTCCCCAGCATCTCTGTGATGAGAACATCACCTCCAGCGCAGATCCTGCCCACTAGCGAACCGAGTACGCAGCCGACGATGGTAATCGTGCAAGGAGCAATGTGTCATCGTCATTTGAAAGAATACTTCGATAAACTGACTTTGATCAAACACACGGGAGATAACTGCTCTGGTACCAGGTTTTGCTAACCCTCTCCTGCAATTGCTGCTGAGGGTTTAAAGGTTCTTGCCAGAAGTTATAGAGTAACTCGGCCTCCAGCAGTGTGTGGTGAAATGCATGTGCGCTGATACAACTTTTTATTTATTTGCTCTCTATAAACTGAGGTGGGATGACAGAGGTTTCAGTTGCATTCTAAAGCCATGATAAGGTAAGCCAGGGCAGTTCTCGAGCTGTTTGGCTTACTGATTAACCAGGTCCTCAAGGCTTCTCACAAAGTGGCTCAGGCTTTATGGTTTACTGCTATGCCGTCACCTGTCTGCATTTATCCATTCGCTGATATTGAATACATATGCATTTTAAGTACTACCCAGTTAAAAAAAAAAAAGGGGGGGGGACACACAATGTTACTAGCAGCCTCACTCTAACAACCCCTGACACCAGCAAGGTCACAAAACTGTACTGCAATTTTGATACTACACAAAGTTCTGTTTGTTTTCCACTATAAAAGCTGTTGCTACACTAGTTCAAAAATGTTGGCAAGATGCAGCAAAACTGGCAGCTGTTAATTAATTGTACAAGTCTTGACTATCTTTAAGAGTGGTTTCCAGACGTAACTTGGCCTGTTCTTTCCCTGGGAGCCCAAAACAGATGCAAACAAATTAATTTTTTGACTAACTCACGGTGTGGCTTAAGTTGGGTAGAGTGCATTCTGTGAGACATCTTTTCATCTCGGATTCCAGCATTTCCCTTTTGCCTCCTGAAGTCTTGACTTTCCTTGTAAGTTACTTCTTACTATGTAAGTAACTCTGAATCCTGGAAATTTTAGAGAGTATTTAAATTTTTGCTCCTACATTAGTTGTTTTTTTTTTTTTGGTAGGAGCAGGTTTGTCTTGTGCGGAGTTTTCAGATGTTTACTAGATCTAATTCAGCAGCTCATCATGATGGACAGCAGGGCCTTTAAACTCAAGCAGCCGGAGGGAATTGGCTAGAAGGCACCACAGCACCAGGCTAGTGTGAGGCTTAGACAAACCAGACCCTAGGGCAGGGCTAGTCTGGACAGTTAAGCCAGACCAGACCCTGCCAGGGTTAAGCTGGAACCTGTCAGGGCTAAACCAGACCAGACCTCGGCAAGTCTAAGCCAAACCCCAGCACAGTTAAGCCAGACCAGACACTGTCACGGCTAAGACAGACCCCAGCAAGGCTAAGCCGGCCCCAGGCCCATTTCAGCTGGACCAGACCCCGGCAGGGCTAAGCCGTACCCGAGCCCGTCAGTAAGGGGGCCCGAGCCATGACGGGGAGTACGGGTACGGTGGTGCTGCAGCGCCATCTGCTGGGCGTGTGCCGCCAGAGGCAGAGCAGCCGCGGCGGCCCTGGCCGTGGGAGAGCTGCTAATTACCGGGATCATCATCAAGATTTGCGACTAAACCGTGCTCGTGTACAATTACGTGAAGAGACTGAAAGCAAACAATGGTTTATCGGGCGCGTTACTCTTCCAAGGAGACTAAACCAGCAGCGAATGCCGGCGCACGCCTCTGTTTCGGCTGTGCCCCCTAGACTACCACCAGCCTTGGAGCCCCGGCCCTGGCTGCAGGAAGGGGACGTATCCTGCGGAGAGAAATGCTTATTTTCCATGCCTCATTTTCATACTGAAACCCGATTTCTGCTCCCAGAAAAATACACCGGCGAAGCGCCGCGAACAAACCAACCTCTTTGTGTTTCAGGCCATGGAACTGCTGAGCACTCGGTGTACCCCCCACGGCTGCCTCACTGGTGACAGCATCTCCTCACAGCATCTCCTCACAACCATCCCTGTGGCTCAAGGTCACTTCTTGTATGCTTCTGGTGGCCTAAGCAGGGCCTTACTTCCCCGGACAGCTGGCAGAGCAAGGTGTTTTGAGGTAAAGATAAAACTGTTCAGCTCAAAATGGAACAGCTGCTTTATTTTGAAGACTAGGGTCTTCCATTTCACAGCAATTTTATAAAAATAATTATTTGATGTATGGGGGGGGAAAGACATGCAGAAGTGTAGCTAACGCTGTTTCCACATGTAAAACAAGGTTACTACCAGAGTGAGAATCCTTGTCTTTCCCCTCCCAGAGGAAAAACCACTGAAATTTAAAACGTAGACTAAAAAATTGTCATGGTCGAAGAAGCCAAGGTTTCTTTCTTTCTTTTGAGAAACAAAACATAACATTTAAAAAGTACCATATTAATTTAATAACCATCATCCTACATCTTGAGAAAAAAAAAACCAACCCAATTTTTTCTTGCTATTAAAATACAGGAGGTTAAAATGTGGGATAAAACATAACCCAACTGCAGGTGGCCTGCACCTGGATGAATGGAAAATACTAGATTTAGCTGCTTTACTTCCTACAGTAGCTATAATAAACCATGCTCAGATTAATGAAATTAGCAAATGTATTTAAAAGGAACAGTCTTCCACAGTACATCTGACAAAAAATACTGTCCATGGACTCACACACACACAAAAAGTGGGTTTAGCCTGAATACTGACTAGTTTGTTGCAGGTTTGCCTGTCATCACAGCAATCCCTGATTCCTTGAACACTGTTAGAACTCAGTGTCCCTGCTCATCCAGTAACGTGTGTGCAGCTCCCAGAGGATGAACGTTCAGTAATTTCCTTTTCCAGATTGTCATTCTTGCAAGTACCATCAGACTTCAGCAGATTTAGTATGTTAAGGCAGACCGATATTCTCTCCTTCTGAATAGCCAATCTTGTGAATTCTGCGGTTTTGGAAAACTCTGGAGTCGGAGGTAGTGCTCTAAGGTGTTGTCCAAGGAGCTGGGCCTGGGCCTGTGCTATTCTTGATAGTCTGTTAAGTTCTCCATGATCTGGTAAGGCTAGATGAGTCACTGATAGAAGCTGTAAAATGTGCTTACTAAGTTGTCTGACATGAGTCAGCTTCTCTGCCCAAAAATTTATTTCCCCTTTATCGAACAGGTAATCGTCTTCTTCCTTAACAAAGGAAAAAAACAGCAGTGATTGGAAAATGAACTGTAGCTTGGGTAATAATGATCAAATTATTAAATAAATGAAAGAAGATGTATAGAGAAATAAAGAGAACGGAGGCTGTTACAGAACAGCTACTTTATAGCAAAAAAGAAGAAAGAAAAGGAAAAATTCACATGCATCACTTTTCAAAGGTTTGGGAAAATGCAATAAAAAGGGGGGTCTACTTTGCTAAAGAAATTTTACCTTCAAAAATCAGGCAGTTATGGTATAACTCTTGGGAAACAGTGGGAGTAAATAGTAGTCCTAATCCTTAACATGTGCTTGCCTTCCCCTGTGAAACTGTCTTATATTTCACAGGGACCTCTCTGCAACCAGTATGGTAATTTGCTATATCACGGAGCTTTTTGAGTGGATTAAATGAAAAAGGAAAATTGATTCAGTCAATCAGCGAAACATCAGAAAGGCATACCTAAACCAGAGGCTTAAGAAAAAGCTTTGTAATATATTTCATTAGTCATATTTATTGTCAACAAACTTCTCCAAGATGTAGCTGCTGCTGCTGCTCCTTCCAGTGTACCTTCCAGCGTTATTTTGACTTATAAAGTCTTTTAAAGACAAAGGGAGTACAGTGTATTCATACAGCACTAGGTTTTACAGAACCAGCATGGCAAAGCTTTTCTTTACATAAATAATCCTTCTGAAGACAATGGCTGCTGTGAGAAAGGCTGGTGAGGCTGCTATTCACAGTCAGCCACACGGAAGGTGGCACAAAGTTACCAAATATTTAAATGACACCTCTGGAAAAGCCAGCAGCTGGGAGAACACTGCTTCAATGCCAGATGTGCCTGGCACCCAGAGCAGCAGTATAAATTCAAGGCAAGCCATCATCGGCAGCAATTCTGAACACAGTTATTTACAGCCTCAGAATGTTTCAGTCAACAATGATTTGTTAAGTAACTCTTGATTTGTTTCAATATTTGCTTGTCATTCTGTTGAACTGTACGCTGATATTGCTAGGAAACAGACTTCAAACTCTATGTATTTGAAATACTGCCCATGTGAATTTGTTTGGGTTTGTCGGGGTTTTTTTAATTGCAAATCGATTAATACTGGGGCAGTGAGGCTTCACCAGATGAGATGGTTCATTCTATTCCTGCCACAGGACCGCCGCAATGTAGCATTCCCAACACAAGATAGCAACTGGCTGTTAAAATTACCACATCTGAAGTCTCCAAGTCTCTCTTTGGATCACTGTCTCCTAGCAGCCACTCCAGCAGGATGGGTACACCGGCAGGCATCTCCCCCCACCGCTGGAGCAGCTCACACAGTGTGCCAAATGCTAAATCCAAGGCCACCGGAGCATTCACTACCCTAAGTGTAAACTCTGTTGAGAGAAAATACGTGTTAACAATGTATAGCAGGACCACAAACTTTTTCAAATTAAATCAGCACAAAAATGATTTCTTGAAAACAGATGCTGAATTTACACAAACACATTTAAAATGATGAATTATACTGCAAATAAGTCAGATGAATGTTCATTCCTGTGCCACTCGGGGCCTTTTCTCAATTCCAAAATAACACACGAAGCGACTGAAAATGCTGACGCTCGGTATTTCTTTCCTGCCCATGCAGTGACATTCATTAATTTGGGTTTAAATATACAAAAATGTCTGTTAGAAACATCTCCAGAGACACTTCTGACACTATTACACGGTAACTATTTTTGCAAAACTGCAGCTATGCCTTAAATCCGATTTGATGATTCACTGGAACTCAAAACCTGCAGCACATTATCTATTTTTAAAGGGCATGAAGCAGTATTTTGTGTACAATCTTTTTCTACATTGTAAGATAAACACACACGTAAGAGAGAGGAAAGCATGCAAGAGAGGCTTGTAGAGTATGTTAAAGAAGGGAAAGGCAGACACTGTTTACAATACCATCCCTGAGCTATATTTAGTACAGGTTTTGCTATCAGGCCAGAACCGTACACAAAGCCATCATCCCCACCGTATTTCTGCCCTAACCTTCCCCACTGCTCTGGTTTGGGCAGACGCTGTTTTGACTGTGTGGTTCCTAGGGATACCCTCAGTAACACAGCACAGAAAAATGCCCTGTTTGCGTGAGAACTCCCAACAAACTGTGTTCACAGGTGTGAGTCTCACCACCAGTAATGCAATTTTTCTAGGTTTTTTAACGCGGATGCAGGAAGAGGACCAGAGAAGAAGCCCCTGTAAAACCCCTATTACCATAAAATGGGTTTTGGCAGAAATCATCCTTGTCTATAGTCACCAAAAAAAGTTCTCTGAATGGTCTCTCCCTCTGTGCAAGGACACATCATTCTTTAAGGCTGTCTCTTGTGAGCAGACAATACAGCAGAGTCTGAATTATTTGGTAATAATCCATAGAGAGACGGAAGGCAGACTTCCTGTGAGCATATTTAAGCACTCCTCATGAAGGAGAAGGAATAGTGACATGAAAGAGGTATAGCAGCGTGGTGAGATCTGTCCTTCACAACCCACGTTCAGAGCTGCAGCGCAGACCTCTAGTCTGCAGCACCTCCTGGGGCAGGCACAGCAGAGAGATGTACAGTAACACACCAGGACTAGGGAAACAGGAGTGCCAGGGAATAAAGAAGGGCGGGAAACTGCTGAGGGCAAAAGAGACCGACAAAAAGATGGGTACATGGTATTTGACAGACCAGGCAATGTACCGAGGGCATCGGGGAGGATGAATTAGTGTTTGAGGCCATGAGAACAAAGGACCATAATAAGGGAGGGAGGGAAGGAGAAAGAACAGATGGTCCCTTCTTTATCTTGGAGTTAGATGAGGGTAAATGGAAATCTCCTTGACCAAGCAACAGGAAGGCAGGCAGTCAATCTCTTGATGACACTAATAATGTTACATACACAGTTTGGCTCTGCTAGACAGTACAATCAAGTGTTCAAAGCTGTTTTCTTCATGTCAAGACCTATCACTGTATCAGGACATCCCTCAGCTTTGTCTTGAGAGAGAGCTTGCAGAGATGCAGCATGACATTCTCACATCATTTATTTTAGGTACTGGGGGTTGGGGTATTGTTTTTACTGACATTTCCTTCCAGGACCTTTTTTTTTTTTTAAATAAACAACCACCAAACCAAACACCAAAACAACACCCACCAAAACAACACCAACCAAACACCAAAACAACAACTTGCTTTCTCTGTTGTTGTGCCCTACTTTGTACCAGTCTGACAAATCTAAAGAACAGGGACACTGTTTTTCCTCTCCATTCTGATTTGCTTAGGCTCAGGTAGAAAACAGTTCAATTCAAGTGCTGCGGGGACCTTCACTCCTCAGAAATACTGGCAGTCCTCAGAGATGAAAGAACAGAAATGAAGACAGACTGTAGGGATTCTGAGCCTGAAACAAGCATCCTGGTTATGACCACTTAGAAAACACCTTTTAAACCTGGTTCTTTTGATTTCTGATGATCCTTGAGAGTTTTATGGATGTCTACTGAATGGCTATGATTGTCAAAATTTATATAATGTCTCTTGCTTATGTCATGTTATTTATTTGTGAATATTTAGCACATTAAGTGATGCTGGGAGCTAAAACTCCAACATGTTATTTCCCACTGCTGTCTTTGAAGTTAGCTGTTGCTCCGAAAGAGTGATTATAGGTACAACTGCACACAGTTAAAATACCTGCCATTTTCTGCAGCCTTTTTTTTCCTTTTAAGATCCTTAAGTATTAATAGAGTCATGCTTTCCTTGTAGATGAGAACACTGGACTACTGAGAAACACACCAAAACATATAGCGGGGCCTCTAAATTGTATTATTACATGAATGAGATGAAAACTACCAAGAAGGAGCAACACAGGTAACACTGAGGTACTCCTGAGACTGAACTTGCTTGCTAGCAGTCTTTCAACAGCATGACATAGAAGAAAGGGCTGTTTTGTGGTCACATAGGATGGCAGTCTTGTAGGGAATCCTTGTGTCGCAACAAAGGAAATGATAAAGTTCTTTGTTGGTTCTTTTTTCAAAGAAGAGAAGTGAAAAAAAAAATTACAAGAAAAACTTGTAAAGAAGGACTTAGACACAGGGAAAACATGAAGACCACAAACAATATTGACAGACCCAAAAGATGCCAGCCACCCTCCTCAGAACTGCAGACACCATTTAACCCTTCAACCCAACTCATGCATCAGTTCTGACACTGAGACCAGAAAGAAATTAAGTAAAATCACTTCGATAATGCCAAAACTTAGGCTTCAAAAATTTGTGCAAGAGCCTGCCTACCTTGGGTTTTGTGCTAGAGAAGCTAGCATGGTGGTCTCCTGGTACTTCACATGTTGACATAGATTCATCAACAGAACAAACTAGCAGATAAAGAATTTTCACTTCCACCTTCCCATCCCATCCCATCCCATCCCATCCCTCTACTGCAGAATGTCAAGAATGGCTCCATGGCTTCCAAATGACTTTCTCAGCTGCTGTTACTTATATAGTGCACTGACATTAACTGACTCTGACACCAGTTCACACAAATTTGTGGCTAGAATAGATCAAGATCAGATTTGGGGACTATCATTGCCATAAGGACAATGGAAGAGATGGAACAAAAAAAGGTTTATCAAATCCCCAAGCTTGGAGTGCTGAAGTAATACAGATAAATAAGCAAAGTTACATACACACCTCTAATTTAATAGGTAAAAAAAAAAATGCTTTCAGAGGGGATAACAGTCTATTGCTTTGATGACCCACAGCTCAACAAGTAACAGCAATGGATGCCGTAAGCATGGACAGAATTTTTTAAGATACCCACAAAAGGTGTGTGTCTTCTAAAAATAAATGTACATGTCTCCACTGATGTATTAACTGTTTACAAGAACTGCTCCTCTCATCACCGTTTGTGAAACAGGGCTGATTTTCAAGAAGCTACATATTACACATGATGCTGCCCTCATGACTCATGCAATGACTTCAGAGAGTGGTCTGAGCAAGCTGGAAGTTCACCAGGGGCAAACAAGGGCTGGTGGCTCTCCACCTCCCTCAGGCCACAGGCTCTTGGTTCACCTGCTGAATTAACATCCAGAATGGCAGAATAGGAACTCGGCACGCAACTGGGCGTGTGGGTTCTTCTGCTGGGCTGGCAGGCTGAGCTGGTTACCCGGCAGCTGGAGCTGGCACAGCTGGGAGCTGACTGACAGCAGGGGGAAGGGAAGATGGCAGAGGAGTGGGGGCAATCGAAGAGGGTAAAAGGAGAGTGAGACCTGCCCCCGCCCCCCGCCCCATTCAGCAAGCTCTTAGCTCAGGGGGCAGCTACAATCTGAAACTTAACCGTCAGAGTGAGTCGTGTAAACAAAATGCTAAGAGAGATGATTCAGATGACTATTAATAGACTTTCATAATGTAAGTAACTATTTAAAGTAACTGAATGAAAATTTTCTAATGACAGGTTTCTAGAAGCTCCTCACAGCTGGTGACTGCCACAGGAGGTAAGCCAGCAGAAACCAGACCTGAAGACGTACCTCTAACCAAACACCACTGAAAATACAGTAATGTTCCTGCCACAGCAGTTCTACAGACTACGAAAATGGTGCTAAAAGGATCAGGTTTTTTAAATTCTAAAACATGTGTATGTTCCAACATGCAAAAAACACCGTGAGCAAGATAAGCATCTCACCAAATAAGCCGCTACAGGGGCTGAAATGAAAAAAATTCTCTGTGCCTTAAACAAGTACTTACAAGCAGAAGAACTAATACTACTCCTTGAAATGAAAAACAAAAGATAAGAATCAGGTACTACATGTTTTTTTCATTTTGAGGAAGTGAATTTTCATGAAGGGAAAGGAGTTAAGTACTGCAGTGTTTTAGTCTTTGTGAATCCACCCACATAAAAATTAGACCTCCCACACACACATTCATATACTCCAAAAGCTTTGATCATGCCAGATGTAAATATTTCTTCTAGTAGCCTATTACCCGTCCTCCAACTATACAATTGTTCTCTGTTAAAGCCTCAGTGATATTAGGGGGAATATTAAGAGCATATATAGAGATTTCAGGGACAGCCATGATAAAATACAGGTAAAATAGAAAAGCAGAAGGTATTTCTTGCTTAAAAAAGCATGCTGTGGTTGGTTTTATACTGGAAATAGTTAAACAAAGTTAACTTTAGATCAAAGAGCAATGCAATTTGTGCAAACGTATACTGTGTTCAGAACAAACTTAAGTGAAGTAAAACCGCAAGGAAGCTCAGTCCTGCGAGAAAACCTCACAGACAGCAGTGTACCAACTGCGAGGATGTTTTCAAGGAAAACACATATATGGGCCTAAGTTCTCCAACTGCAATCACAGACAGTGTTTGTATACTCCGAATTGGGATAATACTTTTTACTTTCTCATACAAAGTGCTGCCTACCTAGGTATAAACATGACTACATTGCTATCGATACCATACCTCCTGACATCCTGGTAAAAAAAAAGGCAGTATTTTTGCTTCAGAGACAAGCATGGACATTTGAATCAACAAAGCTGGGAATCAGCCGGCCCCTTTTCAGTGGTCTGTGGAGACAGGACAAGGGGCAATGGCTGCAAGTTGGAGCACAGGAAGTTCCGCACCAACGTGCGGAAGAACTTTTCCCAGTGAGGGTGACAGAGCACTGGGACAGGCTGCCCAGGGAGGTGGTGGAGTCTCCTTCTCTGGAGATATTCAAGACCCATCTGGACGCCTATCTGAGTGAAATGTCCTAGGGAGCTGCTTTGGCAGGGGGTTGGACCCGATGATCTCTCGAGGTCCCTTCCAACCCCTACAATTCTATGATTCTATGAAAGCTCACCGAATAGTTGCTTGACAGAACTGGAGATTTATCTCAGGTTCCCCTAGACTTCACCTTAACAAGAAGATGAATATCAAGCAAGAGATCAGGTTCCCATCTGAAAGATGTCAGGTCCAACACCAGTCACTAATATATGCAATATTAGATTTGCAAATGGAAAATTTCACCTCTTCAATCACTAATCCCTTTTTCTTGCATTGAAGGTTTTCTTCTTTTTAGTGTTAAGTTCACCTCTATTCCCGACATATCAAATGTAAGAGAACTGAGTGAGGCCTTGCTGCAGATGTCTTTTAAACTTTAGAAGCCTTCAAATTTAAAGAAGAAAAAATTCTCACTGGCCCAAGCCCAGAGTTACATAAGCTGGTAGATAAAGTGCAGTTAGAAACCGTGTTTCTTATTTTGAAATAACCTGCTTATACGTTATAGCTTGAGCTAGACAGGGAATTGTGCAACTCCACAGCCGGGCAACTCACAGGTGTCCTGCTGCTAGAAAAACCACAGGGCAGAAGAAAGGCCGTCACAGCAGACAGAAAATAAAGGGGTGTTCGTACCCACTCAGTCTCCACAAACAATGCCACAGTGCCATCATCCTCCTGAGCACTAAGATTTAAAGAGGACAACTGAGAAGTGAAACAGGAAAAAATAAAAAAAAAATGCAGGTAACTGGTCTGTCCAGAGAGTTGGCAGATGGCTCTTGAAGGGCCACTTGTTCATTGCTTGGAGTCAATTTAAGTTACAAACATCAAACTTTCCACTTTTTAAAATGACCATTTATGTAAAATCTAATATATAAGCAGATTCCTTTTTATAGTGTTTCATAAAATCAAAGGCGATTAGATCACTTCTATCCTCTCGAGAAATATCATTCCCTAGATGACGTACAACTACTTCATCTGTTTTCCATTTTCCTGCCTGAGTCTGTTTTATAGCTGTGCTTTTTCAGGATGACTTTATAAAGAGGCCCTTCCTGACATCATGCAACACAATGTCAAAACACAACACTATTATAAAACAAACTAATCAAAACTAATTTCTTAATAGTTGCAGTCTCCAAGTAGAGTGGCAGTAACGCTGCTCTCAGCTTTGACTTTGATTATAAACAGATCTGAGTTAATAATGTGTCCAATTATGACAGAAACTTACAGCTCAGGACGGAGCAGAAAATTAAGATTCCTCCTTGAACAAAAAGCACAGACATATTCACCATCTTTTCAAGCCCTTTTTGGGAATGTGAAGGGAGCAATGTTTTTCAACTCTGTAACTAGATTCTTTTTTTCCTTTTAAATACATATATGTGCATACATAAGCTTTTCCCATGTAAGCCTTGCCTCCCCTACTCAAAGGATACTATTACAAAACAACCACAGCACAGATCTTTCAGAGGAAATGAGCATTTGGACTTTACCACTTGCATTACTGCTTTTGCAGAACCTCCTCCCCAAAGCCATGTTCTAATTTGAACAGCAGGGAAAAAAAATACCCCCTGCATAAACCCACATAATTCATGCTTTTCCTTTTGAAAAGGTAAAAAAATAATACTCAGCTAATTGTTTACAACAGTGCTAATGGGAATGTATGCTTTTAACTCAAATTACTGATCTATTGGAAAAATAAAGATAAATACTCACAGTTTCAGAATTAGAATCGCTAGAATTAAATAGATGACTGGAGACTCCTGTTACTGGCATGTCCCATCTAAGGAACTTTTTGCTTAGCACTGATGAAGAGTACTGAGTGTGGGTGAGCTGTGTGCTGCTGCTCTGCTGTAGGCACACAGCAGACCTCTGTATTTATCTCTGTAACACGGTTGAGATTTGAGAGAAGTATCTGGAGAATGGCGGTGAACAGGAACGAGGAAAGTGTTGGTAATCTGTATAGAAGACTCTACACAAAATTCTTCCCACAACACTTGGAAACCAATATAATTTGGGCAGTACATAAAGCAGCAACACAAAGGCAGGCTCTCCTTCCCTGCTATGGAATCACAGCCATGACCATCACAGCTTACCTAAGGAGCCTAGCAAGACCTGTAAGCTGCTGTCCTCTTCACTCACTTGCAATTAAAATGCTGCCAAGAAAAACCGTGTAATAGATTACTCGCATGAACACTCCATTTAACATTTGCCGCTTCCAGACGCCAGTGCTGAGCACACACCATTATTTTTCATGTATTCTTTCTTAATTTTCAATAGTGTAACAACTCATAACCTTTACATAATGGTGCCACTGTGTAATTAATAGAGCTAAATGAAGCGCTGTCAGTAAATAATCAGTAGCCAGCCTTTGATGGATGAGCTGATTCTAATTCAGTCCATTCACTTTCAACTTTAATTAGTGGCATTGTATTCTACCAAGCAAACGGTTCCTTCATCCATGTGATGATCTAACACTGTGTAAGTGGGCCGAGAACAACTTGTAAGGTGTTGAAATAAATTTGGGAATACAAAATACAAAGTCGTGGTGATTACACGTTCTTATACAATGTAATTCTTTAAGCAGTAAGAAGTAATATAAAGTTCCCACTGCAAAAGCCACGGATTTTAACAAGAACCATACACATCAATAAATCTTACTACAGCAATTGGGAGTTTCAATCCTTTTTCTTTAAACCAAGTGATTTTAATTACTAAGTGTATGTTGGTGGAATTTCCTGCAAGACACAACTGCAGGCATAAAAATCCTATATATTTCTACACAACTATGGATGCAACGCTATACTTCATTTTTTTGGTATTATAACCCTTGTTCTAGAGGCATGCTTGTGGCAGCTTGGGACAACTGCTAAGCAAGCTCCTCACCTTTGAATCTAGAGTCACTTTAGATTATTGGAAAATTTTCTAATAAACATACAAATTTGGACTACTCAAAACCACTTAGGTTACAATATGCTTTGATCTTGTTCTGCCCTGAACCTGAGTTTACATGGGTACATCTCATTCTTCTTCCAGCAGCACTGCTCTGAAGGGTGGGGACAGTGCAGAGCTGTGGACTCCTGCAAGCTGTGGCTCTTGAGCACATCTGAGTAGAGAAGGTCCTTGCTAACTTACTATAAACATCTGGCCCAGGTGTATGTGTAACTTACTGAATGCAGGGATTTTTGAGCAGAATAGCAAAAAGCAACTTGGGAACCTCAGCACTTCAGTCTTTGTATCCGTTCTGATACCTTATAATGAAATAGTAAGGGGAGAGGTTGTTTTCAAGATGATGGTTATTTCATTTTATCTTTGTTTCACATTATTTATTAAAAAAGGGTGATGTGAAATGACTATAAAATTGTTCTTACGAAAGTGCTGTAAATCTTTTGTATAATTATGTCAAAAAGGTTCATGACATGTTCTCAGCTTCTTTACTGATCAATTCTCTAAACCTATTACCTCAGCACATAAGAAGATCATGAAGTGCAAAACCTCCCAGAAGCTGTTCACTGCAGAAACATCTGATGAAACCCCCCCACCCCCCCCCCCAACACAACCCTGCATCCAAAGCCTCTAACATAGCCCAGACAGACACCAAATAACACAAAGGGATGCAACCTGTGTGTAAAGAGTGGCTTATTTTATCTTCTTGCTGGCATACACAAGTACGCAATGCCTTGAGAATATCATTAACTCTGCTAACAAGGTGTAAGGTTAGAAACTACCACAAAGCGTTCACACTGCAAGTGCACCAGTAACAAATGACTGAGAGGATGTGACTTCTCTTTCCCTGCAAGACCCAAATGCCCTCCAAGGCCAGTGGAAAGGCCCTTCTGATACAGCGTAGCATCTGATCTGTTGTTACACAGGGTTTTTTCTGACATTCTGATGAAAAATGTCATTCTGACTCTGGAGCTGTGGTCTAGACAGGCATGTGCCAGCCACCAGGTACTGGCACATGCCTGTCTAGATCAGTTACTACAACTGATCACAGATCACCTGGGGGCAGTTCTCCCTCCTGCAGGGGTCTAACAGATAAATTAAGCACAGCCACAAGTCTCAATCCTGAACTGATGTCAGAAAAAAATTTTCAAGAGCATTTTCAGTCCACAAGAGAACTATCTACTCTTTACAATGGGAAGAAGCTCACTTGAGAGTGAGCTGTTTTCTGGACTTTCTTTCCAAAATAATCTGAAATGAGAGGAAGCATACGTCTACCTCACTCACTACCAAAAGCTCTGACCAACAGAAATGCTTGCTGATCCTAATCACCCCAGTGTGGCTGAGGCATTTCTAGCATCAGGATTCAAAGACTCATCTCCTTTTTCTTTCACGCAGCTCTCCCCTTCTGGAGTTTGCACCTTCAGTGACCCAGGGCATTTCCCTTTACGTGGGCAGGTCCTCACACCTTTGGAAATCCTCTGGCTTATCTCTCTTACTGAAATACCTGAGGCTCTGGCATTTCCATACAGCTGTCATCTAAACGATAAACAGCTGGGTCAAGCCGCCTAAGGAAACTTCTAGCTGTCATTAGGGCATCCTCTATCAGGGTGACTTGGATGGTTTGTCTCATCCCAGACATCTGTGGGGTGGCTGCCTGTGACTCCATCTACATCTCCATCAAACACAACACCATTTTGGAGGCCCTGGCACGCTCAGATGGATCAGTAAATCATAACATGATTTGTATGAATTACTTCAAGGCCTTCTTCCAAGTGAATTGATGTGAGGAGTGGGAGCTGCTTAGTCTGGCATATACTGTGAAAATATACACAGCCTCTTTGATCAATAAATATTATTCAATCAGGAATCAGAGTTCTTCAATGGAAAGTCTAACATAAACTTGTCTAACAGAGATTTTACATTTCTCTTTTCTATTTCTTTCAAAGTCCTTTGAGGAATTGGTTTGTGTCTCTTCAACTGAAAAGGAACTGAGATGGAGCCGAGTGTTCACCCCAGTATCCTGATGTGCTGAACCTAAGTGCTCCTTGCACAAGATACCACAAAAGCAGTATCATGTGTGGCTCTCCTATTAATACAGATGTGAACTACGCAACACCCTGGACTCCCCAGTCAATGGGAAGAAGCATCTCTTCTATTTTCACCACATTTAACACACAGCTTTGAACCTTTCTTATTCCAAATATTCCAAAATATTCTAAAGAGGCAAAGAAGACAGAATGGCTGAGTAACCCCTGACTCGCAGTCATTCATCATGATATGGAGCACATTACTGTGTTCACAGAAAGAAATGGCACTATCTCTTCTGGCAGCCGTGATGGTTAAAAAATCTTGACTGATTTTAGATGTCTGATCTGAGACATTATGACCTGTTTCACTGAGTAGTCAGCATGCCATGCTGCTTTAATATTCAAAACGCATTTCGTTCTGGCTTCAGCTGTATGTGCTCTGGACTGCAAATCGTGCCTCCAAGGTACCTAGCTCAGCACTCGGCAAACTAGTGACCTCCTTTCCAAACTCTGGTTGGAGCGACTTGCTTAGCTGCACAGAACAGCCCTCTGGGAGAGGCAGGGGTAGAACACAAATTGCAAGAGCAACACTGAGTGGCTTTGGCATGTCCCTTCTTGTGATCCTGGTCTTACTATCACTTTCAATTTTGCAACTGAGGGAGTGCTGTTGGAGAGGATCATTTCCTGTACTCCACGCTCCCGGTTCATCATCAGGGAAAATGTCTGGTCTACTGAATTATAGAACCCCAAACAGTGATAGCGTAACTAATCCCTGCTTCGTAATGCATGCATCACCACAAAGTTGCTTCCATGTTTCTGGATACTTGGCCTTGCAGTCTTACAAATATTCTTAGTATGGGGAAAGGGCAGAGGGTGAAGATGGCAATGTATACGTGCAATTTTCCAACTTCCAAAAAGGAGAAAGAAATCTGCACCTTACCCAGATAACGTGACATTACACTGAAGCTCATGACTCAGAGAAACAGTAGAGCCACAAGGCTGACTGCTTGGGCATCGGCTGCTTGAAACTAATGGCGTTAACAGGAAACGGCAGCATCGCGGGAGACGGGAGGTATACCCCACAGCACGGTCCCAGTGTCTTCTACCTACTCCCAGTCACCAGACCCCACAGTATCTCAGCAAAGGTCTAATTATCTTCACAAGTTAAGCTCTGGGTTTGATGCTCAGCCCCATAACTACCTTCAGTCATGCTGTCTACCAAAATGCAGAAAAGTTCTCCTTTTTACCTCCTTTGTTAATTCTGCCTCTTCCCCACATTCTTCCTCTTTTGGGTCCAGTTCAGTTTCCCCGTTGCCACAACTTTCAATAAAGAACTTTCTCCTTCTTTATGTTTTCCTCTCACGCTGGCAAGGGCAAGTCTCCCATCTAACTACACTGAGCATCGCCTCCTGTTCCCTAACTCTCAGTGCTTCACCTTGACTCTCAGCAGTCCACTCAATTTTTCCAATTTAGCTTTTTCCCCACTTCCCTAACCAGATTCCCTAACCTGATTTAGCTTTTTCCCCTTTCCCTAGCAAGAACTTACCTAACCAGATGGCTCATTCCTCCCCATTTCCATAATACCCACAGGTATTACTGAAAGCAGAGTTTTCAAGTGCCAAAAGGCAGCCTGGCCCACAGCTAACCACTGCCACAGCTGCAGATTCCTTCTGAGGCACAGGGATCCTGGCACAGAGCATCCTCAGTAGCCCTACTGGGAACGCAGGTAAGCATTTCAGGAGCTGAGAATTTAACCTGCTTTATGAACACAAAAAAATCTTCGGAGGTTTTAGCTTTTAGGCTTAAGTATAATATTTTATACTCTTAATTTTCAGCCAAATTTGTACATAATTTAGCAAAAATATCTTGCTCCAAATCATACATGTATTAACAGCCTTCAAAGAAGAGGCCTTCAACTTTTTTTGTAACCTGCATAAAGGTAACATTTCCCTCCCAATTTCCTACATAGAATCACGTCTGTAATAAAACCCTAGTGATTAAAATTTTAAAAAAGTATACACACAGTATAGGAAAAACCTCAGTACCAACTGGTAAGGATTAACACAAGTCGGTGAAAACCAGGCTTATACCATGAGAAGTGTTAGACAACCCTAAAAACAGACCAACAACCCTCCTTATAAAAATACACAGTTCACACAATTAATTTAATTTACAAAACAAAGTATAAAGTGAAGATGGAGACAGAAAAGCAGAAGGCAAGAATTTTGCAGAAGTCAACTCAAGGTCTGTGGAAAAAGTGCAGGAAACACGGAGGATGAAGTGGGAATGCAGGTAGAGATGAAGGGAGCACTCGGTACACAGAAAGAAAAACAGTTTTGGTATATTTTATTCAATCAGACTGGCAATCTGCAAGGATAAACAACATCAAAGAGATTTTCATCCTATTTTTTAACAAAATAAGGAAATCAGCAGGCATGCTTCTGCGTACGTGTTTCCCATCACAACTTCTAAAACCAGCTGTACAATTTCAATCCAGTATGACAAAAAGGATAAGGGAATCCAAAATATTAAGTCTTGTTTCCATGAAACTAGCCAGCTGGGTAAAGAAAAGAGACCCTATTGCTGTCCCACCTAGTGAAAGGCTGAAACTTCAGTCACTGGACATGAGAAAATCCACTTATCTGAAAACAAATCCATGAAAAAGAAAACCCAAGGTCCCTTCATTTCACTGCCCAAGAACTTTTTTCCTTTTCTTTTTAAATAAATAATGCCATTTGCAGTTACACTCCATGCTGGCATATATCTTTAGCATAAATGTGTATGCCCAACATAAAGATTCTTTCTGGTTTTAACACCTTTTTTTCCATCCACATGTTTCCAGTGAGCTTGCTTCAGGAAAGACTATTCTGTTCTATTTCACCTTGCCATGGGCGGCACCAGTTGAGCCTTCACCACTAACTGTGAGATTCAGGTACAATCCTCTAATTTGGAGAATTTACCTTTACTCTCTGATCGCCTTCCACAGTGTCACACAGATAGTGCCAAAAAATTAAAACACATTGCAAAAGAAACCAGTGAACAGGGCTACAGACAGGCACAGAACAGAATTCAGTTCATATACATAAGTACTATTCCACCCTCGGATCCCGTTATCCCAGGCTCTCCTTTCTCCTACCCCACTGTATTTGCACTCCAGGGTCTGTGCCGACCTTGCGTTAGAGGAGCGTGAAGTCACTGAAAGAATCAAGTCCTCTGTACTTCGGGATGTAACCAGAGCGACTGCTTCCCGTCTCAGTGCGGTCTTGCCTAATTAAACTCATCTGTGCAATGCAGGTTGCTTTAGGAGAAGGAAACCAATATTGGGACAATCTCCTCTGAAAGACCCTTGACTTGGCCTTTAACATGGTTTATTTGATCCTACCACCGCTGGGCTCCAGAGAACATGGGACGTACCGGTGTTCCCCATGTTTCTGAGAGGTGGTGGTGATGGAATGTGGGATGCTAGTGTGCTATATTGCAACATGACGTTTCTTTGTGAATATTTTACATTTAGGCAATGTGAATTGAGGGAAAATACTCCGCAAGTTTAATTCTTAGTTGTGCTTCTTAATGCCTGTAAGTTAGAGATTTAAGTAACTATGAAGAAATTTTAAAGAAAAATACAGGGGAGGGGGGATGTTTGCTGTTTGTAGGAAAAGTAGGTTGAGCACCTGAGTGTAATGATCTATAGCCTTGAATTTCTAGCATTACAGTATACAAAATGCAGATTCTGGGATTAGGAAGGTTGATTTTGTTTGGATATAGACTTGTAAGAATGAGCGCAGCAAGGAGAAATCTACCAAGTGCAACCCTTGTCTTCAACACAAACATGAAATCAGCTCATATGTTTGCACATGAGGGAAAGTGAAAGGGTAATTAACATCACACATGAAAAAAATGAATGGGTTTTATTGGTCCTGGTAACAAGATATTGTAAGTCTAACCTCCACTGTGATCAAGCCTAGTGTATAAGTTAATGAAGACTTTCACTGAAGTATTTCTGTTAACACTTTCATCTTACCAGTGGGAATTATTTATAAAACTGCTCTGCACTGCTCGCATGACAAGGTGATCATTAACACAGCGCAGGCCCTGCAAAGGAACAAAATTAAAAACACACCAAACTGGCATTGTGCTGATACTGTAAGCAACTGCCAGAAATAATTCTGCTCCTCAAAGTGATTTCAACAGTCTTGCTCTAAATCTAACAAATCAAAAGCCCTTTCTAAAAAGTCTAATTCTTCAAATTTACATTTCGAGACTTCCCGAGGATGTTTAACTTGACCTTCCCATGCATGAGAAATCAATTTGTTCAACCAAGCTAGTTCCGAGTTCCCCTGGTAAGAGCTCATTTGGAACTGATTATGGAGGGAAAAGGGGGGGGGTAGGGGTAGGGGAAGGGAAAAACCCAACCCCGACATTGAGTTTTACACATCTTTGGTTTTGAAGTAAGAGCCCATTGTGTCCCACAACTGCTTCCTACCCCCCCATCGACACACCAGGAATTAAAGCAAACAAATCAGTGGGGAGGCTACGGCTCAGGGACTTGGTGATACAATAAAAACACCTTTCATTCCAGGGTGCTGCTTCGACTCTGGCGCAGGCGGGTACCACCTTGGTCATTAAAAATGCTGAGTGCTGACTCACCTGAAAACAAGCTGGCTGTTTAGGTTAGTTTGGAAAGGTATTTCTATTCCCTACCTCACTTCCACGCACACCCACACGAATGAAATTGTGTGCAAAAATCTGCTTGCAGAAAGGTACCTTCTCTTCAAACTTGGTGAAACACCTCTCACTACAAAATGACATTACAAATACGTATCAGTATCCTACATGCACACCTTGAAATGGGGGATGGGCATTGCATGGGAAAAATATTTTGCATAGGGCAAACCGTGTAGGTTTTCAGTATCATTCTTGCAGAGGTGACATAATGCAAAGGGCAGATTTAGGAAATGTGCATAGCTGCTATCTCTTCAATCTCTGCTCCTGAAAGACAGAGACCTTCATTCACCAGAGATGTTGATTAGAGTTTGCCATAAGCAAAAGATTTACAAATAATAAATTATTTCCCACAGCATTATAAATGCACATCTTAGAAAGAATACAAATATGTATGCTATGTATAAGATAAACTTTTAAATTAACATTTCATCTATTTAGCTTAAATATGAAGAGTTCACAAACTGGAGGTCTATAGTACCAAGACACACACTGAAGTTTAGCATGTTTAGGGCTATGAGGTAACAAGGACATGGCAATAATTAATTGAAACCTTGTAAAAATTAGCAAGCCCATCACATGATTTTGGCAGGTATCCCATCTCAGCCTTCATAAGGAAGACGGTGCATGTCTACCCAGGGCTCTCCCAAGTCTTTCAGATCAGAACTTCTAGAATGCAGTTCTCAACTGCACTGCATGTGAAGCTGCTATTCAGGATACCAAACACATCGGAGGTGCTGGGTCATATTCCTATGGACTTGTGCACTTTAAGCAATCTGAGGAGTAAAGGAGTGGTTGCAGGTTATGGGTAACTAAAGTGTTTTTGTGTTCAGTCCCAGGTAGAACAGCACCCTGTTCCAGCTTTCACCTGGGATGGGTAACAAATGACTGAAAAATTAACACCAGTATCCTGATTTTCACCTGTGTCTAACACCTGGTTGGATGCTCTGAGAAACTCCCTCTAAAAGGAAATCCTTTTCTTTTAAATTCTACACAACTCCCTTTCATTCTTCCAATATTTTCTTTCCCCTATTCCCTTTGCCCACTTCCTAGTTATTAAACAACTCTTCTTGAAGCAACAGGATTTCTTTTCCAGCATTGTTTTTTCTGACAGTGTTCATAGAATTGCAGACTGGTTTGGGTGGGAAGGGACCTCAAAACCCATCCAGCTCTACCCGGCTGCCCTGGGCAGGGACACCCTCCTCCATCCCAGGCTGCCCAAAGCCCCATCCAACCTGGTCTTGAACACTGCCAGAGAGGGGGCAGCCACAGCTTCTCTGGGCAGCCTGTGCCAGGGCCTCATCACCCTCACAGGGAAGAATTTCTTCCTAATATCTCATGTAAATCTCCCTACCTTCAGCTTGAGGCCATTACCCCTTGTCCTGTCTCTACCGCTACTTACTTTTCAACAATTGATATTATTTTGCAACAATCTAGCTGAAAAAGAGAGAGAGTGAGTGAGTGGTGTGTGTGTATCACATTGCTTGTGTCTGTAAGCCATTGGCCTCTCAAATAGAAATCTCTGGGGACAGCTGTCATAGCAGTGGTGAAACAGAGGGAGAGGGAGCAGTGTTAACAGACTTAGAGAACTGCAGCAACTGGTCAGCAGAACAATGCAATTTGTGCCCAGACTTAATTCTAAGAGATAAAGGACAAGCTACTACTTTATTACTGCAAGTTTTATTTCAGCTTTTTCAAACCAATAAAACTGGAGTCCATTTATTCAAATAACACACTTGACCCCTGGTATAACAAGAGCTCATTACAGTAGAAAAATGTTGTACAGATTGTAGGCCAGGTCCTGCAATCTTCATCTATCACAGAACCTCTATTATGTATCTAGACAAACCTGTTAAAATCTTATTTCAGAAGTCCAGATACAATTAAAAGCTGAACATTTTTTGTTGAATCATAGCATGCCCACAGTTAGCAATGCAGAATGCCAGCTTTAGGAAAAAAAAGAAACCAGAAGAACAAAACCCCATCATGAGCTCTGGTCAGAAGAACATCAGCAGTCCTCCAGTATTCATTTACTCCTGGAGAGGTTGATTTTGCAGAGTTTACTGGCATGGCTTTCAATACTATTTTTTCAATGAAGAGTATTGACACTGCTGCTTACTTTTTCTGCCTTCAATCCAGGAATAGAAAACAAGTGAGTAAAAGATAGGCACATAGATTTTCTTCTTTTTAAAATAAACCCAATAAAATACTGTATGCCTCTCAGAGATAAAGTGCAATGTTTTAAAAGCAGACAACAATCAAGGCTGGTGCTATGTTGCTTGTATCAAAAGGGCACACATTTGTTAAGCTGACAGGGACAACACTTTCACTGCATGTATCAGAAAATCTTGTTTTATAAACTCAGCAAGTTTCACAACTGCAGGAGGGTGTGAATTCCCTTTGGCTTCAAGTAAATGGCTCTTCATTAATATTTTACTAAGACACAAAGACTCTGAGTTTAGTAGGTAAGCTGTGGATAGCAAAGAGCCTTCCTCTCCTCTGGCTTTGTGACTAAAGAGGAAAGACCTAGCATCAGAAAACAAATAAATACAGACAATATACGCAGCGATGGGTCCCTGAGCCCAAAGGTGATTAATTACCAAAGAGTTTTCTGAACAAAAACATTTAAGTCCAATCTTCTATCTTTGTCAGCCAACTTTGTATCTAGGGAGATGAGGTTATCATTACTCAAGGGCCACCACTGAACCAGGAAACAATCATATTACAAATGCAATCTGAAAGGCCTCAATTACTTCCCAATCAGTCTTTCCAAAAGTTTCTGTAACAATAGGAGACATTTTTAGGGTGCAGAACTAGAATGTCAGATATAAAAGAAACAGTATTACAAACACCCAACATATACCTATTAGCATAAAAATATGACACAACTATGCTACAGGTCAAATCTGCACCTGAAAGAGCCCTACATTTATTCTAGCAGAAAGACCAGATGAATCTATTTACACTCCTAGACCTCAGCTCTTTCATCCTTCCAACTGACCTGTAATTGTTACCTTCTCAGAACTATTACAGCAGATGTAAAAAACCCCAAATTATAGCTTCTAGCCACAGTAAGTATTTCATAATCTCTACCACGTGTCATCCTGCTTTCTGGAACGAACTTCTTAAATGTAAGGTCACCGTAGTCATCATGTAGTCACCAACTAGCACAGGTATTTACCATCTATTTAGTTTGCCAGGATTTAAACGCTCCTTGTTACACATTTGTCTCCCTGCATAAACCCTGCTCTGTCCAAAGTGCATAACGAAGTATTCACCACTAAAAGCATGAAAGGGAAAACAAGCTGCAGCCAGAGGTATCGTCCCGTACGCTTCTGGGAGGCTGAACAGCCAACATTTTAAGGGTAACGTCCTTTTCTTGGCGAACCCCGTTCTACCTAAGATCCTGCAATTACAGACGGCGTAGGTACACCATCACTGATGCTCCCCTCTGGTTTATGGTCCTCTGCAGTAACATCGAGCGCACCTGGCTGTGCAGTGCTCTAGTGGCAGCACACCACTGCCTCCCTCGCTAGGATCCACTCCAGGGGAATTCCCAGAATACGCACGCAGCTGCCTGACCTTTCCTCCTGTCCTCAGCATGCCTTATCTAGTATCACCGAAGAGCTGTCACCACCTTAGGGTGTCTCTGAATACAAAGTCCTACACCCTGTTTGAATAGAAGGCTACAAACGGCTGCCACTACTTTACACCTCTGCGCTGAGGCTGCAGTAAGTATTGCTTTTAACACAGGCTGTTACCAAGACTCCACACACAATCTTTTAAAAATGAATTTCCTTAGTGGAACACCATCTCATTCTACAACAGAACAAGAGCTCTGCTTTGCTTTGCCCTGAGTTTTTCCTGCTTTTGATTGTATTACCTCGTTATCACACTCTCTTCTGCTTCTGCGTAGACAGGTCTCGCCTATGTGCCTTTGCTGCTTTCCACTGCGTAAAGGCCATTTGGATAAATGCCACCCCCCATTTAGCTCAAAAGGCTCCTCTTTCAGAGCAGCCACGGAAATAAAATTCTTTTTGTGAGCTGCACATCTAGTTAGCAGAATGCAGTTATCAAGATGACTGTCAAAGCAGAAGAAATCCTGGAGCTGATCCCAGAAAAAAAAATTTCATTAACCTTCCTTCCACTTGTCCCCAGTGCAAGGATCATAAAAATATTCTGGCTAACATGATTAGCAGTTTTCCATTAGTAACCCAGACGATGCTGTGAGAACTTCTGGACCGTTCCCAAGCAACCCGTGGCACATCACAAGATCCGGCTGGGAGATTTTTCTGACCAACACATTCCAAAATTCTAAGACACTCCCGAGGCAGCTTGCAAGTCATGGATGGCAATAAGTACTTTTTAAATGCTCTTTCCAATTTGCTGTTTTTTCCTACCCAGGGCAGTTGGAAGGACCTGAAAATGATCCTTCCACACCACAGTAGAATGAAGATGTTTGATCTTCTGTATGCAGCTGTAACCATCCCCAGTACTACCAACCAACCTCCACTTTCAGTCTGGCTAGTGGAAGAGCTCGAGGGAGCAGTTTCAGCACAGCTCTTTCTGCAGACAAGTTCTGACTCTATACATTTTGTAGCCCTTCCATCAAATCTCTAAATAGAAAAGAAATTGAAATCTTGGAATAGAGGAGAAAATGCACCTTTGACTTAAGAAAAGGACATCTATCACCTATGATCCCGCCACAGACTCCAGGTAACGCAACCTCAAACCAGTCTGCACGCATGCAGCTCCCTAGTTTATGTTCAGGTAATTACCACTTATTTCTCAAAGCCAGGCAGCTGCCAGAACTGGTTTTAAAAGCCACAACTAAAGGAGCTGTTCAGGGCCTCAGAGGTCCATTAACCTAACCCGAACATCGGGGCAAGTCATCCAGCGCATGAGAAAAAGTTGAACCCTACACATTAATCTTTGTCCTGGATCAGAGTAACCTGACACTTGTTTTATTGAGCACAGTGCTCCCATTTGCCTCACTAGAAGGCTATGCCAACACAGAAATAGAGTAAAAAGTGGCCAATCTGTCCCCAAGTTTGTCAAGAGGATGAACACACTGGCCATACAAAGCATCTTGTTAGCATCCCTCCTTTACACGCTTCATCGAGAGAGACACACAGTGATTTACCACTTGGTTACTGCAGACAGCAGTGGTGCTCAGGTTCTAACCCTGGTTACTCTCCCCTCCGTTCCCACAGTGTGGGCTTTGCGCTCTGTAAGTACCAGTCACATCTGGGGAGAGGAGAGTTAACGTGCTGGTGAACCGAAGCTTTAAGAGATCTGTTCAACACATTTACCCAATGGTAAACATGTGGGGAAAAAGCTCCTTTTGCCACAGCCAAAGTCTGCAGATAGTTCAAGGAACAGTTTGAAAACAAAGTTTCAAAGAAGCACTTGAGCAACAATTAAAATAAAATATCCCTGTGCTCTTGTCATGTAGCTGACAGCCACCAATGGCAACAGTATTTTTGAGGTTTGCTCAACTCTTAGCTGTTTCACTACCAACTGGAACACATTAAATCTGAGTCACTTGTCCTGAAATGCTTCATAGATCACCCCTAAAGGACATTTGGGGTACAAGTTTTGGGATCATTCCAGTCACCCATGATTTCCTGATATCACCTGTGGTGTTGATGATGGATGCCAGACCATTGTGCTGCCTTAACATCACACAGACCATGTTATCTCTTATCTCTCACTCAAGTGATTTCTAGATCTTCTTAGGGCACATAGGTATGAAAATTTCTGCAGAGTTTTAGGTTCACTGGGGAAGATTTTTCAGAAGAAAGGAACAAAACCCAAGGATTTCTTCTCTCCTTGTCTCTTTTAAATGTTAATATCTTAACATCTCTTTTCCTAAATCTGCTAAGGCTTATTTACACACCACCACCAAAAAAACCCATGCAAATAAGCCTCCCTGCAAACACCTTTATGATAAGAGACAACAGATTAACAAAGAAGTTTATTTTGAATTTACCTTCTATATTCATGATGTGTGAAGAGAGGCACAAGCAAAAAGCAGCTTTGCTTTCCTTCATGCCAAGGACACAGCATGGTTCACCAAGATAAAGGTTGTGCTCAGTCAAATGCTAAAGCCTAGAAAGGAATTCACCTTGAAAATGTTTTAGTTCTTTCATCTAATTAAATGGTCTTTTTTCCTCCCCCCAAGCAGTGCATTTAACTTCACTCTTTACTCACATCCCCACATTTACACTCCCTAATCAATAAGCAAAACAAAAGCTGGTGAAAGGCTCCTAGATACTTTTAGTCTGATACAGTAAGATAGGGCCGAGATACTACAGGCCACTAAACCGCAGTTTGATACCCAGCAAGGAAGAATGACTTCTACAGGAATCCCCACCCAACCTGCCCTGCAGAAGAGCAGTGCTCCCTTCCCAAGAGGATGCCCTTCAGAGGGGGAATCAGATTTCTTTTTTTTTTTTTTTTTTTCCAAACCAGCCAGCTAATAATGGTTTATGTCTGGGGTTTTTTTGGGTGATGAATCAAAAATTAGGATATTTGCCATATTAACTGATTACTTTTTCTGACAATAAAAAGTAGAATCTATATAGGAAAGGAACAACCATCAAGAGAAGAAAAGGGAGCTTTGCACAGCCTCTTGTTCAGAAACTCCTGGCACAGGAGTGTCACCTATTGCTTACTTCTTCCTAAGTATGTGGAATGGAAACAGAAGAAGGATTGATATATCTGAACTTTTGGCCAGCGGATTAAATCTACATCCTTTATAGGCCCAATCCAGTTCTCAGAATGACTCAAGAGCTGAAGGAAGTAACAACAACAACATTGGGCTGGTTTTTAAAGATGCTTATGAAGCATCTAGTGAGCGTGGTGCTCAGGAGCGGGCCACTGACCTGGCCTGTGCTGAACAGCGCCCTGCTGCAGCCGCTCAGCTCCTGGGCTGGGCACTCACACGCTCACCTCTACACCATGCTGCTGTTTCACCAGAAACGCAGAGAAAAGTTCCTAAATTATATTAGCGAAGAATATTTACGGTGCTAAATCATTCAGGAACTTTCAAAAGATTTACTTAAGTTTGCAAATCTAATTGCTCGTTTAAGCTTGATTCAGCCGAATTTTAAATATCAGCTAAAGTGGTGCTAATGCTGACAGCATGAAAAATGCTCTTAAACCCATTTAAGGTTAATTTGGTATTTTACCAGCATAAAGGTTATGCTGACTAAAGGTATTTTTTAATATAGAATTTTATAGAATTGAACTGGCTGAGCTATAATAGTAAAAAAATAGCATATTCAAACTTCTGCAATACTGAGGGGCTCATAACTTTACTTGAGGTAACACTTCTCTAGATAAAAAAAAACCCAGAGAAGAAAATGACACCAAACACATACAGTTTGGTTTTATTCCTAACTCTGAGCTACTTAAGTTTTTCAGGGTATTTAGTAAAGTGACCGCCAGTGGAATAAGCAAACTGCTATTTCCCTGCCTTAAATGATCTTCTTTCTTGTAAGGAGTAACGCTCTTGGATAAGAAATGCTCCTGTGAATAGGTCTAGACTTTACACAGCCATGGGTCACTAATTTAATTAGATTTCAAAGCTGCTATTCTACATTTACACTGAATACAATACTTCCTGTACCCTCCCCTCATACTAAAAGGAATAAAACAATCCCCCACAAGTTTACACCTCAATGCATGAGGAAACAACAACAAAGTGTACATACAATACCTTGAGTTACAGATGGGGTTTGTATTGTTCAAGTTATTAGGAAAACCTTAACTACCTGCTAAGTCGGTATTTTTAGCAGGGAAAACAGAAGGTTTCCTCCTTTCCAGTGGGACAGGATTCTGTTTGGCCTGCTCTTCTCAGAAAATGACTGCAGTCAGGCAACCTCCGTAACTTTCCTCTCCTAATTACAAGCTTTTACACAGATTACAAAATTAAATCAAGCTTCCCTGCATGAATAAAAGCCATTTTAAAAAATTAACTTTACTGGTGACAGCAGAAGTCTTTGCCTCCTATAAAACCCAGTAGGTTTTGTAGGGGTTTTCTTGGGTGGGGAGGAAGGGTAAGGGTAGAGCGAGGACAGAAGCCCTGCTGCTGCCCTACCAGTGTTTGGGCTTTTGAGTTTCCTCCTTTCAAACAAAAACAGGGGCTGGCATTTTCACAGGGTTTCTTGTACCATGTTTGCTACCCTGCATCTCAGGCTCTGCGAGGTTACTGCTCTCATCGTCTGAGTGGTCCAAAGCTGCATGGATTATTCACTTGAGGAAATTAGGGGGTTTGCCCTCACTAAAAGCCACGAGGGACTAACACGAAACCAAGTTCATATTCTCTTCATATTCTATCTCAGGACTTCATATAACATTTCAAAGACTTACACAAGATGGGAGCTGTTACTGGAAGTGAAACTCCACTAACAGGCGGGTTCATTTGTCTCCAGTTTCCCCATCTATAAATGATTTGAAAATACCAGTTCTTGGACACTATCATACTGCTGCACATTGGTACTGTTATGCAGCAACACGTACGTAAGGGAAAAATTACTGTAATGATTATATGAACAATTTGTGCAACTAACTTTGTTATTATTAACAACAGTCGTACTTCACACATCTTACCCCGCTGACACGGAACACAAACTCAGTCCAGCTGTTAGACCCAAGTACACCCCCTTCATACTCACGGGAAAACCAGATGCCAGCTTGTGTCCTGCCCAAAAGGCAGGGACAGTTGTCAGTTTACAATCAGGGACTGCTCTGAGTCTCACACACACATGAAACACTTAAGGTGCTGATTCCCTAAGCTGACAGCACAGCTCTTCTGTAGGCAGCCACAGCCTGCTACCTTATGCACTGTGCACACAGTGAAGGGGTTTATGAAGAGTGGATATAATGGTGCTAATGCCAAAACTTCTGGCAAGTCCAGTGCTTGGATTGTGTGAGCTGCATTCCCACTCTGTACAGCAAATTAACAGCAGTGAAAGGTGAAACAGATCACAACCTCTATCTATACACTGCAACATTTCTGCAAATACAACGTCAGCTTGGACACACAAATTCCTCATGCACAAATGAAGCTGAAGTGATAATAGTCTCTGTACTCTCTCATATTAGCTAGTGGTAATGGCAATGAAATAAAACTGAAACCACTACAGCAACATATGAAAACAGGTTTCTAAACATCCATTCCTCTTTCTGAGGAATGTCAGACAGTCCTCTTTCTTTCTCACCTCTTAAGTATTGCAGGCCAGCAGTTTTACTTGTCATCATAGTATGGAAATGAGAAGTTAGTCAATATAAGATACCCAGCAAACAAAAGTTTTAGAGAGAGCTGTTTTATGGCTTCTAATGAATTTCAGTGTATCAGCTTAGATACTTTAAAATCAATGCTGTGATGAAAGAGCAGATTCCATGGTACGTAACCCAAGGAAAAAAGTAGATATTTGAATGTAATTTCAAAATTGCCAGGACAGGGAGCACTGGTGATCCATGCCTAAATCCCAGACCCAAACGTATTGCATGCTCTTACGTGCACATGGAAAGAGAGGGGGTAAGTGGAAGTAACAAATAACACTCCAAAAGTAAGCTTATTTTAACCTGGTTGTAAACAAGCCACAGAGGCAAAACTCCTTGCCCCGCACCCCCAAAAGGTAGAAAGAAAAAAGCTAAGAGTGAGCAGAGTTTAGTGGAGAAAAAAAGAGATCACAGAAAGGAGCAATGATAATGCAAAATGGAGGTGGAAAGAAACGGGATCCTATCTTTCCAACAGCAGTGGGTTTTACTAGCCACAGATGAAAGACCCTGATTTCCTTAAAAGACTCTTAAGTGAAAGAACAGGAAGGCACAACCAAGTATAACCAAGGGGGTTGTATAAATCTAGGGAAGGGGTCCCTAACTTAATTAGAAACACAGTAAATAAAAAACAATTATGATGTCATTTTCTTGATTATGGCCACTTCTGCTTTACAGAGTGATTAGTTATAACAAGTACTGATGTGACCTTAGTACTAGTACGACAGAGCCCTCATCCAGGTATGGGGCAGTATCCCTTGGCACAGGGATACAACAAGGAAGAAGACGACACAAGGAGTCAGAGAGGAAATCCAGCACTGTATTATTTCCAGAGAAAGCACCATCTTGAGACACATGAGGATGCCCCCAAAGGCCAGCATCAGAGACCTGAGGCACACACATGCAGAGCCTCTTCATACTCACGTCAGCTGTACCCGAGACTAGATACATGGCCAGAGCTGTGTGGAGACTGCTAAAATCAGAGCTGCAGGAATTAACAGGTAGCACAGACCAGGAGGGAACACCAGAGAGAGATGAGCTTGGTACCAAATTCTAGTTTATTCACAACACATGGAAGAACATGTCAGAAAACACTCTCCAAGTGAAGCACATTAATTAGTTAAGCCTACTCTAGTTTTGTGGCTATTTTAAAATTAACAGGCTTGAGTAATCTAGGGCACGCAGACAAAAAGGCCCACATCCCTGAAAGCACATTGTGGGTATGCTGAGAATTGTCTTTGCTGATCTGGATCTAAATGGATTTCAAGGTCTAATAATGAATCAATGAGCTGAATAATGTTTCCCAGATTCCTATCTCTGGCTATTATATGACCTGGGATCCCAAGACTCTCTTCAACAGCATTATATTACACCAAAGCTGGTATTAAGGAACCTTCAAGGTGTGAAACCATATGATAGTTGACTCATCACAGCAAGAACCATAAAGCTGAGTATCACTGCTGTCTCTTTTACATACCCATGTAACCATTTGCAAATTATACCAAGCACAGTAAAAGCAAAATAACAAAGCGAGGTGGGTGTCAAAACATCAGAACTCAAAGTTTGTCATGAGAAAAGAAATACTTTCTTCTCCCAAGCACCCAATAATACTTAAAAGTTAACATACCTGTTCCTTTACTGCTCACTCTTCCGGACTGTGCCACTTGTATAACCTCAGCAGCAGCATCCCGTACTACCAAGTCTTCATTCTGCAGCAGCAGAACCACACATTTCCACAGAGCCAGGGTATCAGACAGTCCTGCGTTTATTGATGGAGAAAGATTAGACTTGTATCTCTTACGTGCATTCGGGGGAGTTACAGAGCTCTGTTACTGCACTAAAACAACGCAACAAATGCAGTGAAACACTGAAACACAGGCAGAAGAAATGCACTGGCAAACCACCAGGAAGACAACTGGCAGTACTGTGAAGATGCTTTCAACATGGGTGAACTTTATGTAGGTGGTTTCAACAGTGGGCAACAGATAAGGGAATAGACCTCTCTTACTCAGGGTTTAACTTTAAGTTGTGGGTGCTCTGAATTTTCTACCATTTCTGGGAATGATCCTACTTCCCAGGGATTTACCTGTCACCTACTTCTCCCACCTCACCCCTCACCAACATGCCCTGCCACCCTTATACCCAACTCTTTTGGAATCAATCGAGGTTAAATCCATGGGGTAATTACCCACACACAGTTAAGACTAATCAGATATAACTGCCAAGAGGAAGGGGTTCATCTGCTGCATCCCAAACAGGCAGACTCCAGGTACCACCCCAGCAGCATGTCTCACAAGCCACACCCCACCTGCAAACGCTTATGCCATTTGGTGGTATGCTAAGGATGCCTAGTAGAAGTCACAAAACTGTGCTCAGAGGTTTGCTGGGGTACTTTTCAGCTGACTTTTCAGCTCTCTTTGAACACCCTCATTAGAGGACTCCCCCGGAAGGCCTCTTTTTTTAGAAGCAGCCGGCTGTTAGATACAACTTTCTGGTGATCACAGAGAACAATGGAGTTGGTGCTTCATTGCTGCGCTGGTCTTCTTCAAGCATGTTATCAACAAACCTATCAGAGACTTGTAGTACAAGGCTAGCCAGACAATTAATTGTGTTTCACTGCTTGGCCAAAAGTAATTGCTTGAAGCTTTATTACACAGGCAGAAGCAGCATTGCTGTATTTCATATAACTTCCCTGCGTGGGAATAGCATGGAGTATAATTATTTCAGGAAGAAGTTGCCTTTTTTCTAGCATTTTCTCACCTGATAACCTTACAGTGGCACAGCTAGGGCAGAACAATTATTCCCTTCTTGACACAATGGCCAGCTTTCCCACCTAGACAAGTTGTTACCGTGTCTCCAGGAGAGGTGGAAGTCTACAAATGGATTTTCTAGAGAGACCCTTTTTCTGAACCCTCAAGTATCATGATGAGATGATGGGGTCATCCAGAATGTACAATCATACTTAATGGAAGCTCATGGGAATGACTACAACTCCATTTCATACGACCACAATTTTCTTTAACTTCTCCTTGGTACTATATATATGGCCAAGCAAGCCGAGGCAGAGCGAGGCACAGAAGTCAAAGCTGTTTATATGTGCGTAACGCCTGTAACGTACAGGGAACGATTCTGGGTTTGTATCACTGCAGCTGAACACCAGATCACGCCCTTGATTTGCTAAACTTCTCATTGCACTACTTAGCAATTTCACAGGTGTGAAAAACCCCAGACTGCCAATTCTAGGTAGTGTGGAGGGTCAGTGCTGCATCTTTCTTCTCCAGGCCTAATTTTCAGAGCAGAGAACAGGTTCAGAGAGCTTGCCCACCAAGGCGCTGGCAGGTTTTCTGTTGTGATTTGGTTTGGTTATTTTGCTTTGCTTTGTTAAAATTTTAAGCAGGATACAAAACTGCTGCTAGTTTTTGTTTTGGGCCTCCCCATCTGTCTGATTGGAAAGCACAGAAACCAGCAACTGTTCTGACAAGATCAAAGAGGAAACGCTGCTCTCCATCAGCTACGGACCAGATCCAAATGGCGACAGACGAGAAGCACAGCATTTGGGAGTTTTTCACTCCAGTACCTCCCCTGTCTTTGTTTGATATAAAATGGTCCATGCCTGTCCTACTAAGAGCTTTAAATAGACAGCAGAGGTCAAGATTTCCAGAGCTGATTCTATGAACATTTCATACTGTAACATCTACTTCATACAACAGACAGATTTAGCTCTGTTAAATGTTATCAATACCTCTCGAAAGACACATCTCAACATAAATAGCTGGTTGTTTTAAAAATGCCACTATCTACAGTTTAAGAAATACTACAATTGCTCTTGTCTATAACACAAAAATTTCTCTCCAGTCCATGTAAGAGGACTTAAGCTACTCAAACTAAAAACATTTACGTAACTATAGTAGAATAAAGTATCACAGAAACTAAGTATTTAAAGCTGACCGTCGTTCAGCATGCAAAATAATTTGTCATCTATCACTATGTTTTCCTATCTCCTGGTCCTTTAGTCACAAAATTCCCTTAACTCACTGGTCACCAAAAGCAGCGGGGAAGAAGTGGGGGTGGGGCCAGAAGAAAAAAAAGTGATGTCTTCTGCACAATGATCAGAAAATTCCACAGAGTTTTTCCTCTCAGTCAGTGATGTAGTGTTAAATAAGGCCGTGCAGGGATTTTTGTTTGACTTAAAAAATTAATTATATCTGAGATGTATATGTATCTATAATGTGACACAGTTATTGATCATTCTCATAGTTGAACATGTCCCTCATTTTCAGACTGAACACTTCAACACTGAGCCAGCACAGCTTTGTCATACTCACTAAAAGCACATCCACACCACAGAATCATAGAATGGAAGGGACTTCAAAGATCACCTAGTTCCAACCCCCTGCCATGGGCAAGGACACCCCCAATATTTCAGGAAGATCCAAGTCAGAGAGCAATTGCAAGCCAGTCAATCTGTACAGCAATGTATAGCAGCCTGGAGGAGACACAACAGCAACTCATGCACGCCTTCTGTAGAGTTATTACAAGAAGCTCTGCACATGTGCGTTTTGTACCAGAATTTAAGTAGGTCTGTTTAGTAAATTAAATCCCATTACAATTTTCAAAGTACCATTTGATGCAATTGTGTGTTTTGACAAATACATAAGAACCAAAAAATTAACATTCAGGCTACTCACCGAGAACAAGCTTCTCACTGATCAGAAGAAATGTTGTTAGACTTTTAAGAACTTCAGCAGCAGCTAACAGCATCTCAGTCTCTTGCTCATCTCCACAAAAACAAACTACCAGTTGAACCCATTTTTTCAGGACTACTTCTGAAATCTGAAGGTACAGACAGGTGAGAAGCATGCTGTACAATGTGATGTCCCCGCTCACCATCACATTAAACTGTACACGGATGAAAGGATACTACTCATCAGTAAATGTGGGGTTTCTTTTTGAGGTGGTGAATCACTGTTCTCCATTCAAAAATCAGCTTATTGTGTCACAGAGAGTTAAGATGGGAGATTTTCCTTTAATCAGAGCAGTATCCATAGGCAATTCTCTCACTCTATCTTTGTGTCCTCAGTCCTTCTAAACATGCAAGCCAATGACAAATATACCAGACTACAACAGAGCAGCAGCTTTTGCAAGCACCCTACATGTAGACACATACATGTATCTGGAAAAACAACTGAGAGCATATGACCCATAGCATCAATCAGAAGCTTTAGTAATGATAGAATGATTGGTAGAGGGCTGAATGCAGCTCCATCTGTCTCCTCTGCAAATACTGAGGATGGGTTTTTCACTTTTATTTTAGTAAGACCACTGAAGTACCTCAGGTTCTGATAGTAAGTGCATTCAATACACTGAAGGCACATACACAGTGAAGCTCACTGTCCTAAAACATGAAGAATTAGGAAAGACAAAACCAGGAAAGAAAATTTCCCATTTCAATAAAATCCAGTTGCAATCTTTTGGAAGACCTTAAGTCTCCAGGCATATGCCAGGAAATCTACTACTCAGTAATAGTGGGACAAAGCTCCAACTCTTTCCAGTGTGTTGTGATGGTGACTAAATTGTTTGTGGAAAGAAATCACATGCATTTTATCTGTAACTCAACTAGCTCTTACAGGAATTGTCAACTCTGAGCTTCATTGGGACAGCTGGGACATAACTGGGAAGAGAAAGTCCTAACTTCCAAAAGGGACGGAGAAAGAGCTGGGATCCCTTGCAAATGCCACACTCCGGAGGGCAGTGAGTCAGTCAAGCTGCAGGAACCTCAAGTGCAAGTTAGTTAACAGCCCACACAAACGGCAGGAGGTGGCATCCGGGCACATCCCCAAGGTGTTACTCAAATTCTGAACTGACCCATGAGCTACCCAGAGAGACAGAATCTGACTTCTACCTTACAGGAGAGACACAATCCCATCTAGAGATACAAATACTGAATGCAAGCCCAAAGAAATTATTTAGATGGAAAACTGATGTACTGCACTTCAGCCATAACCACCCCTGGCAGCACTGCAGGCTTGGGGAAGAGTGGCTGGAGAGCTACCCAGTAGAGAGGGACCTGAGGGTGTTGACTGACACCTGGCTGAACATGAGCCAGCAGTTTGCCCAGGTGGCCAAGAAGCCAATGGCATCCTGCCCTCAGAACAGTGGGGCCAGCAGGGTCAGGGAGGTGATCATACCCCTGTACTCAGCCCTGGTCCAGTACTGTGTGCAGTTTTGGGTGCCACAGTATAGGAAGGACACTGAGGTGCTGGAGAGGGTGCAGAGAAGAGCAACTAGGCTGATGAGGGGTTTGGAGAACAGTTCTTATGAGGAGAGACTGAGGGAGCTGTTCAGCCTGGAGAAGAGAAGGCTGAGGGGGGACCTTATCACTCTCTACAGCTACCTGAAAGGAGGTTGTGGTGAGGTGGGAGTTGGCCTCTTCTCCCTAGTGACTAGCAACAGGACAAGAAGAAATGGTCTCAAGTTGTGCCAGGGAAAGTTTAGATTGGATGTTAGGAAAAATTCCTTCACCAAAAGTGGTGAAGCATTGGAACAGGCTGCCTAGGGAGGTGGTGGAGTCGCTGTCTCTTGGGGTGTTTAAAAAACCTGCAGATGTGGTGCTTCAGGAGTTGTTTTAATGGTTTGGTGGTATAGAGCTAATGGACTTGATGATCTTGAAGGTCTTTTCCAACCTTGATGATTCTAATTTTGTCTATTTTAAACATGCATTGGCTTTTTTATCTTTGAAAACAAAAAAACCCAAACTGTCCAGCATTAAAAGCTGCCTTAGCACTGCTCCATACATACATACGTGACATCACAGACTGACAATTTAAAATCAAAAGAAATCTGAGCCAGTAATTTCTGGTAGTATACAGACTATTTAATTTGAACAGGAATAGAGAACAAAGTGCCCTGAATTTTACAAGGGTTATAATATTTACTCTAGTGTTATAAAAACAAATTTTAAGAGGAAATGCATTGAGAAACTCCACACACACAACAAGCTCGGGCAGTGATTTCAGGCTGAGACTTGGCAAGGTCATACTGCACACAGTAAGGAGAGGAACTGCACCCAACCACTGCTTCAGTTTCTTGCTCTGCTCCCAGATCTGCTCTCTCCTGGCACTCCAGCAATTACAAACCACAACAAAGTTGCACTTCAGTACATGGACTGGAGTCAGTACAGATGCTAAACACCTACGCTTTTTTTCCCCCCAAATTATAGTGACTACTTTGAATACTCCTAGAAGTCCAAATTAATCCATCAGAGAAAAACTTACTTACATATTTCATATGATCACAGAATGGTTTGGGTGGGAAGGGACCTTAAAGATCATCCAGTTCCAACCCCCTTGCCATAGGCAGGGACACCCTCCACTAGCCCAGGGTGCCAAAAGCCCCATCCAACCTGGCCTTGAACACTGCCAAGGAGGGGGCAGCCACAGCTTCTCTGGGCAGCCTGTGCCAGGGCCTCACCACCCTCACAGGGAAGAATTTCTTCCTAATGTCTAATCTAAATTTCCCCTTCTTCAGCTTAGGGCCATTACCCCTTGTCCTGTCACTCCATACCCTTGCAAACAGCCCCTCTCCAGCTTTCCTATAGGTACTGCAAGGGCACTGTAGGGTCTTCCCAGTCTTCTCTTCTCCAGGCTGAACAAGCCCAACTCCCTCAGCCTGTCTCCATAGGAGAGGTGCTCCAGCCCTCTGATCATCTTTGTGGCCCTCCTCTGGGCTTGCTCCAACAGGGCTACATCCTTCTTATAGATTTAACTTGAAATGACTTATAGAGGGATATATTGTGATGATACCCATGGCTGTTTCCTTTCAGAATGTGGTAGTGTATTCAGAGAGGAAGGCATAACACCAAAAAAGGTGCAACAACACAGAAAACCACAAGTCTGGGGCTTCTGTTGAAAAGAAGCTGTGTTACTTCTATCACCAAATCTCCAGAATTACAACACTGTTAAGCAGCTCCATTTCCCTTACCTGCTGATGGTTCTGCAAAAGGTGGATAACCAACTTGGAGGCAAATTTGAGAGCTAAGCTTTGAACTTCAGTGCTGGGAAAACAAGGTAAAGAACATATCACAATAATCAGCTATTTCTGCCATCATTTCATCTCTAGAAAAAACCCAGCCAGTTATTAATCACTCCTGATTATCACTAACGGGTATTTTACAAACTGAGCACTTGGAATTTTTACATTGCAGATCTTGATGTTAATTAGTTTTTAGTTGATAGGCAAATGAAATATGCTCTTACTTCTACCTCTCATGTTTATTTTCTATCTGCACACCTCCCATAGAAAAACACATTTGAAAATGCCTTGAAAAAGCCAAGGCAAACAAACCAGACATTATTTGAAATGACAAACAAAAACATTTCTTCAAGCTGGTGTTAAGCTCCAGGAACGTCTCTCCTATAGCTGCTAGAAATGTTACTGGTGATGAACATGGCAACTGCTGGCTCCTGAGCCTCCACACTGCCCAGCAAGGTCTAAGGACATGGTGCCTGGCACCAGGGCTCCTGAAGAGCAGGTCTCACCCTGGGGAATGGCAGTACGAGAGCGGTAAGGTCTGCTATTTCAGCTATTTCCCTCTAACAGCACCAGTTGGTGCTATTTTACCACAAGCATCTTATTTCATCCCAGAAATAAACACTTCACATGGTTATTTAAACTTGGGAAATTTAGTGCAAATCAGCAGCAAACATGCACAGCTATAAAATGCAGCTTGATGCTCTGTCACCTGTGCTGGCAGCACTGCTGTGCAGCCTTTGTACTGCTTAGAAAGAGAGTCCTGCCCTCAGAGCCTGGCTTTTTAACCCTGTTTAACAGTCCACGCTCTTACAAGTGGATGGACGATGCGCTGAGCTTCTAATTCAGCACGAACTACAAACTGGCTCCCAATGTTCAGCACTTTCTGATGACTCTGCAGTGTGATTAAGGAGTGCTAACCCCAGAGATTAGGGCCAGCCATTTCTGCCAATCCGAGTGAAATCAGAGCTGTCACTTTCACAGACTGTCAGCAGACAAACCGGGATGGGCTGGATGGCACGCTGGCGCTGGCAGTGAATGAGCGTACATGACTTTGCTTCATCAATTCTACACAATGGCGCTTCCTGATTACCATTCAGGAACAGCATTGCTCACTGGAGCTGGAGTAACTTATTTCAGGAGCTGTACCACTGGACATTCACAGGGTGCTGGCCACTGTGACTTGAGAGCATTTTTGATAATTCAGATCTACATTTAACTTCTCTGAAAAATTCTCACCAAGAGCTCTCTTTATTCATTTCTCTGAAACACGTTTTTTTTAATCAACTGATAGTCCAAACCAAATAAATTAATGCTTCAAAATAAAAAGTTTTAAAAATACAAGTATTTTAACATGCTCGACAGACCATACCTGTTGGAGATATCTACAATGTTTAAACTCCAGGTTAAGAGCTCATTTGAATTCATTTTTATAGAGCATTCAGTCTTTGGAAGCACATTTCTGAGATCCATATTATAAAGAATTTCCAGCACCTGCACACATAATTCACAAAGAATTTATAAACAGCCTTGACATGAATATGTACATTTGAGATGAATAAACCACTGACTTAAACCCCACTCCAAGAACACAAAGGTTCCCTCGTGACAGTGCTAAGAAAGGAAGTTAGGAAGCTCTTGCTTTTGCACAAGAACATCTGTTACAGAATGACAGCAGGGCTTCTATTCAATTAAAAAAAACCCACTCCAACAAAACCACTCCTGTACTATTTAAAAGAAAACCCAACACATGCATGTTTGAAATACGCTTTTTAAAACTAAGAATCTAATTTACTGAAAACATATCAAATGTCAATAATATAGTGCCTTCCTACCTTGCAAAAACACTGGAGATTCTTTTCCTTCAGAGCCATTGTGAGAAGAGTGCCTTCCAATTCAACAAGTAAACATGATACATCTCCTCCTTCTGCAGTCTGCTTGGAAGGTCTTTGCTTCACCCAGAGCAGCACTGCTTCCAGAGCAAGCAGCCGTACTTCATGGAACTCGCAGTGAAGGAGATGAACTATTGACAGCGATGGCTTGACTGTTTGCTTTGCAGCAGGTGAACTGCTGCTCTGGATGCCAGGACCTGCAGTCCCTGACAGCACTGATATCACAAGTCTGGTGATGCTCTGAAGATACTGTGTCAGTCCTGGTACTGCAGATGAGTAGGGAATACCAGACATCAATTCAGAATCTGAAATAACTCTGTTCATATCTTCCCAAAATCCAAAGAATTGCATTCCTAAAATGAGAATAAAAGTAAGTAAAGTGACAAACAGATAATGTTACCATCTGCTCCAGACCATGATTCCAAAGTTGGAAAGCATCAGGTATGCAAAAGATATTCTCAAGGTAATTTCAGGCGTGGGATGAAAACACAGCTCTCCATTTTAAACCGATTCTGAGTTACAAAACAGCTTCTCTAGATACCATGGGAAATAAAGACACAAACTTCTCTGAAAACTGTGAATTGTTGAACTCGTGGGATGAGAGCTTCAAAAAACTTAAAACAGCTCCAGCAATTTGCACATTGCCTGTCATCTTTGCTAACTGTAGCATTTCCTTAAATCAAGCTACTTAAACACTCTTGCAAGTTGTATACACTTTGTACCACCAGGGTAGAAAGTGATTAACACAAATATACTGGATCAAATATATCTGAAAAAATATGTAAGTAGTTTGGAAACCTCAAAAAGCAGTAAAATAACACAATCATATTTATGCTGGATAGAAGAGTTCTAAAAAATCAGAGATCAGTCCATCAGCTGCCCCAGCTGCAGCTGAAATCAGGAGAAACAAGGAGAGGGTCATTCTGGTAATACTGCAGATGCCACTAAGGGTTGCTACTGAGAAGATGTTCCTTCCGGGTAAATAGATCTATCCTGTGTGTTTCAATCTAAACTGCATAAATAGACCTGTCCTGTGTGTATCAATCACAAGAATTTACTCATTAAAAAATCCAGTTTGCTTTTCCTGTGCCTATTAACTTTGCACTGGGTAACACAGCTGAGTAAAAAGGAGCTGCACGGGAATCCCTCTCACGCATCAGCACAGGAACTGCGGCATCTCAGCCATCTGCAGTGATGGAACCAGCACGAATGGCAAAGCCCGACCCAAGAACCTTCTGTAGTGCATGGCCACCTCCTGGAGTGAACTAAAAGGTCCCTGCTATCTCTGATGTCAGAGGGTTTCAGGCTCTACCAAAAGTTGGCAATATTGACAGACAATGGAAGGAAGAAAAATAATAAATCAATAGTCCTCTCACACACACAGAAACTGAAATCTTCACGTGCTTTGAGTTCAACCTCTATGTCCATCATTAGCAGGAATAAGCAATTTTATAATATCAAACCCAAGATTTCTGCCCAGTTCAAATTTTGCTATAGTTTGTACCACTAAATTAACAGGCTATATCCCACAGGATTCAAACATAAGAGTGAAGTGACAGAAAAGCATGAAGAAAAACTCCAGCACAGAAAAGAACAACACTGCAACGGGTGTCGAGGGATCTGAGAAGTTTTGGGCTTTTAAAATCTCAAAAATGCATTAAAGGTAAATACAAAGATTAAAGCAAACTTACTGAGATTTCTTCAGTATCTCCAAGATGATGATTCATTGCCATCTAACTTTTCTATTTATAATTAGGTATGCAGTGAGTACTAAAAGCCTGGCCAAGCATTATCACTGAATTGCTGAATTTGACACGAAGCTGCGACACAAGTATGTATTCGTTTTGTTGCCCATGAAGACATTTCCCTAATCCTTCTATTTACAGTTAAATATCCTGCTCTTTCATATTCAAATTCTTTCAAAGGCATCTTAATTTGTTTGACATTTACATAGAAACTTGACATGGCTGTACACTGTCTAGCATCTAAAGCAGAAGCATTTTCTCAGTAATTCTGGACAAGCTTCAAAGAAATTTGGTATTTGAGAAAAGATTTTCAGACTTATTACCAACCATTACTTCTGTCATCCATGTTTTCATGACGGTTCCTTTTCTGAATGAGCTTGATGTAGTCAAAGAAGCCGCCACGTCCCTGCAAACCTATGTCAGTGCATAATCCTCTAGAGGACACAGGTGGCCTCCATCTCAGTAACATGCAGACTCGTGTCTTATTTGCTACATTTTCTACAACCCCTCCAGATTGTCATTGCACACTGGCATCATCACATAAACCAGCATTTATGCCTATGTCACACGATCAGTATCCAACTGCCAGAATTCCTTAATTTCAGAACTGTCTGGTTGCCTTGGAGAGGGATTAGGCCTTCATCCCAGTTATTACACAGCCTGACTCCACAGACACCAGTTTAACAACAGAAATAATCCCAGGCAGTTGAAAGAAAAAGGTTCAAGAACCTCCACTTGAGAGGAGGAACATCTTCAGTTCTGAAGCCCTGCACGCTCTCAGCTTCCTACGTGCTTCCCTCCTCAGCTGTGTTTCAGCAACACACAAGCCATTCAAACCAAGTTGATATTTCTAAGTATTTCCCAAGAGAACTGATGCTGTTTCCTATCAAACGTTATTTCACATGGAGGTACAGCATCACGCATGCAAGCACATGAAAACCACAAGGATGGAAGGGTCAAAAGCTCTACTAGGGCAAAGCAAGGGAGAGCAGCATTAGGTGGACAAAAAGAGAGAGAGAAACATTAGGGGAAGAAGGGGAGGATGTCTTTCATTTTGTTGGTGTCAACACTGCCATCTTTGCCAGAGCCCACAACCTAACATCAGAGTGGTGACCCTTCTGTTGACTCCAGCAGCTGGCCATGCATCAAGCTTCAGAGCCGCTCAGTAAACCCCCATTTTAATTTTGCAAGGCCAGCACAACTTCACTGTGTGTCTCACTGTGTGTCGTCTTCTTTGCAAGGGAAAATTATTTTTATATAAAAAACATTGCAGATGTGCTTATTCCTAGGACTACTAGTTTGCAAAGATTGTGATAAAAGAGTCTTCTGCCACAGATTCTCTTTTTCTGTGAATAATAGGTACTTCTGGTTTGGAAGCCTTCTGGGTGACTCCTGGTTTTGCCATGTAATTGAGAAAGATTGGACACCCTGGCTCATCTGTTTTACAGAAAGTGTCTTTAAAACTGAATGTCTCAACAGCAAAGCTGTCAGCAAAAGAACTGCCTGAATATTTGCTTTGCCTCAGCACACCACAGAGCAAATCCCCTCACATCCATCGTGTGCTCCACATGCTCTCCAACACTCTTTTTTCACACAAATATGCATGGAAGGAAAGCATGCCCCTGCCTTATTTCAGTGCAATGGAAATATTCCTTCTATCAACTTCAGCACTAAGAAATCTTTCCTGGCTTTCATATAAATGTTTTCTCTTCTGCATTAACTTTAAGTAAACGCTTTTATTCGGCTTATATCGAAACATCCAAGCAAAACCACACCAGTTCCTAAAGTAAATGCCTGACTGTCGCTAAGATACAGCAAAGACACACTTCTATTTACAAACAAGAATCACTGTACAGTTTGAACGACCAGCTGCTGCGAGACGGAAGAGAAAATTTTGGCTGACCAAACTAGGGTCCTGGCAAACAGCAGTCTTGTCTGGCATGCTGACAGATGCAAAAGAGCCCCCCAAGAATTAACTGGATTAATTCCACACATACCACCCCCCGCCCCAAAGGATTGCTTCATTTGTGGGACAGGAAGAACTTTGTCTCTGTGCTAGGAAAGGCCACATCTTACACAATTACTTGATTCTTCTCTATATAGTGCATAGACACCTCACAGTCTTCTTCAATCCCTTTACATCCACTGCATTGAGATACCCATACAACATCCATGCACATCACCTAGGTTTGAGGGGTTGGGTTTTTTTAATCCTATTGGTCATCAACTGATGTTGAGTTATATGAAGTTAAGTGATCTTCCATCATCTGAAAATAAAAACAAAGAGGAGCAGAATGGAAACATCACACCCAGTGAATCTCCAGCTACAAACCTCCTCAGAGTTAGCCAGCTCTAAAAACTGCGGCCTACTTGGCTGTGAAATTCATGAGGGTTACTCAGCCACCTTCTTCTGCAGTGGCAGGCAGGCACTAGTCAATAGTCAGCTCCCAGAATAAACAGAGACACACAGTAAGGGCTTCCCTGCACAGGGATTAATGAGCTGTCAGTTGATGGACAGTTCAGCTGATCTTTCATCTAAAAAAAGTCTATCATATGTTCAAACGTGACAGAAATCATCTGAATTCCTTCTACATTTAAAACCTAAACTTGTTTCATCACCTCACTAGCAGATGAGCAGGAGGACTGACTATGTATTTCTGATGGATTAGGTAATTTTACTGGGGCTCTCTGGGCTACTGCTAGGTGGGCACCTCTCAGTATCACCATGCACATATCGGGTGAGGGGCTGTTTTCCTGTGATTTTGATACATCTAGTGTTTGCAGACTTTTGAGAGAAATACAGAGATCAATTCCTGTATGCAGCACCTCGAGCATCCATGCCATCTGCCATCTTCCTACTAGAAGCTCCAGAAAACAAGAACAGACCAGGCAAAAAGGGGAAAAATTAGCACAGACATCAGAAAACTTGCTCACACTCTGCAAAGTCAGACAAGTATTACAAAGAACAGCAACTAAATGCTGGTGTGTCTGCAGTATAAACTGTGGGAAGGGGGAGCCAAGCACCAAAAATCTGGGTATTCACCTTCATTCCTAAGTGTGTGCAAGAAGTTGCTATTATTTATGGCGTGAGAAGAGGGTAAAATCCTTTGGACTATAACCATCTATTCAAGGGTATCTAAAGAGATCTTATGAACAGAGAAGGCTGAAGGGTAATCAGACCCAGGAAGAGATTTTCCTAAACAAATACTAAGGAAAAGTATTTTTCTTCACACTGCCTAATCTATTTTTAATAAAAAAAGTCACAAGCAAATGGAAAAAACCCCAAAGAGAACAGAAAAGCATCTTTTATTACAATGTGGAATTAAGATAATAGAAAAATGCCATATATTTAAATAGGATCTTTTCCTTTAGAGGCATCTGCAACTTCAGAGACCAAGCATCAGTGCTCACAGTGCAATTCAAAGCTACAAGTGTGAATAACAGAATCCACTGATACTATACTGCTGAAGACACAAGTATCCCACTGCATTTTGTATAGTATAAGGGAAAGTTTTCACAGGAAAAGAAAGAGGGGAAGCAAGCTCTTAATGTGCACATGGAGACTGCTGTTTTTCTTACAGTTTCTCTCTGGCACAGCACCAAGTTTTCCGCTTTGCTTGCATTCAAAGAAAACCATAAAACCCCACGGAGACAGTGCAAGTCAGTCAGTGGTACGTGGTGGAATCTAAAGAGAACCTGAAACAAGATTTCAGAAGGAGCGGTCTCCATCCACCTGGGGATAGAATCTTAACTGCTGGCATTGACAAACAAGATCAACTCCACTCCCTGTAGTCCCTGATGTCCTGTAACACCTTCCCATTTTCCCTACTGGACAGCACCCTCACACTCTATGCTTCACAGCCCTGTGCCTTTCACTGTGTCCCTACAATCCTTGTGAAAACACTTCTATTTTTCTCCTCCCACATCTGTGTCATGAGTTCTGCCTCTGACATTTCCCGTTGGCATTGCACACCTCCACCTCCTTTCTCCCAGCACTTACTCCTCTCAGCCTTGGTCCATTTGCTTTGCCTTTCTGTCCTACACTCCCTCTTGCGCTGTCTTTGGGCCACCTTGACATAGTGCATCCCTCACCTGATCTGCAGCCGGCATGGTACGCTGTCTGTGCAGGTCACAGGCACTCCTTACAACCTGGGGCTCAGATTCTTCATTCTCAGGTCAACACTGAATTACAGTATCAGGTACCCTGCTCCAACTCCTTCTGACTTGTCTAATGTCAGTGGGTGTAGACCATTCAGAGAGTTCTGTAAGTGCTTTAAATCTTTACTTTCTGAGAGTCAGAATAACTACCTGATGCAAGCACAACAATCAGTATACTGGCACACAAAGTTTGCATCATTGCTGACAGAGCTAACAAAAATTGCTCTCAATTTGTTCAGATGTAATTTCTTAAGTTTAAGCTAATTAGAAGAAATAACCAAAATATGCATTAACAAGCTGCCAGTGTTCTTGTTCAAACAAATATTTGGCCACACTTCTTAGGGATCTAGGAAAAGAAAATTAAAGTATGGCTAAAATAACTAACCCAGTTATTGCTGCCAATTTTTTTACCATTTAAACATTATAATATTTTAAGTTAGCTTGAAGAAAGACTTTGTTTAGTTACAATTTAGATTCTTTTCAAAGTAATGAGAGCAGGAAGTACAATATAGAAAAGAAGCGGGCACAGCCTTCAAAGGTTATTTAGAAGTCCCACAAATCTTACCATTCAGGCAAAGCATTTAAGAGATTCCATCTTAAAAACTGATTTGTGCTTGATAATGCATAGCTTTTCTACCAATACATTTTATAATTTCTAATTAAAAGGCACAAATAAAACTAAGTGAAAGGTATTTTCAATATATGTAATTTAAACCACAGTATTTTGTCATGTTTGTGAGCATAAAAAAGGACAAAACCAGCTGGCAGTTGTATGTAGTCGCCCATGACCTCAGACACACATGCACAATGCACAGTATTTTCTGCAAGCGTTTCTGTTGTTCATGAGCAGAATTTACGACTCTTACCTAAGCTACAGCTACAAAAGTTTAGCTGTTTGGTGGATACTAAGAAAATGGAAGCCTGTTTTTGAAAAACTGAAGAATACTCTCCGTGACAGCAGATACTGATTGCTCCCTTGTGCTATCAAAACATTCTATTTATGAACAAGATCAATTATGTAAATACTGAGTAACTGTTCCCAGTGATGATCACAACAGTGGAGTTTGGTTAATCTCAAGGACTTTCACAAACTCTTCCACTTCAAATGTGGAAAGGAAAAACACATGGTTAGACTTCAAGTGGCAACTTCTCCTAAATCACACATTCATCCTATTTGACATCCTGTTTAAATACATTCTCCTTCTCATCAGCCTTGAATTTTGAGGCACTATACTCAGTAACAGGCCAACCCAGGCAGGAGATTGACAGACACTGCATATAAAGGATAAAAGAGCATATAAAGGATAAAAGAGCAATTCGGAATTTCTTTCACCTTTTCCCGAACATCTAGGGCTACAAAGATGATTAAGGGCCTGGAGCATCTCCCCTATGAGGAAAGGCTGAGTAAGTTGGGACTGTTCAGCCTTGAGAAGACTAAGGAGGGAACTAATTAAAGTCTATAATTATCTTAATCAGGGGATGCAGGGGGAATCAGCCAGCCCCTTTTCAGTGGTCTGTGGAGACAGGACAAGGGGCAATGGCTGCAAGTTGGAGCACAGGAAGTTCCGCAGCAACATGGGGAAGAACTTTTACACAGTGAGGGTGACAGAGCCCTGGGACAGGCTGCCCAGGGGGTGGTGGAGTCTCCTTCTCTGGAGATATTCAAGACCCGTCTGGACGCCTATCTGAGTGAAATGTCCTAGGGAGCTGCTTTGGCAGGGGGGTTGGACCCGATGATCTCTCGAGGTCCCTTCCAACCCCTACAATTCTGTGATTCTATGATCTGTTCTAGATCCTATTTCACCCATGTCGACGGGCTTCATGGACTCAGCACAGCACTTTATCAACACATACTATACACAATCCTGGGTAAAATATTTTACTAGGCAAGTATATTTTAGCAAGTTGTAAAACATTTTATTATTCAAGTATATTTCAGCAAGTTGCATCCATATTTCCCTTCATGAATGGACAAAATACTGTCAGAAAACTGTTCTGAGACAATAGCAAGGAAGAAAATGTGACCACTTGTGGTCTTGTGTCATTCTTCACCTGTTAAAGTGAGACAGAGCATCGGAGATCTGAGCTTTCACTGCAATACACCACTCTGGTTCCTGTGTCACCAGCACCACAGGATCACAACAATAGTCTCATCTTACTCCTTAGCTTCAGACACCAATATCCAGAAGAACTGAAAGCAGGAATGTCTATGATGGGTCCTGTCAAAATGCCACCTATTCCACAAAGGAATCTTATTTCTGCTGAAACACTGTATCACAGCATAGCCTGTCTGTAGCCTGGTATTCTGTCTCTTGCAAAGCCCATCTCCGAGTGCAGAGAAAAGCACATCATCTCAGACACACATGTGGATCTGTAGCACTACAGCTTGACAGACCTCTCCTTCTAATTCCTGCTGACCAAGGCTTGTGAATTTACAAATAATTACAAACACAGCTAAGGCTGGACACATTCTCACCTGGACTTGGAGCCAACTTTCTCCTTCAAAGATGCCTACAAGTGCTATTTGCTTCCTCCGGTAATGCTTGAGGTGTGAAGTTCATGAACTTCCTCCCATTCCTACACCACCCACTTTGGTGCTGGTTTACTTCTGGAGGAGTAATTGAACTGCCTTTTAGCAGAGTACAAGTACCAGAAAATCCTCTGTCAGAGCACTTGTCAGACTGCATTGTTCTACTCATTAGACAGAAAAGGCCCCGGACATCTGGGATTCCTAGTCTATAAAAATGATTACTGTGAAGACAATATATTCAAGAGGTGTTCAAGAACAAATTCACTAGATACTATTAATAATTATTAATACTGACAATAGACATTAGCTCATTAAATAAACCTAGAGCCAGTAAGAACTTTTATTTGCTCTCAATAAAGACAAAACCAGCCTTTTTTTTTTTTTAAAAACCAGCCTTTTTTTAAAAAAAAGGCTTCAGTTGGTTTTTTTCCCCTGAGTTCCAACCACAATTGATAACTCAAAAAGTTGTAAGTTTACATAGTCTTGACATTATGTCTTGTCTCTGCACATAAGATGACCCTCAGGCACATCAGAAGCTGGAAAAACGCCCTAGATTTTGCCTATCAACCCAAGGAAAGGAAACTCTATTTTCCCAGTGACGTGAATCATGCAACGCTTACATCCAAACCAGCAAATCAGAGTAACTACAGGGTTTTTTTGTTTGTTTGTTTGAAGATAAATAAGCATCGTTTGGCCAGCAATAAATTTCCAGTTGGACAAGATGCTTTTGGCATCCATTACTCCCTGTCTTCCTTATCCGACATTTTAAATTGTTTTGAATTTGTGAAGTCAATTCCCGGAGGGCTGTCCTGCACTTTAAGAGACAGATCTTATTAATTGAAGGCAACAAATCACTTACAGAAAAATAATCGTAATGTAGGAAAGGCCTAGGCAGGGTTGTGCTCTGAAAGTCTCTTTGTAATTGTAGCCCCTTTAGACAGGCATAATCAATTAGAAGTGGTCTGATTTTAACCAGTTGCAGGCTCATTACATTGCATTCCCATTTCTGTTGATGAAAATCAGTTTCAGCCCGTGGCCTGGAACTCATATACAGCACTTCCTGGGGCCTCTTAGATAAACACATCAAGAAACAGTTTTATTTGGATTTGTCCTTCACCCTTTATTCATTGAAACAACTTTACAAATCAAGATTAAAACAGAGAAAAACTGGCTCATAACCAGAGATACACGTATATGAGAAAGATATTTAATCTCAGCAAAGTCTAAAGCCTCAGTTAATAATTATTCCTTACAGAACATTTACATGTGAGACTCAGAACATCCATTTTTAACTGCTGAGTTTGGTCTTTCTCTTACTGTGTCATGGGACGCTCAGGTTCTATTTAATATAAACATATTACTCCTTCATTTCAGATGGGCTTCTGCCTGTGAAATATAAAATTTTCCCTAATGTAACATCAAGTTTTCAAAACTCTATTTCCAATCTAAGTTTCTACTCTCTGTAGATGTTGCCTGCAATATATAATTTTAAATATATATAGAAATATGTAACTTTTAAGCAAGATAATACTAACAAACTATCCAAGAGAGAATCTGCAAAAGTCGTTGCTTTCTTCCTACAGAACCTGTACCTTACAGCAGCCAGGTTTGGAGCAGTTCACACAAGGTTTGAAAAAAATAAACGAATTCACTAGTCAGTAAACCAGCCACAGCACAGTGCAGTCCCCCAGGCTTAGAGGGCTGATCACAAGTCACGGGCATTAAAAAAAAAAGAGAGGGGAGTTTCCTGGTGTGGAGAAGTCAATAAAAGCCTTTGCAAACGTGCAACAGTTGTTTAAAAACCACAAGAGACAAAAAGCTCAAAGATAACTGAAATAGGAAAAAGACTGATAAAGGAAATGTAATTCCCACTGATTATGCAGATGAGGAGCCCTCACCTGGAATACTGGCAGTTCCTTCAGGAAAAGAAAAAATAGAGTATGAGAATAATCAGGAGCAGAGGAAAAACACTTCATATGAAGAGAATACAGACAGACTGGAACAAGTGATCCTACAAAGGACATCAACAGAGGTTGAGGATCACGATTTAAAAAAAAAAATTCCAAAGAAGATCTACCTTTTAAAAAAATGAGTACTCAAAAAGAAGGGTAACAACCCCAATTATGGCTGAAGGGGGCTTTGGGGATTATTTTTATTTTGTAGATGCGTTACTCAGCCAGACTTTTCAATGTCTTTCAAAGGACAATGACTAAGGCCAATGGAATGTCAGGATTTTAAAAACTTTATTTTGTATAAATAATGAAAATAAGTAAACATACATGGCAACGTAAGAATTATTGATGGTAGGTACAGCTGACCCAAACCAAACATTAGAGCCAGGAAACCACTTATCCCCGGAGACATGCTTTATTGAAAGTGCTTCATATAGACCAGGCGGTGCACTCCTCCCCATGCAGCAGCAGCCCTTACCTAGTTACCAGCAGCGGTCAGGACCCGACAGATTGAGACCTACAGTGCCACATCACCTGGAAACTTCCTTTAGTGAGCAATACATCTTGGGCCAGAGGAATCCCAGACATAGATACAGACTGGGAGAAGAGCTCCTTGAGAGTAGCCCTACTGAGAAGGACTTGGGGATTCTGGTAGATGAAAAACTTAACATGAGCCAGCAGTGTGCTCTTGCAGCTCAGAAGGCCAATGGTATCCTGGGCTGCATCAGAAGAGGGGTGGACAGCAGGGACAGGGAGGTGGTTGTCCCTCTCTACTCTGCCCTCGTGAGGCCCCATCTGGAGTACTGTCTCCAATACAAGAAAGATGTAGAACTGTTGGAGAGGGTTCAGAGGAGGGCCACGAGGATGATTAGAGGGCTGGAACACCTCCCCTACAAGGAGAGGCTGAGGGAGCTGGGCTTGTTCAGCCTGGAGAAGAGAAGGCTGCGGGGGGACCTCATTGCAGCCTTCCAGTACCTAAAGGGAGCATACAAACAGGAGGGGAATCAACTTTTTAAAAGGGTAGAAAATGGCAGGACAAGGGGGAATGGACTAAAGCTAAAGGAAGGAAGGCTTAAATTTGATATTAAGGGGAAGTTTTTTAGAGAGAGAGTGGTGAGGTGCTGGAACAGGCTGCCCCGAGGGGTGGTAGATGCCCCATCCCTGGAAGTGTTCAAGGCCAGGTTGGATGGGGCCCTGGGCAACCTTGTGTAGATCTGGCCTGAGGTTGGTGTCCCTACCTGTGGCAGGGGGGTTGGAGCTCTATGATCCTTGGGGTCCCTTCCAACCCATGCCATTCTGTGATTCTGTGACATTGGGGACCCATGAGAGAGGACTGATTCTTCAGAGGACATGAAAGATCAGACCAATTTCCTAGAGTCCCTGAGAACCCTAACTGTCTTCCTCTGGTACAGTGGAACCACCTGACACATATTTTCTGTATGTTTATGCTTCGTTTGTAAGAGCCAGATTCCACATCATGCTGTCTGAAGAAGTTGATTTCAGACATGTTCATCACCACCTGATTTTCCTGACAACTACCACTACCTGAACTGTGCATTTACAAGAAGTCACACAGAGAGCAACCATGGAACTAAAATGTCTTCCCTGGACTGACAGGCATTTTATTACCACCTTGTACATACAAAATGGACAAAATAGACCCAGGAAGAAGCTACTTACAGCTGACCGAAAGTTGCCTATGCACAGTCACACTCCAAAGGCTATCCCTTCCTCCATCCCTGCATTCTCCTTATTGCTTACAGTTTGTTTTGTATTGTTGCAAACACCACTCTGCATCATTAAAACCACTGATAGTTCTGACTGGTCCTTCAAAAACTTCACAGTGATAAAGAATCAATACAAACCCAGAAACTTAAAGCAGCTCTCAGAGTTGTTTCTTATAAAACTTCTAAGGAAGAGAAAACACTGCTTCTCAAACACTTTCAGGTGTCTCATGAGGGAATGCCTCTGGTTTTCAGGAAAGGTTAAAGCAGCAGTATATGCTGGGGTTTGGATTTCGGTTGCATTTACAACCTTGGATCAGAAAAACATTTTGGAACACGAGATGAGATTTTTTTTTTTTTGTTACACAATTGTTACACAATTCTAAGATTAGGAATACTTCAAGAAAATTGCTTCAAGTTTGACATGGAGCTGTACTTCATTCTTCTTACCAACAACCCCCAGAACTAGCACTACAGAAAGCTGAATAAAGGGCCCTTTTATACAAAGCACCTAAAGGACTCCAGCATTCAGTAGATACTGTGGGTACAAGTAATATATTATTGTTTCTCTGGATTCAACAGAGCTCAGCCATTTCCCCACAGAGTTTCCATCCAATTGATAGAACAGACTTACCTTGCTTTTCAAAATCCCCCAGGTGAGTACTCAGCATCACAAGGACATCAAGATAGGCAGCTCTGGTCACCAAACAAGGATTGGGCCTAGAAAATTCAAATTACTAATGATTAAGTCCTTATAACATCCATGCTCAGGAACAGCAGCGAAACACACCAGCTTGGCATGTCTATTTTAATTAATTTATGAAGATCAATTACTAATGAAAATAGACTGCATATACAAAATAATTAGGCCAGGTTATCTAAGCTTCACTTCCTGTTCCATTCTGAATGACAGTCTTCCTAGAGAATGACAGCACCATCCATTCCACCACATTGCAGTTCACACATTTTGTTATTATTGGATGAATCAGCTTGTCCTGGTAACTGGGAGGTCTTTGTGTTTTTACATATAATGTGTGTAACTAAATGCACCAACAAAAATAAATCTTTCAGTCTTATTCCAAAAAAAGAGTGATTAAAAGAGGATATTCCCCACGACTACCTTTTTTTAGGTGCCATAGCACTCTCACTGCTCTGATGAAGAGCACAGAGGCATGCATGTTCTTAAAACTAGATTCTTTGCCTCTTTCAGATAAGAATATTGGGGATTTTGTGTGTGTAATGCGATTTGATAATAAGCCACCTCCCGTTCTACCTCTTCGAGTGGCAAGTGACAGAAATTTTTTCTCAAATTAGAAAAGTAAATGTAGGTTAACATCTTCATTTTTCTTTATATTGTTATCACTGGGCTTCTTTGGCCAGGAAACTTTTTCTTAAAATATAACTTAATATGTGAACAAACAGGAAATCCAGTTCAAAACACAGAAATTATTCTGATGAGTCCAATGGGACTTGCACTAAACCAAAAGCTTTTAGAATCAAGGAGCACAAGCTTAAAGTATGACTAATTGTGCTCGGTATTTTATTTTTATTTTATCTGGCACTTTCTTTGTATGCTTATCTTGACATTTGAAACTCTTTCAAAAAATTAATTAAAAATGTTCCAACAAACATTCTCAAGTCTGTAACATCTTGAAAATTCAAGGAAAAAACTTTTTTTCAAAATAAGATATGTGATCATGGCATAAAAATAAAAGGCCTGAGGTTCTTGCATAGAAGTCTGGCGGCTGTATTTGCCCATGGAGGGTTAGCCTATGATCCTGCTAAAAACAAGTTTTACCAGAAACACTGTTCTCACCTTCTGTAATAAACTATGTAATAAGCCTAAATTATTTATGCTTTGTTTTATGGCCTACAATGTTAGCCATCCACATAACACATAGCAGACTATGTGCTACCAGGATCTCTTTTTGAAAAGGTTTTTTTCTCCTGTTACTTCAGCAGAACCACTTTAGACACTTTCTTGCTAGAGAAGTAGTCACGAACCACCTAAAACATCCCCATGCTTGCCTCTTAGCACTTGCTTTAAGTACAAGAGTTAAAAGCCTGCCTGCTGAGTAGATGCACAGCAATAAGAACTGATACAAGGAGAAGCCACACCGATTTCAATATGGCCTATTTTTGAAAAGCAGTACTAAGGCAAATTCATTGCTATCCACCCTAAGCAAAAGTCTGTTTCTTGGGCATCCAGCTGTTGTCCAAGTTGTTCTTCGCGGATCTGAATGAAAACACCATCAAGGAATACTCCCAAGGTTAGGAACTCAACCCATAAGAAACCAAAGTGACAGATTAGTCGAAGGCTTATAGAAAAGGAAAATGAGAGGCCACTCACAAGTATTATAAAAGGACAAAAGTAGCCTGGATTCCTCATCTCAACTGGGTTTCAGTTGAGATGAGGAACATCATGGGCCTCCTGCACTTGAAAAAAGACGACTGGAAAGAAAATTTCCAATGTACAAACTGTGCCCTGGGGGAAAAAAATGGTTGACACAACCTTTAGGGAAGAAGTGAGAGAAGCAACACTGACATGGGGTTTTTGTTCCACTCCAGCTATGAAGCATTTACCACTTCATTCTGAGCACAGGCATATGCATGTTTTGATTTCGAAATGAGGCTCTTCTAGAATAAGACACGCCAAACTCTTGTTCTTGGCTGGCTCCATTGCTCTGGTGATGTTAGTGAATTCTCAGCCCTATGTGCCAGATGGACACAACAGGAAATTCAGTTTTCCAAAACCAAGAAATTTCAGTGTTGTTCGGGCTGTAGCAGAAAGCTCAGTCCTGAAGACAATCGACCTGTGATCTGCATAACAGACCTGACAGCCAAAATTCACATGCTGGATATTTCAAACGAGTATTTAAGATGACCTGTTCGTGCAGAACTTTAACAATGAGAGTGGGAAGAGTACAAGATGTTTCCTTTTTAATACAGATACCCAAAATAAAGCAGTGTTCTCATAAACAAGCTTTGAGGAAATTTGTCTCCAAACAAGAAAGTCACAGCAGTAGCAAGGGTGGGAGCTCCAGGCATCTGGAACAGCATTCCTTTTTTTTTGTCCAAAACCCAAAAATTACTTCATTTCCCTTCCAACCTGGACATTAATGGAAACAAACCCATCATATGCTCTCTCCAGATGATAAAACTGTATGTGACTCTGAAGAAAATAGAGCTAGAGATGGATGATTAGAGTAATGTTTTGTCTATATCAGCAAGCAGGTTGGTATAATGACAGCAGATCTGTGAAGTCAAGCTGCTGCTACCAAAGACCCAGTGGCCATCCTACAGACTATGGCCAGATGCTTTAAAACATAATTTTTAGAAGTTCATCTTGTTTGGTTTTATTTCTCGTTGGATACAGAGTTTATTGCCAGCCTGCTCCAGGAATCTCACCGCAGTTAGAGGCTCATCTCACTGTTTCTAGCATTTCTTCATGATAATCTACTTAGAGGTTGGCTGTCCAGGTGGAAATAAAAATCAGCTCATAAACAACCACCGAGTTGAATTTCACCAACAGCAAACATTGCAGAGTATTTCAAGAAGAGAAGTCACGGGCTGTCTTTCCTCAGTAATATGTGAAAGGCAGGCATCGTCACTGACTTGACCTGCCAGGCAGAGGGGGAAGAAGACACCTCCGACCTTTAGAAGCACAGGCAGGGCCGGAAAGGATTACTGCTTAGAAAGAACAAGGACCAGAGGAAACCCGTTTCTAATTTAATCAAGGAGAACAAAATAACGGCAGGAGGAGCTGCCCTGTCCCTACTAGGTCATCACAAAACTCCACAGAAGATACACAGCAACTGAAAGAACACAAGCCACAGAAGTTAAAGGGACTACAGATATTTTTTTAACTGCCCAAAGTGCCATCTTACCTGTACCTTCAGTATGGGGAAAAAATAAAATGTCTTTTTATTAATTGTTTTTATTTTGGCAGGCATGGCTGAACAACAGGGAAACCTGGAAACACAGGTGCTAGCTTCCATACCATTGATTCTGACACTTTATAGCAGATTTCTGGATTAGAACTTGAAAATAAAGTCTTCCAAATCTAGCCAATTTCTTCTAATTAGTGCTGAACAAATAATGAGGGGTAGGGCAATCAGAGTTCTTTGTAATTTCATTTTCAATTCTGGTATGTGAATATGAAATTAGAAAAGAGTTGAAGTCTCTTTCCCCTGAAGGAGGAAAGCTTTTGTTAGCCATTAAGAGACCAGGATTTCAGGATTTTTTTTTTTTAAGAGAGAAAGGTTAATGGAACTAAATAGTCCTTTTAAGTTCACAGGCTCCTGGTTCAAATGCCTTTGAAGAAGCCCAGACTAAGCGCTTACAAAATATTAAATGAACAGAGTAACAATAAGCTATTTGTTTCCAAGCAGGAACTGCCTGGTAGGAGAATTGGGAAGCATACCCTTCAGGAGATATTCCCTCCCTGCAGATGTAAATCAGACCGGGCAGGTTCAGAAGCTCCACGTGCAATGCTGAGCATTGCTCCAGCTGGCTTTGGCTACCGACAGTAGCGCTGGGACAGCTTTGATTTCTGTTCTGCCTTTAAGTACCACTGATTGCAGCTTAGGTCTACGTACCATGAAATCAATCCTAGTCTCTGACAGGTCGGAGCTCAGCAAATATTATTTTTTAAAAGTTTGGTTTACCTTTTATAGCTAAGTCAATGCTGAATTTCAGGTAGTCGTTGGTTTGCTTATTTTGGATGGCAGATCTGATGCAAACCGAGCTGGCATTCACTGAAGAAATCAGCAATATGTGGTCACAGACCTCCTGTGCACCCTGCTCACACACGCCGCTACAGCTCTATCAGGAACACATGGCTTAACTTCCAAAACTCAGTTTCTCTTCCATTACTGTTTATTTTAAAGAAGATCAACATTAATGAATTACAGAGCAAATTACCTCCTCTTCCAAAGGAAACAACAAGGAGCAAAGAGCATGGAAAGCTCACACGTTTGGCCTCAATTCTGTCAGAACACTGGGAAAAAGATTTAAACAAACTAAATATACAAGCTCTCTCCCTCTAACCACTGAGGTCTGCAGAGGCCCTTAAACATCGTTTCTACTTACTACAGGACACCATTTATAACCGTTCCAGTTTCTATATATAAATGAGTATGCCAACAAACCTTTATGGAGAGCAAGCAACACAGAATTTTGATGCAGACTTTTTGCAGATTCTCATTCTCTTCTCAACCCCCCAATTTTTAATGACACTAAGTCAGATGACTTAAAAACCCCGAAGACAAGTATTTCCTCCCAGATCATTCCTCTTTTTCCAAAAAGAGCATCACGTCACTTAGAGACAAACAACAACAGCAACATTATGGAATCAAAGCTGTCTGTGTTAATGTTTATAGCATTAGTTTTTAGTTATTCTAGTCAATAAAAAGTCAGTGTTTTCAAAAGAGGTAGTTTATTTTGCTCATATTTCTCATTAGGAAACAGATGTTGAAAAACTACTAGCAGAACAAGCACTATAAATATAAGCAACTTGCAATAGTTACTAAACATTAAAGGACATAGAAATCAAAGCATATTTTCTCAAATTCTCAATGAGTATTAAACAAATTTCAAATGCAACATGCCAATCAGTGTCTATTAAATAAAACCCCTAATTCCTCTTGGGAATTACTTTAGCTATAGACATCTTACCATAGAGTTAGCTATCTTAGGGATACCTAAACCAAATCTTTTGTAAAAGGTCCCAGAAGTTGTCTGTCTTTTGCAGTCTCCAAACTCCTAGAAGAGTCTGAAAGATTTCAAGTCTTTCAGCCAGTGCTGCTTCATGAGTGGAAGCTAATCTCACTTATCAAACTGTAATATAACCTTATTAAATAACAAACAAACCAGAATTTCCTCCTAGTAATACGTAGTATGTACATCACAGTTTCATCACAGTAAAACAGTGCATCACTACAGAGTGTCAGGCAACCTTATTCCAGTGTAGAGTGTTTAGATGATTGTTACTTACTTCTACCCTACACACTTAAATTGGTTACTCTCAGCCTCAGTCTTTAAAAAACTGATGGCAAGATTTGGCTCACAAAGCAAGCTAATGTAGAACTCCAGTCAAAATTATACAACTTACAAAGCTGCTTACAAATCCCTGTATTTTGCCCAAAAAGTTCCTGACACGCTCTTAAGTGTCATGGCAAAGAAACCACTGCTGGCAAGGTTACAAGGGCAACTCTTTCAAAGGCCAATTCATAGCTGCTTTGAGAATGAGAACCGTCCTTACCACTTGTGAGACTATTCTCATTTCAGTTTTCGAAGCGATCAGTTAATGAAACGGACTAGATACTCCTTCTCTGGTCTTGCATGAAAAAGTCACTATTACTGTAATGGTTCTGAAGCCTTTGGAAAGGCTGAAAAAGCCTAAAAATCCTGGAAGGAAGATCTTTTCACAGGACTAAACTTACCAATGGTATTTTAAGAAGAACCCCATATTAAAAGAAAAAAATGCAACCTGTAATAGCTTCTCTTTAAATAACACGTTATTGTCAAAAACACCCCACCCCAGAAACTCCTATCAAATTTTATATTTTAACTGGCAGAAAATAAATCATCCTGCTGGTGTTTAAGTTAAACCCCAATTCTCCAACTTTCTAGCCACTGACATTACGTACAGTTTTTGCTTCCAACAGATAAATCAGTTTCCTAAACATATTCTGGCTACCGCAGAGGATGCTATTGGAAAAGCCTTTCTACAACACAAGCCTTGTTTTTAAAGTTAAGAAATACATTTCTAATGAGTCAACGTGTTACACAGATTTGAGGCTGGAACTCCCCCTTTAGCTCTAGCATAAACGCAGAGAAGAACCTGCATTGAAAGGACAAAATGTCCTACCGCCAGCTGGTACTGTGGGACAGCATCTACGCAATTTCCTATTCTCAGCGAGCACCCCAGTCTGCCTTTGTCTTCCATAATTCCAGGTCTCCAGTCACAGACAGGCAACTAAATGTGAGGTTTACAGTATAATCTTCCTCTATCAACTTTCAGCTTACTCCTTCCTGAAGGGTGGCCCAGTATTTTTTCTTCTGGTGGCCAGATTCCTCTGATACATGACCTGCAACTGTATGAGCTAAAATATCTTTCTAAATGCACTAAGAAGTACATCTCCTGTGATGTCTGAGTCTTGACACAGCCAACTCTACATTAATCCTTAAGGGGCTACCCATGGAGGGTGGCTGATGAACCAGGCAAAGCTGGCCTTGGCCTGACCACATTCATCTGCAGAGAGATCTGGAAAGTGATGGTCTGTCACTCAGGGAGGTGACAAATCTTACAAATCACACCTGCACACACAATGAGCAGCTGATTAAAAGATGAAGTCTCCCACTGCTTTGGTCGCAAGCTTCCAAATTCTGCAGTACTCTAAAGACTGAGGTTTGGGGGGTTATATTTGTTTAGAAGGCAGCCTTTATATTTTAATTTCCCCCAGAGGCCACATCTGTAGCACTGAATCAGCATGCACAGCCTTCCTCCTATCTTCTTGAGGAGACATTAATAATGGATTTAATTATTAAACTCTGTCCGTAGCCTTTTTAACCACGTAATACAAAACCAGCACATCAGTGAACATCACAGCCAACAGACCTACATTTAAAGGAAAGCATTTAAAATATAATGATGAAGCCTACACTACCAAGTAATCCTTGCTGAGTTCCTGGAAGTGCAGGAACACCCGCACAGAAATACAAACATCTAGTTACAGCGCATCTGCTTGCCTACTTGGTGCTGTTGAGATCTTCTTGGAGTAATTACCATGTGCACAGTCCCCTTGAATTGCCCATTCAATAAGACCAGCTCACCCTGCATTATAGCTGACATTTTCTCCAAAGGAAAAGTTGCTGGTTTGGTAATTTATGTTCTTCTACCCACCACCAAAGCCAGACTGTATGTTGCTGTTAGTTTCCCTGGTAAACGGAGAGTATATTGCTTAAAAAGAAGCTACACAAGTTATTTTTTCATTGCGGTGCCACCAAGAACATCCTGAGTTTTAGCTATTAAGAAAAATTAATTTGTGCTCTGGCTGTCCTTGGTGAATGACACTGAAATACTGTGGTCCGTTGGTGTTGTTTTTAGCATACCAGATTGATAAAATAATCCTGTTTGTTCTCTTTCTTGTTCTTTTAATGAGAACTGCATGCAATCCCTTAGCAACATCCTAAAAAAGTTAGGGGCCAAACTAATCCCACGTGGAAATTTAATGAATTCTACACAATTAACATCAGGGGTTTTGCCTATAAAGAGGCAAGCTACTATAACTCTTTATTTATTGGAAAGCGTTTTCAGATATAAGTGAGGATCTATGTGGAAAGCCTGTAATTGCACATCGAATCACAGAATGGTTTGGGTTGGAAGAGACCTCAAAGATCATGTAATGCCAACCCCCCTGCCATGGGCAAGGACACCCTTCACTAGACCAGGTTGCCCAAAGCTTCATCCAACCTGGCCTTGAACACTGCCAGGGGTGGGCCTTCCACAACCTGTCAAGGCAACCTGTTCCAGTGCCTCACCACTCTCATAGTAAAGAATTCCTTCCTAACATCTAAACCTACCCTCTTTCTGTGTGGAGCCTCTGCCCCTTGTCTTATCACTACATTCACTGATAAACAGTGTGTCATCGTCCCTCTCCCGCTTTCCTGTAGGACCCCTTTAAGTATTGGTAGGCCACAATTAGGTCTCCCTGGAGCCTTCTCTTCTCCAGGCTGAATGAGCCCAACTCTCACAGCCTGTCTTCATAGGAGAGGTGCTCCAGCCTTGTGATCATCCCCGTGGCCCTCCTCTGGACTCTCTCCAACAGCTTTAGGTCTTTACTGTACTGGAGACCCCAGAGCTGGACACAGTACTTCAGGTGGGGTCTCAAATGGTTTGTGCCTACTCTGAATGTTGCACTCGTGGAGGGAACATCACCTTAAACAAGCATATTGAATTCTTAATATTCCATGTATGTTCTTATTTAAGTTAGGAGTATACCTATGAACCAGACTCAAAGAATGTTTCATCTTATGCAAAGTACATCTTAAACTTCAATCTGAAGTTTAAACATCTCTACTGATACCCAAAAGCAAGTGTTCCAACCCAAGCAATCACCGACTGCCTAAATAAACAAATTCGTGGCTGTGTTAAGGATACTGTTATCAAACTGGTGAAAGAGTGGACTTGGCAGCACAGAAACCTGAATTAGTTGGCTAAAACAAATGCCTTCAAGAACACAGTTGTGAACAATGACCTAACTGTTATGTCTGCTCTCAGAATCAAAGATGAACCAGGTTAAATTAGGTTTATGGGTCAGAAAGTGCATATTAATAAATTACCGCTGTGCACCTGATGTGCAGTAACTGTTCATACTGGTGTGCTTCATTTTCAGCTGGAACAGGAGAGCAAAAAATTTTCCCTTGAGGTTTTGGGTTGAAGAGCACATGTACAAGCTAGTGCTCCAGGCCAGCTGACAGAAGGTAACTTTTCAATTTGAAAGATAGTAAATGGATTTTCATGGAGCCAGGCTCAGTCACTAAAAATTTATTTTTTATTTTTGAACACAGCTGTTTAATGCATATAGACCACTAATGAACAAAGGTAATTAACTACACTTCTCAACACATGGACAGAACAGGAAAAGTGGCAAAGTTAGTGGTCTCCTTCTCTGGAGACATTCAAAACCCACCCGGACACATTTCTGGGTGACCTAATGCAGGTGATCCCGTTTTGGCTGGGGGTTGGACTAGATGATCTTTCAAGGTCCCTTCCAACGCCTAACATTCTGTGATTAGAAACAGGAAGATGCCAAGAGCAGACGTGGCCTTGAAAGGACAAGAAGGTGAAAGAGGAAGCAGTGAGGAAACTATCTGAAGAGAAGGACCACTCTGCCAAGGAGGATGATCTATATTCTCCTTAGTTGATGTGTTCTTGCTGTTTTGAAAGTACAAAAAGCCCCTTCCAGCTCTCAAATTATGTCCCCCTTCCAAACCTCACACAAAGGCTGTCTGCAAAGCTGGAGAGCCATTGGCATCTTGCACCTCTATCTAGAAAGGCCTGCACATGCCTCTGGAAACTCCCACCCAGCCACTGTAAAGAGCACAAAACACTTTTAATAGCCTGCTCACTAGAAATTATGTCTGTCTCTCCTTAGGGGCAATGAGAAGGATAAGGGCATGTTTAGGTTACACTCTTTGAGCCGTGAAGTCCCAAAACCACAGGAAAGCCACATTCTGCTTTTCACACAGATGGCCTCAATGCACCTCACATGAAGTTCCTTCAAGTAAGGACCTAAGACTGGTTGCCTGCCTGTTGTCATTCCCATAGGGCTGCCAAAAGCAGAGAGGGGAAAGGGGACACTGCAGGCTTGATGGAGTGCCACAGTCATCAACTTGGCAAGTTGGTGTACTCTGCAGCATTATAAAATGCCTGTGAGATTTCCCTGGTTCAAAGCAGTTACAGCTGGATCATCCTGGAGTCAGCCTGGCACAAGATGAGCACCAAGTATCTCAGTGGACAGTGAATCTAGTTTCAAACCCGAGCCTGGAGTAACTTTTGCATGTACTTCTGGTGTGAGCTTGTGCCCCCACATCAGGGCTGGTCTGCATTTTGAACGGTCTGATCCATAAAGCAGAGCACCTCAGAGCACGGGAGAGGTGGGTTATAAAGCTGAGGGTGCACACCGCAGGCAGCCCATCCAGATGAACCAGAGACTCTTTGCAAAATGCAAAGCCAGAGGGTTTTACAGAAGGCTATTCCACCCAAGTTCATTTCAAGAGAGCAGCCTTCTTAGAAGTAAACTTTCCCAGTGCAGTCAAGCTCTCAGCTAAGAAATGGCACATGGCTAGAGGTTAGCAGAACATATTATTTGACTTCTGGCAGAACCTCAAAGTCTTTTCCCCCTTCTGTGGTCTCCAGTAACAAGGAAGGCAGGAAAAAATATTTTAAAAAATCAAACTAAAGAGCACTGGGAGACAGCATCCTACAGCAAAGCTGTGCAATGACATGATTTCACAGATTTTCCAATACCAATACTTTGCCATGCCAAAGGCTACAAATGAAACAAGACAGATATTTCCGGGACTTCTGTATAACAAATCACCAGCTCCAGAGGCTGCTCTTTCAGCTTTCTATATTTATGAAGCATAAGGCACCTAAAGTTAGTCTGGTAACTACTTGGTATGCACTTGAACTAAACACAACTTTTTTTTCTTCTTTTTTTTTTTTTTTTAAGTCATATGAAAGAGCTTTGAACCCTTTCAAAGGCTTAGCTTGATATATTATTTTTTAAAACTTTCGGCAGACTAATTTCCATCACTTCATTCCATCATCTCAGTTCTCCAACGAGGCACATTTTAGGTCTGTCTTAATTTTGGCTCTTCTCAAACAACCCATGTCTCCCATACTTGCAAAAAACACACTAAAGTAAACACTGGGGTGTGGGGAAGCCGTAACATCACTTTATCACTTTAAACTAACAAACACATTATTAGTGTATTCTAAAGGAAAATAAAAAAGCAGCAAAAAGAAGTATAAAGCTGTAAACAAAGTGAAAAGTTTCAGATGTCATTTTGCAAAGGCAGCTCTCATTCCCCAAAACATCAAAAATTAAAATAGTGTTTCTGAATGCTCAAAAAAGTTAATATTTTGAAGATGCAAGAAAAACAAACAAGGCAGGCAGAGGAATTCTTGAAAATGTTTTTTAAAATAGTCTAATACATGCTACAAGGGGAAAAAGCAACCACGTCCCATTAGCATGAGAAGCCTGCCTTCATGGAAGATGGAAAATACCAGTTAGAAAAAAGGAATCTTTTATGAAATTCAGTTTGGGGATTGTGTGCCATTCTTTTATTTTCTAAAGAAAAGTAGAGGGAATGTAGGAGGGAAAGATTAGCATATTACAGGGAACACGCAGTAGCTCCTCAGGTACACCAATCCATTATGATGAAAGGAATTGACATCCTGGCCGCAAAAAGGTTTTAAACAACCCCATCCAAACACCAATCCCCACTTTGCCAACAGTTGAAGACAATCCTCCCTCCAAACATATCCACAACAATTGAGCTCCATTTCCAAGAGCTACTTATGCAACCCAAACCTTTCTAGTTAAAGGAGCGTCTCAGAGAAGTTTGCTCCACAGTACAACAAGGTAGGTAGTTGAAAGTTCATCAGCAAGAACTTTAGAGAACTAGCACAGAAATGCAAATGGAGAATGATGCTTGGAAAGAATTCCCCATTTCCTCACCTGCACAAACTACTTTCCTGTTAATTTAACTAATTTTCTTTTTTAAACCCATTTAAGATTGGCAGTGAGCACCCGTGATAACCTCTTTTCAAACAATCACTGCACTGCCATGTCAGTGACACACCAAGTCATCTCCTTATGAGACGGGCAGAAGAAACAGATGGAGATTAATTAACTTCTCTGTTTTCTCTGTGGTACTTGCTCTTTTTGCTTGAACAGAAAAAAGGTTAAGAATGCCTGGATGCAGACCAAGGGTCCAGGCAGCCAGCACACTCTCTCAGAGTGACCAGCAGCAGATGCATACCGAGCAGTCTAACAACAGGGCACAAATGAAGCCCTGGTTTCCTGATACGTTCTCCCAACATCCAGAAACCTGCACAGATGGACTGAGTTTCACAACACAGTTGCCAAGCAGCCTCCCAAAACTCTTTTAAAACAAGAAAAAGAGAAACCAACAACAACCCCCTGCCCCCCACGCCCCACCAGAATGGTGGGCATGTGGGAGATTAAAACTAACAGAAAGTACCAGCTATTTCCACGCCTGTCTGTGTTCGGGTTGTTTGTTGAATTTTTTGTTTGGTTTGTTTTTAAATTACACCACACTGAACACATTTAACTCAAGTAGAATGTTAAGAGGAGAGCAACCTTTTTCAACTTTATAACTTATGGTAAAGTTTAAAATATATTTGGAAATACATCTGGTTACCAAACACTTCAGGGGGAAAGAAGAAGAGAAGAGGAGGAAGGAGGAAAGAAGAGAAGAGGAGGAAGGAGGAAAGAAGAGAAGAGGAGGAAGGAGGAAAGAAGAGAAGAGGAGGAAGGAGGAAGAAGAGAAGAGGAGGAAAGAAGAGAAGAGGAGGAAGGAGGAAAGAAGAGAAGAGGAGGAAGGAGGAAAGAAGAGAAGAGGAGGAAGGAGGAAAGAAGAGAAGAGGAGGAAGGAGGAAAGAAGAGAAGAGGAGGAAAAAACCCTTTCCTTTCTGGAGATAAAATAGCAACAGTCAGCACTAATATGAGTGATGTATTAAAAAGGCCATTTCTAGAAAAAAAATATTTTTACAACATAGAATCTATTTGAAATCTATAATGAATAGAGCTTGGTCCCTCCTTATTTGCTACAGGAGAAAGAGGTTTGAATTATTTAGCACTAGTATCTTTCTAGTGAATTTGGTATCCAGTATTTGGGTTTCTTTTTTTAATTAAATTAAATCCATTGATACTCTTGTAATATAAATTGCTATTCTCAATTAAAGACTTAAAAAAAGGTCCAATAAATCCACCACGATGTCTCCAACTGGGGCAGACAGCAGATGCACAGGAAAGGGAAGCACAGGAATAGCATTACTTGCCAAAAACTTCTCTCTCAACCTTGAAGGTTGCTGAATAATTTCTTGAGTCAACTGTGATATCTCCATACTCAGTAATCTCCCTGGGACATGACTCTCTCCAACCATTTGTTAAAAATCCAGATAGGTTTCAAGTCAACATCATGGAATCACATAGCTGAACTAAAATGACACGAAAAGTGTAATTGTTTCTTTTAAATCTGCCACCTTGCATTGGAAGGGGTGCTAATTACCTCTCTCTTTTCCATCTGACTCACAGTAATAATTTTGTTTTTCAAGTCATTCCTCAGTTGTCTCTTTTCCAGGGAAAAAAAATTTTAAAAATCTCAGCCTATTAAGTAATTCACCATCTAGAAACTATTCTATACTTACTGATACTCTTTTTACTGCTCCTCATTTCTACTGTATTTTCTTTGGGATTTACACAATATTCAAATTGTACAACACAGATTAATACAAAAACATAAGCTTATTTTCTGGGCTTCTTGTTTTGTTTTGGGTTTTTTTGTTTGTTTGTTTTGGGGTTTTGGGGGTTTCTGTTCATTTAAATGCTACTTGCTCTCTCTCCCCTCCTAGTCTCTACCAAGAATCAGAATGAATTTTTTCACACAAAAGATCTACTCAGTTGACCACTCTTTCCCCAAGTGAAGTCCAGACTGCTTTATCATGTGCATAATTTCACAACTATGTACACCAAGTTTTATCTACTATGTCATCATTCTCCCTCTCTCAAGGGGCACTTCTGTCATTCTCAAAGATCCACTGTATCTTGATTACCCCAATTCAGTTAATGCTGGCAGAAAACTTCCTTGAACTGCTAAGTCACCCCACCCCCTCCAAATCACTTACAATTTTGTTTTTAATGATCACAAAGCAACATAGGTTTGTTTTATCTACGGAAGGACTTGTGCCTTCTGTCCACAAGTTATGGGTGGGGATTTTCCAGAGCAATTTATGTGATCAAATAGATTTAAAAAAAACCAGGAAAAGTGTTTCTTGATTGCACTGTGTAGATCATCTGAAGATCCTTTTACGGAAACCTAAGGAAAATGTTTCCAAAACTAACTCAGATTGTTTATGGGCAGTTAAATACTTTTGATGGCTTCAACAGTCACTATGACGTTTTTTGACTCCTTTTTTGTAAAGGTCAAACTCAGAGAAAACAGTAACACAAAACCCTTGTATATGTGGCATATTTTTCTTAGCCCAGAAGCAACATTTGTCCCTTCCTCAAAACGGCTGCTTCTGTCGGCATTTTCATTCACACCTTTTTTTTTATTACTAAATGAGTGGACTGGAAGATTTAGCTGAGAATGAGCTAGATGAGAAGACCTAAAACCAGTAATTCACACAGGTAAAGAACACTTACAGTTTTCCATGCCTTATATTTTGAAATTAAAAAGACCCACCAAAAACCAAAAAAAAGCCACCACCATCAAAAAAACCCCCACTTGATTATAAAACCAGCAAGCCAGTAAGGCATCTTTTTCTCATTTTATTTTTATTTCTCTTTTTCTCCTGTTTATATGTTTCTAGAGAAATAAAACTGTTCACCTTGAAAAATAAATACTAATTAAAAAAAACCAGCCCATCAGCCAAGCCTTCCATATAGCAACATGTGTGTATAAACATCTCTCTCTCATATTTGATCTTACCTTTTAGCCAACCACAGTTTGGTTCTTATACAGGCAACGATGTCACTCAGTCCCTGCTGAACATCCAAATTAACGAGCTGTTTTGATTCTAAGTAGGACTTCAGCAAGTGAAAAACCTAGATAAAAAAATAATAATTAAAAAGCTAGAGTTTCTAGCCACTGCTTTTCCTCCAGCTAACTGTATGATGAAAGCAACCACCTGCAAAACAAACAGCTATTATTTAAGGAAAAATGTCTATTCAATCGGCACAAGAACAAATGGAATCCTTGAATCACCTATTCTTTAAAATTCCCTTTTCACTGTAACTGAACAACAAAACATGGAATCATAGAATGCTTTGGACTGGAAGGGACCTCAAAGATCATCTAGATCCAACCCCAGCATGGAAAGTGCTGGAAGCTCTTAACCTCTGTGATGTGAGTAGAGGACAGCCTGATGAACGCCGTGCTTAGTTACCCTTGCCAACTTAGGCGTCCCTCAATTTTCAACTTTCCTGTGGTGCCATCCGCTCACCACTGTCAGCACAACTGTCTGGGGAGCACACTGGCAGCTTGGCCCACCAAATGGAGCAGGGCTGGCACAAGCACAACAAAGGAGACAGCAAATGGTCTTTAAAATCCACATACCAAGCTAAAATCTTTTTAAAGACAGTAGAATTATCAACTGTAACTGCTTTCAAGTGTGGACAGAAAGCATCTTTAATTCCTGCTCCTTAGATCCTTCGCTCGGGGACCCAGTCAAGCACAGTGGGCAGTTGGAATTCACAGAGAAGGGAGATGCTCGCACCTTTCTCTGCCAAGGAGAGAGAAGATGGAGATCTTGCATCAGGGCTATGCACTGATGGCACTATCTCCTCTAGAGCTTCACATAAAAGTCTAGTAGACCTGTCCTAATTACTGTGAAGGAAAGAATTCAAGACACCAAAATAGAAGGCATGACCTGTAGCTTTCTGGTTAGACAAGTTAACAAAGCAACTAATTTCTGTTCTTAGAGAACTTCCTTTGCTATTTAAAAACAAGTTATCCAAGTAGCACTGGATATAAAGAAAAGCATTAAGATAACACACAGTTAAAGATGTATAGTCATCCAGGTCATGAGCATGAAAGCAAATGCTGGATCATGTATGAAAGCTGCTACCATCGGCACAGTGGGGGGAACTCTGCAAGCCCATCCTCTGTGTGTGTGGGAGCGGGTGTGTGAGACACACTCCTGACACAAGTGATGATGCCTGTATCATTCCACTTAATTTTTGCTTTTCCCATCCACATGCAAGTGGAAACACCCAGGTGAGTTATTTTTAAATGGAAAACTATGGAGATACGTGGTGCAGTGTCGAAGCCTAATGGGAAAGATCTTGCCAGGGTTAAGGAGTTTAGCATACGTGTGCTAATCTGGAAGCTGGAATAGGAGGAAGAGGGTGCTAACTGTCCCTCTTTCTTTAACTTGCCTTACAGCCTCCAAATTTGCAGTTCTGTTTGCACAGGGAAGCTACGCTGCCAGACGCGACAGGGTTCCTACACCAGCTAAGTACATCCCCCATTACGTACAGAATTTCGGAAGCTTTAGCGGCATCATCAGACCATCTCTGAAAGCATGTGCATGAGCATTTTGTATGGAAAAGCTCTTAACGTGAGAGACTATCAGCACTCCATACTTGCAAAGTGACAATTTTATGAGGCCGAGGCCTTCACTTCACTTTGGGAAAAGAAAAACCTTTATATCCACATTTTTACATCTCTGATCTCTGTTTCCTGCATTACAGCTATCACTTGCTCCTGGGGTTATAGTTTTTTTTGTTTGTTTGCTTGTTTTGGAAACACAAGCACTGCTGCATAACATTAACTTGACACAACTTCATCTGAGCTGGTTTTTTTTTTGGTGAAATTATCCTAGTGGAAAACAGCTGCAGTGGTTTCAAATAAGCACGGAAACAGAATGGCAGAGATGTCAAGAGACTATCTAATCCATACAAACATTGAGGCAGGGTCTAAACATCCTCCAATGAAACAAATGCCTGACTGTCCTAATCCTGAAAACAGCCAAGAGAGCAGATTCCAAAGTATTTGTATGGAAACTCTTCTAGTGTTTCACCCTCAAAATCCAAGCTCTTGAGGTAAGGTGTTCCTCTCCACTCCCACCCTTGCCCTCACGGTAAACAACTCTTCTCTGGACACCATTAAATCAGTCCAGACTTTTTTCTGGTGAGGTACTTATTAAACACAGAGATTCCACTGGGGCCCCTTTGACAGGAACAATGAAATAAACTCTAGTCTCTCTGTGTTAGCAGGTGCTCTCTAGGCAAGAGACATTCTGGAAAGAGAACTATCTGTCTTGTCTTTTTTTATAAACTTCTGACATGCTCTGTCCTGAGCATCAATTTGTTTCTGAGCATCATTTTCTTTCTAAGATGGTCCTTCCAAGACCTTGAATTCTAAACTCTTTCTACAGAACACTTTGCAAAAGGGCAAGCTTGTAAACATTTCAGTGTCACCAGAGATCACCTCAAATGCCTGCGCAACTCTCTGCTTATTAGAACAGTTTGCTTAAGTTTTCTACTCAAATTAAACTTCTTCATGACAACCAATGCAAAAGCTGCACTGTTACCAATTTCTCTGTATTTTTTGGGTCTTGCCCTTAATCTCTGTTAAGTAATGGGCACCATAGAAGAAAGGGATGAAATCAGACCATAATACATATGCAGAAGTAGTTCTTATTACCTTTTACATCCTCTGTTAATTGAAAACCATTTGGTGCCTTAACCTTTCTGACTTTATTCTTCTGCACTTGTGTTCATTTCCAGGAATGAGAAGGGATTTACCTCTAAGCAATAATATAAAACCTTCTTCACAATTATGAAGGGGATATCGTATTTTTTCCTAGAAGCTTAAATTAATCTCTTCAGCTTTGAAAACAACTCTCAAACTGCCTCCCTTCAAACGACACAGGAAACCTAAGTAGTTCGACAGTTCAAGCAAAAGGTCTTAGGAGGGGGAGAACCGTGCATACTAAATAGGTCAAATTTGTGGATTTTAGTTAGTCCAGGTAGGAAATTCAGTATTGAAACTCCTCTGCAAGTTCCAGTCTCTCTATGAACCATATCCTTTCAATACTACTCATATGCAAAATCTTGATTTTTCTTCTTATTTCAGTTCAAGCCCCCTATCATTTATTCAGGTCCCATTACAGAATTTTAGATACCTAAAAAGCTTCCCCCACAAAGGGATTATTTTTCCAGCATAACATTTTAGACTGCCTAAACTAAATCTGAAATTGTCATTAATATCAGCATGCTTTAGTCAAAGCCATGTTTTACATAAACTAAAACTGGATGGAGGCAAACTAACAATCTGTAGAAGTTAACCTTGGTAGTTCTTCACTTCCAACCTGTGTGACATATAGGTCTTTGTCTTACAATGATGCTGCTGGAGCTTCCATGATCTAAGACTACAAGCCAGGCAATGTTTGCATTGGGAGTTAGCAAGTTTTATGAGACTGTTTGATATAGATAATACAACAGACAGGCTTTCCAGCACATGGCTCTCCTCAAGTCCAAAATACTACTTGATTTAAAATCCTCTGCCAAATTCCTCTCTCACACATAAATGCAATGAGGTCATGGTGTTCCTTTTGTATGTGGGATTGGTTTTTTATTACACTCAGGCAATATATTAATGACTTTTTGTTTTTTAAAGGTAGTTTTATAAAAATTTGCCCTGCTGTAGAGGAAGGATTATGAAGACTTACAGGATGACAGTGATTTAAATTTGACATGAATTAAACACCAAGAAAACAGCCTGAAAGCATCTTTGTGATGTCTGAAGTCTTTTTAATAGGACTGAAGATACAACACCCAAGATATTGTTTGTAGTTCTGTGCAACTCAGCAATTAAAGATGGCAGATTACCAGACTATCAAAACCCTTTTCTTTCCCTGAGCAGGCTGCTCAGGAGTCAGGCTTACACACCAGCAGGACTGCACCTGGGCGACAGTTGTAAAAACAGGGCAAGCCATGGGAAGTCCAGATACTTCAGTTATGTGATAGTCAACAGTGTCCAGCTACTGACCATTCTGAAACCCTGTGGTCCAAGGCAGGAGAGGCATGACTGCCTATCCTGATTAGCAAAACCCAAGGACCCAGCATGCTGATGAACAGAAGCCACATTCTGCTCTCCCAACTTCCAGTACCATCCCTCCCTTTCTTGGCATTGTCCATGCTTCACCCTTGTTCTTCAGCAGTAGAAGTCTCACGATAAGGGTAAAAAGCGGAGGACGGTGAGGAAGGAAAGAGGCAAAAAAAGGAAACAGACAGCTTGGTTCCCTGCTGGTCACTCAGCACACACATCCTTCTGGCCTGTTCACATCCATCCCCCACCAGTTGCACTTTCAGATGCAACACAGAGACTTCTGTCTCCCAGCCACGACATGAGAAAGTCGAGTGTTTGCTTTGTACCCGAGCAGACCTTAAGACACAACATCTGCTATTTTCCAAGGGTTCATTTTGGATGATCAAGTAGAAAAAATGCACATTATTTAAAAAAATAAATACTTAAATGATTAGACATCAGCTAAGTCAAATATATAAATCATGAGAAGCAGGAAGAGATGTTTTTCTCTCCCACATCAACTTTGATATGAAGCTGATCGTTATCATCTCTAGCAGCTCTCACATCAGCTCAAATTGCTGCATTCAAGCTGTGAAACACTATCAGAATAATGAAGCAATCCAACGGTGGATGGAAACTTTGTATAAAACAAATTTTAGCAAGTGCCTTTACATTTTTTCTGATGCCAAGAGCTGTCCTGCGTGCTGCAAATACTCACACAACCTCCTAATGGCCAGAAAGGTGATGGATGGTGACACCCTTTCTGCCTGACAAATTGAAATGAACATTTTGTAGCATTAATTTTGTAGTAGGAACTAAGGGGTCTGAAATTTGCAGTAAGTTTTTAAACTTCAGATATGAAATAACAATTAGGTAGATGCTTGGTGTGCATGTATACATGTTCGTATTTGAAAGGAAGCACGTTCTTCAATGTGGTGCTGCACAAAGTGCCTTTTTTACACAGTCAGATTTTCCAAAACCACACTGAAGGTTATATAATTTCACACTTCTCAGTGAAGAAGCAAAGTTAAACTTTTCTCCCCTTAGGCTAACCTGAAGCAACAAAAACTTCTGCATTCGTGCCCTCAGCTATGTTTGGATGAAATTAAATATACAGTACAAATATCCACATGCTGAAGTGCAAGACTGAAACAACGCTCCCGGTGTCCCTTTCACTGCTTCCTGAAGAAAAAACAAGGAAAGGAAAAAAAGGCAAACTGACATCTCCCTCAACTTTACATTCAAGCATAGATCATTTAACTCCCTAAAAAAAAAAAACCCAACAAAAAACACAGATGTTTTACCAGCTGAAAGAAAACACTGCATAAATACTAAGCTTGGAAAAATATGCCACTCACCAAGCTACAGAGAAGCCAAAAAATGGTGTTGGCAAAATGGCAGCACTAAGATTACTGCATGAAGCTAGAGGTGGTTTTTTCGTAATTGTTCCATTAAAAGCTTTTGCCTGAGTATTAACAGGCTAGAGAGAAAACCTCAAACATGTTTCCTCTTTTCTTCTCTAATTTAAAGGCAGATAAAACTGTAGTATTCTTCTATGATAAATACAACTGTCAAATTATCTCTGTATTCTGACAGCGAGGCCAAATTTTTCTTGGTTTTCTAGGTTTTTGTTTTTTATTAGAATCATGTAGATAAAAACTGGCAAGCTCCAGTGACAGGTGAAGGCATTTTTATTAGGATGATAAAAAGCTCAAAGTTTCAAAAATTATCTCTAGAGGAAAAACAAGCCCTAAAAGTCCTTTTTTTTCTTAAAGATGAGACATGCCAGCGTGATTATTACAATGGGACTACAAACCTCAACTACCTCCCTCCCCGTTTTCCAAGGCACCTATAAAAACATAAGCTCTCCCATCTCTCTGGTTACCATCTGATCTCGCCCTGGCCTGCAAAAAAAAAAATCAAAAATTGTATTTCTTGAAAAAGAATGTAATATTTTATCACCATCAAGTATGGTATGAACACAGGCCCCACAGTTCACACCACTCTGGCAGACAAAAGCAGCTATGCAAGTTACAGGGTAGCAGCATAAGTCAGCAGAGAACAACAGGGCGCAGGCGGTTTGCACCAGGCAGGGCTGGTGGCATCTCCGTGCCCAGCATGTGATTAAACCTCTGCCCCACCGGCGTTTAGCAACTGTGTTGATAAATCAACTCTGTTGCAAACATTCAGGCTTTCCTTCCTCTGAGGTATTCTCACTATGAAAAGAACAGAGAGAAGTTGATGTTTGTGGGGGCAGAGTAAGCAGTCTGAATTTGTTTCCACGTTTAAATGGCAGGGTGTTGAAGAATTTCAAATATTTATCAATTCCCTTGCCATCCTCAAACAAATGTGTTAGGAAAGCCATCATTTACTACACTGTTCCCATAGTCCTGGATCATATATATGTATCAGATTATTACAGGCAGCACTCTTTGTTCCTACCACCTCCTTTCTTTAAAGTCTTTAATTTCATGATGGGAATTTCACAACTAACAGTATATTATTCTTTCAAAGTATAAATTGTATGATTACTATATATGAATACTGATTCCTCAAATTTGTTTTTGTATGGATAAATAAACTCAATCTGAAGTCAAAATATTTCCCTTTGCAAATATTTTTCTGAACACTGTATAATTATTTTCTTCTTCCTTTAAAGCAACAGCTAGCTCACAATTCAATTTTGCCATAATTTCAACTTTGTTTTGTCAGCCTGTTTCACCATCTAATGACAGAATTTTGGTTTATTATTCATGAGGAAGTCGGGGTTTTAAATCCTTCTTCCAAATACATCCATCAAAATTCATAAAGCCGGGTTTATAAAACAATCAAGTTGTGTTAATTAAAATGCAGGCAAGCATGTTTTGATTGAATTAAGAACTTGTAAAATAAGATATAAAATCACCTAAAGTTGTGAATAAAAATACAATACTAGTTAGCGCCACATAACTGAGCAAGAATAACACAGCTGCTTAATAATCTGAACATGATGAATGTGCCATTACTAAAAGGTACAAAGTGCTGAAAAACAGAAAAGTAACTTTCTTCTCAGTGGTAGATATACACCACAATACATCCATTCTTAAAAACCTGTTCTTAAAATTGAAGGTGAACTCCTGCTTTTGTCTAAAGCAAGCCCAGAAATGTGAAACTTCACAGATCAAATTCCTGCAATACCATCCGCAAGACCATTTTTATGAGGTTTTTTCCTTCCTATTTCATTCAGGGCAAAACTGAATTCCAGCTTAAAGTCCGTGTGTGCAACTCAAATTCTGTTTTAGGAGAAAACAAAGCAGTGAGAAGTCTGCTGCCAGCTAACATCTTGCTCATCAGCGTTACTCCCCTGGGAGCCCCTGCTGAATTTGCTCTTAGAAGTGTGCAGTTTGCCCTTACACAGGCACCAGCTCTGCCTTCATCACCACCAGGAGGGATCCACCATTAGGATTTAAGGTACTTTTTCAGCTGTCATTCATCTTTTAGATAACTAAAGGTACATGTGCTGGGCAGAGAAGGCTGACCAGGACAACTGACAGACTAGCATATAAGAAGAGATAAAACCCCAATAAGCAGATGGCACTAAGAAAAGCTGACCCATGGGTAAGGGTCTGTCGCATGTCCTCCTAACCAGCCAGCTGGACCAGGGGTGAAAGAGGTTACTGTGGAGCTGGTGGCATTTCCACTCTCTGCAAGCACACCTATTTTCTTCCCAGCATCGTGTAGCCAAAACCTGAAAGTCTAGAGAAATGAATGCAGCGGAGTAAGTCTTGGAAGCAGTTAAAAACTGTGCTCAGCCTGTATTTCTGGTCAGAACAAACAGCAGGAAGGACTGAATGATGTCTCCTATTCCAAGTCCATAGCCGGGCATCATAAATACCCACTCATCGCTCTTAGTCCAGATACCTCAAAGGATACAAAGCTTTCTCCATCCTTGAAACAGCTTATTTGCCTTTTTTTTTTTTTTTTTGAAGGGTGGTGAAACAATTTGAAATAATTCCTTCCCAGACTACAGCCTCCTAACACAGTTCTCCTGTGCACGCCCACACGAAGCAGACAAAATGCAAGTAAAAGACCAAGGTACACACCTTTGTCTCCTGAGGGACGTTTATAATTGGGAAGAACATTAAAAGATACAGAGAAAATCATTCTAAGCTAGCTGTGTCGATTTGATGCTTTGATTTCCTAAACTGACATTACAGCAGAAAATAAAAAGTAAAACTTGCAGCTTCAGAAAGCAATTTTCTTCTCTTAGCTAATGATTTTAAACTTATAGCAGAGAACATACATATACAAGATGCTCAAAAGAAAAACATATTTTTGAAGCCTGAGGAATGATTTCCCATGTTACATGTCCGAGTGCAAGTAGCTATACCCATGAAGACAGAAAAAAAAACCAAAAAAGGTGGTGTATTTTTAGGGTCATATTACCTCTTCCAAAAGCTTTTCCCCATTCATATGTCAAGTCAGTCGTAACCTCCGTGCATGAGGATCAACCTCCCCTTCCGTTGCTGTGTATTTACAAGCATATTGTTACTTTTAATGGCTCCATTTACATCTGACAAACTCAATACTGCCAAATGCCTTCTTTTATCTGATTTCCTAAGGCAGTATTATAAAGTATCTTTACATCTAGGCAACATAGCGAATGCGTGGGCTTAACTTGTAGATCCGTCACAGTGAATTCCAAGTATAAACATTAACAGTGGGTAGCTCAGCTTTAAAGGCATTATTACATGGGACTACAGCACAAAGAAAGGTGCATGTAATGCAAACTTCCCCATCCCCACCCCCCACCCCAATTACAGTAACATCTAGAAAGTAATTCACTTGAGAGGGAAAAGACAATCCCCAGCCAAACATTGCTCACGTATTTTCAGTCTGGCTGTACTACAAGGCAGCAATATTCAGCACAGGAGGATGTGGATACAGCCACTTTCCAACAGGGAATACCACCTGAGAAGAGAAGACTGGCTTCCCAATGTACACATCATCCTTTTACCTCTTTTCCATGAATAATGAAGAAAAAAAAAAAAGCTTTTACTCATGTAATCACATATTGCTTCTCAGCGTCCCCCTGCCCACCCCCACCTTCCCCACATTCCGAAAGGATTATTAGAGAAGGAGGACTTGCAGGCAAGGGAACACAGAGATTAAGTAAGTCTAGAGGGGATGCATCTCAGAGACAGACTTAACTCAGATCCCTTAAATTTCATTTCACAGATAGTAGGCATTTGGATGAAAATTTACATGGGGAGGAAAAAAATTCCTAAATTGCACATTAAATAGATTTTTTGGAAAGGAATTTGCTCTCCAGAGAAAACAATGGGCAAGATACATTTGTCACCGTAAGATGTAGATGGTATCACCAAAACCACACAGAAAATACAGATGGTATTTTGTCAGGAGTTCATCAAACTTTGGACCACTGGTCATCCTGAAGTTTTCTACTGGTATGATACACTTTTTGAAACCACGAAGTTCACAGAAACATAGATTACTTATGATGAAACTTGAACTACAGCAAACACATGAATCACGCTACTGCTGAAATTCAGCAGATTTCTGCCTTGCACATACAGACAAGCTATTTATAAGTTTTTGCTTCCCATCAGGCTCAGCATGATGTCAGCTTACAATAACAAGTTAATGTTAATGTTTTCCAGTAATTTTCACAGTGCCATTTAACTGCGAGTGCCCCAGCCAAGGTAAACTTAAGGGCAAGGAAAGGGCTAACTGCATAATCAGAGAACAAGGGTAATGAATTTTACATTTCTGCTTTGAACACTGGGAATTCTACCTGCAACATATTTCTCTGTTGTTCCTGACGTTTAATCTTGCTAGCTGGCTGATTAAATCTCCCCAGAAGAGCTCAAGTATTCCTTCTGATTCTAATTAGCCACAAAGCTTCATCGCCTTGTAGATTCTTTTTCCCCAGACAAACAAGCATCCTACGCTATCACAGAAAGTGCCAAACCCAAAGCTCTCCAACATTTTTGTGAACTCTAATAAGCTCACGCCCTTTGTTTTACAACCAGCAGCATCATGGCAAACGAACGCTGTCCCCGTGAATTCACCAGTAACAGACAACTTCCAAAGAAAAATGATGGAATTCGCTGGGGCTCTCCAGAGGCCTTAGAAGCTGCTCAGGGAGATCTGGTTTTTATTATTATTATTATTTTCTGTCTTCTTTTTCCTCTCTTCCACTTGCGTGCGACTGGGGAGATGTGCTTTTGAAAACAGGGAATGTCAACAGCAACAGTTTTTATGGCAGAGGGGTTTTTTGGTTGGTTTTTTGGTTTTTTTTTTTAAAGCAAGCACTTCCAATCCACTGCCTTACTCATGGCCACCTCCTCCAACATTATCCCAGAGGGGTACAGCTGTCTCATTGTCTCTCAAAACAGTTCTAAGAACAGCTTTGTGAAGCTGCTGTAGCCTCACCCTCCTCTCTTGGGACACTGAGCTGCACAGGGGTTGCCTTCTGAACACAGCAGTGCCAATGGCAGATGTTACCACACTCACCACTTAACTCTGCATCCTGCTGAAGTTTGACAACTTCAAGCCTGCTGGCCAGGCTTGTAATGAAAGCAAATGCTCCACTCCCTTCGGTGAGTTAGGTTAGCAGAGGCCTGCTATTTAAATTGAGCAAATCTTACTCCTTTCTACTGATACAGCTCAGGCAGGACCACCAGCTGACCTGTGGCAGCTGCAACACCCAGCCCTGAGGGACAGTGATGATCAGCTGGATGCAGACTGCTGTGCACAAGCTGTCTGCAGCATGGGAGCCTACAGACTCAAGCCTCCTAACTGGCAATGAGAGCCATGACCAGGCAATGCTCCATTTCACTACATGTCAGGAAATACCAGATTACTACATAACTTTTTTCTTGCAAATAAACACCAAACACAGGTCCTCAGAGCATCTCAGTGCCTTGCACCTTTGCAATCAGTACCAATTTGGTCTTGCCAGTGCTCATCTCCACCCATCTCTCCACAGCCAGTCTTCTGTCACAGTTTTATTTTACCAGGGGCTACAGTTGCAAGAGCAGACACTAAAATCAACAGTTCATTAGTTAACTGACCAAACACTTTCTGATTATTGCCTTTAGAGAAACTAAACCTGATTTCAGGTAGCTCTTGCAGTTTTAAGTCACTTTACAGTTTGAATTTGGGAGAATATAAAGGAGTGGAAGCCACCACTATTCACTCTCACGTGTTCCAGCTACTTTTTTCAGAACCTGTAATAAGCCATAAATAAAACTGCAAAAAGTTGCCAAACAGAATGGCTTCTCATCACAGAGATTTTATGTATATCTCCGTTATCAGAGTGTTGCAATCTGTTACAACCCTACAGGTGTCTGTACCGCACCCTGTCCTGAATTCTAACCATGATCTTGGTCATTAACAGATTTTCCTGGGGATTGATGGTTCATGTTGAGGGATCACCACATACCACAGTGGGTTGGGGTTTGGGTTTTTTGTTGGTTTGGTTTTTTTAAGCAATAAAATTTATTATAGAAATAAAATTAAAGTAAAGCAGATACAACTGTTTGAAGTATGTTTGCTTCAGATAAACCCTACAAATATTTCAATCAGGTGAAAAGGCCAATAAAATGAATTAGTAAGATGATGATATCAGAAGTTTCTGAATCCATGGAGGTACCTTAGTTACTTAAATCACACACAATTCCACAAATTAATGGCACTTGGGAGAACAAGGGCACTTTATTTGAAACAAAGTTCCCCTACCCACCCCGCTGCCCCTCCAAGTACTGTTAAGCCTCTTCTAAGCATTTTATCAGTCTTGCTGGCCATAGAATGCATTAAATGCCATCAGCCAGCTCCAAAGAGGGAGTATGCGCATTTATTTATTTATTTAGTGTTAAGGAGCCCTCTCCTAGTAAGTTACAGCTAACCAGAGAGTAAAAGCTTTTCGCTGAATGGGTTAAAAGGTCAAAATAAAATGCTTACTGATGACATTATGGTTTAACCACAAAAATCTGAGGAGACCCCCCTACAGAGAGCACTGTGTATAAGAAAGAAATTTCCTCAAATTTATCACTTAGTTCTCTGATTTAGTTACTATACAAAATGGATAAATACAATATGCCACCCAAAATAACCTGTTTTTTGCTTCTTTCCCAGACAAAAGCAAGCTAACTTTAGAAAAAGACCCAAACCAAGCTTCTCTAGGAATTCAGTTGTCAATGTGACAAGAAACACCACCTGCCTACAACACATGACACCATAATTCAATTATATCATCCATCATCCAGTGACACCTCCAAAGTGCTTGTGTGATTGCAACACTGCAATTGTTTTGAGGATACGCACGGTTAAGTGTGGCACTGTAATTCTACACAACAAATTAGTTGTTTAAAAACCCCAGGGATCACCCATGTAGGGCAAGTCATTATAAGCCTCATTCATCTACTGACTGAATGAAAAAATGACTGACTTCCCAACTTCTAGGCCTTATTTCCTGTTGCTCTATGTCTTTTTTATAGATATCACTGAAATAAAACTGAATTAAGAGATAACGTTCAGATGGAACACAAATTCCTCTGAAGGAAAAGGCTGATGGGAAAGCATCAGCAAAACAGAACTAGTCGACGGGAAAAACCCTCAGAGGCTGTGGTGGTTATTAACACCTCTTTTTCTGAGGAAATCTGACTATTAATGTCAAAGCCTGTCATTTTTTTTGAGGGATTAAAAACCTCCAAGAAATGCCTGCAGTACTAATCTGAGAGCTGGACACAATAAATTTAACAAAGTCCGCAAATGAACTTGGGAAATATTTAGGATGAGATCATTTATTTGGACCATGTGATCATGGAAGCTCACAAATTAAAGTTCACATGAAATTAAATTCTTGTTCACAAAGTACCACATTGCACAATATTGAGAATAGCTTCCAATGTTGCTAGAACCACTCTTTCTTATGTCAGATTGGATTAAAATTACAATAGCAGATATTCAATGTATCTGTCTGAAAGATTTTAAATTAAGTTAAAAAAACCCTTTTTACTTACCTAGGAGTACGGTATGTCTTTTCAGAGAAATGACAAAGGAAGGACATGAAACAACTCTCTATGGGTTACAAGGTATTAAAGAAGGAAATAGAACCACAAAATAATGTAACAAATAATGTTACCAACGGTTCATATTTTTTCAAGGAAAACAGCACTATGCCATTATTACCAAAGGCAATATGAGGCTAGAAGGATAGCTTTTGTCTTCCACAGTGATCAGAGAGTGCCAAAACACTTTATGTATTTTAAAACTAGTTAAACAGAAAATGTTCATTTTTGGCTTTCAAAACCTCTTCATTTCACTTTTGACAATAGCAAGTGTCCGAGATGCTGCAATATCAGTTAGAAATGTCTCTCAAAGTACAATAATCCAAGAGCAATACTACAGTTGTAAGAACATTACCTCATCCTAGTATCTACAGAATCTACTTTCATTTGATTAATTTTAAAATAGGTTTTTTATGATACTTCAGAAGTATAAATGATTGACTCACAGTAGAAAACAAAAAAGGGCATTTCTAATGCTGAAAGCACTTGATGCTCTTCATTCTTTTTAAGGTCATTTTTAATACAACACTAACTAGTACCACCACAGAGGTTCGAAATCCTGCCTGTTCAACAAGTCTCCTATGAAGTCTATCCAAGGTGATTGATTACACCAAATCCTGTCCTTTTGAAATGCTTCAAGACTCTCTACGGGCTGCGGTTTCACGCTGCAACACAGGATCCGTGTCTACAGCATATGCTTTTTATTAGATATTCCATCAGGAAATAACAACTATTAACAACAACTATTTGGCAACAAGATAGATATGTGAAATCTTCTAGGGTGTCTATGTCCATCTCCCTATCTTCATTAGGCTTTTTTGGAAGTGGGTAGCATTGACTAGATGAGACAAAGACTGTGACCACCATGGCTCATGTGTATGTTTCCATGGTGGCATGAATAACTTTTGTCTTAACATAACTTAAAAAATATGAAGTATGAAGGATGTTTCACATAAGATGCTGGTAAGATTTAAAACTTAATTGTCTCGAGTCTCTAAGGGTTCAAAAATTACTCTGTTTTAAAGAGCAAAGATTCTAGCTGGTATGATTCAGTAACACAGAAAAAACAGAATGAAAAGAAACAAGCTAAGCATGCACTCAAGAACAGCTCCTTTCGTATTTTATTTGAACAACAATTATTGGTCTCTCAACAGTTTCCTGTTCTAGTTGCCAGTGGTGTCTGTTTCACCACTGAAACAGAAAAGATTTTTTGCTATTTACCAATGTGAGCTGAGTATATAATACGCGTTTTCTTTGCTATAGAAGGGGTTTGTGGGGAACAAGAGAAGTTCTAAGATGCCTCTTCCTACCTTAAACTACTTTTTCCTTCAAGAACAGCAACTTAGTATTATAAAGCTAAACATATGCATGCATTTGGACTGTGGAAAGGAAGAAAAGGTGCTACAGAACTTCAACTGAAGTCCAATTGAGGATGAACTCTAAATGCTCCATTACCTTTCATCTCAGTCATAAATATGTCAGTGCTTCTGCGCTGGAAAAGGGCAAATCTGATTTCCAGGGTTTAAAACCTTCCCAACACCCAATCCTGACACAAAGACCCTTCAGCATCTATGGAAATACCTGTGTGTATCTGAGAATAAATAATAACCGTGGCTTACTTTCCACAAAAAAAAACCAGGACAGAATGAACTACTACAGTCTGGAGAGGTGTCCTCCCAAAATCAGAAAGAGACATTTGCTGTAGATGTGAAGATGTACTGAAGTGGAGGCATACACTTCGGAGTAAAACTGACTATACAGACACATTTGACACGTGCTCCTGACAGCAGGCTAATAACCCTCCTGCAGTAAGCTACAACCTAGCAGGGCAGCAGCTACTCTTTCAGAGAGGACACAGTCTGGAATGAGGTAGGGAAAGAGCTGGAGGGAGGGAGTTGACAGTGAGGGTGCCAGTGAAAAGGGAGAGAGAACCGTGGTGCAAGGCTGAGGAGGAATGAGGGAGGACAGAATAGAAGCACCTGCAGCTTATCATGCCTTCAGAAGCCTCATTCATTCTTTGCTTGCTTGAAGCAGTGTGGGACGGTTCCACTCTCCCAAACATCAAGGCAACTCTGATGATCCAGAGATTGTTGGCACCTTTTGTGAAGCGGAGAGCAGAGAAAAGGAGGGACCTTGACAGGTGATAAATTCAGAACCATCCCTACCACCCTCTCCACACTCCTCTTGCCCTCTTCTGCACTCAGATCACACCTAAGCTGTTTCCACGACCTGATGAAGACTGCAGGGTACTTCAAGTCCCAGAGCTGCCTGCAGCTCCACCAGAAGCCACATTTCTGACAAAACTCCTCAGAATCCACATTATTTGTTGAAGGTTTTTGCAGAAAGACTCAAGTACTGGGATCATGTTGTAACACAGTGGAAAACAAATTTTCTTTCAATATAGTATTGCTGCACAAATAGCCCCTGACCTAAAAGCAAAACATATAGATAGCCCTTTATAGTAAGATTCCATCTTTACCCCCTCAAAATGATCCCCTCCACCACTAGATACAAGTATAACATAGCTTGGTCTTGTTAGTCCTGCCCTCATGCAAACTTTCTGTCCTGTGTAGTTTCTTCATGTCAGTCAAATCTCTGTTTGTTGCTTTCTCAGCCTGCATATCCATGCCCCATTTTCTTCTGGCCCAAATAAACAGTGTAGGAGGAACAAAGTCAGAGGAACACATATCCAGGGAATGCTATCAGTTCAGATTCACAGGCGTTTAGAGCCCAAGTTAAAAAAAAAACCAAACACCAACTAATAGCCATGTGAAAAATATTTCTTGAAAATTTTAGTACCACACAGTAACTACTTCAGAAATGCAGATCTTCTAAAATAATTAAGAAATCCAAGAAAAAACAGTGGGGAAAAAAACCTACCATAATTAATTCCTGTGACATCTAAACAGAAAAAAAAGGTGGAGCATATAACATGCTTTAGACCTGTTTGAAGGAAGAAAAAGTATACTACATTCATTAGAAAATCGAATTTGACTCATGAACACATGATTAATTGATTTTCACACCCTGGAAAAGCATCTTATTCTTGTTTTGTGTGTCCTTTTTTTGATTTTCTCAGACTTCCAGGTTCTCCTTCCTTTCCACTGCTCCACTATTTGAGATTCTTGCATCCTGACCTTCATTACAGGTAGATCTCTACCAAGTATTTACCCACATAAAACCATTCCTCCCTCTTCACTCACCTCTCCCAGCAAGCATTCTTTCCAAGGACAATTTTCCCAGCTTTCCCCTCCTTTCACATAAAGTTTTCTTCTGCTTTGTAAACAGGCTTAGAAAGCTTCCAAAGACCAAAGGAGGCACCTTCCCACATTTCTCACTATAGCCTGAACTTGGGAAGGCATAAAGCACAACAGAAAGCCCTTGCCATTCATAAATATTTTTTTATACATCTTCAAGCAGTCAGAGCTTATCATGGATGGGTATCTTCAAGAGTATAGCCAGGAAGTGTATTTTGTTCTGAAAGGTTTAAAAACTTGGTTTCTAGATCAAAAGGAAGAGGAAAAATATCCTACGCGGGTGGGATTGAAAACACGATTTAGGAGATGAAAAGTGAACTCTGTGGAGTACTAAATTAATCCACTGCACCACCTAGGAGAATATTATATCTTCAGTACACCGTACAAGTTTCAACTTTTCCCTTCCCATCTGCAAAAACATCCTCTGCCTGTGACAGAGCGATAGGATTACTTTCCTGACTAATCATGAGGGATACTTAAAGATTCATAACACAAAACAGGTGCAAGAAACATGCATAAAATTGAACACTTTTTTAAAAAGGTACAATTCATGAGTTCAATTGCTGTTCTGGAAGGTCTAAATCACATTAACCTTGCCTAAAATAGTTCAGGTCTCTTCAAGAAGATTTAAGTGGTAAAAAGCAGAACATTGTGTCAACACTATTTGATCCCAACATCTCCATTATCTAAGAAGAAAATAATCTATCTACGGTAAAAACTGTACCCGTGGGAGGATTTCTCTTTCCTTAGTTTAATCCTAACACCTAATGAGGGCTGTGCTATATAACCACATTAGCATATGGTATTTTCAGTCACTCTCCACTTGTCCAAGACCTAAGTAGAGAAGTTAGCTCAACACCAGTAATGCTTTATGGCCGTAAGTGGACCCCAGGCAGGGTACCTCCCACAGCTGCACACACAACCACCCCACCTAGCAACATGAGTTGCAGGAGCTTTTACTCATTACAGACTGGTATCAGGTGCACTGGATCAGGGAGGCCAAGCCATTTGCTTAGCCCATGGCACCAACAGCTGGGCTGTGGGGGAGAGGGAAGCAGCGCAGCCATCGAGTCACCCGTTCCCCTTTAGAAAGGGGACAACCATCGCACTCTCCCCGGCACAGCTGAGAAGACCCCTTATTATAGTTATCTCTCAATTAAAACCAGCATCAGCCTTGTTTTCACCAAGTGATGAATATTGTTTATTCTGTACTAAAATACCTTGTTAATGTATTTAATATATCACAGTAATAAACATTATTTAATAATCAGGGATGTGCTCACGAGGCTTACAGCAACCACATCTCTGTGTATCCTCAGCTGCTGCAGGCAGGAACGATGCAGGAACGGAACGAGAAGACCTAAGAGAGCTGTAAGATCTGTCTAAATCTATGCCCTTTTGAAAGCTAGCAGTGTATCTTAGGAAGTCAGAGACACAATATTTGGGAGCACTGCTAATTAAAGTAACTTCAAACCAATGTCCAACTAGTAGATCCGTCCCGTCAATCAGCAGTACCACAAGAGAGGGTTTTTGGTGGGGTTTTTTGTGGGTGTTTCAAAAAAAAAAAGCAACTGGAAGAAAGCCTCTGGCAAAATCACATCCATGATTTTTTCTCAGAGACTACCTGCTCCTATTCTTGGAACTGAGTTGCATTTCTGTTGCATTCATAAATACAAATCTTGTTCTCAAATGCTTACTGCCTCTTTCTATCAGAGCACCCCTGTGTAATAGTACAAATTTGCAACATGAAGACATAACACAACTGTTCTCTTATTGCCAGCTACATGTAAGCAAGTACATTCGTAAACTGACATCAATATTTCTTTTCTCTTTATAACAATCTTAAAAGTTAGGTTTGTCTTGAGCACTAAAAACTGAGCTTAGAAAAGAAACGGAAGGAAGTTTCACTGGAAAACATTTAATTGCAGCAGGTTTATTTCTTTGATCTGTAGATAATGTAACATTTGTTTACTATATTGAGTTTTTATAAGCCAACACTGAGCTGTTACACTGCAAACTGAACTGCCAAGACAAATAAAACGTAATTCACCATAGTGGATGTTTCTGTGCTACTGAATAAAGCCAAACAAACAATATGCTACTTCCCCATTCATTCCCTCAGACCCCAGAGATCCTTTGTCTTCAAGACGAACAGGATAGAAATACGGTCACTGACACCCCTGCTGGTAACTCACATGAAGGAGTTTTAGGTCAAGCTAACAATTAGAATACTTCTTTCACTCAGCCACAAGGAACAACACCCAAGAATGACCTTCAAAATATATTTGCCTAATTGGTCTCCTGTTGTCATATTCTCACACCCTACCCACTGGAGTCTGTAGGTTTTTATTACTTATTCAGTCTTGTAATAAAGAAGGCCCCGTGATTGCTAGCTCTTCTGCATGCATCATTCTTCTCTGGTTTATTTGCAGATGCTCATATTTATTTAAATTGTCTTTACTCCTCTGAGTAAGTGTTCAGGCATTAAGCTCATAAAACACAGGAGCGATCATAATCACAAATACCTGAAGCTTGCCCTTCCTTTGCAGCAACTGAAGCTAAAACACTCCTCCACTCATAGGAAGGAAAAAGGCACCCCCACTCATTACCTTCATCAACAGCAATCTGTCCCAATACAACTATTCTGGATAATTAAACTATCTAACATATTGATGTTTTTATCATAAAGTGCTTCTTTTCATTAGTACAACTATGTCCTTCATTTTTATCTTCAACAAAGTCATGTCCACGCTGTGGCTCAAGAGTGCTTTAAGCTAAGACAGCACATGCAGATGTTTCTCCAACTGCTTTGTCTCCCTTACTCTTTTTCCCAGGCTTGTGCTATCAGTCCTTGCTGGAAGCAGCACACTGGCTCACACACATCTTTGCACGACCCAGTGCAGCGATTCTTTAGTACCTTCTCATCCTGCTTTCTTGCTGCTTTAAAGCTGAAGCCTCCAGTCATCCTCTAAATCAATTATTCTATCTTTACATCACTTCTTCCATCTCACCATTAATATTTAAAACATCAGCGCACCCCAAGAGTCGATACAGATAATTTGAAGTTCTAGCATCGCACAAATCTTGCCATGTTCAATAAACTCCACAAAGAAAAAAACCCAGACACAATAAATCACTTTCAGAAAAGTCCTATACAGGTGGCAGAAAAATCTGCCATGCAGGGTTTTAATCTTATTATTCTTTTTTTAAACACAAAGAGTGGAAGTTCTTTCATTGTTTTTCAGAATGATGAATCCAATTCTAAAGGATGCCGTTACTCCCTGAAAAATAACAACTGCTAATTTAAATTTCCCACTGACTTTGCTGGGACCAGAATCTAAAACCAACATTAATTAATGTAAAGAGTTATAGAATCGTAGAATCATAGAATCATAGAATTGTAGGGGTTGGAAGGGACCTGGAGAGATCATCGGGTCCAACCCCCGGTTATGAAGCTCTCCATCTCCTATTAAGTTTAATTTTTGTCACATGCAACTGACTAAGCTGATATGACTCAGTCTGCTTTTTAGATTTGAGATGCAACAGTGCTACTGGTTTCAAAAGAGAAACAAAAAAAGCTCAAAAACTCCAACCAACCTTCCTTGCACAAAGCACAACCTTCCTTTGCCCAGAGAGGTGGTGGATGCCCCGTCCCTGGAGGTGTTCAAGGCCAGGTTGGATGGGGCCCTGGGCAACCTCGTGTAGATCCAGGCCTGGAGGTTGGTGGCCCTGCCTGTGGCAGGGGGGTTGGAGCTCTATGATCCTTGGGGTTCCTTCCAACCCAGACCATACTATGATTCTATGATAAGACGTTGTATTCATGTGCCAATCAGAACAGTCTGAACTAGTGGACATTAACACACCAAACACACACACTTATTTGAACCAGCCCTCTGCTATTGTACCGAGTTAGCTAACTGATATTACAGAATTTTGTGGGAAAATTCAAAGTGTGGAGAAAACATGCATATTATGAGTAACTGACTGCTGATTGATCACAGTGGAAATGACAATAAACAAGAGAATTTCCATTTTTATCTTCATAAAGTTTTAACCCTGTACCAAAGCATAACTAAGTCTCTCTGTTTCATCTTTCTCTTGCCAGTTATATTTTGTATTTTGTTAAGAACGGGTCATGTGCACCCCCCAGATAGGGGATATTATTTTTCTCTTGTGATACAAAACACTGGCATATGCTCAGGGAACAAACTTCAGGATAAATCAGTAGGAGTGACAAAGTGGGAAGACTGCAGAGAGGGGAAGAGAAGCTACCAGCCAGACCTCAGATAAGAAGGTGGGAGAATGGAGAGATATCTTCCTAGCGACCACAGCAGAACATCTGTGACAGTTACAGCAGCGACCAAAACAGATCATGAGAGGAAGAATCCACCTTCAAGGACGTGACAGGCCAGCAGAGGTTTGTATTCTATACAGTTGTTGGATTGCTTGTACAAAGTGCCATCGAAAATGTAAATAATGAGAGCAGGTTCCAGCCAGAAAGTTTTCCTCAATGATACCTGCAGCTGCACAACCAACAGGGAACTCGTACAAAAAGCTGCATCTTGGACAGTAGAATCCATCTCCTGATGGAGGCAGTGCATGGCGACAGCAAGCACACTGAAACAAAGTCATGTTCAAGTCCCTTCATCTACAAGCAGCAAATGATGAGGGAGAAGACACCAAATCCTCCTTCCTCTTAATCTGTGCTCAAAAGATGCCAAAGGTAATGCACAATGCTCTCCAAAAGAAGAGACTGTATAGTAAATGGGATAAATAGGGGAAGCAAAATTTTTTTGTCCTGTTCCATACACCAGTCTCAAGCCAGACACTGTCAGCATCTAGTTACAAAACCACGCAAGACCTTTAGGAAGTAGGTTAGTGCCTTCAACCTTTCAGAAGCATCCAAAACAAGGCACAGAGAAGTTTAATGAAAACACAATGCCCCTTTTAATAACCTTCCTTTATCTGATCCTGCATGCTCTAAAAATGCATAACTGTAAGCTTGCCAAAGTGACCATGAGTAAGATCAAACTGATAACGTACAAGATAGTGAGCCAGTTGATGTGCAGATGCTTTCATCTGAAAAAGAAATAAACCTTAATAGCAATTACATCGCGTGTATGATTAATTGCAGCTGTCCAACGAATTGTTCTCAGTATGAACAGTATATAATGGTATATACACTCTCAGATACAGATTTTTTCAGTGCACAAAAGCCAGAGACTGTTCTGGAAACTAATGAGTGCAGAACCATGGCTGAAAGCTCCAGTCAGACTGCTGCTATTTTACTGTACTAAAACCAGCTCGATTGTAGGTCTATACACATCGTACAGCCTTTGAAATCCTGCATCAATCACGTTAACTGATTCTCACAGGATAAAACAAAAGCTGAAGTCTAACATCTGCTTTCCTTGGCAAACCAATCTGACAGTTCTTGCATTTAGGAGGTTTTTTAAATAACTATAATCTACAAATCAGATGAATTAAAGGTGCTGCCTTGTTTTCTGCTCAAATCATGGTCAGGGTCCCTGTCACTCCTATTTACCTTAAAGCACTCAAACACAGAAAGGGAGTATACAGAAGATGGAAGCAGGGACAGGTCACCTGGGAAGAACACAGTGACACTGTCCAAGCATACAGAGACACAGTCATGGAGCCAAGGGCCACCTGGAGATGAATCTCTCTGAGGTAAGGCTGAGGTATTGAATGCCGTCATCATTTCAACCTTTACTAGTAAAAGCCCATGGTTAGGAATAACATAGGCTCAAAGCTTTCTTCCCCTACCATGTCCAGAAGCTTACCTTCTTGGACTCTGTTCAGTATCAAGTGTAAGCGTACACAAATCGTTATCTAAATTGTGTATAAGAGCTGTTCAAAGTTTCAATCAGCTATTTACAATCCAAGGAAAATTCCTGTTTGTAAGATTTAACCCTTTATTTGCAATAACAAGCCTTAAACACTACTTGGAGTAATTTACATCAAAATGTTGGTGGTTTACAGACTATCTACAACAAGAAAAGCTATGAATGTTATACCCACAAATCTATGCAAACAAGAACTAACTGGGTGCAGGGTGATGGAAATAACTTCATGAAGATGCCCCAATCACTGGCAGAATAAAAGAATCATTAAAAAAGAAAAGGGAGACTGGCAGGATTCTTGAGTGATCACCTCTTCATCTCCCAGGCCCAGGCAAAAATCTTACAAACATGAGAGCAGATCCATCTAACCCATTTGTAAGTGCTGAACATTAACACATCCTTCATGTTACAAGGTTTCCAATATTTAAGTTCTTCTTTGAGTGTGTTAATGAGATAATGGAGAAAAGTACACCTTTCAGGCATCATCTAGCAATAGCTTCTGTTTTCCATGACTAAGTATTTCTGTAGAAGTCTCTTGAAGACTACAGCAAATTTTTGCCTTGGCCTTTCCAATTTCTTCTCTGCACACACATGCTTCAGTATGTTTCTTCTTGTTTTACATTCAGTAAAGAACCCTAATTTGTCCAAGATGGTCTGTTGCTATACTTTCTACCCATTCTGTGTTATGTAAATATCTACTTCTGGAGTTAAAGTTTCTTTGAAAAACTACCATGTCTTCATTTTTATTTTTTTTTTCGACTTAGGGATCATTTCCCTGTGTTCTCTCTCTCTGAATTCCAACCTTGTGCTTTACTAGTGTTTGGAGGTCTTTGACTAACTCTAAGAAGTGTTCTGCTTAAGGCATTCAGGCTTATTGCAACGGTGTAGAATTAGACAAACTGAAAACTGGAAGCTTTCAGAAACATCAGGGCTTAAAACCCACTCTTAGGTGTCTACTGTAGTCTTGAGAGACCCAGAGACTGAGAGACCAGACATTTCTACAGAAAGACAAATACGAAGAGAGAAAGCAGACCATGAGTGCTACTTGCATGGCTTACACATACCGACAAGTCCAACCAGTACACTGAAATTACCAATCATGAGCACAGGTTATTGAACATTTTTTTTAATTAATTACAGCTTAATTCTGAATTTCTCAGCTATTCTGAAAAGATGTAATGCATACTGCATGAATGCCAACCCTAAAGAGGCAGAGGGTCAAAAAACATATTACCCTCTGATAAAGATACCTCACAACCTTTCCAAATATCACAAGTTCCTTGGCAACTGCCAGAAGTCAAAAAGCTTCACAAACATATAGTTTTCCCTAGTTATAAATTTTAATACACTTCAGGAATCTCTACATAAAGCACTGGATGAGCTCTTCCTAAAAAAAACCCTACACCTTAAAACAAAAAAGCCAAAATATTTCATCATCCCAGAAAGCCAGGGGATTTCTGCCTCTTTTTTTTTTTTGGTATTACAAACTTGATTCCTTCCCCGTGTCCCCCGTTCCAGTTTGGATTACAGAGTGAAGCAGAAGCTGCACTCAAGGGAAATAGTAAGCCTAGAACAGATTTCTCTTTGTCTTATTCAAGTCAATGCATTTACTTATGATGCAGAACTCCTCCTTGAAGAACATCATCAGTTCCATATGAGTTACAGAACAGCAGTATTTCTCCGAGGTAGTTCTTTAAAAGAATTCTTCCATAAAACATGTAAAGCATAGGATTGTTTTGTCCTCATGCGTGTTCACATTCCTGTGTAAATTGAGCCACAGTTACCACACTGGGGAGGAAAAGTCATGCTTTTACATAATGCAAGGACCTGAAGTTAATACACAGTGTATTTGCACCCGCTGTCAAAACACACTCTTGTCAATCTCAGCATTTTAAAACCCGGGCCATGTTTGGACAAGCACGCCATGCTGAACTCTTTTTGAATGATCTTTCTATAAATTAACGTTTGGCTTGCAACAGATGAAGTGATTACATAACTCTGAAACATAACTGATATTTACCTTCAAGATTCATTACGTTTGGCACCACCACATACGCTTTAAGTCTGAATAATTCCAAATTCCCTGTTCATGACTTGACAGCGTATGAACACCAAAATAAACAATAAACGTTGTCAGCTGCTGACTAATGTGACTGCACAACAAAAATTATACTCAGTTCCATTTTCATAAGACATCAGCTTTGTAATTGCTGGTGGGGAAAAAAAAATCTAGAGTTTTATTGAGTTCTGTACATACTCTTTAGTAAGGCGTTTTGGTTTGATATCAAAGAGGAAGATAAATTCTCTACTGCGTCATGGAAATGCAGTGCAACAGTTTTAAGCACTGCCAGATCACTGTCTCTTTAAGTCAGCCTTCAGAGAAACTGCTTTAACAAACAGTCCCACAATGCTTTTCCACAGTTCAATGAGCTTTAGCAGCCGCTTTGCAAGTCCCATCTGACACTGGTGAAAAGGAAACTGAAACCGTTGCATCCAGCAAGCCCTGAAACTCACAGTACTTTGCTCTTCGTACTATTTACTGCAGATGTATCTAACCACCTGCTCAACTATCTGACATTAGTGTTTAGAGGCAGCACATCAAACACCATTGCCTCCCATTTTGAACATCTTTATCACCCTGCAGTATTTTTTCTGGATGTTTTGTTATTTTTAACTAGCAACAGATAGCTAAGCCTTTCAGTCATAAATTAAATTTGATTACGTATTAAATGAGGACTTTGCACAACCTTGATTCACAAGTCATAAAAGCAAAGCCCAAGACAAATGAGATACCAAACATCACTGAACTGTTAGGTTCATAATCAGCTTTGCCATTTTTTCAAAGAATATCGTACTCCTACAGCACTAGTCTCAACAAAGCTACCCAGTAGCCACTTAAAACTGACCAAAAATTTTTAAAAAAATCACATTAATGCCCTGGGAATACCTCCTGGTATGGCAAAGAAACCCCCCTAGGCTTATGCATAAGATCTTGTTAGCAACTCTGGATTAAGAAACAAGTAATTTGGGCTCTTTCAGAACCAACCCTCCATTACTTTTTTTTCCAAGTCACTAAAAATAAGGCCGTGGCTTTATACAATATAGCCAGTCCAGACCCTCATGACCATAGTTATAATCACTGTGGAGACTGAGAAAGCACTTCATTCTCTCCATTGGAATAACCCTCTTTTCCTAAAGCTTCGGGGGAGGTGGGGGCGCCGGTGCTGTGGGACGCCCGGGCTGCACAGTTTAATTTGATGATGGCAGTGCCCTCCTTCCCACGCAGATGCAGCAGCTCTCGGGGCTGAGCACTCGCATGCAAACAGGTGACTGATGTTCAGAGCAGAAAGACTGAAAACAATCATCCCACATCCTGGGACAATCTTCACTGTAACTGATTGTCAGCCAAATCCAGACTTAAGTGGCTGAAACCCTTTACACATAAAGTTGAAATTAACAGCTCTAGAGGAACTTCATTCTTTTTCCTGTCCTAGGTTTCCTGCAAGGAAGTAGTAAGCTGGAAAAGATTCATTAAAAAAACAAGCCAAAGCTACACACACATCACCACAGAGTTTACAATGGGAACGTGCACCCAGCTAGCTTGCCAGCTAAGGCAGACAAACAGAGTTGATCATGAACAATATGGCTTTGTTGGAATGCTGTTCATGAAAAACAGGCAATAAAAATGGGTGACTTATTACCATCATAGCTTAAAAATCAAACACAGTGAACCGACTTGCCATAAACTAAGGGGGTGGTATATGGGAATGAAGAAATTTCTGATTCCAAACCCATAGCAAGCTGTTCTCCACAAAGCTTTCAGAAGAATAGAGTGTAATACTTAATACAACTTGTACAGCAAACTGTCAGGAAGCTGCTGGTGTAGCAGGAAAAGCAAATGAAGTAGTATATAAATATGTAGACAAGTAGCATGTCTCAATATCTACAATACTATTGGTGCCCGGAGTTCAGCTTTGCCTTAGATTTGCTCTGTGATTTTGGGCAAGTCAGAAAGATCTCTCTGTAGATATGCTGAAAGATATTTGCTCTCAAAGCACTCACATTCCCAAAGATGAAACATTAAATGAAAGTTAAGCATTGATATTTACAGCTTACAATCTCCTAATGACGGTTGAAAAGCGCATCCCACATTTATCATCTGAGAGAATCAACTCAAAAGCAGTCATCATACATGTTTTGACAACGTGTGAACGTTCAACACAACTTATTGTGAGTTATCTGCCTGTGAAGCAGGGCCAAAAAATTCCAACAAAAACCCCACAGTAAAAAAAAAAAAACCAAACCAAACACACCATCACCACAAAACCCACAAAACAACAAAAACCTAACATACAACCCCAAAAGCTTACTTGCAGAAGAGTTCCATGAATATTATTCTGTCGTATGCAAGGACTGTTGGAGTCTGGAAGCCCCTCCAGTAAGGACAGCACTGTATGTGGTACTTCGTTGACCATGACAAAAGGCACAAGGGCCCGACCGGACATCTCTCGTGAGCGGTACACAGGAGAGCGCCCGCACCTCGAGAGAGGGAGAAAGACATTCATTATTCATTTATTTTTTGTGTGTCATCCAGTTGCAATCCGCTGCTATGGCTGAAACAAAACAAAGGATAATGCAGTGAAAACTAAACCACATTTCTCACAGATCAAACATACAGCCTCTCTTTTCAGTAGCAAGAGAGTATTTGCCCAGAAACACAAGTCACAGGGGACCATGTTGGAGACTTTTTTTTTCTTCAGAAGTCCCTGTGTTTACATAAAATTAAAAAAAAAAAAAAAAAGAGGAAAAAGTAATTACACTATGAAGTGCAAAAGTATATGTCCCTGTTCCATCTTTCTTGATGTTTATGTTTCTTAGTATACAGCAATCAAATGCATTATGAATTTGACTTAAAATTATTAAAAGTCCATGTCCTTAATCAGATGCTGGTTTTTAGAATGCACCTAAAGACAGGAAGTAAAAGGCACATTGGAGAATATTTTTCTGTTCTTTATAACTAGTATCTCAAAAATAAATACTTTCAACTTACTAAAAACTAACCAGTAAAACTCAAGACTGCTTATAAAACACAGGCAAAAAGAACCTTTTATCTTTTAATGTTAGCGGTGTTTTAACTGGCTGTAAATTTATACATATACACAGAAATACTGTTCAGTTATATTAACACATTAACTAGACACACAGTACTTCAGTAGAATGTCTGAAGTTGAAGAGAATTATTTTTTATAACTAAAAAGAGGTTAGCCACATCTTTTAATCCCAGTAGTTCTTGTACAGCCTCGCACAACCGAGAAACTCCTTACCACAGGGTTTAGAAATGAATGGCCCAGTGACTTTGGTGATGAAGAATGTGGTATGGCAGGAGTTATGCTCCAATACTTTCCACCTGACTGTGATGACCCAAAGAGCTAGCCTTCCCTCCTCCCACCCCCTCACCTTTTTCCTGTATTGCTTCTTACATGTTTTCATCTTACAAAAACCACGTGTAGTTGAGTTTATCCCCTGCCAAAATGCACAAACCCCATTTGAGCTTTCCCAAATGAGCCCTGCACGGTCATGTCTATGTATTAAAAAAAATAAAGGAAATTAAAAGGCATTGTAAGGTTTCAAATATGTCTAGCAAATTTAAATCAATACTCAAAGTAGTTGTTTACCTTAGCTCACAACAAAGAAAACAGAAAACAGTTTCCATCTTGAACCAGCAACTGAATTAACAGGGTTTTGAAAACAATAGACAACTGAAATAGTGTAACAGTTCTGACACTTCGTGTTAGGTCAGGGCGTGCCTGAAAAACACAGCTCTCATGCAGAGGAAGAGGAGAGCTGCGCCACCCCTGAACGACAGGGTTTGGGGCGAGTTTTCATCCTCACAGTATGGCAGCATGTTCTGACCTCTACCTCCCCATGTCTTCCCTGATGGGGATCAATTTTTAAGAAGATCAGGTTTGCATTTCCTTTCCAAAGACTGGCTGTCCTTCACAACAGGAGGTGAAAACAGAGCAGTCACACCGGAGGCTTCTCCATATGGAAAAGCTTTAATTTTGTATTGACAAGGTGCACTATGAACATCAGCTCAGCTCTTAATAAAAAACTGCTACATGTTCAAACAAAACCACTTTGATTCTACTGCACAGTAAACGTAAACCTGAGAAGTAATTTGTCTTCAGCTACTCCCATATTTGTGCCAAACCACGTTTTCTTAACCAAGAGATTCTCACATATAGATCTTCCCAAGCACAAGTAACATCGATATATATTGGAATGTGTATAAAGGTTTTAATAAGCTATACCTCAAAAATGTTCTTTGTCTTTTTTGTGACCTTTTACAAATTATAATTTCCCAGGGAATCTGACATTTCTTGAGAAGTAAGAGTGGAAAGTGGGGAAGGTGCCAGGGTTTCCTCTAACTTGTGCAAGGGTACTGTCCAGCACTTCAGAGGGGGTTTGCTCCATGAACATGATGCAATAAATTAGAGCGCAATTCTGTTGGGCTTTTTCCTAGAAATAACAAAAATGGAGCTGAGAAAAATTTTTAGATAACTTGACTTCAAATTTTTTTTATCTTCTAAAAACTGGTATTGGGACCCTCAGATCAAGTTCTGTTCTGCACTCTGAGGATCCCAAATCAGAAGGCAATAGCCTCCTCCCCCTGAGCCAACATACAGCACACAGACACCCAGTGGGTGGAGAACTGTCCCAGGACCTGGGGGACCCAGTTGTGCAACCTTCCATGCCGGAGGGAAATGCAAACCCACAGCTACTCTCACCCAAAGTGCAACCCAACCACCGACCTGCCACCATGCTGTACATTACACATACACATGCAAGGTATCATGCCAAGTCACCAGTACTGACCTATTCCTGAACTTCTGCATACCCTGAAGGCACTTACGGGTACATCTCTCATGTTTTGAAGGTACTTGGCTTCATTCCTGAATCATGCAAGGAGTTTGCCAGAAGAATGTCAAAATACACCCTGCTTTTCCTATAACCTGTACCGGCACCTTAGATGCAGAACAGGCAGGTTTGATTTTTACTGGATCCTACTTAGATATAATCTCTTACCTGTAAATAAAAGCTAAACAGGATGAACTCTCAGAGACCGAGAGGAAGAGTGAATACAAATGAAATTCAGTAACACAAAACAATGATCTAACCCAATGTAGCAATATTTTGTTTATTGTTATACCAGCTTCCGAGACCAACTACACACCTTAACACTGAGCCTACTCCCTGTGTTCTTAAATATTTATTTTAGCTAGGATTTAGCAACAAGCATGGGAAACAATCTCACCAGCTGTATCAAGAAAAATCATTACAGAACTGTGGCAGTCACTGTAACCCAGTTTGTACCTGCAGCAGAATCTATCAGCTTAAGGAGAGAAATATTTTAAGCCTATTAAACTATTCTGGTGACTCCTCCTGCAGCAGTTTAAGACACTGGCATCCCTCAGATTAGTTTCACTTATGTGGTGGCAGCTGACTTTATGGGACTTTGGCAGAAAGGAACAAGACCCCAGACCGTGGCCATTTCACCATCCAGATTCTGAGCTTCACCTGCCATCAAAAAGACTAAAATGTGTGGCAGGCAGCCTCTTCTCATCCTCTCTGCAGGCAAGGACCAGCAATGGAGTCTTGCATCTGTTAGGGCAGCAAACCTGTATTTAAAACTGTTTCATCTTCCTTGAAATATTGGACAACTTCCCCCCACCACCACCCCCAGTACATGACACTTCCTTTGCATGCAGTTCATGTACAAACTTTAAAAATCTAAGACATATCTAAAATGTTGTCATATGTAAAAACGTGCAGTATGCCAACATAATCTTATTATATCTCAAGGCAGCAACAAGCAATCAAACTTGCAAAATCCTCATGTGATACACTTCTATAAAATCCTGAGGGCTGTTAACAACTGTTGAAGTAGTATTCCACATTGAACTCAGTACTGTTTATCTAGGTGCACGAGGTACTGGATGTAAACATGTTTACTTCAAACAGTCCATGATCAAGAACAAAAAGCCAATAAATCTGAAAAGGTTTAACTTTGTGTAACTGCAGATTCAATGTGTTTCCAGCACTGCCTTCCAGCTTTAACACTTAGATCCTCAACAACCCTGCTAACTGACAGAATTTATGACCAACTCTCACAAGGCACAAAGACTCCGTACTCCTCTGCACACATCAAAGTATCTAATTTATTACCCTGGCTACAAACAACAGCACACTAGCTGTAAATAAAAATATATTCATTCCTTTTTTTTTTTGGAAAAAAAACAAATGACTGCAGCTGTTTCCTGTGTGCTTATTTTTCTCCCATTCTTATTATGCCCTTCAACAGACCTTATATTGCCCAAATTAACAAATCAAGTAAGGATTACCTTTTATATCAAGGTCACAGGAACAAATGATGAGCATAATTAATTTGAAAGATCACACCTGTACATAAACATATGTCCATTCTATTAAGTAATACCTGCAGGCATTTGGAAAAGGACTAACAAGGAGAAGATGATCTATTTCCAGGTTTACTGCACGTTTTCACAGTGACTCATGAATTGCTAATTATGTCTCTGCTTATTAACAATACAGGTCCTGCAATCCTATAGACAGTATCACAGCATCACAATTTTGTTCTCAGCTGAAAGGCATTCACTTCCATTGCCTTCACAAAACATTCCAACAGGGAATGGGGAGCAGCAGGCATGAAAGCAGAACTGGAACAAGGGGAAGACAGGCTGAACAGTGAAGCAGGGAAGATCCTGCAGAAGCAGCCTCTGATCCTGTCAGCTGAACCAAGCACCCTACCACCACATGGAAAGAGCTTGAGTGAAGAGGGCACCAGGAGGCTGTAATTACACTCATAAAGGTATCCTTTAAAGCCTAGAGCTAGTTACAACACAACCTCCTAACAAATGCAGTGGAAAGAGCAAATTGTAATAGGACTTCTGTCTCACTCTATATAGACAGAGTAAGTTGTATGAGAAAGATGTCTTCTTTCCTCCACCATGCAGCTATGTGCTTCAAGGCCTGGTATCAGTTCTAAGGTGAGAACTGAGAACAAGGAATTACCTAAGGGGAAAACATGGAGGGGGATCACAGAGAAAAGTATGTAGTGGCAGATTCAGCTCTAATTAGAATGAGTTTAATTATTTAGATTTAACTGCACTCTAGTCTCTGTAGTAAGTGAAATCACTCAAAAAAAAAAGTCTATTTTAAGGAAAAAAAAAAGTTCATCATGATTATCTACTATTTCATTTCCCTCTCTACAAATTCTGTCCTGAAATACTAAGTTTATCAACTTTCAAATGCAGCATTACAGGTTTCCAAGAAAGAGAGGTCCAAAAATAGTATTTAAAAAACCTCACACTTCCACACACTTAACAGAACTTAGACTTCCATATTAGGGACAAATTGGCAGGACAGTACCTATTCATTAACGTAAGAGTAAGGTTTCCTGAAATATGAACAATATTTTGTTGTACTTTTAAGGTTACTTTTGTTCATTTATGGATTTGCTTGTTTCAGGTTATTCTTTCAAGAAAACACACCAGTTTTCCTGTTGCACTGCAATTAAAATACCCAAAGCATTTAGTTCTTAAAATTATTTCACTGTGGAAAATACTTTGGTCTTTAATCTGAAATTAAGAGACAGAAAAAAAACCCCAGAATAATCTGAGTGTTTATATGGCACCTCAGTATTTACCTGACAAGTAGAAAAACATTACAAAAGTATCATCAATTTGCCATTAGTTTTACAGCTACAATCAGCACATGAATGGAGTCCAAAAAATGTCTGAACACAGCCATGGATAGAAACAGATCGAGTTTAATCCTAGGTTATTTATGCGTTACTGAATTTCTAAATCCTTATCTACTTCCTTCAAAGTGAAAATGACGGTTGCCCAAACTTCTAGTCTCCTTAGATATCGTCTTAGGTATTACATTCTTCAACCCAGGCAATTTAAGATAAGAGCCAGTGTTTTCATAAGGGCTCTCTGTGTTTTCCACACAAGCTCTTAATGAACTGTAGCATTAAATACTGCAGGAACTAGGTAGGCAGAGTACACAGACTTTTATTTGTGAAAGCTGCCCACAGGCTATGCCAGGAACTGTTTCTCCAGTGTTTCCAAGGGCTTTCTAGGAAGAAATTATAGACATTCCTCCCCTTGTCACCAAGACCTAGGTTATTGTAAGAAGTGGTCAACTGATACCAAGCTGAACCAACAACAGAAACTTGGAATTGTTGTGGTTCAGCCAGCCAATAAATTAAGATCTCCAACGTGCAAGCCTAAGAAAACTTACTAACACTGTGTGTAAACTTCAGACCAACAGAAATACTTTCTCTCCAAATGGAGATTTGCTGTAGAACACACTGAGACAATTTAACAGGTATCACTCTTGCATTTCCGTCAAGAATCCACAATTATCTCCAGGTAGTTAACCTCTAGGTTTATTTGTCCAAGACATGGCAGGTGAGAGCTCCCTTTCATCAGCTTTTGGTTCAAGCACTCTAGGGAAAAAACAGCTGCTCTTAACTCATGACTTAAGGTCATGTAAAGGAAATTTTCATTCATAACCATATTTCAACTTTGTTGTGAAAAGTTACGATGGTGTTTCCCAACGCAGAATAATGGAAAGAGACACACACTGCTTGCTACCAAAACAGTCAGGAAAACACCACAACAAAGAATGTAGACAGACTACTTCATGTATAAGCAACTGCAGCACTGCTTTGAAAACTGAAAGGGAAAAGGAAGCTGAAAGCCTAAATCAAGCCTCAGCACCTTGTGATCACTTTTGAAAGATTCAGCTGATTGTAAACAAGAACACAATGAGAAATTTTCACAACTTATTAACAGACCCATGAAAACAAACAAAGGGTCTGGCTTCTAAAGACACTTTCATATGTACCATCAAAAGTAGACAGGCTGTTGCCAAACCCAGCCCGAAACTGGCTCTTCTCTCAGTGCCCATGAACTCCTTTCTGGTAGACATCACCTTTTGTTTCCCATGAATCTGACAGCTTCCCACACTTGTGAATATTTTCTGAAGGGCTTCAGATAATAATCTGCCAATGAGCAGCAAACCGACTTATGAAAAGAGTAAAAACTGAAATAAGGAATCAATAATAAACACCTTTGGGTTGTAGTATTTCCCATCAGCACCACCTGATCTTGAAAAGAATATCTATCTCACAGCTTAAGAAAAAAGGCTGAGGAATACAGCAGAGAACATACAGGATGTACATTGATTTTTGATTGATCAGAAGGTCTTGAAAAGCCTACTGCTAATTAAGCACTTAACAGTTTTCTCTAGCACTACAAGTTAACTGAATCAAAATGGAAAAAAAAGACAAGCTGTTTATCATTTATTTAAAAATGCTATAAAAGGCCTGAAAACCTCACTAATACTTGCAAGTGCATAAATAAATAACATACATTATTATAAATATATATGTATAAAGCTATAAATATTTTTAGAGATCAGTACCAATCACTATGCCATCAGGATTGCACAGACAATAGACTGTAGGTAGAAAAGTAGGAACTCTAAGCCAGACCCAACTAAGAAGAGAGGAGTTGTGCTTCCAGGGGAAACGTGTTCCTCTCCCTCCCCCTCGTACTCCTCCAGCCAGGCAAAGCTCCCATCTCAGACGTCAAGCAAGAGATTTAACACTAGAAAATAAAAGAATCTAAAAAAAACAATGTAAATTTTAGGGGTATACCATCACACTTTTTCCCAAGGAAGCTGCCTATGTCAGTTGTAATTTTGGGAGACTTGCTTATAATCCAAAGGGTAACTGTCTTCATACTGCAGTGACAGTCAGCCCCACAAGCTTCCCCAGGGCATTCCAATGGGTCAGAGCCTGCTCCTAGTATCACAGAGGTTCTAAATAATGAATTACTGCAGACAACTGTAATAGTAAGCAGTTATACTGATCAGACATTAGATTAACAAAGAAAAAAAACAAGACAAAGGTAAAAAACTCCACCAGACACCAAAGACTGTGAACATGTGTGTGTGATACAGAAACCCAGAGAGATGCTTTTATGAACAACTGTAATCAAGATCAGCTATTCTGCTACCACAGCACTGCATCCAAAACACGTCCATCTCTTCGTCTGATTTGAAAAGGTATTCCCACAAAAGCTCCTTGCTGATCAGAGCACTGGCAAGATTCCCAATCATACAGAAATGACAGTTGAAAGCAGGCAAGTTTTAACATTAATTCCCCTCGTGGTGCCACACCAGGCTACAAGAAAGGAAAAAAGAGGAGAAAGGCAGAGGAAGCACACTTAACACAACCATTCAAGCTATGCTGTTGAGCCACTTACCAAAGGACACCAGTGTTTAGCCTACAGAAAGTCAGGTGGCTGCTTACAGGATGATGTACTAATAGGCCCACACAGGCAATTGTACATGTGTGAAACTAAACAAAAATGAGAGGAACTGCATTATAAACAACTTATGTAAGTTATATAAGTTATATTTTGGCCCGTTACAACTTATTGCAATTTTGGCCCGTTAAGGGCATTGGGATATATATTTGCATATAAATGTAAGCAGTTGACAGACACAAAAGGCCAGGAAGGCTGGGGGAGGAGGCGCTCAGGTACCCAGGGGAGAGATGCCCCTGCAGCCTGAGCAGAAGCACGTGGAGTAGCCAGAGGAGAGGACCCATGGAGGAGGCACAAACTCGACCTGCCTGGTGGAGAGGCTCCACGCTGGATGGAGCCGGCGGAGACATAGAGAAGATGCCGTGACTCACGTTGGGATGAGCCCCTGCCAGCACAAGCGACCTACAGAGATGAGCCAAACAGGTTTGCTGGGGGAGGCATCATAGCCCTGTGGAGGACTGGGACTGAGAGACACTGTGATTTGTTGCTGCCAGCCAGAGCAGAGATGAAGCCCGGTGGGAAGAGATTTGCCTTGGAGAAAGTTCGTGGAGGACTGGCTCTCGTGGGTGAGATCCTACGGTGCAGCAGGGGGAGGGTGTGTGGAATGGATGCCCCCATCCTGGCCGAGAAGGAAAACATCTTGCAAGGGACTGACCAAAGTCCCCATCTCCTAGTCCCTGCCCCCCGTCCTGTGCTGCGAGCAGGAGAGGGGAAGAAGGGAGCAAAATCATGGCTAAAAGGGAATTCTGCTTTAGAATGGAGGGGTGGGGGGAAGGTGTTACCGAGACCCCCCTTTTCCCCAGTCCCTGCCCCTCCTGGGCTGCAAATGGGAGGGAAGAAGGGAGCAAACTTCTAACTAAAGCCTGCTAAGGAGGGAGTGGGGGGGAAAAGTGTTTGCCTGGTTGCATTTCTTTTAAGATTGTTGGTTGCACTCCTGACTCTGGTTTTTTTTCACTGTTTCTCTTTAGTGTGGTGTAATAAATTAGATAACTTTCTCTTCAGCACTCTGAGTCTGTTTTGCCCGCGTCATTAACGAGTTTGTCTCTTGAGCCGCCCAATTATATTTTTTCTCCCCTGTCCAACTAAGAAAGGGAGTAATAGACTGATTTTGGTGGGCGTCTGACCTTTTGGCCAGGGCTCAACCACCACAGAAAGTAACATTATTGATCACTGAGTACTTAAATTCGCAGCACCTTCTAGAATATTAATACTACTGTACTTGGGTCTTTTCCCTTGAGATGTTTCCTCAAGAAAAAAGCTCTCTCAGCTTTACAAAACAACTACACACAGCTACGACTCTTGAGAGCCCCAGAATTCATGGCTAGGTGCTCAACTTCCTGAGAAGCTAAAGTAAACCTGGATCAATCTTACTTATTTCATACACATTTTTCCAACTGTACACAACATCAAGCTCAATGTTTTGCAACATTAGAACATACAGGTTACAACAGTAAGATTATAGTTTCACATATGCATCTTTATATCATTTGATTTAATGTTCAAAAGCTGTGAACTACAGCAATAACATTTCCTCCTTATCTGTACTGAAGTAAGCTGAGCGATGCAGACTGAAAAGCATATGTGAGGAATACGTGAGCATACGTGGAAAAAGAATGGGGAGAGACAAAAGCAGGCAAAGCTTCATCAGGATGACGTTCTGAATCTTAGTAGCAAAGCATCACCAGAACCAGAGATAAATTAGTCCACGGCAAAAGACAGCACAATAACATAAATATATTAAGTATATCTGGTAACTAAAAACCATATTTGGGGGATACAGTATCATGCATCATGTGGCTGCTTCATTAACTTAAACATTTTAATAATCAGAAAACTATTGAAAACAATCAGTCCCTTGTACTAGGTTCAAACAGAGTGCAACTGCAGCTCTATTTTTGTATTTCCAGCAAATGTTTTTAAAGATAGACTCTGATTCACTTGAGCCAATAAAAACTTCAACCCAAACTTCATTATAAAAGAGATTAAAATTCAAGTTTGCATTTCTACTAGAAATCTGTATTTTGAGAAATAAAATTTTTAAAATAGCTTTCTAAGCTTGTTGGCATTTGACAATACTTCATGTCTGAATAAAATTTTGTCTAGAATAGTTTATGGTATCCCCATTATACACTGAGCCTCTCAGACTTCACTGGAGTCTGATCTTTTATAACAGACACCCATATTTTGCTTTTAAATGTTAAGAAACAGTTTCTGTAACCTGCATATTCTGTAACCTGCATAACTGTGATTGTATTTGTTATGATTTAAAAAAATATTTCACTATAAGTCAACAAAACTTGGTGCGTTTACCTACTGAATACAACCAAGAGTACCCATTAATGTGTGGACTAAAGACTCAGGAGGACTCATGGCATCTAGGAAATTTTTTGATTTTTCCCTCCAAGTTTAAAAGAAATTGGGGTCAACCATCTGCAGCACTTCTTGCAGAGCACCAGACACACAAATGTAATTCTATGCTAAGAAACTTAAGAAGGTGAGAGCTGCATAACACATCCAAAGAAGTCCACCAAATCCCAGCATAACAGATCCTTAAAGAGTTGGGTCTAACCCCTTGAAAAAGCACAAGAAAACAAAGTCTAGTGAAGGAGTGTCCTAGCTGGCCAGAGGACTACTAGGTTTCACAAAGCCCTTTCCAACCAGCAAGCTGCAAAAGGAATAACTTCCAAAAAGAAGTGCACCACTAAAACAAGCACCATCTTCAGTCGTTTCTTCTGCCTTTCCAAGACAGGGGATCAATGTAAATCCACGTATTCTCTATCAGGTGCATCCAAGCCCACTTAAATGACAGATTCATTTGAGCTTTCCTATCACAGCTACGACTACACTACCATTTCAGCTGCCAGTTTGCTCACAGCTGATGTGGACTGCCCCTGCCCTTCTTTAAGCCCTCTTTTAGGAATGACTTACAGTAAACAGGGCAGCTGACAACGCTCCATCCTACAGAAAATTCTTCTCACCACACAATTTTGTTTTCCTTCCATCTTAGTACCTGTCAGTAACTAGCAGAGTCACAGAAATTATCCCTGTAGATTAGTAACTATCTCACTTGAGTGCAAAAACCAAAATAACACCATATCCATTTGGGGTGCTGGATGGAAGGGGGTCAGAAGGGGGAAGAGAAAAGCTGTAAAGGACCAATGATTCTCACTGCCACCTACCCTGGTCCCCGACTAAAAACATCAGGGGATTTTGAAATTCAGCTCCTCCATTTTACAGAAAGATGCAAGTTACGAAATTCTGCACAAAAAAATACAGAGTCTGTCTTATAATAGTGTTAATGTCATGGAGATATCTTCACATTTCTACTTAAATTGCCCTCAAACAGCAAATTTCTTCAATGACTTGCAACATAACATACCTAGAAGCAATACTGCCTTGCAATCTGTCTATTGGACAAAGTTTTAAAGGGGAAATTTCACTAAGAATTAAAACCAGTTTTGTCAAGTGGAAGACAAGGCACGTACACCTAAAACGTTTTTTAAAAAAGCTTCTGTTGTTTGACATTTTAAAGTTTATTTTTTAAAAAAAACTTCTTAAAAGATTAAAGAGTCACACTCCTTAAAAGGACTAGACTTCAATTAGTGAAAATATCCAAGTCAATATAGTAATACCCCTTTTACTCCTTCAGAGCGTGCAGCCCACAACCGTTAACACTAATCAAGCACTGTCAATGCCACAGTACCAGAGGACATACGGTAACTCAAATTTAGATTGTTCTGAAAAGATTACAAGTCTTTGAAAAGGGGAGAGGGAGGCAAAAGGGAGGTTATGTTTTTGTTTCATACTTAAAACATTACCTCCCAATTACCTCCCTTGTTAATCAAAAACATTCTGTACATTCCTTCATCTTCGAAAGTAACCATTAAAGCAGACCTATCTAAAAAGTGAGGCAATAAGTTGTGAATCAAAGTGTTCCCTTCCAAATAAAACATCTGCAAGGGTAAAGGGGAAAAGTAACTTTTAATAGAACAGCAGATAGGTAATCAAATGCCCTGGTTCAACAGGGAGTAACAAGTATGTGCACAGAGATTGAGATTCGTCCTTGCAGCATTTAATCCTGCTCACATTGTGCAACTCATCCCAGCTCGGTCAGAGCAACCGCAGCTCGACTCCCACTAGATGGAAAATTCTACACAGGCTTAAGTGAAACTCTTCAAAAGCCCAATTTGAATTCCTCCTGCTAAACCTGGCTTTGTTCAGAGAACTGCTTGATTGCTTGCAAACAAAGTAAGTATTCTGTTCATCCTCTCAGAGCAACAAATGAATGCCACTTTGTTGTGGCACTGAGCCCTGGAAATATGGGTTATATTCTTCCACGTAAGTGGTCTCTTTCCTTGACAGCCGTATAGCAATAGAAGTGTAAAACTCTCACAGTAAAACCAAGGCAATTAACATGTTACAATTGCACTGGGCTACCATGTAATAAAACGTATATCTAAATGTTATATAATACAATATTATATTGAGCAACTCAAAGGAACAGTTAATATATACAATTTAATGCCTTGATGCACAGGGCCTTTAGGAACCAGGCCTTCTCTCTATATGGTTACTTCATAATAATCATTTCCAGCTTCTAAAGAACAAATACATGAGCAGGAAAGGATTATTATTTTAGATCCTCTGCTCCTGGAGAATGGAAAATAGGAAGGGAAATAGAAAGGAAAAGAGCAGCATATTTATCTTACCCAGGTAAATCGCCCCTATGTATTCCAACTAAAGCAGCCAGAGTGCGCTGAGAACAATCCTGATAGTCACGGAACAAAGCCCTAAGAGCTGCACACAGAAATACTGCCAGTAACAGCATGCTGAGGTATATCATAAATACATACATTTCCCCCTGTAGAATCCTTGGTATTGTCCCCCAGCAGGCATAGCAAAGCATTGGCATTTTTTAGGTAACCCATCAGAAAATGCATGTCTGTACACCCACATACAATTTTCTGCTTGGAATATACAAGGATTTTATTCTAGGTTTATACCAGCATCCACAGCACTTACTGACAAATTCCATGGAAAGGAAATGCAGAAAATAACATCTTCATCTGCCACACCACTCCTTTTCTGGAGTGCTGTTAAACAAAGGTAGGTCCAACAGTACAGGTGCCTTAAATAATCTGGGTTCTTCCTTTAAAGATTTTTTTTTTTTGTTATTATTTTTCTCCCCACATCTTCTCAATGGATTTAAATAACCCCAAGAGAATAACCTAATTAAGTGTGGATAGTTACTTTGCTAGTGTATGTACCTTGCAAAAAGTAGTGGTCGTAACAGAAACGTAAGACTCAAAAGCTGTAGCAAGAAGCTTAGAAAAAGCTAATAATCTAATACTGAAACCATGCTGGAACATTACATTAGAAAGTAAAAATAACAAGTAAGCATGCACCAGTGTATTAACAGTGGCACAAAACCAGAGATAAATCAACTAATGCAATCAACAAATACAGTTTTAAATGTTTCCCCAAAAAATTTAAGATTCAAATATGTTTGAAAGTAAAAAATTTTCAACTGTTAAATACAATGCATTTTAAAACTCTCAGTAGAGTTTTTTCCTCTTAAGAAAAAATTGGTAAATTATTCTTGAAAATTCAAAAACACATAGTAAGAAGCAAAGTCACATCTGCTGTGAAGAATAAGCACAGCAAGCTATTATTATGTTCTAACATAAACAGTAGTTTAAAATAAAAATTGGAAGATCTTAGGATAAGAACTACTTTATCTTATTTCACTACTAAAGGAATAAGATTAAGTACGGCACTTTCTCACTACTGCTCTTAAGCCTTCACAACAGACAGCAAAACTTCCTCTCAAATACTGATTAGGCACTGATTCTCTTCACCCACCACAACCCTGTTCCCTTATCAGGCTCCCCATCCCACACCAGTTGCATATAGAACAGCAAAAACATCTGCTGAGTATCTTGATGTAATCACCATATAAATGAAAGTTACACTGTATAAGAAACTTGAGGTCATCTTGAAAACCTATTAGAAATAGGCTAAATCCATAGCTTTATTTTTTTTTATATATATATATGGACAGGGAGAGAAACATACACACATCTGCATACCTATATATTAGACATTACTTTTATGTATTACAAGCAATCATTCTGCAGGACAGAAACACCCACTGGAAGGTTGTAGCACAAAACTTGAGCTGTTTAAGTTGGTCAAGCTCATCAGGTTTCAGCTACGCTCACCGTGTCAGCAATTACATCGTACAGCATTTGCAATGAAGATTTGCAAGCAAGTCCTCCATTGCCTTCCTTGGGCTGAAATTCTTTCTAACCCCCCCAAATAGGCATTGTTCATATAGGGAAGTCCAAAGGTTCAAGAAAGAACTCCCATCACATGAAAAACCACTGGGAAAAAAAAAAAAATCACCTTACTTTATAATAAAGGGGACAAAGGGTGCCATGCTGAGCGCTGAGTAAGTACCATCCATTGGAGATGGATACAGCCTTCCCAGGATTAAAAGCAGAAGGAACAAACTTGGATGGATTTTCAACTCTTCAGCTTCACTGAAATTAAAAAAAAAATAATTAAATGTGACAAATATTTGATGAGAAAAGCATCCTTCTTCAAGAGAGTATTGAGACTCACACAATCCCCTTCTGCATTACTGGTTCAAGGAGGTATGCCTGGGTGATCATTGCAAGAAAGCGCAAACCCCGCTGGGATCAACCATGGGATCTCATTCTCCTGTGGCACTGCTGGGGACCCCTGTCTGAAGGCACTTTAGGTTGTGCTGCCTTCACTTCCTACAATATCCCAATCCTCCATTATGCCTAACAATGGTGAGAAGCCTTCGCTTTTAATTAATATTAAAACCCAACACTGAGCATGTGTCACTGGGAACTGAGAAAGTCAAGTTACAAAAAAAGGTCTTTTTCAGCTTGGAAGGAAATATGTATTTAGCAACTAGCAGGCTTTATTAAAGAATAGTTCTTGTCATTGACACCAAGTGGCTAGTATTCATAGTGTAAAAAAATTAAATAATCAGAAATCCAATTAAAAATCAACATTTCTTCATTTAATTAATGTTTAATAGTAAGATACAAGCCTTGACCTTCCTTTAAAAAAACCTAAAACATTCAAGGGCACTACTTTAGGCTGCAGCTTCCAATTTTTTTCAGTTAGAGTTCCCAAAATTTTGTCAGGTGAAGCTGCACATAATATATACACCCTCTTTTCTTAGAGCAGAGAACACAAAGCATGCAGTGACCAGTGAACTCCTGCATGTCCACCTCAAAGTGTCATTCAAGAGACAGCTCAACCTTGCCCATAAATCAGCTGCTGAACTTCCACAGTTTATACCGTAGCATTTTAAGAAAAAAAACCAAAGCCAGCACTGGTTTACTTTAAAGTTCATGAACCTGGGGGTAACAGCATCAGCATAATCACAAACTATCATCTGCATGGATCAAACTGGAGCTCTCAGCCACCATTTGTAGAGCCCTTAAGAGATCGGGGACCTTCCCCAGAGTCACTGTGTCACTAGCTGGAAAGCATTTGTTCAGGGTTATGTGAGGCTTACAACCCCATCTCACTTAAACATGTTAGGAAGTCTCATTGTTAAACCTGAGACATCATCAAAAGCACAGTTTCTGTCTTTCCCTAAAAAAAAATAAAGAAGTAGTATGTTCTTTAACATCTGTTCCCAGGAAGAGAGCAACTGCAAATCAGTTATCAGTGATCTGTAGTCCAGAGGATCATTGCAGCCTGCAAAGTACAGGAAAAAGCTTTGGCAAAAGGCTACATCATTTCAAGAAACACTGGTGAAAAGAACAGCATTAGAGTATGTATCATACAAGCCAGTTTCATCTTTTCATTGCACTTTGTATTTCAAAGCTTCATGAGACATTGTCTTACCTGTTCAAAGTATTGGTTACAACCTCCAACTGCTTGAGAAGGAAAGGATAGAGACTTGGAAACCGAGAGAAAAACTCCCTTCCTGTCATTCTGGAGAAGGGAATGAAGAACGAGTCACAATTAGCATTCAGCAGTAATTTGTTGCACTCAAAATACCAGTTCAATAATCGTATTTCTGATGCTCCAGCAAAGCCAGCAAGCCAGAAGAACCACACACACAGGATTAACTCCCTTCAAGCAAGGCAAAGTGTTTCACAGTTTACACAAGTGAAGTAACTCTGTATGTGTGCACACTAACATAGGCAGCTAAACTGGTTGGGCCTTTTTGGGGAAAAAATGGATCTTAGCCCCTTGATCACACCAAAAAGAAGATACAGCAGCTAAAATTCCAGCACCATTTTAACAACATTCTGGTTGAACAGGAGAGAACTACGCTTGCTTTAGTATGGTTCGTGAACTAACTGCTAAAATACATTTAATATACATGTACTAAAAGATGCTCGTATTTTACGGACACTGAAAAACATCCCAGAATAGTAACTCACAGAAGACCTGTAATCCACAGCAGCAGAAGTGAATGACCTCTTTAGACAGTGTTGCTTCCAGCACATGGCAGCGGTGGCGTTTCCTGGCCACATTTTTGCTTCTATAGCTGTAGCAACCACATCCAAAACAGAGCAGAGCACTAATACCTCTCCAACTCATCACTAGCCAGAATTTAATAAGGCAGCATAGGTCAAGCCACAACAAACAAGTTCATCCAAGCTAAAAAAAAAAAACAAGTAGAAATCTTCTATATTTACTTTTATTGCCTCTGACCAGATAAAGGATGGCTTCATTGGTTATAGGAAACCATTTAGCATCACAGAAGCAAGACTTATTTACATTTTAGAATGGCAAGGTTCTAACTAGACATATATGCTAAGCAGATAGAGCAGACTTCTTTTAAAAATAAATAAAAAGCCAATCATTTAGAAGAAGAAAGCCAACTGTAGAGTTTGATTGCTGTATCATCAACCAAGATAAATAAGTAGACGTTAGCATGACTCCAATTCCAAGCTTCCAACTAGCAGGCAGATCCAGGTCTAGAAAAATAAAATCATGAGATGGCCAGATCGAATGTGTGCAAAAGTAAGTACACATGGGAAACAAATCATGCAAGAGTAAGTCAGCACATGGCAAACATCAGCACAGCTTCTTCCAGCACTCAGCCAATGTAACACGCCTCAGCCACAGGATAAACACAGCAAAACCAGAGCGCTAGATGGAAACAAATGTTCAGAGAGGTACAGGAACCTTTTCTGGAGGCACACAAGAACAGCGCAGTGAAATGCTGTAACTAAAAGCATGGCCAAGGATTCCAGAAGAGCTGCTGTAACTGCAAAAGACTTCAGTTTAAAAATTTAGATGGAAGCATTTGAAATGTGAATGAATATAAACTGAAGCCCTAATGAGGATGGTGTAAAAACATAAAGTGATACTGCCTTTTGAAACAGAAAACACACATAATTTCTTATCACACAATCTCAAAGTGTCTGCCTGACACAAAATGTTCCTAATATCTTGAATTCAGATTCCAAAATTGCACTTCCAGCTCATCTAACAGCTTCTTCAAAGCAAAAACCTCCATACATACAATTAACCAACTGAAGATGTGCATGTTGGAGACAGCACAAAACATAAGATCTTGATACATTATGAAAGTAAATGTATTGAGTCAAATGATACATTAAGTAAATGTATCAAGTCAAATGATATAGTAAGTAAATGTATCAAGTCAAACAGCCCATCTTGCTAAGTTTTCACATGTAAAACATTAAAAATTCCTTTAAAAAATAAATGTAAAAAATCAAATTTAAAAAAAGCTGTGATACCTTCATCCTGTGCCACTGAGCACGTTGAACTAAAAGTTTCCTATGGAATATATGGCCACTGCTTAGAGGCTCAAGAGAGGACTACAAGTAACATCTCTCAGAAACATTTTTGAACAGTACCTTTTCCAATATAATTAAAAATTCAGTAACCCAAGTTTAAATCAATATTAAATAAGAGCACCAAATATTCTTACAAAGACTTGAAATTCTTTGCAATTAGTGTGGTTTCATGAATCTTTTTGACAGGGGAAGAAAACGATCACTACTACTCAAGTGGGTAACTTACATAACCTCCCACTTGGTTTACTGCTCAGCGGGTTACATGAGGAGAAAAGCAGTCTAATCAAAACCATTAATCAGTGGTATCTGCAGGAAAGATGCCCAAAGGCACTTTCAGGGAAGGGAGAAAAAAAGAAAAGAATAAAGACACAACTGCCTAAGCAAACTGGTTGCTGAGGGTATGATCTCATAGGGCTTCCAGTTCAGCGAGGAAACAGGAAAGACTAGACATTAGCAGAAGTACTGCAAAAGGAAAGGGCATTTTCAAAGTGCTGATTGAAGTGTGGATCCACTACCTGGAGATGTCAAGCAGGGAGATGTGCAACTGCAGAATGAGCAGAGAGCAAAACTGCTAGTCAGAGCATGGACATATTTATCTGGTCCATTTTTGATGGCTAACCACGCTTGTTGCTCCTGGAAACGTGTATGCATTAGCAGGCACAGCCAAGTACCGAGACTGGAACAACAAAGGAACGCGATGCTTTGCTTTTCAAAAACGATCATGACACTGAGGCTCATATTTGCTATTAATTTAATAAAAAATGAACTGCTTTGGAAAAAACAACATCAACATTTTAAGATTTGGCTCATGCATGTTAGTGATATAAACAGCCTCACGCCTGTGCCCACACACACACACGTTAGACTCTGCAATTAATAAGGATCCCTATCTGTAAAAGAGCACAAGTCCTTGATGTATCAACTAAACCTGGACTAAAACAATCCAAGAGTCACTGCTAGCAGTTCTCACAAAACAAAAATTTTCCTCCTTTTCTACAATATATCTGACAATGAACGACAGGTTTAAGTTAAAAATACAGATAACTATCTTTCCATTAGTCACCAACACAGTTCAAACAGATTTTTGGCAATGTAGCTACCATAATGAAATCCTTAAAACCAGCATTTTGCAGATCACGGGATTCTACATCTCTTCACCCTAAAACACACTTATAAGAAAAGTAATTGGAAAGAGCCTTAAGACACTATTATTTTTCCCCATGGCCAGCTGAAAATATTTTTATACTGCTTCAGAGCTCATCTCTGACAGTCTGTCCAACCACAGGCTCTGTAATAGTTTTTTTCTTTTTTCCTGTTAGTAACCAACAATCCTGAATCTCAAAGGGGATTACTGAGACCTAAACAGTGGACTAGATGAAGGTTATTTACTGAAATAGGAAGTACTGTAATGAAACAGAACAACTATCAGTGGGCTGATAATGTTTACAATAAAATCCCTCTTCCCCAGTGTAAAATGTCATTTAAGTATATAGTCAAAGTGATGCTTAATGTCAAAAGATTGAGAGATAAACTAATGGAAGTACTTATAACCTCCTAAACTCACTTGTAAAAATAATTGGTAAACTATACACGCAGAGAATACTGTAGTACATAAATAGGAAGATGCAGTATTTACACATCTGATACTCTGCAGTTTGACAATGTTAATGCTCTGTCATATGCAAGCAGTTCTTCTGCAGAAAAGTGTAATGACTGTATCGGAGTACAACCCACTCGTAAAAGGTTCCATTTGATGGCTAGAGACAGCAGTCATGTTCAGTGTTTTTCAGAAGACTGACAGAGTGTTTATGTAAAAAGGGAGACACATATGAGTTTCCTTCTCGTTTTCACTCAGGTTTCTCACCTGAAGAGATGTTCCATGACAAAAGCCAGTCATACAGGGTATGACTTCTGTAGCATGCCATACAGAATCAAGCTACGCCCACCTCTTAACCATTCTCTGTATGCCCTTGAGTCAAACAAATTCTACATCACTTTTGTCTATGTAAGAGCAAAGAAAGTTGTGATGACAGTCAAAAAGTTATTTCACAGAATCCAGAGTTCATTTAAATAGCCATGGAGTTACTCTGAAGGCACGTGATGCTACCTACAAAGGACAGAATTTCGTTTCTAGAAGTAAATCTTTGGAAGAAGAACCACAGCTCAGTTATCAAAAATCAGAAACTAGTTTTAGGAATGAAAATTAAAAACAAAACAAACAAAAACCCCCTCCAACAACCTAACATAACTGAAAGCAGACTGCAAATCTCTAAAACTTTAAGGAAAAGTCTATTTTAAGTAGGGCCAAGAATATAGTTTACAATGTTGACAACACTTCTTTAGGAAAAATGCAAAAAACCCACCAGTTCTACTTTTTTCTGAAGTAACCTAAAACAAGCCCTTAAAATACTCTCAATTGTCAGCAGGTCTTCCACACCAGTCCTTTAGTTTTATCACTTTTCAGAGTAGGTCCTGAGGTGACTTCAAGTAAGGTAAAGATCATGTACTTCACACGCTTTGCTTGTGAATACATTTGGTATCAAAGTTTCAGAACCATATTAATAAATGCTGATGAAAACTGTGACATCCCCAGTCATTACACACTATGTTTAAGTAGCGTCATGATGCTGCAGAATGCAGGGGTTAGTAGCTATTCTTACATTACTGGTGTCTTTCTAAATAAATATCTCATCTTTATGCACAACAACTGTGTACATGGTTTAACTGCATTTGAAAAAATACATTTTAAAATAAAACCATGGATGTTGCAGTCTTCTTTTTCAAGCTGTGCTGTACACTTAAGAAAATACTCTAGGAGATTAACTGTGACATTGGGGCATATGTATCATTTTACTGTGACGTGTCAAAGATTATCTGCTTCTGCTCTTTCATTTATTTTTCAGAAGAACTGGAGGCTTTATAACCTTGTATGCTGCTTTTAGTAACTGACATGTTAAAGAACATTTGCAGTAAATATGTTTGAGTTTAGCATCAGTGAGATTTAGAGAGAATGAATCTGAGGACAGCGAGGGTCTCTGGTGTTCTTTTTGAACATAAATACTGCTAAAATCTCAGGTCAGCTGACAAATGCCTGGTCAGATCTGCAACGGGCAAAAAAAAGAGTATTTTTTAAAAGAAAAGCAGAATTGGAACATGGAAAAAACCAACAGAGCCAGACACATTTAGAGAGATCAAGACCAAGAACATAATTTTTGATGAAATAACAAGTCCATTTTTAACTGACTCTAGTAAAATCTACTCTTGTTATACCAATCCCTACAGTGGAATCATCAGCCATAATACACATAATACTTCATGTTAAAGAGCAGTAACAGAATCCCATTTATTCATTGCAAGGATAATTGTTGCTGAAATAATTTTAAAAACAGACTGAATTTAGCAAAACTGTCATTCAGAATGACAGATTATAATAAAGATAATCCACATTTTACATATTTGCTTCTTTGAATTAATTCAACTACAAAAAAAACACCCAGATCCAGCGTATCTTAACTAGACTAACTTAATAGACTAGTTTTTAATTGATCATTTTGACATTCGTGTTCTTTCCCTGACCCTTATCACCTGGTAAGCAGTTAAAAAGAGAACAGTTACAGATTGAGGGACTAAGATAAAGAAGTGTACTATGCAAAATTGTTAGAAACTAGATTGTGTAAACCTAATCCACACCTTATCCAAGGACGTTAAAATACTTCTAGACAAAGGACATAAACCACCTCTTAGTCACACAAGCCTCCTGAACATTATCTCTTCTCACCACAAATTAAATATTTGAAATCTGCTTTTATTTTTGTAAACTCAAAACGTGCTTCTAAGTAAAAAGAAGGGCAGCTCCAGTGTACAGCTGAAATCCAGTTCTCATATGTTTCCTTCACAGCTAAAAAAACCCCATGGGCTTTCTGTGAGACAGAGAAGAACAGGAAGCAGACATCAGCCTGCAACATAGTCTGAGGCAACATCTACCCAAGGTCCACTGTGCAACTACACTTTTGGTTTAACCGATTAAACTCTAGTGTAATCTCCAAGAGTGCTAGGAAAATAACTGTCATGCTGTAATTACCCTAATTAATGCTATTAAATAACATGGGTAAACTAGAGAATCATAGAATCACAGAATTGTAGGGGTTGGAAGGGACCTCGAGAGATCATCGGGTCCAACCCCCTGCCAAAGCAGCTCCCTAGGACATTTCACTCAGATAGGTGTCCAGACGGGTCTTGAATGTCTCCAGAGAAGGAGACTCCACCACCCCCTGGGCAGCCTGTCCCAGTACTCTGTCACCCTCACTGTGTAAAAGTTCTTCCCCATGTTGGTGCGGAACTTCCTGTGCTCCAACTTGCAGCCATTGCCCCTTGTCCTGTCTCCACAGACCACTGAAAAGGGGCTGGCTAGAGAAGTAACAGGACTTAAAAAAAGACCCCAAAAGAACGTCTCAAGTCAGTTATCAGTGGACCTCATATATTGTTAGGATCAATATTATTAGTTCAACTGAAGACCACTGTAAGAGAGTCAGCAGTGTGTCAATGAAAATTTAATGATGAAAAAAAGTTATGAGGCATTGTCTCCAAAGAGGGAAGATTAAAGTAGTGTGAAACACCACCGGGTATCCTGAGAACCCAAATACTAGGACATGAAATAACATGAAAATATTAGTCACACAAAAAGATTGCATACACAAGGACTAATTAAAAAATGTGTTGCAGCTTAGGAGTTCATCAGCTAGAAATAACAAAAGGATCCATGCATAATAGTTGGTACCTTGGATGCCTCATCAAGAGGGCAATGGGTAAACGTGATTCTGCAGCACATCTATCCTGCTACAGTCAGTATGGACAAGGAAGTACCAACACCACTCTCCAGCACTCAGGTGGAATGTAAGCTGGAACACATAACAGCTAACTTCCACTTAAGATGCTTGAAAAAAACTGATCACATAACAAATAGAAAATAGAAAGCAAATTTGCTGAGAGGAGATTTAAAGACCTCAGCTTGTTTCATCTGGCAAAGTTAATACATATGGGATATATGGCTGGCATCCACAAATACCTCAAGGGAAACATCAGAAGGGAAAATAATTATTTAAAATAAAGGACAATGCTGGCATAAGAACAAATGAATATTAAATGGCCATGAATAAATATACACTGCAAGTTAAGTTTCTAATGATCAAAGCAGCAAGATTCTTGAGAAGTTTTACTTGGGAAGGTGGCATTCAGGGAGTCTTCCTACAGAAATACCAACTTGTTCAGTTTATAAAGGGAAGAGAGAGCATAGCAAGCTTGTTTACGAAGCCAACTGAGTCAACATACCAGCAAGACCCTTACTACTATGTGCTCCTGTGATTGTGACGTGCTGATCCACATGGGAATTTGGATCCTTTCTTAAACACATGCAGGTGAACTGTTGCTGATAAGAATTACATAAAAGATTAGCAACTGGTGATTTTCAAATCTCTCCCTTGATGTCATCAATCAGACTAAGTCTCTATGCAAGCAGATTCCAAAAAGCACACTGGATGAGCATGAAAAAATTTCTAGAACTTCCTTTTACAAGTTCCAGGCACCCAGTTATGACTTAAAAACCTGGTTGTACTCCACTCCTTTTTAAACAAAATTGAAGCCTGCTGTGTGTTTCTGAAAGGGTAAACAGGTGGCTTACACCTCCATTAAAAAAAAAAAACCAAACAAAACACAAACACACACAAAGAAAAACCTCCCAAAGAATTGCAGGTTTCACTTGACTTGAGAAAAGAGGAGTAGAAAAATATCTCATAAAATGACCCCATTATGGTCAGCTCAAGGAGGTATTCTGCAAATTCCAGGGCATGCACCATAACTGGAGGGTAGAAAGAGAGTGTACGTGCTACTGAAGGGCTCCAAACTTATCAGGTTTCAGAGTTTCACATCCGTAAAGAAGTCTCTGACAGAGAAACCAACCTAAACAAACTGGTCAATAAATACAGAGAATCCAAGAGTCTGGTGAGCATTCAAACATATTAAACTAGACAGATTTGAGACAACTGACATAACAATTCTCTTAATTTTCAAATAATTCTCAGAATCTGTTCTTTCTTACTGCTTAGGGAAGGCAGTTAAGCTACATTTTTATTAGGGCAGAAAACTTTAAAATGGACTGGAAAACACTGTACTCATCAAACCTGTTCAGCTTCACTCAGCTTTCTCATTTGGAAGCTGAGAGAATATAACTTGGATAACCAAAGCATTTGAGCTGGACCATCAAGCCCAAGGGGCGCATCAGTGGGTCAGTGCTACGTTGTCGGTTGGTAACTAGTGGAATACTCCTCTGATCGATTCTGGGGCCTCTACATCCCTCAACATTCTTATCAACACCTTCTTTAATAAGATAGAATTCCCCCCTGCAGATTTGTGGACGACACAGAATCAGCATCTCAGTCTAGACAGAGATTGAGAAACTAGATGCTTGAGCCAACACAAACCTCATGCAGCTCAGTGAGGAGAAACACAAAAGTTTGCACCTGGGTTGAATAACCCTGAGCACCAACACCAGCTGAAAACCAACTCCCACAGGAACAGCCTCACAGGAAAGAACCTCAGGGTTACAGTGGATGCTCAGTAGGAGCCAACAGCACATCCTCACCGCAAACAGGGCAAACCAGATACTGTGTTCATCAGGATGAATACAGCAGCAGATCAGGAGAAGTTATTACCCTAACTTGGCACAGTGAGGCTGTACATGAATTCTCCCATGCAGTTTTGGGTTGTCAGGTTCAGGACAGATTTAGAAGAAAGAGCAGAGGATCCAGGAAACAGCTGCTTAGATGGACAGAGTACATGGCCTGGGAGAAGCTGCTGAAGGAGTCAGGTTTGTTCTGTTTGACAAAGGAGTTCCAGGAAAAATCCATCAGCAGCCTACAACCACTTGGACAAATCAAAGATTAGAGAGCTAAACTTCTTGCAGTAGTTGCAGATGGTATGAAAAGGACCAATGGTCACAAGTCATAGCTCAGGAATTTTAAATTGGGTAACGGGAAAAAAATCCTGCACTGAGAAGGGGAATGAAGCATTGGAACATGTTACTCACAGCGGTTGCGAAATCTCCATCCTTGCAGGTTTTTAACTCATCCAAAGCCACTGCTGACCTGATCTGGTGGTACCAACAGTCATACTTTGAATGGGTATGGGGGAAACAGGATCAAGAGATCCCTTTACAGTCTCTATGATTCCACTTAGCTACCCCACACTCCACCACCATGGCTTTAATCTTGCCGTCCTAACACATCCGTGTTTTTCTTACTGTCCTGTAACTGCTGGCCATCACTTGCTACTGCAATTACAGTGAACAACTTCTCCTGCTAAGAGCAACAACATTCTTGAGATTTACCTGGGTTTTAGTAAGTTAGCAACTTGATCTTCAGTACACTGCAAAGTATTAGTTTTGCCACAACATACCCTAATATGTGACATAAAAATAACCACTTAAAATTCAGTTTAATTCAGAAATAGTATATATTTATGAAAGTTCTTGATTAGCAGTCCTTCTGGATTACAGCCAAAGAATCATCACCGTTCTTACTAAAAGACATGGAGAAGAGCATCAGGAGAGTTCCTTTAGAAATAAAGTTTATATAAAAAAAAAGTTAAGAGTTTGCTTTATAACTTGCTTCAGATATTGTCGTTTTAAAGAACATACCAAAGAGTTAAATTCTCTAAATCACATCCTGTCCCAGGACTCATGACAAGCTGCTTTCAAACAAACATTTCACACACAAAGGAGAATTTTAGCACTCCCACAGAAGACAAAACAGCGATGCGATTTTGGGGGAGGCCTGAAAAGGCACAATGAAGTCTGGAAAAAACCAACTGTAAAAAAACCCAGTGTGATGTATCAGCTATTAAGCCCAAGAGCAAGGATATAAAAGATTACTTCATACTCGTTACACTTGTTTTTCTAGAGCTAACATGACACAGGACACCTCTCCAGTGACAAGAAGCGAAAACTTTTCTCTAGCCACATCAAGTTAGTTACAAAAAAACCCCCAATTTAGATTTCATTTTTACTCCACATGAAAGAAAAAACACTATGGAGAGGAAAGAATAATTATAAAGATGTGGGGTTTGCACCTTCAATAAAGATGTGGTGACTCCGCACCCTCAATAAATCTAACATTTGTTTTGTTAGGAATTAGAAAATACTTAAACCCCAGAACAGTAAGCAAAACAGTTTTAGTTCACTGACTTGAAAAAACATTCTTTTATGCTACACAGCCCTAAAATAAATACTTAAAAGGAACTAAGAATATGCCACTATATCTTGGTTTTAATTTTCCTTCAGATAGAAGTGCTAGAACAAACATTCTTACTAGTTTATGTTGCTGTGTTTTTATGAGGTTAATAACTGAACTGTCAATCAAACCCTGTGTAAATACAGTAGTTAAATACCTTCTGCTTTAGAAGCACTTTTATTTAGGGGAGAGCTAGCCAAGATTTCCAAAGGACTGCATGGTCTGGTTTGCTTTGATCTCTTTTAAATACAAATTTCTTTATACCTCTTGTTTTGCTATTTATTATATTCTTTGTGTAACCAGGTACAGAAAGAGCACCTGTGTAGAAGAAATACTTCAGGAAAAGTGTGACCGAGAGGAAAAATTATGCAACACACAGTTCACTAAAATAACCTATGAGATGCTTTTCCAAGAGCACTTTTGTTGCTAAACCAGCAAAAGAAATAAGCATACCATGGGCTTGGAATAAAAATAGGTGAATGTCACTTAAACCCAACATCACAGATTCAATTTGGTGCTTAAAACATTAGTAAAAACTCAACCTTGATATACCTTCACAAATATGTCTGTATATACACATGTATATAGAGCTATATATAAATCACAGTTTAAAAGCAAATGTATTTTACATATAATATATAACCTTTTAAGAAAGTTGAACTGTGTACAAGCATGAGTGCACAGAGTGTATGCATACACATACATAAAACTCATATGTATGTATGCATGCTAAGAAAATCTCCAAGAACTCTGCTCAACCACTGCCTGCAAGTGTCATCTTTAATCTCTTGCCACAAATTTAGCATTGTGAGTTTTACCTACAACCAACCTCCACTCTTTCTCTCCAGGAGTATTCTGTGAAAAGTAACTGCTTCTTACTTAACATGGTGAAGTTAATGCATAAGGGATGTGTACATTATGCACGGAACAAAACAGACTAATTATATCACTGTGTATTAATGAAAACTTTTATTACTAAATTATCGACTCATATGATTAGGTTTACAGAAATTTTTGTTCCACTGAATGCATATAACTCAGTAGAAACTGACATTATGCCCCGAATTTATTTAAAACAAATGAACAGACTGAAGTTACCTCAGGCCAGCACACATATTTTTAGGATGTTTCATTCTGGATAAACTTTCATTGAGGTCACTTTAGCGTGTTCGTCTGTCTGTTTTCTGGCTCTGACTTAAGACAGCATGTTATGAAGATCTTCCCTGTTCAGAAGAGCACAGATACACATTTGCACACCAGTGATTTCAGTGTGCATTTAGGTCCTGTTTATACAGGTTAATGTTCTTCTGACTCTGTATATACAAAATAAAATCTTCAAACAGCTCTGTAGATTTTGGGCATCTCAGAGATACGGACATCGTGTACCTAAAACCAGCAGAAATCATATAGACAGCAAGCACCCTCATCCTCATAGAGAACAGTCCATATTTTCTGATACAGGGGATTTTAAACAGTTTTAGATTAGACTTGTAAAACAAACAGAATATTTGTAGTAGTACCACAGAGGGAAGCAGGCTTCTTTAGGATCTTTTGAGTCTGTTTCTGCACAAAGCTTTCATAAAATTCACCCTCAATTTACAAGTTAATAGCGCTTTATCATCGTTATTCCTACTATACAGGCACTTAGAAATAGGAAGTGCGTTCAAAATTGTTTCAACAAGTATATTGTTATTGAACTATTAATCAGTACAAGCCATAATGGTTATCTGAGTCAGACTGAACTTTTGCATATTTTCTTGAGACAGTTCTGAGATTAAGTCTTCTAAATCTGTCAAAGTCAATAAAAAAAGATCCAGAGCATTAAAAACAAAAAAATTGAGCAAAATAAAAGTGACCTATTTTTGGCAGGCAGAAGGAGGAGGGATTTCTTTTTAACAAAAACAACCCCCTCACAAAACAAGGTACTGCACCAAATCGTTAATAACTACTTCACAAGCATTCACAAGAACAATTAAGGTGGCACAGAGGGAACAGGCTGCAAAACGTGGCACAGAAGCAGTTAGAGGGAAAGGACCAGGGCCATGCAAATGGCTCAGTCATCTCATGAACCTCACTGTCACTGACCCAACACTTCAACTGAAAAGCTGCAACAGAACAAGGTTGCCAGAGAAAATCCACAAGGGATTTAATTGCTAACGAGATCCAAGATAAATCAATCCCAACCCTTCCCTCCACGGCATGCGGTCCAAGAGGTACAGAGCTCAGTGGCCAGTCTTGTGAATCAAGCCATAAGTCGCTTCCCTGCTGGAGCCAGCACAAGAAGCTCAGCTCTCTGCTGCCTCACCCACTGCTCTTGCAAACCCATCGCTGCGGGCAGCATCCTCTCTTGCGTAGCTGTAACCTCAACTGGCACACACGACTTCTGCCAGCGGTGTGTCTCCAAGTCAGCAGTGGGAATTTGCAGGCTACAGTCAATGTGAGCATCACCTCTAGTGAAACTCTCCTAAGGGCTACCTGATTTTACAGCACTGATGTGCCATTACAGCTTGACCATGTTAGTGGCACCAAAGTTGCTTTCAGCCTATCCCAAAATAGTACTGGCCACTTCCCTGTGGACAGCACAGGTCCATCTCAGGAGTCCTACCAGGGACAAGTAAGATGTACTGCAAATGGCTAATAAAGTTGCTGTTAAGACTGACTGAACATTATTGGCATAAAACAGATTTTTCACCTGTTAACTTAGAAATACCAAAAGTGTTAGCCTGACAGATGTGGGACATGCAACAGGAATCATGTGCTTAGGAGGTATTTTATGTACTTTAAGCCACAATCCTAGAGAGTGGCTTAGTGAAAAGGTAGCACTTCCAGAGCCAATTAATGTAGGTATAGTATTACAAAAAGAAGTTTGCATTAGAACATTCCATTTGCAGCATCTTACTCTAAACCTAAAATTAACTTAAAAATCTTAGTATTCATACAAAACCTTAACAGTAAAGGAAAAGTCCATGGCATTTTAGGAGGGAAACAAACCCCAACTTAGTGCCTTTAGAAGTTAATTTGGTTTTACTCAGTGACTTTCAAGAGCACAAGCAACCACTTACTGAGAAGTGCTGAACACTCAACTTGCAATAACAACGGAGCAAACAGAGGGTAGCCATGCATGCTGACTGCCCCACAGCCAACGGTGCATCTTCAGAACCTGTTAATACCTACACAGTTTTCATCTTATAATTAGAAAAGTAAGAATTTCCAAGTGCCTGAAGTTACCGACAGCTACCAGTGAAAACAAAGCCTTAAAGCAGCATTCTGTAGGTGGCAGTTGAAGTTGTTCCTTTCTTTTCAAGTATTTCTAAACTAATATTGAGAACACGGCAGCACTCGTACTCAATTTCATACAGAAAATGCATGTTGACAGCAAAGTATTTATATACATAATAAGGGACTCCAGACTGGTGATCTGCACCCCTGTGCTATACACAGAGAGGCATGATATGACTGGCTAAGCTAACATAAATAGCCACAATGTCATGGGCTTGGAGAAGGGGCAGTTGTTTTCTCTAAAGCATGCTGAGATGTACCCAGGCATAGCACACCCCCTGGAACCAAATATAAACAAGCTAATTGCTAATTTCCAACCCTTCCTCACTGCAGGACTTCGGATTTATGTGGCTAGAATTTTATTCCAAGTCTTGTAGATTTGTAATTATTATAATGTTTCAGAAAATTATATTCCCAAATTAAGTATACTAAACTCAAACTAGCCCCCCTCCAGGTAAGTGTTAACAGGACCATTTTTAAAATGTTGATTACATGGAATCCAAAGTATCATTTAGCCAAACACACACACACACACACATACACACACACACACACCAGCCTTAACTTTGATACAGTCTTTCTCAGAAAGAGAGAACCAAGAGAAAATTTGTTTCTAATTGTTTCCACTAGAAAGCTCAACCTGCACAGTTGCATGAACCACTGTCTTCACACCAGGTCTATCTCTGCTGCCTACAAGAGCTGTTCACAACTGTAATTCTTCAAGTACTTTGTTTTCCAATTCATTATTTCCTTGCCCACGCTAAAATTAAAAAGACACATCAATATTTCATGAAAACAGGATATAAGAATAAAGTCTGGCCTCAGCCCTGAGTTCTGCTCAAGAAAGCCCTCTCTCACTGCCCCAGCTCTGCCAACACAACTATTGATGCAAACATCTTGCCTATGACCCACAGCAGAGCCCTGCTGGCACCTGAACCAGTGGGAACTATGATGTGTGGCTGGTAATTTCTTCAACCCATCTCCTCAACCTACAGGCCACATTTTCAGAGAACAGACCTTCTTTACTCTAACCCACTATTTGCCCTGTCCTCAGCATAAGACAGACAGCTAGCTCTGTCTGACCTTCCTAATGGCCCTTCAGCAATCACAAAACCCAGCTCCCCATGCCTTCTTGCCTCTGCGCTCCAGCAGGGATGGCCACTGCAGATCTAACTCTATCAGAGTTCAGCATCCCTGTGCTGTCTTTGTCACAGAGTGAGGGGCCCTTCCACACAGTTCTACTGCAAACACCCACAATGGCAAAGGACTGTTTGGAAGGAAAAAAAGAAGAAATAAAAACCAAAACCCCAAAACCCATCATTCTTTTCCAGATGCCTGGAAAGAAAACAACAAACAAACACCAAACCTAAATTAAATCAGTTTCCTGACCAGACATAGGTTATCTATAGTTCATTCAGTCATTCAATCACAATTTATCACGATCACCAAATGATGGACCACCACTGTGCTGTCACTACCTAAACACCCCAGCTGTATGGCAATTACATTGCACAAAACTGACACAAATAAGGAACAGAACAGAACAGACAAGCCAAAACCAGCGAGAGACACAAGAGACCTATCATTTTTTGCATTCAGGATACTGTATGAATTTTTCATGGAGATAAGAGAAAGGAAACGTTAACACAAAGTATGCTAAAGTGACATTGCAGTGGAGTTAAGTTGCTAGGGCTGTTCCAAGAAAGCTTTCTTTCAGAAGCCTACACAAACTCTCCACCAGCCTAGTTCCTATGAGACTGTAATAGCTATGTCAGAAAGTCCATCCTTTTCCAGATGCACAGAACAGCCCAGGTAACTCCCCACTGGCACAGAAGAGACAAATTTAATCCCTTAGCCTATAATCAGGCAAACTGGAAATCTATGCAAAATCCTAATGGTGGCATTAGAGAGCTGGTCTCTTGCCTCTGTCCACTGACAGACTGCCCTTTAATGCCAACAGAACAAACATCCTGCAGGCAGCAGAACAAGCAGCTCAAACCCAGGTGACTTCCACACAAGCCCCTGCCTGTAGATGCAAGTTGCTAAAATGCTAGTGCTTTTGAAGCAAACTGACAGATTTGGAAGTTCGGAAAAACAAAAAGTTGCTTTGTTTTAATGTATTAATTGTGTTGCAGCAAGATGCTGAACAAGTGTAGAGGTCCAGAAGAGAAGTGCTCAAGCGCAGTTGCGCCCCAACAAGGTAGCCACAGGGAGCTGTGCAGCAACGGTGACACCTCGTGGTGCCAAACCTCTGAAACACGGACCTCTTCCCAAACACAGCCTACCTTCAAACCCATCGCGGGGTTCAGCGGAAGCTGACTGCACACAAAATAGCTGAACAACCTCTACGTGTTTCTCCTCCTAAACCAACATCTCCTGTAGGGGTAGGAGTCAGAAACTTGAAATCAAATCTCTGCCTCTCTTTCCATACCGCTTGTCTCTTCCTCTCTGAGCAGTCTATAGAAGTGTGTTCCCATTCCCCACTTTCTGGTATTGACAGCTCCAGGCGGGAAACAGTGGAAGTGACTACATACAACGTTTAACAGAGAACTGCACAATTAATAGAGGAAGAAGAGGGAGCCAGCCCAGCTTTAGCATCTTCCCGTCAAAGTGATTCCAAAGAAGTTACTGTAAACAAAAAGCTTCAGAGAAGCAAGCTGACAGTGCCAGTGGCATAAAAATTAACACTGTTTTTAATGAATTCAATTCAAATATATAAAAGTTTACTTTCTCTCATTCTGTTACCTCCCACCCCCAACAGATATTCAAATGCATTACTTTCTGCAACTTCCAGCTTAGTATATTCTCTGATTCTGTGATTCACAAACAGAAATCTCAGACTGCATGTCTTATCACACTGTCAGTTTGCCTTCCCGCTGCAGAGGTTAGTGTGAAGATTCCCCTTAGGATGGAGGCTTACAAAAGCTGAGATAAATCTCCTTTTCCATAAACGCTCAATGTCTCAATTAAAGAAACCCAACAACCCAACACTAAATGTTACAAAAACAAAATGAGAAAGCAAGAAATGAGAAACACTTTTTATTGCTCTGCTTGGGTTTCTGGGGTTATGGGAGTGAGCTCCAGGTTTGGGCAAGTAGTGATTTGGGTTTACAACAAAGCAGGGATCATTTTATGCAGTAGAGGAGATGACATTTCAAATTGTTTTTGGGGAAGATTTCTTTTCCAAGGGAAATCTCACTCCAATCTTTCACCTTTATTTCTTCCTCACACACGTAGTAACTAATTTTTCAAGTAACACCTGAAATTATGTCTATCTATAATCTGAAAGATGAGAGACCAGTACCATGCCAGGACATTTAGTTTCTCATGATGTGCATGAAAATTATACTAGGTACACAGATCACCACTAAGGAACCAGAAACCACTGTATGACGACTAAAAAAAGAGTGGAATTTTTGAAGGCAAATTTTAACAATGGCCTTTCAGAAACTGCACACCTTGGCCATGATCTGAAAATCCTGTAGGAATTTCTGGAATGGTTACCATAACAGGCATAGCGTGACCACCCCATGCCCCTGCAGACTCACTCAGGAGTATTTTTTAATGAGTACATTCTGCATCTGGGGTTATTTTCACATTCCTACTGGAGCGGGAGCCGCAGCTACAGAGCACAGGGCACGGGCGTGCTTCATTTGCTGCAGGAGCTAAGGGAGGGGGCTGAAGGCCAAAGAAAACATAGGGGTGCTTATGCACTAACCGGAGGGCGCAGAGCAACAGGAATCCTCAGGACTGGGGGGTTTCAAGAGTAAGAGAACTGGCTTTACATAAAGTGAAATACTAGAGGATCTGGAGCAGGACTACAGAGTTCAAGGGCAGAACCCCTTGGAAGTGAAGCAGCTTTGCAAGCTGCAATGTTTGGAGCTTGCAAGAAAGAGACAGGAGAGAGGGTTAGGGTGTTCTAATACAAGAAAACTAAAGGGAAAATTAACTCCACACTTGCTCCAGATGTAAGGGAGCACACATGTGACCATTGTCCCTTTTCTCCTTCACTCCCACCCCGTTGCTGTCAAGAGCAATAGGACTAGCTTGTGACTACAAGAGAGACTGGGCATTTGAAAGAGCCACTGGCACCAAAACCTCTTAGCAACGTTCCCCTACTGCAAAACTGCCTGAGCACAAATTAACTCTCAGCGCTTCACAGCAGATATTTTTGGCCCCACAGCTGATTTCTTGGCAGTGCAGTTTAAGCAAAGCTAGATATATTTGTAACATCACGATTCAAATATATCCATAGAGCAAGCAGCATTTTCAAATTATTGTTGTTCATGCTTTGCAAAGTTATAATTGGTACCAAGTGAAGCTTACCTATTTTTTTTTGAATTTTCATCTTTTCCTCTCTTAACCCCAAATATTCTTGTAATCAGAGCACTAAAAAGAAGCGTAGATGAATTTCTTACCTAAAGGAAAAAGAACAGTATGTTTTAGAAATCCCTTTGAAATTGACTAATTATTTTAAAAACTACAGCCACTAATGTAGTCAAAAAGAGGAGCAGCTGAGTGGAGGACAGAGCACACCAACTTGTAAGGAGCAGCTGAGGGACATGGGATTATTTAGTCTGGAGAAAAGGAGGCTGAGGGGAAACCTCATCTCCCTCTATGACTACCTAAAAAGTGGCTGTAGGTGAGGTGGGGGTTGGTCTCTTCTCCCTGGTAGTTAGTGACAGGACAAGTGGAAACAGCCTGTAGCTGTGTCAGGGGAAGTTTAGGTTGGAAAAAATTTATTTACTGAAAGGGTTGTCAGATATTGGAACAGGCTGCCCAGGGAGGTGGTTGAGTCACCATCTCTGGAGGTGTTTAAAACAAAAGCAGATGTTGTATTTGGTGACAAGGTCTAGTGTTGGACCTAGTAGGGCTGGAGAGATGGCTGGACTCGATCTCAAAGGTCTTTTCAAACCAAAATCACTCTGTGATTCTGTAACTGTTCAGAGGTCTGCACATGGACACAATTAATTTATAGTGTCTTTACTCTTAAACAAGATGGCACTAACAGACAGTTCAGATTTTTTTGGGATGTCCATCATTAATATAAGGGATACATCCAGAGTTCTAGTGGCTCAAAGCATTCACCCTTATCCATGGCAGATCATTAGATGTCCTAACTTGCCATGTCACATGGAGCACCACCTTTCATTGCAAAGCAAAGTAACAGTGAAAATGAAAGTCAATGCACTCCCTACTTGCTAGGTGCACTGACTTGAATTTAACAGTCAGTTGCATTTTTATCTATTAGGTACCCTTTGTCCCTACTGTTTGTCAATATCAGCACTCCACAGCACAGAAAAAATGAAACAAAACAAAAAAGCATGTCCAAAGCCATGACTTTCTTGCAGGTCTACATTACTCTTCGTTGTACCTTAAAATATTACAGCACGTAACATTCCAGGAATGGTGGCACTGCCGTTTATAAACATGACCAAAGCTGCACTGAACAGCACTCTCTCCTGTCACGTTAGAGAAGCAAAATTAAGAATTAACTTACTGCCCAGACAGGTGACACAAAGCCTAGAATTGCTGCTTGTATTCCATCTGCAACATAAGGCATGATGTTTTCACCTAAATGTGTATCTCTAAACAGGGCTCGAAGGATATTTAAAGCATGAACCTGTGGGGGTAAAAGAAACATGAGAAAAATATATATTCATTGGAAAATATTTTGAATTTAATGTATGTTAATTACAGCAGTGAACATGTGGCACAAAAATAATCCACCTGCACCTTTACACCAGTTCATTTCCATATTAAAACCAAGAATACCACTATTAAAACATACATTAAAACAGTGCAGCAGTAAACACTGTTAAAAACAGTTACAGCTTAAAAATACATCCCTCTAACAAGTCCGGCCCAGGCATTGCAGGCAAAGGCCAGCATTCTTTTTTCCTTAGCTTATCATGGCTGTAAAAATAACTTTCAAAGTTTAGAATCATCTTTTCCAACATTCTTGACGTGCTGTAGATACTGTGAGAAAAAATAAACTACAACTCACAGTAGGACGGGGTTTTAAGCTAAAACTGACAGCCAGGCTTGCTTCACCATCTGGAGCGTTTTCTGATGCTTCTGCACACTCTGTAGGGGAAGGTGGTCGCTCCACAGACTTTGACAAGGCTACATAAATTTATACCAGCAGAAGATCTGGCAGAGCCATTAGAACATACTTATATCTATTGTCAACTAAATTATGGCTTGGGCTTACAAATAGAAAGTTTAGGTATTTGACAATAACATTTTGAAGAGAAAGATCTTGACATAATGTGTATGCATTATGAAAGTTTTAGAGGTTACCAAGGATGCAGAAAATCACTTTTCATATGGCATTTTATGGCATACAGTGTGAAACTTGTTTATTTACTCTAACTGTAACAAATGGTTGCTTGTTCCTTTCTTTGTAAGAAGGCAATTACTCTTCTATTTGTTTAGAAATATGCTACAGGCAACAGACTGCTCACAAACTCAGAATGAATATGACTATATTTGCTGTACTAGAAAAAAAACCTATAAAGTGATGTCCAAATCAATTTTTAGTGTCACATGCACTTTCAAATTCCAGCAATTTCATAACCGCTGCACATATAAACATGCTTTAAATCTAGCTACAGATAATGAAAACAAGTTACCCTTCTTAAAAAGGCATACAAATCTCCTTAACTGTTTCAAGTAATACAAATACCTTTATGACATTTGCCTTATGATGAGAGGCTGTATTTTACCTGTGGAATTACACTTGAGGATTCATTCGAAGGTGTGGCCAAAGATATCAATTCTTCCATTGTCATTTTCAGCAAATCTGTTTTGCCTTTCTTTGGTTCTGAAGCTAACAAAGCCTAAGTTTTTTTAAAAAATTTAAAAGAGAAAGAAAAAGAATCTCATATTTCTAGCCATTTTTCTTTATTATCAGTTCGTTTCACATTACTGTGTTTACCAGACTACAGCTTAGATTCTTGACCAAACAAAGAGACTAAAGAAACACAAGCTCCAGTTTTTCAAAACATAAGCTTCAGTTTTAAGTCTTAGTTTTGTTCAAAGCTTCTTAGCATTCGGTATTTCAGCAAGAAAACTTTGCTCATGCACTATCCATCTACCTAAGAAAGTTTGCTTGTATACCCTGCATACAACAGAAAATAATTTATCACACACACACAATGATCAAAATATTTATTACAGCAAAAGTATCTGCCATATTATTAAAGTCTAAAAAGGTTCATACTAGGCTATGTAAGTATTTATACCATATATATTTAAGATGACATGGGCTGGCCAAAGAATAAATTCTGGTTTGCAAAGCAGGACAAAACAAGCAGCATATTTTTAAAAGGAAAGAAGAGATGCATGCATCTCCAAATAGTAGTTCAATGGATAGGACATCCAGTTGAGATGAGAATACTCTAAACTTAGTCATCTCAAGTTCAGGACTTGAGCTAAAACAGCCTCTGTCCATTGAATTTGTCCAACTTAGTGCAAATGGATAATAACAAATCACTTAATTTCTACTAAAAATAACTATTATCCATTTGTGTTTTGGAGCCCGGAGTCTGTTCAGCATCAGTTCAAACAAGATATTTAATAGCACTTTACATCACATAAGAACAACTAAATGGGGCAACTGCAACCCAAATGAAGAGGTTAGACAGAAACCCAGAAGTAGTTACTGTCAGTGACCTTTAGCGATGGGAGAAGCTGAGAGAGAAGAGAAAAAACCAAACCAGTATTCATGAGGAATAAAACAGCAGAGAATAAGCTGAAGATTAAAATTTCATGCCCTAAAAGCATTAAAGCTGTAACTAGTATTTGCCCAATTTCCTCACCCACTAATTGGAGCTGTGCCTTTGCACTATTAGGTAATAATACTTCTATTTTTAATAGGTCATTTAAAGGGCTCATAACCTTAAAAAATTACACGTTATCATTAAAACAGATGTGTTTTAGTAAAACCAGAATAAATGTCAGAGGAAGCAGATGGCAAAGTGACCACACTGAGTCTCAATTTTATGCATTAATAAAATAACCTTATAGTACCATTAGAATATGCAGTACAACTTGTATTTTTATTATGTAAATGCAGCACACTATTTACGGCTTAATTCATTTTACTGAGGACTACAGGTATCACAGAATTGTAGGGGTTGGAAGGGATCTCCAGAGATCATCAGATACCCTGCCGAAGCAGGTTCCCTAGGACATATTGCACAGACAGGCATCCAGATGGGTCTTGAATATCTCCAGAGGAGACTCCACAACCCCCTGGGCAGCCTGTCCCAGTGCTCTGTCACACTCACTGTGAAACAGTTCTTCTGCATATTGGTGCAGAACTTCCTGTGCTCCAACTTGCAGCCATTGCCTCTTGTCCTGTCTCCACAGACCATTGAAAAGAAGCTGGCCATTTCCCCCTGTGTCCCACACTTGAGATATTTATAAACATTGATCAGACCCCCTCTCAGTCTTCTTTTCTCAAAGCTGAACAGCCCCAGTTCATTCAGCCTTTCCTCACAGGGGAGATGCTCCAGGCCTTTAATCATCTTCGTAGCCCTTCGTTGGACTCTCTCCAGGAGATCCCTGCCTTTTTTATACCAGGGAGCCCATAACTGGACACAATACTCCAGGTGGGGCCTGACCAGGGCAGAGTAGAGGGGGAGGATCACCTCCTTTGACTTGCTGGACATGCTTCTTTTGATATGCCCCCAGTATATTCAGAACTACTGCCAAACACTATCACCTCTCTTTACAACAAAATTACAACTAGAAAAAAAAAGATTATTTCAGACTAATGAGAAGGTCAGGAATGAAAATTGGGATTAACTTACTATACTAACTTCATACGCTTCCAGAGTACCTCTTCAAAAGAAGCACCTGACCTGTTCATCTGAAGAGCTATGGCACAGCATAAGCCTTGCCATACAGACTCAGTAACGTAGGCCAACTGCAGACTACCCACATACACAGTGTTTGCAGTGGATACCACTGTGCCTGAGTCCCTACATGACACAGTATAACTTTTTACATGAAAAATTGATTCAGACATGCTTGTTTTTTCACATTCTCAAGATTAACACCAGCTAATGCCCCCTATGAGTGGGGAAACCAGAAGACATGAAATCACCAAATTTATTTTGCAGACAACTCAGAGATCTGAGAAGGGAAAGATCTTTACTGAAATCGAAAAGGAAAAACATCCCCAAAAGCAATGCCCTACTTATCTCTGCTGCCCAGCACACACGCATCTCGCGAAGCCAGGAGCAGGCTGTGACTGACATAAGAGGGGTCAGACAGAAGCAAGCTGCCTCAACTTTCTCAGGGCTAACTTGGAGTGGAAAACAAGCAAGATGAATTACCCTGGCAGGGAGAGCTTGCTCCCAGCAGTCCCTCAGATTCTTGGACCATGCTTGAGACTATACTTCAGCAAGTGGAGAAAGTTACAAATCCTGCAGTTAATCTTGGACTCCTGTCTTTGAAAACTGGTTGAAAATTAAACCGATGGAGGTTAATTTTGGGGAAAAGAACCGTGGCCACTTTCAGGAGCAAAGAAATGGAAACAACTTCATATAGCCTGCAGGACAGACTCTGCACTGACTAGCCCCACAAGGATGCTGATGTCCTGCTTGCCTACTACTGTGAGGCACTCAGTAGGAGGTGGCATTTTGAGCAGATACAAACTGCTGTCAGCCAGCTCATCAGCCATCAGTTCTGAACTTGGCAAAAGCTGGATGCATGGAGCTGATGGTAACATGGGGAGGAGAAAGACTGTGAGAGCATGGCCCCACGCACATGGATGTAAGTCTTCAGTAACCTACTCAATTATCCCACTTGAAACTGTCAGTCAACACCAGTTAGTGTGACTCCAGTACTCAATCCTGCTTCGTTACTGCTGAGTGGACTGCCCAAGTTCTTTGTAGTATTTGAGGCCACTATTTTACAGCTCTGTGACACCCTGTCCATATTTTACCACTCCCTCACTTCACATGGAAGCAGCACAGACGTACACTGTTAACAGAGCGGTGCTTAACCTGTGAATTAATTTATGAATTTGCCAGGATTATCACAGTGGCACATAAAGCCTAAGCTCAATCTTTTGAAATGCTATTAGAATTTGCCTCAAGCCAAAAATCTGAAGACTCAGCAGAAATGCAGCACTAAACAGCACCAAACATGGTTTAAATACATGTGACTTCTTGGTTGCACAAAGGCAATCGAAGTCTGTGTAAGAAAAAGTAACTGTCTGACCAAAAGAGGCTGAAGTAAGAAAAATAAATACGTAAGTATTCACCAGAAAGGACATTAAAAAAATTCCCATCAAGTCCGATGTAGAAGCTTCAGTTGGTACCTGTATGTAGAACGGAATTCCTGCACTACGTCTGGTCGCGCACAGCGTGGACGAAGGGTCACAGGATTTGATTTCTCCCAGCACGCTGCGCAGCCACCGCTCTGGCATGGTGCGCAGGCTCCTGCTGTCACACCTGCGTGAAACAAGGGCAGAGGAAACTAGGAGAGAAGCAAAGAAAGCCACTGGTGACCTCGTGACATATTTCTCACTGTATGGGAGCATCTCCAACCATATACACAGATTATTTTTAACGAAGACAGAAATTAAAAAAATGAATTGCACTTTCTTCCAACGCCACTACGAATTTTGTCAACCCTGCTTCTTAGGTGCCACTAGGAAAAAATGATTAACTGAAAAGAGAACAGGATTCTGTAGTTCAGCAGTGCAACAGTTCTCTTCTGCCAAGGAAGATAACAGATACACACTTATCAGTCACTGTGTGCAAAGTGACACTTCACAAATCCCTATCTTTGTTGTCACACCCTAGCTGATGTGTGACCCTTACATTAACTAACATATACAATTATGTTTATAACCACACAAAACAAAACTGAAGCTCCTCAGAGTTAAGTACGTGTTATGTAAATAGCCCTGCAAACCTCGGAGCAGTAGAAAACATTAAATCCAAGACAAACTGCTCTTTTTAAAATACTACATCAGTCAAACTTTGGGCAAAGTACATGAACTGCTCTCCTATCATCAAATACCTCTCCTCTGTAGGGATAAAACCCCATGTTGCCTGAAAGTAAATGATTTCCAAGGACAAGGAGAACTCAAGTCTACTTCAATTGCTGGTACTGATCAGTTAACGAAGTACACCATATTCAGTGTGCAATACCAGCTCATTAATCTCATGTACAAGTTCCAAAAGGATCATTCACTGTTACAAAAAATGTCTATTAACAGGATGTTGTTACTAGATCCTGTCACACTGGTTTTGACACGATTCAGAGTAGAAGAAAGAATTAGCCACCATGAGCAATACAACTGCAATTATGTCAACCATGCAGGACTTGTCTTACCTAAAAACATAAACTGTAATTAAATACAGGATTTAAGTAGTGAGAACTTACAGTAAGACTGCAATCAAGTTTTCTACCTAGGTGACTGAAATAAAGAATGTAAAAGAAAAGCTAAAATGTAGCAGATACTGATGTGAAAACCAAAATCTAATGGAAGGTCTACATCTACTCTCTCCTTCTATACTCTCCCTTTATTAAAGCAAGAATTTAAGGTAGGCTAAAAAACTGATACTGAGCAACAAATGAGGCTCTAACAAAACCCTCCCTTTGTTACTTTACAAAATAGACACAAAATTGGTAAAACAGAAAACAAGAGGTCACAGAAAGTACCAGACCAGCAGAAGACACATCAGACTTCTTACTCTTCAGTAATTCCCTTCGGATTTCCACCATAGGTTTCCTACACTGTTAACAGGCCATTCTCCCCACTTTTAAGGGCAGCACCTTTTCAAGCACAGCAGCCACCACGTGAACTATCAGTCCAGAACACAAGAGAAACGTGGCTTCACAAGGGGTATGTCACCACAACCACAGCACAAAAGAAAGGCACTTCCTGCCCCAAGCCCATGGCAGAAGGAATCAAAGAAATCTGGAAACTAACAGCACGTTCTCTTTTCTTTGGCTTTTCTTTTTCTGTTGCTGATAATTAGCTTCCCCTGCTTATTTTCAACACACGCTGCTTTGCTCACTTGTGGGTACATAAGGAAGATGCATTTCTAGGGTTGAGACCACACAAAACCTTGTGGATCTCCCTCTGTGGGTCTCTGCAGGTAGACTTTACTTCACAGAGCTCTTCATCAATGTCAACATGTACTGCAAAAGCCACTACTACTGGTTGTGTCTGTGGCTGGTCTTACCTCCCTCTATCTAAGCAAAATGTAAATGTCTTATTTGAGTCATGCAAAGAGCAGTGTTCATCTCTCTTCAGTATGTTATCTTAGGATTAAAACAAACATCCCACAAGACACATTCACATCTGCTGCGGTACAGAAGAACACTAAGTAAAGCATTAAGGAAATATTTAAAAGTTCCTACAGAGCATACTAAATATTTTATTCTTAAGTAAACTGAGGGGGTTTTCCCCCTTTCCATAATAGTAGAAAAAAGAGAAATACACTGAAATCCAATAAACTTCAGACTCCCTTAAAATTCTGTTACTTTGATCTTGCCACAAGTAATTCTACCTTGCTCAGTCACCCACCAAGGCACCTTTTCTTAAAAAAGTGAAAGAATTATTGCTTTAAATTCAGAAACACTAGAGAGTATTGACTTTGCAACGGAGATGACTACTCCCTTAAATTTGGCAACTCCATCTCCTTATGGTCTGGCAAGAAGAATATTGTCTTAAGAAGCAGGTGGCCCTACATTTTAAGAATAATGAAACTTTACAATGTAAAAACGGTGGTCCCCAGCTCAAATGTCATTTTCCAGAATAAAATAGTAATTCTTTTTACCAGATCAAACAAACAGCGCTGCTAATTAAAGTATAATACAGTACCTTTATGCACAAATTACTGAAACTGCAGTACAGTAACTGCCTTTCCACGAATTTCTGTCTGTCTGCTGGTTCTAACAATTTCACACACGCCCAAAACCTTCTCTGTGGTCAGTACCAACGAGTACAAAGAGCCTGGCAATCCAAGTCTCCCTAATTCACGCGACTGGATTTTCTCCTATCCAAAATTAATGGTGTGTTAAGCACAAAGGGTCGACTTTGGATTTGGCCTTCCTTGATGTCAGCAGTTTGTGGCATAAACTTCACGCAGCCAGAAGCATTTTCGACATGGCTACATGCAGAACTCGGTGTTTCCAAGCACTGGAATCACTCCCTATCTAGGGAAAAGGGTTTTCTTTCACCGTCTTTTCTTTCCTAACAGAGGTTTTTCACAGAAGTAATGTGATTCCTGGTCTTTATGAAGCGAGTCTCCACGCTGACCCCCAGACAATACCATTTCCACTCTCGCTTTCACCAAGCAGAAAAAGACATGGGGGAAATATATGAACAGAGCAGTACCTTATGGCATCTTGTGCTTTATTATATAGTGCACTTCCCAACCCTGGGGGCATCACCGTGCATAAGAACAGATTTCTCCCCACGGTTCTGTAAGTGTTTGTAGTTTCTCAGGAACTATGACAGCAAAATATTTTTTAAAAAAAAAAACCTAAACATTGCTTATTTTGCTAGTATAAGCATTGCTTATTTTGAAACTATGGTTTTCTGAAGGTGCAAGTACAACAAAGGCAACATTACACTCCTAAAAGCAATAAGAACAGGGAGGAGTTAGAATGGTAACTGGCATACTTAGAGCTGACTCAGCAATTTACATCCAAATGTCAAGATAGAGATAAAATTTCAATGGGTTCATAAGAAATCTCTGTGGAGGGAAGATTTTTCCCGTCACCACTAACACAGGTCTGAAAACCACTGCTCTGTCTAGAAAGAAGTCTTCTCTCAGTTCTTACAGGTATTTAAGGGTTGTATATCTCAATTCAAATGTTTGGCTATGAAAGCAAAGGACCACATTCAAATACAGCCTTTCCTAAAAGCATGGGAAAAGGGTGTGGCACAGTCTTAGTGACAGATAATTCACTGGGTCTTAGAGAACGAGTGAATTAAAGTGTCAAAGATGCTCCTGTAGGTCCTGAGTTCAGTTTTGGTCAAAAAGTTATCACACTGAAGCTATAAATTACTGTAAACTGTCCCAAACAAAGGCTTTCTCCTCTCATATTTGTGGCTGCAATAGTAAATTAATATAGATTCTCATACAAATGTTTCAAGAGTGTCCATGAGCCAGGCAGCTATGGAGAGAGGTAGGCCTGCAGCCTGAGCTGCAAGAAAGTAACTGGAAAGACTCTGGAATGCTCAGCAGTCATAGGGAGACTGCATTTGCCCAGAAACTCAACTCATCTGTTTTGAGGAAGAGTCCCCAGATTTTCCTCATATCCCAAAAGGACCAAACCAAAGAGTCATTGGCTACTCTGGTATCAGTCTCCGTTCTTCTACATTACGAGCATTAGCCTTGAGACCTGCATTTCCCAGCAAATATCTTCTTTTATTGAAATGAGTATTTCCACAGAGCTGCTCTCCAGTTCTTGTGAACTGGCTTTTCCCAAAGAACACTGCATCGCCTTGAAACACCTTAACTTAAAAACTACTGAGCAGCATGCATCATCAAAAAGTTGCTTTGGTAAACTGTTAATTCACAAAATGAAAATTACTTAAATAAGCAGGTTTCTGTTTGGGGGTTTCTGATGATGCATACATACTGCTTAATGTTTTATCAACTTCCAGAGAAGCAAAGTTTCTCTTGCACTTGGCTCTTCATTTTACAAGAGAGTGTTAAAGCTGCTCTCAGGTGGATTGTGCTCCATTAAACACAATGGCAAAACAAACGTAGCAGGACCTTCTCTGAGGTCTGTGCAGATTTGCTCAATTTTATTTGTCTCAGCCTTTAAAAGAAATTTTAAAAATTAAAATCAAGGTCAAGCAGCTAATCTGCCAGGTAGAAAGTCCACTGTAAACTGACAGCACCTTGGATATGTTTGCCAGTATTCCCTGTGTCTTAGCCTGTTCTACAAAGTTTATTCTAGACAGTCCTTGCTATTGGCTGAGATCAGACTAATGGGGCTTTACCTGTTTGGATTACCTCCTTTCTGCCCTCAAAAAGGCCACTCTTTTTCTCTTTTTAAATAGTATTACTCTGATGGATAGACTCTCTTCAATCTGATGGGAGCAATAAATCCTTTGAAACCAGACTGCACAACTTAAGCATGGATTTTTTATTTTTATTTTTTAACTAACACATGTTTATATTCACATCCAAGCTACCTAGGGATAACATCCATCAATATTCAGCAACTGTTTCTACACATTCTATACTGTTAACAGCTTACTTCATTTGGAATACCACGTTTTGCTGCCTGATATGAAAATACTAGCCATTGGTGTAACATGTTTTCATTTGCCACTGTATGTTTCTAAAGATGACCAGTGCCTTAATTTCTTGCTGTTTTGTTACCTGAACTTATTTCTGCCTTTAAAAAAGTTTCACATACGAAACTAATTTTAGATAATGACACAGAAAATCTTCAGTTATGTCAGAGATCTACAAGAAAAGCAGTTAACAGAATGAAGGTTTTGCTGCTGTATTTAAAAAACACCACCACTATCACAAGTGCAACAGCTTATTCAGGAAACTGAATGAAACAGCAGAGAGCATGCTCAAGTATCTGTCAACAGCAGCCAGCAGAACAATGCTTTGTATTTCACTTGGAAAAAATGAAAAGTATAAAAAGTCTGCTCTGTAGCCTCTTCTAATTAGGTTCACTAATTGTGTGACAATATAACCATTTCTCCACAAAGCTGCTCAGACAAGTGGGAACACCTCAACTGTTGCCCATGATGACGTTTCCAGTCACTCATCTTGTCAGGCTTTTTCTCGCTCACTGTAGGAGCCACTCTCTCAGCACTCAAGGCACTGAAAACAGAAGAGATCCAGCCCAGCAGGGGAATTGTTAAGAAGCCAGGACAAAGGGTGTCACCAGGCAATTCTGAGACATCACCTTTAAACTTCCTGAAACAAGTTTTCATAGTATTGAAAAAGAACACAACGTTTATATAAATGTACAGAATGTATTAGATAGGCAAAGAGATAAGCAAGAACAGTATTACACATCAGTGTCTTGGTTTCCTTTTTACATAAGTAATCAAGTGTACAGTGAGGCTGTGTGAGCTCTCAAACTACTCAGACCAATTTAAAATGTCTCAGCTTTTAGCACATAAAAAGAAACAATGTACCTTCTACAGCTATATCGCTGACAGAACCATGGCTTACAGCTTAAGGTCTCCTGGCAGACAGAACAAAGGTCATCATGGATTCAATACCAGTTTCCATGCCAATGCTAGTACTCATATCCAGCTATCCCACTGACATCCTGTACCAGAGACCAAACCCCTCAGTTATGTTGGGAAAACTGAGGGGGACACATAGTGAACCTGGTCATGCTACTGGTCTGTAGTAAAACCACTAAAACTGTTTCCATCACGAGATTTATTTTTACTTTAAAAAAACCAACCAAAACATCCACTGAAAGAACCCCCAACAAACCAACCCTACTCCCCCTTCCTTCCTCTCGGCACCTTGAAATAAATAAGAAACAGATCAGTGCCTCAAATTTGCCCACTAGGGGCAAGAGGGGAACACTAGTTACTTAGCATGGCTTGGGTGTGAAAATATACACACTTCAAATTGAAAATTTGACTGGTAGTTCCAAAGACTAGATTACCAAAAAGCCCCCAACAAACAACAGAAAAAAAAAACCCACCAAAACCCACAAATTCAGTAGAGATTTTCATTTGGCTTATTAAAAACTGGATTTGATATAATCAGTACATATCACAAAGAAACATTACCAACACTTGAAATGGGTAACTAAGCATGTAATGGAAATTCCAACACTCTTGCCCAGACCTCAGGGCAATTCTGATCATTTAGTTCTAGGAAAATACAAAGTTACAAGGGGAAAGAAAGAAAAAAAATAAATAAAAGATTGCACTGCCAGGTAGTCTTCCAAATGTCAGAATGCACAACTCAGTGACAAGTAATAAAAGTTTCCAGGAAAACATCCTGGCCGAAAACAAAAAGTCTGGCATTCGTTTTCATAAAGGGCCAGGGGAGGGGGAGAGGGAGGGAGAGCAGGGGGAAAGCATTCTGCACTCCTACCTTTTCCCAAGAGTTTTTGAGAGCTGTTCAATAAACTAACACGTGAGAATGGAGAAAAATGCAGCAAGTGTTAAATGTCTGTATCTTCTTTAAAGGCCTGATCACCATCTCTCACCACAAGTAACACAGTCCTAGACATAAACGTCACATAACTAATGTCATAACCAGGCCTACACCAAACTTAGATAAAATCCACATGAAATCAAGGATCTGCCTGCACAGCAAGTTTCAGGATCAATGCCACAGAGTCTCCTACAATTATTAAGAACATAAGTTGCCCATCTTCTACCTGGAAAGCATTCCCGTAAGTTGCACAAAGCCAGCGTATGCCAATTCGAACGCACCCCTGTGCCTCGACTGCAGCAGATGATGTTTAAAGTATTCCCCAATATTTTTAACCTAAAAAAGACAAAAAAGAGAAGAAAAAAAAGCTGCTTGATATTATGTATAGACAAATCATTTACATGTGCCAGAAACTTCTGCAATTAAAAGCAGAAAATCCTTCCCCTGGTTGAAAAGGCCACTAGCAAAGGCAAAAGGCAACTAAGCCCTCACATTGAAAAAAAGCACTTACTTTAAGGATAATAAATACTACACATTTTTCTCAGGTTAAAGGGATAGTGCTCTGTTGTGAAAAAAAGGCCAAAAAAATAAAGGACAAAATTAATTATTTGTCCAAGAGGAACACACTCAGATTTTAAAACAACCATAATTTTCAGAGGAAACAAGCTTAGAATCCTTCCTGTCTGCCTTCACTCTTACCTAAAATCCCCCAAAAAATATCTACCAAATCATAACAGCAGAAACAAACATCTACAAAGATACTTAAGAAAGATAAGAAACACAAACATCAATACAATTCTACCAAAGAGAAACAAACCTACCTTTGCTATTTTTAAGGTTCTAGGATTCTGCATAATTGCCTTTGACTATTAGAAACAATTTTAAAATAAAAAAGGCATTCTGTAGACATAGCAATGAAAGCTAGAGATATAAAGAAAAGCTGAAAAAAACAAATGTAACTAAATTTTTTACTGATAGTTGCTTTCTGGGGCTCTCCCAGCATATCAAGTTTTTAAAGCTGTTTAAAAACACACACAATCTCATTCTACAAAAAAGAGGGTTTTTTTAACTCCTTCTCTAATTCTGAGCTTTCAAGGTCTAAATCAAACTTCCAATTTAAAACACACAGCACATGCTCGTTCTGTTATGTAAAATTCTCTTTAAGAGTATTTCCTTACTCAGCAAAAAGTTTAAGATTTTGTATATAACCAAGTGTGAACTCATGACAAGCCTCTTATACAATTCTGCTTATTCTGTTATTTATTAAAAAAACATACTTTAAGATGTCAGAGAAGTTAATGTCATATCTAGCTACATATGGTTTTCCATCCTACTGTTCAGTAATTAAGCAATCCGTGTTACCGAAACAACGAGATTGCGATAATTAGAAAAACCCCACCAACCCTGGATACTAGGTCCCCTTTTTATTTCTTGCAGCTAAAGCCCAACTAATACAAAACAAAGAGTATTTGCAGATATTTGAGCTGTAACAGTTACTTCTGAGTGGATACTGAGCTAATTTGCCAGTCTACAGGCTTTTGGCTTTCTAGCCCAGAAGGAGGAGTAGGTGCTTTTCTTTTCCCCCACAAGGAACTGACCCACTCTCCAGGTGTGTAAACAAAAACAAACCAAGAAAACCATGCACATCAAAGTCAGATTACTCTCCTGTTCCACAACCCCTCCTACATTGGAAGAATAATTCATATGGATTATTTTTCAGGGGGAAGTCATGTAACTTTCAACTTTCCTGCTTGTATCTCTGAGCCTTTTGCAACAGCCACGTTGACTAGAACCTTACTTCAAATTGGTATTTCCACTCACAGGCTAGAGTCTGAAGAAGCAGCACTGCCTAACTCAGTTCTTGCAAATGACACAGGACCAGTCTTCAGCAAGCATAAGCATGGATTCTTACCTAATAGCATCATGCCACCCACAAGCATCCAGCACTTCGTATGGCAGGATGGAGAACAAGTCAAGGAATTTTGTACAACACCCAGAGCAACTGTACAAAAAGGTGACCCAACCAACTTTGCACAATAAATAACACCCTGGTATTTGATAGTCTGTATTAAAAATACAGAGTAAGTAGCAAATATCTTAGCAATCTGTTCATCTTGGTCAAAAACCCAGAGTGCAGCAGGTTAGTCTTATTAATGCAACAATCAATAATTTACAGGGCTATGTTGCTGTTGAGACCAAGAATCTCAGCATTCAAGATACAAATTCTGTACAAGAGATTCTGGGAGTTGGTACATTTGTGCCTCCATATCCTATTTTCCTGGCAATAAGATACCACTGAAGTAGGGTCCTGCAATCATTACGAAAGGATGGCTTTAAGCCCATGAAGGACTGCAAAAGCCTCTCTCTGAAACAGCTAGTAGCCAGTAATCTATTGCCAACCCTACTGAACTCCAGAGGTGAAAGACTGATTACAGTAAGAACTGGGGAGAGGGTGGTTTTTGAGGGGTTTGAGGCTTTTGTTTGTTTTAACTTGTTACTTTGAAGAGAAGAAACTCCAAGGCAGCAATAGCAGTCACAGTCTTCCACCAATTGTGTCAGCAACAAGCACGGTAGGCTGTCAGCACTTAAAAATCTTCTGTGTACTTCAGTGTCCCACAACAAGGGCTCAGATCAGCTCGCTCTGACTCTTGGGTTAACCCAAGCAGAACCCCTGGCATTGGGACCACACCAAGTCTTTACTTTGGCTCCCTGTTTCTTTTCACTTTGGTAGACAGGTCAGGCACGCTTATCTCCTCAAACAGTCTTAAAACTTCACAGGCAAGATAAATGGGAGTTTGAGGAAGAGCTCAAAGCTCCTCCAGGCTTGGAGCATTGTCTCATGATTTGCAGGTCCTAGGACAAAATCAACACACAGTCCTCATTAGGTACCATTTTGTTGATTGAGTAGTAATTACCGGGACAAGATACTGTGTGTATTGATTGCCTTAACAGGCACTGCTTTGGACCTGCAGTTTCTGGATTTTAAGGGTCAGATGGAGAGGTAGAATACATGTGTAAAGAGAGATATTTCCCCAAACATACTAGGCACTTCCTCTGTCTATTTTTAAAGGCAAAGCAGCCATGGCAAAATAGGCTAGGCTTTGAAGGTTGCCAATTCAAATGCTGTATTTTGAGACTCCTCTATACACACATCTCCACACCAAGGAGCCAAAAGTGTTCTCGTCAGTGCACACAGTGGCATTCAAATGCTATGCAAAGTGCAAATTTGATGCTGTCCCAACTTCTACTTTAAGAAAAAACAAACCCAAACCCACCACCACCAAAAGACCAAGAGCTGCCTCTGCCAAATTCTGCTACATAGGCACGTGCCACAACAGACAGCATGAACAGCTACAAAGAGGAATTACAAATCAGTGCCACAAGCAGCTGGCTAACACCACTGCCTACCAAGAAGCACTGTTGTGTTAATGCAGACCAGCACAGAAGACATTGCCTTCTCATTAGCATGCTCAATTAAAAAAGGGGGTAAAAAATAACCAAATTACCACGTGCAAATAAACTGCATCAATAACACTCGGCCCATAAGGTACAGTTTCACCCAGTTACCAACATAAAGATGAAGCAAGATGCAAAAAAAAAAGGGTTTGCAACAGTATGACACAAAATGGCCAAGTGGTGCTACCAGAATTTTCTCTACAATTGCTTATCCCTGACTCAATGCAGTATGACTAAGATTTGCCTCCAGTTTTCTCCCTCTCTGTATTCTTCAAACTCCTTTAATACTTACAGAAAAAAGAAAAAAATGGCAAGTTTACAGGAAAGTCTACATGTATTAGATATCAAAATCCAATTCTCTTATTCCTCAGCACTGAGAAGTGTTTAATAAAAGCCTGAAGCCACCACAGTTCTGGTATTGACATTTCTAGTCATTTATGATGAAAGCCCCCTATTTTTCTTTTTTATGTATAATAGGGTAATTACAATTACAAAAAGTAATGAGAAAGTGACCTCACTTTTTCCTATAGTATTTGTTACACATTCAACCAAATTGTATTTCCTCATGTATTTCCTTACAAGCCCGAGCAACCAGGCTTGGTTGCTGAAAACCAGGATGTCAAACTGACTATCAGTTAGCATTCTTCAAAGTAAAATGCAGACTTCATGTTTTACAGGAAGGCATCAGAAGCACAAACAATCTCGACAGGCATCTATAGGAAAAGAGGATATGCTGCTTAACAACACAGCATTTCTGAAATGCTAAATAAAGCCTGAGATGCTACAGTTAGAGATGACTCATGCTAAAATACCGATTCCTTTTTGACTTGGAGCAGACTAAGGAACACAATGGTGGAAGCACCTATCTGTTCTCTCCTCTACCCACCCCAAACCTATGCAACAACGCAAGCACAGCTGTTAAACAGAGGAACACGTGAAGACTAGAGACAATGCAAGAATAAATATACTAACTGCATTTCCATGGTATCACAACATTAGCTAATGTATGAAAAAAGTCCTCTGTTACACTACTATTTATTTTATGACAGAAAGAGCTAGCACCTAAGGAAAAATGAAATAAATATTTTCTGTTGGAAAGAAAAAGAGGTTAAGTAGTAGTATGCCTAGCATATTTCAATCTTCCGTGTAGAGACTGGTTTTGTTGAAACCATATGGAAATGAAAAGGTCATCAATTATAAACAGAAATTTAATAAACACAAAATATTTCCCTAATAAATGCCTGTGGTAATCTAATTTCTTGTAAACACTGCACTCAACATTCTACAAGAGACTCAGATGGCATATTAACATTTCTGATCTCTTAAACAAAAATTAAAAAAAATTAAAAAGGAGGATAAAAGAAGTCACATTACATATAAATTATTTGTAATTCAGTCTCCTACACAGGACAAGACCATGACTAGTCAGCATGTTTGACTTTCAAAACTTACTATGAAGTTCAATTAATGAAGAGCTTTAAGCAAAATCCCAACATCCAGGGTTCAAAGTGAAACAAAAGACACTTTGAATTTAAGTCAGTTTAGAAGATTTTTAGCAACTTCATTAATGCCTAGTATATACCAAGGCATATATATAAGAAGAGAGGGGCACACTGGCTTCCTGAACACAGCCTTATAAATCACCTACTGCAATTAGAATGAGTATTTCTTGAGTTTGTTAGCTATGTCTAGTTTCTTCATGTATCTGTTACTACTGTAGTTATGCCTTCTGAATACCACTTGATCAAAAAGTAGACTGTTAGCCAAGTATAATAAAGCAAGAAAACTTTGAGAACATAGCAGTAAAAAATACTTATCCCATAGAGAATGTGTATTTAAGAAAAAAAGTCTTCTGAAAACTGCCTTCACTCCCTGACTGAAAGCGAAGGGTGCATAAGAAATACTTCCCTACCTGTTGTACTGTAATCAGCCCTTCTGAAGATTCACATGCAGCCTGGGAAGGCAAAAGTTTACACAGTGTCCCTAGGAGCAGAGATACTTCCTTCATGCTTCTCCAGCAACATACAAGAACCATTTGGGCTGTGACATCACACGTTTGCCTTTCTTTACCTTAAAAATAAAACCCAACAAACACAATAGTGTAACTCAAGGTTTTCAGACACGGAGTTGTAATTTACATTTCATTTAGCCCAATATTTGTAACACATCTGAGGAAAAAAAAAATAAAATCTGAACTTGTTAACCCAAAAGATAATTCGGCTCTGCTGACCCTAACTGCTTCCAGTCCCGTCCCGTCCCATCCCGTCCCCCACCCCTGCTCAGTGTACTTCACTGCACTTGGAAAAGGCTGTTTTAAGGACTAGAGGTCTTCGGGTCACAATTCGTATTCACCTGCGCACTGAAGTACGCTAACACCTCCGACTCGGGAGGCAGGCCCCAGCAAACTCCACCGTCAATCACGAACCCACCGCGGAGGGTCCGTTCCTTGTTTTTTAACCCAGGTGCCCCACAGAGAGGCAGGGGCATCATCCCGTTCTTAAGGCAACATCCCCACCTGGTGGCTACTGCGCCACGGTAATCGAGATAGCTACAGCCTGCCCCCCGCCAAACTAAAACTAGGTAGGGTAGGGTAGGGCCCAACCAAAACTGTTTTAAACACAGGAAAACAACACGCAAGGAAGAAAGTTCCAGCATTTGAGATTTTAAAACCTTGCATAAACTATTAAATTTAAACCTGTACAGATCTTGTATAAGTTTATTCCGGCATACCCTGCGTACACCGAAGTTTACAACTTCTTTATCACTGTAAGGCTCAATTTCATAGCTCCTATTCACCCAAGCAGAGAAGTACTATCCAACATTGTACCCCTGGAACCTTTCAAAGAGAACCTTTGGCTTATGCAATGTCATGCAACAAGTTTCATTGGATGAAGGCAGTCCCCACTAGCCTTGTGTACTCTGGGAGAGGAAATCACACCAATGCCTTTCAACAAGAAATGCATTAAAAGAGCTGCTGGACAGAACAGGCGTTAAAGATTACCTGGCCCGTGCAGTTCAGGCAATAGAGTCTAGGCCAGTATCAAAACAACTCATTTTCACTTGTGCGGTAAGAGAGATTAACCACAACCTTCCAGAAACACAGTGAATCACTCTTTAAAACCATGTCCATGAATAACTACCTTCTGACAGATTTACTGGCAAACTGGAACATTACACGGAGCAGCTAACTTCCAATTTTGATCTGCCCCCTAAAACGCCTGCTCTACAAAGCATATCTTGATTTAATTACCAATACAGCACCGGATTTACCTCTCATTTCTCTGCAAATACTTTCCATAGGCCTGTGGTCAGTGAGCTTTCCAGACTCTACTTTGCAGTGTTCCTTCAAAATTTTTGCTTGAATAAAATAATCATTCGTGTCCTGTGGTTGTATCTCATGCAGAATCATCTGCAGACGACTTGCGCTTTCTACACAGTAAACAAGAGGAGTATTTAAGATAGTTTTGGGTTTTACTTCTAGTTCTTGATAGAAATTTAATTCATTTTGGGTATGCAAGTACAGAAGAAAGCTATTTGCAGTAAAAAACAAATATAAAACTCTGACAATTACAAGGATTAAGAAAGAAAACTGGACTTTACAGTCACGTTTTGAAACACATACAACACCACAATCTACAATTTTTTATTTTTTTTTTAGTAGTGAAGTCAAGGCAACTTCTATCAGAAGTTGACAGAGTGGTGACATAAAATGAGAAATTGAAAGGGAGGAGTGCTAGCTCTAGTTCTGAAGTGCTGTAAAACAAACAGAACTTCACAAGGTTCAGATTTTAACAGAATTCTTTGGGGGACCTGTCTGTCTGCTTGTTTACCTGAATCACTATCCATTGGAATAAGACCCTCCGGTGATGAGCTCTGCACTACTGGTGATACTACAGCAGAGAGCTTGTATGACATCAGAATGAGCCTGGCCACCATCTCCTTCCATTCAGCTACCAATGTCAAGTTACTTAAAAAAAAATAATACATTATCACAAACAGAAAACAACACAGCATGGATTAAAAATTATTCTATACTTAAAAGTGAAATTGCAAACACTGCAAACTATAAATAGGGTGCAGTATGACAAGCCCTAAGACTGAGTTTAACACATATAAAGGAGGTACTCAACAGCCAGCTAAACAGTGCAGTAGCCAGTACGAGTCCTAAAAGCCACAGGTCCTAGATTTCATTACAAATAGCACAATATGCTTTTATGTTCTCCTGAGCAGCTCTTCCACTGTGCTTAAATACACGGTTACAACTTATTTCTTCGCAGTATGTTTTACTTACTTAAAAGGCAATTGCTGCAAAGCCCCAGTTATACAGTGCACTCTCCCATACATTGGGAATGATGCTGCTGCTTGAAGCAGAGACTTCTCAGCTTGAAGTATTTCTTCTTCAACACTCACCAACAAAAGCTTGATAACTAAAGATTTAAAATGCACAGATTTGCATTATACACACATATATTTTCTAAGAAACATCTGCATTAAAGAAATGGGAACAAATACTATTTATACAGCAATCTACTTGTTAAGACTTCTAATTCTTTTGTTATTTAAATAAAAGTTGATTTCAGTCACCTAAACTCCAGCAACATTTGTTATAGTCAGTTTAGTCAATCTATCCTAATCGAAATACAGCTGTGTAAATCACAGCCCAGATCCTATACTCAGGGACAATCCCACAGCTCACAATGAAGCCAAGAGAAGTTACCTACCACAAACTGAAATTCAGACTTCACCCTCAGAACCAGGTTAATACAACAAGCAGTTCAGCAGAACACGAAAGAGCAGAAGTTTACAGCTAAGCATTTGAACCTTACATTAGCCACTAAAGAAGCTGCCCTACTTGCAAGGATGCACGTGCTTATTTTATTTCTATTTACAGGACACATCATCTCACTGTCAGAACCAGAACGTTTTACAGACCCACATAAGGAATTAGGGATAACTAACAGGAGATACTCTGTAACAATGACACATGAAGTTACCCATGCTTTTGCTTCATTTATGGCAACAACAACCATGTCTCAAAATCATGATTTCACTGCCTATGGAAAAAGTATTAATAGGCATCTGCAGCGAAGCCAATAACGGCACAAAAAAGTACACTCCAGTGAGCTGACTACAAATTATATCCAATGCTTTTTTATAAATAAAGGAATTTAAAGATTTAAGTTGCATTGCAAGTTACAAAAGGTGGGAGAAGTCTATTTAATGAATTTGCCAAATCTGCCAGATCTAGAGACTCTCTGATTTTATCCAGAGGCATTGAACCAAAAAAAAAAAAATATATATTTCCACATATGAACTAAGCATAATTACTGCAGAAATGCACATCCAGAACAAAGAAAAAACAGATCAAAGTAACAGAGCTCCAAGGGGCAGCACTGCAAATACCAATCACTGGAACATGACAGAGACCAACTATGGCTGCCTTTGCTCTTGGCCAGCAAGCTCTGAGAGGAAGCAGAGACTCCTTTCCTGTGTTTTATGTGCACAGCTTCATCTGGCTACCTCACTGTCGCTTTCCCTCTGATCAAAATAACAACAAAAGCCATCTTCTAAGAACATTTGATAGCCTCAACATGAACAGGACTAGACTAAGATCCTACTAAGGCACCTGGCTTCTTAACAGCAAAACAAAATCTACTCAAAATCCTATCAGAAATAAGCACCTCTTACTCATTATGCCTTTTGCCAAAAGCCTTAAGGAAAAGCAGTAAGGATTCAAGTAAACAGAAAAACCACAGGGGTTCATTTCCCCCGAAGCTTACCCATTAAAGTATTCTTCTCCATCGGACATACTGAAGTGCTTTCATCCATCTGGGGGCTGTGCTCAACCCATTTTCCTAAACAAATACGCTGCAGTTCTTTATGATGTACTAAAAAGTTCAGCAAATAGGAAGCAGTGACACAATCATATGGCTTGGTACTTGTGCTAAGATCCATTGCTGCTTGGAATAGGAGATCCAGGGTTTTGGAATCCTGAAAAAAAAATAAATATATATATTGCCCATTTTACCAAGCTTCTATACTGATTTAATTAGGCTACCTAGCACTCTGCAATCTAAGAACTTGCTTTTCAATAAGTTTGCTGGGACATACTTCTTAAGAGACGCTTATTCTGTACACTGATCACCTTACATTCAAAACATGTACCTGTATGTATTTGGCAAAGAGTCAGTTACACAGGGTAACAAACAGAGAAATAAACAGTGTCAAAGGGCAAAATTTGGGAGAAATCAAAAAGAATATGAGATAATGAAGTCTGAGACCAATCAGAATAAAAAAGAAACACAGAGCCAAATTTCTTAAAAATACATGAATAACCAAGTCAAAACACCTCAATTGTCTCCAAAGGGAAGTGACAGCTAAGCAAGGAGCTTGCATTAGCCACTTCTTGACAGTTCACAGTCATACCCACAGCACCTCCCAAAGTCCTTCATCCAGTAGTGAAACAAGCCTCCTTAGGTAAGGGCAGAAGCTATGTAAAAATACTCAGAAGACGCTAGTGATGAACACTACTACAAGCACCTGGGACTGACTTCTAACTTTCAGGAATCATGCATTGGTGCCCCACCTAAGTACCTGTAATACAGCACATTAGCCTTTCAGGGAATTACTCCCTTTAAACTCTCTTTAATTACATACCTGTAAATTAAATGCAACCTCACGTAGTTTCATCAGAAGCCCAAATGCCAGAACTTTTACCTCCTCAAATGTACTGGCAAAACACTGGATCAAAGTTTGGACACGAGCAGAATCAATCTCCTGATGCAGCTGAAAAACCTGTGCCTGGCCTGTTCAGAGAAAGCAATCCCATACATAGTCTGGCTGTAATTCTTTCCAGAATAAGGACTGCATTCATGTTTTGCTTAGCTATACTAAAGACAGCAGTAAAATAATATTTTATAGCTAAACCATTATTGTAATATTACTTCTTTTAACAGGTCTTCAAATGCCACATTTATTGTTGGGGACAAAAAGAAGTTACCATATCTAAAAAATTACTCTCAGTAATACAGAAAGTAACTCATTACCAAAACCAGAATCCCATTTACTCACACTAAATTCAGCACTGAAAAGAACCTTTATTTTAGCTTTGGTTAAAAATTCTTTTCCTGGAAGCATGGAATATTAGAAGAATATTCCTCTCAAAAAAAGGTTTAAAACTTCATTGGGTTTTGGGGTTCTTTTTGTCACGGGAATAATTCCCTGTAATGGTTTCCATTGTAATTTTTTTTACTTTTAATGTAGATTTACAGGAGTCATGACTTCTGGAGAGTGACCTAATACTATAAAGAAGCCAGAATTGTTAAGATGTAAGCAAGTATTCCAGCACAGAACTCAACAGCAGTTGAATCTCCTTGACAGAAGTAACATCAGGCTTCTGAAATCCTAAAGCTACTATTATAAAGAACTCTCAATACAACTTTCTGTTAGACACCATCCCTCCCCCAAAAAACAGCAATAACATACCACAAACTCATGAGAATAAAATTCAGGTGTTCAGGACTTCTCCAAACCCCTGATAACAGATCTACCAAATCTACCCAGAAGGCATTTTGTTATTCTCTCTCAAAAATCAACTTTTATCTTCTATGTCTCATTCTTAAAAAAAAAAAAAAAGTTACAATTGCAGACTGCTAACACTTTTATGTTGACCATATGATCCAGAAACAAGATTTAGAGCCTGGGAAGACTCATGGTCTTGCTAACTAGTACTTCTTGAATTAGGGTTGTCATAACATTCCAAAGAAAATTTAAAATAACATCAGTGTATCACAAGCAGCACAACTGAAGTGCTCCTTATTTAGTGTAACAATATCATAATGATCTGCAAGCCTTTTCAATCAAGGGTTCTTATGGTCTTAACATTTTAAATTACATATTCTCAAGACAGTAGAATAGGAAAGGGGGATAAAGTTCTCAGTTACATTGAATATCATCTAAAAGTTTCCTTCAGCTTCATTGAAAGAGCTTGCTAAAAAACAAGCTATGCAAGAAAAGCCCAATTTATGGAAAATATTCAATGGGCAAAAGATATTTGGTTTTACTTCAACATTCCATTTTTCAAGAAAACTTACTATCCCTTCCTTCAGGTAAAATTAAAGCAACACCAGAAATACCACAGAAATTAAGGACAAGGAATACAGTTTTAATTTCCCAGAAATTACCTAGCTAGCATAGAAGAGTCTTCTTCAATACCTCCCATCCCTACAGCCCCTAAATCAGGGGTCTCACCTTTTGGAACGTAGAATATTTCTGCTATTGATCCTAAAATACTTAGTGCAGAAAATCTGGTGGGGTGTGACGAACCAGGAAAGAGTGCCTCAAAAAGTCTGTCACATACAGACGACATGAAACCCTGAAAAGTCGTGAGAGAGATTTTAAGACAGTTTGCTTGCTGCCCTGCAAACAAAACTCTAAGTAACTGAATCCAGGATACTCTGCTTTACCTGTTACCCACAAAATTATGACCTTATAGTTAATTTCGGAACACTGGGAGGCCTACCTTGGCAGTACTGACAAGTTTCTTGTTTCCTTGTTTGGTTTTGGGTTGTTTGGGGTTTTTTTAAAGTTTCCCTTCCCACTCCCACAAAAAGATGGCCATTGTATCAAAGCCTTCAAAATTAGTTGAGCAAGAAAAACAGATTGCAAGACATGACACAGTTCAACACCAACTGATTATGTGACTCTTCTAATAGCAGGAAAGGACAAATACACAAGAAATCTTCATACAGATGTCTTCATGATGAAGCTCTGTCATTTGTTCTCCCACCAATGGCTCTGGAGAACTCGAACAAGGTTGAAACTCAAGGGATCTATATTTCAATCCCAAATAACGTTAACATCTTTTAAAACTTGCTCCTAACCTGCCACCAGCTGACAGGACTTTACCTTAAATTTTCAGTTTGGAGTGAGGGTACATCAGTTACTGCTTTTGGACCAAATTCACTTTAAAGAGGCCCTCTACATACCTATAAGTATCATGAGACAACAGTGTATTTAGTCAAACTCACGTAGGTGTATTGTATTATTTCCTAGCAAAGACACAGACTCATGTACCCAGAGGTGTTCTCGAAAACAACTATCTTTCAAAAAAGCTCTCTCACCTCTTATATCTCTATCTCTAGCAGTCTAACTTACTTTATACTGCTGCAAAATCCCCGAAGGATGCCTTTCAGTTGAGCTTTCAAGTAGCTCTTGCTTGGTTTTAGTTTGCTCCAATTTATAAAGCACTTGAGAACTCTCTTGTATCCTACAAAATAACTTTCAAAACAAAAGCAAAGCATAGGTAAGGCAAGAATCATGGACCGTTAAATAAGGGAAAGGGGGATTTTAAGCTTGTTTTCCAGGTCATTTGCTTATAATTTTTAAAAAGTTTGCATACATTGTGACACAGACCAGACCCTTCTCCGTCCGCTCCAAAAACAAGTTTTTTGCTCCCTTGTGTCTCTTGTAGCCAACCTTCCACCCACCCCCCAAACACCTTCTCCCATCTTCCTCCTTAAATTTCTTCCTAGTCTCCCCTTCCCACCTCCCAATTTTCTGTGGAACGTATGTACCTCAATAAAAAAAAAGCTCAATTAATGTATATACTTTTTATAGCTTCAGTGTCTCTTAAAGAAGTTGACTCACCTCAGGAGTGCTTCCCCCCAGCTCTTTTATTACCCACTGGTATTATTTCCTTTCTTATTACACTCCCTCTAACACACTTTTTCCATCTCATTCCTAACTCTGCACCAAGTGAGAATGGAAAGAGATGGACTTCTGCTCTTTTGTTTCTGCCAAACCTATTCCCTCATCTCTCCTCCATCTCAAATTAATTATTTTTGCCTTCCACGCTGCTTTCTTTTGCCATTAACATCTTTCAAAACGTTCTTTATACATACATGGTTTCCTCATCTTATCCATATCCTTCTACCACGATATACATATGACACTGGGAACTTCCACCACGTTGACATACTCAGTCCCTACAGACTGTAACAGCACAGCCACGTGTCCTGGTTTCAGGTGACACAGACTTATTTTTCTTTCTAGCAGCTGGTACAGCACTGTTTTGCATTTAGCATGAGAACAACGTCGATAACACAGTGATGTTTTTAGCTGTTGCTAGGTAGTTGCAGTGTCCACACTAAATTAAGGACTTTTCAGCTCCTCACACCCTGCCAGGTGCACAAGAAGCTGGGAGAGCACAGCCAGGACAGCTGACCCAGGCTGGCCAAAGGGATAGTCCCTGCCAGAGAACATTCGTACTCTGGGTATCACTGGGGAAGCAAGCTGAGATGTTAAACCAGAAACATGTCATGCTGTCCCCTTAAAAATCCTCTACCTTGTCTTTCAAGGCAGGTTGCTGAGGAAGAACAAGGAACCCCAAATTGGGAGGAGCTGTTGACTCCTTTGAGGGTGGAGAAGCCTTGCAGAGAGACCTGGACAGATTAGAGAGCTGAGCAATCACCAACAGCATGAAGTTTAACAAGGGCAAGTGCTGCATTCTGCACCTGCGAAGGGGTAGCACTGGCTGCACGCACAGACTGGGGGCTCAGATGCTGGAGGCCAGCCGTGCTGAGAGGGATTTGGGGGTCTTGGTCAACAGCAAGTTAAACATGAGCCAGCAGTGTTCCCAGGCAGCCAGGAGGGCCAACAGTATCCGGGGGTGTATCAAGTACGGCGTGGCCACCCAGTCCAGGGAGGTGATTGTCCCACTCTACACTGCGGTGCTGCGGCCTCACCTCAAGTGCCTTGTGTACTGTGGCACCCAAAACTGCACAAGAGGGACATAACACTATTGGAGAGTGTCCAGAGGAGGGCAATGAGGATGAAGGGTCTTACAAGGAGAGGCTGAAGTCCCTTGGTTTGTACAGCCTAGAGAAGAGGAAGCTGAGGGGAAACCTCATCGCGAGCTGTGGCTTCCTGACAAAGGGGAGGGAAGGGGCAGGTGCCAGTCTCCTCTCTTTGGTGACCAGTGGTAGAACTCGAGGGAACAGTGTGAAGCTGTGACAGGGGAGGTTTAGGCTGGATGCCAGGAAGAGGTTTTTCACTAAAAGAGTTGTCGGGGCCTGGAACAGGCTGCCCAGAGAGGTGGTTGAGTCACCTGGATGTGTTTAAAAAAGGGTAGATCAGGTACTTAGGGATATGGTTTAACATAGGACAGGAATGGTTGGACTTGATCTTAAAGGTCCTTTCCAACCTTGTAATTCTGTGATTCTTTATTGAGAGGGTGGTCGGGCATGGGAAGGGGCTGCCAGGGAAGTGGTCACAGCACCGAGCTTGACCAAGTTCAAGAAGCATCTGAACAATGCACTCAGTCACATGCTCTGACTTGGCTGGGCCTGTGTGGAGCCAGGGGTTGGACTTGATAATCCTTGTGTGTCCCTTCCAACTCAGGATATTCTGTGATTCTATGACCATGAATTTTCCTGAGGTCACAGATCACCTGAATGTGCCTGGTGCAACAGAAGGTTCATTGCTTACCCCAAGGCACGTTGCTTTGCTACTGGGAAAGCACGCACATGCCAAAAGGTTAAGTAACACTCACTGCTGTTCGTGATCAAGTTACTGTGCCTCTCAATTTTCCTGTTTCAGCCATCCTTGCCTGCAATGACTTATCACCACTCAGGTGGGTAATACATACACCACAGTCCTGGTCCTACAGCTTCTACTTTTAAAGATGAGCAACTTCCTAAAATACACAGCAGAACTGTTTTCTTTAAATGTTATATAAATAACGTAATAGGCACAACAGACATTTATCATTTGAAATTACCTTTCTCAATAAAGAGCATATCTGCTGCCTTACTGAAGGAGACTGGCTGCTCAAGTTGTACATCATAAAAAACTGGGTTAGTTGCATTTCTTCCACAGACACAATTTCCGTGCTACGATGGGTTTCACAAAGTAAGCCTAGAGCATCAATGCAAACCTGAAAGATATTTAGACGTTAACTACAAAAGACTTACAGGCACCTATGATGATACCTTTGTTTTAAAACAATGCTGACACACTGTTTAGGATCCAACTTCTAACTTAAAGACACAAAAAACCCATTGTCCCCTTACCTGATTGTGCTGATGAACTAGACCTTGTTTTATACATTCAATGGATACAAGACCACTGCTCATGATATTTGAAAGTTCCAGGTGTCCATGAGCCCTGGCTGTTCTTAGGCATGCCATTAATGCTCCAAGAGCTCCTCTAGTACTACGAGAGCCTAAAGAAAATGAAACCCAGTAACAAATTAACAAAAGCAGTGTACTAATTGCTGTGCTTGTCAATTCTTCCAGCACATGGCCTCTACTCTCCTTTTAGTTTTTACTCCATAAACCCCAAGACAAGTGTCCTTTCATAGATTAAACCAGCTTTAAACCACCCCACACCCAAAAAGCTTTGTCTTGAACAAGTCATACAAAAAAAGGGCCTTTTGAGGTCTCACAAGCCCTTATTTAAGAATGATGCTCAATTATGTCAAAAACTGCCAAAGAATCATAAATCCACATATATGCAACAAAAAGCAGTCTATAAAGCCATGTTACTGGACACAGCTGTGTAAGAAATACAGCAGAAAAGAGAAACAGGAGAAAAAAAATACTGATATGTAACAAACTTTGCTATGTAAAGCGAACAGCAAGACACTCACAGTTAGAATATTGACCTTTTTGCTCACAGCATGAAGTCACACTTAAAATTATTAAGAATTCCACCTTGTAATACTATCAGCAATAATAACCATCTGGAAACTTTCTCCCAAATTTATTCTAATAGATCAGAAAAATCACATTTCTGAGATTAGGTTTTTTCAACATCATAATTACACATACAGTATTTTCTTACCTAGATTAGCATCTGCAGAAGCCTGAAGAATTCTAATCATGTAGGTCAGACTGTCAGGGCTACATTTGAGCAATTTTGGTAAATAGTAATCTATTATGTAAGTAGTTTGGTCATGGTTCCCTTCACACAGTATTACTAGAAGAGGAGAAACCCAGATGTCATGCCACTTGTCGATCCAGGTACTTTCTTGAAAACGCAAAGTAAAATGGGCTTTGTGATTTGTAAACATGGTTTCCAAAAGGTCACTAGCATAGGGTGCAAGGGACTGATCATTCATCACGTCCAAGATTTGTATGGGAATTGTTCTGTCCAACTGTAGTATATTTTCAGTGCCCACACACTCCACAAGACAGCCAAGAGAAGTGTATTTCCCTTTCACATGCCATTCCAAGCTTAGCAAACGCTTTACCAGCCTTGCAAAGAATGGGTCTGATTTTTCACTGGATCCAGCAACGGTGGCTTGGTGCATCTGAAGAAGATTCTTGAATATCAATTTGGTTTGGTGTCTAACAGCATCAAGAGGGTGCTCCCAGTGTGTGTAAATGTATTCCAGCAGCTTCCCAATTATGTCCGAGTTGCCATTAAGTTTGATTTTTAGATCCAGGGAACCTGAAGCAAGCGCAGCTATTGCTGAACTAGTCCAAACAGCAAGGATTCTAGACAAAGATGTTGCCATACTGGATTCTTTTAACCTTTTAAGAAGAATAAACATAAGTAGTCCATTATTTGCATGGTTTATTTAAATTCCTTTAAAATTCTTCTCAGTAGTTTACCTCACACTAAAACAGGTAACGAGGGACTAAGCGTTCATTGAAGAGAAGGCACCAACGCAAAAAGGCGGTGCTGAATTGGATGTTGCAAAGCGTATGCTTGGCCACCTGACATGCTGTTACCTGGCCACAGCTAAAACCCCTAAAACTGACAAGCCACTACACTTGCTGTTCTAAAAACAAAAATTAAAATGAATATCCACGCATTAGTATCTAAGCAGCATCCTGTTACAGCTTGCTTCTTGAAAGCATACGGAATACTTTCCATTGCCATGAAAAGGCATAAAAAGAGAGAACCATGTGTGCAAAACCAAAAATCACAAGACTGACCTCCAGGGCAGGAACAAAGGTTGAACTGAACACATGTTCAATATTCTATCCAAGAGTACTAGTAGTCTGTTAGATGCAAGCAGTCAATGCTTGCAAGCAAAAAAAAAAAGAAACCAAACAAACTCTTCTTACTTCAAGTATTACACTCACTGGCACACTTGGTTTTCTTCTGTACTTTTAATAACATAGGAGATAATATCCTGAAAGTAAATCTTGTTTGTCATATCAGGTAGCTGGTAAACTAATCCCACATATCAAAACATTGTATTTTTCAAACTTAGACTTATTCTGAACATATTTTAAAAGGTCACCTGATATGTGTCAGGAACTAATATCACAACGCTGAAAACATTGACATTCATCCACCAGGACTGTACGAGCCACGCAAGAATACAAGTAAAAAGATCAACCCTCTTCCCTCAAACAAGAAACAATACAAAATAAACTTACTCTGAACTCAAAGACAACAAGACAGACACGATATTTAATAATAGCTTCTCTCCATTTTCACCCATGCTGCCATTCTTCCATTCCAGCATGGCCAGTGCTCCGTGGCACAGGAAGAGAAGGGCTGAGTCGGGGAGTTCTCCCGTATACAGAGTCCCACAGTTACTCGCAAACCATGCTGGCACACCTGCGTGTTCCATCGACCCAAGAAGCAAGTCACTGACCTGCAACAGCAAAATAAGACCCAGTACAGTACTGCAGCACAGAAGGAAAACTGTTTTGTGCATAACCACAAAGCTTAGAAGATCTAAAGAGATTTCTAGTACATTGTTTTTCTCAAATTCGAAAACCTTGTCTTACTGTTTCATACAGCAGGGAGAGGATAAAAGATTTACACTCCAGCAAAAGACTGATGGATGGTATAGAGGTTGGCAGCTCCTGCTACCCATTTGAGCAAAGCCTCTGAACAACACTGGTAGCACTGAAAAGCAACACTGTGACATTTCACAGTCTTTAGGAAAGAAATACGCTTACCAAGGAAGGTAATTCTTCAACTGGTTCATACATAGCTTTAATAAATAGAATGACGGCCAGTCCTGAGGTAGTCTGAACTGTCTGCAGGAGAGTTTCTACATAGCCAAGAAAGATATTTCACATTAGAGTGCAGCAAACTGTGTGCTTGAGCAGAATTATGTGCTAACACAAGAATTATAAATCAGGTATTGAATTTTCCTGGACTACTTGTACATGCACAATCACCAATCTGTAGTGCCAACCCAGATAGGAAGTATTAATCAACTCATACTCTAGTGTAATAGGAAACTATTAATGTGTTTTAACATATGGAAAATACAGAACTGCCCAGTCAGGAAAGGAGGACTGTGGTAGAGCCTGAAGACACCTATGTTAAATTCTACCATCTAAAAACACCTGCATAAGAAATAACCACAATTAGATATAGTGCACCGATAAATAGTTCCAACAACACGACTCATACAGGTATGGACATTTTTTGTAGGCACAGACAAACGGTGAGTCTCAAAAGTATTTCTGTAAATTTCTACATTATTAGTAATAGTGTTACCTTGGGTTTTTTGTAGTAGGACAAGTTAAACTGTATACTCCAAAATTATGATCTACAAACCATAGCTCATCAAAAGATCTGCTCCCACTCCCATTAATGTCAGCAGCTCAGTTTCATTCAAGCTAAACCAAGTTGTTATAGGTACAAGTTGTGTTTACTACAAAAGCAACAAGATTGACAATAAAAATATTTGGGTTTGAATGTTACAAAACTTACCATCCATTAGGAAGTTTGTGGAGCTTTTCAGTAAACTACACATACTTTTCCAAACAAAAGACTCCTGGCATTTCCAAAGTCTTCCCTGGATATTTTCTGGTAATTTCTGTACAAGCATCATCGAAACTTTAACGGCTACCAGTAAATCATGCATCAACTGAGTCTGAACAATACGGTTTCCATGGTTCTTTCTGGGCATGAAAAGAAGACAAAAGTGCACACAAAAAGGAAATTAAAACGATTCTTCACCAGCCCCAGAAAGCAACATTCTCCCAACTTCAGACAGAAATAACAGTTAAAAAAAAAAAATCTATTGAGCTGTTTTCCTATAGTTAATGTATCTGGTCAAGAAGCAGACTCAAGGGGAGTGTTTCAAAAAATGAAGTTAATAAACACAATGAAAAGTTCTACTACGGATTCTACAGGTTCCTGTGACATACTTCTACTCATTTGATTCTGCCTGAAAGTTTCCCAGAAACTTTCCAGAAAGCCCAACAGAACACAATGCTGCTCCCTTCTTGTTTTTCAAACAGCTCTTCCATGCTAAAGTGTATTTATATGATTCGACGGTCTTCTAACATGAAGACAGACAACATGTTAACTTTCAGTGTACAAAACACTCCACTAAGCACTTTTCTCCTCTGGGCACACAATGAGAGACCACAGTGAAGAGGCTTCACTTTATGCAATGCTGGACAATGTCAAGATAATAAATGATGACTGCTGTGACAGACAAAACAAAGTATCAGTGCCAAACTAAACACTCATGAAAATGGGAAAGTATTGGTCTACCTGAATTTCAGTAAGTATACCCATTCATTACAGTGTTCAGATACAATTGAGGTAGCAAAACCACACTTCAAGGGCCTCCCTTACAAGCAGTAGCTCTAACACAGTTTCAGGGCCTTAAACATTGCTGTCTTTAATTTTCTTCCTTTCCTCTCCTATTTTATATCATCACATCGTCACAAAAGAAACTCATCAGCAGCTATTTTTATTTAAAATATGGATCATTGTAAAATGACACTCCTGCCTTTCATCAATGTACCGCTATCAAAGTGATACTCCAACCCATGCCAGATTATCTTGCCAGAGTGAAATAGAAACAGGTAAAATACAGCTTATATTGAATTCACTTGCCTGTTTTCTTCCTCTATGTCAAGCAACGACTTCTGCAGAAACTGAAGAACTAGTGAAAATAATTATGGTATGAATTTATTTAAAAGAGAACAGAAGAATTCCAGCAAAGCACACACATACACATCGTACCCACGCGCAACAAACAGTTATCCATACAGCGATGCTTCTTCCACTCCACATAAACTAAACTGAAATTACAGTGCAGATCCAAAGATGCCAGGCTAAAATAAAATCTCAAGCTGCTTTATAACCCCGAGTTTCCAACCCCCTTGGCCTAATCCTGAGAGGTAATGAGAGTTATGGTTTCTTAGTGAAAAGCTGAAACTACCAAGAGTGAAAAGACAGAGCAGCAATAAAACATCCACAGGAAACTGTGAACTTTATCTCCATACTGAGTGCACAGTGTATCAAGCCATGCCATGCTACCAAGAGATCAGACTTCTGCCAAATCACTGTCAACAAAACTTGCCACAGCAGGCCTGAGCTTGCTATAGTCAAGACCAGACACTACAGCCCAGGGTTCCCACTTCATCATGAGCCAAAGAACAGGGAAAACTTCACATAAAGTAATATCAACTCCCCCAGTCCTTTAAGAATCATTCACTAGTACCTTCAGATTTGTATCTGGGGCTGCACAATAAAGCAAGATTGACGTCTGGAAATTAAAGGTACAAAAGGGGAAATCTTTGACAAAAAAGTACCACAAGAGGGGGTACTAGTTATTAAAAATTAACCAGGAAGAAATTAAATTTGTTGGATCTTTATGACTACCTCATGTCACTCCTTCATACTAAACCCTTCTCCCACTATGTACAATGAAATCTATCTTGCTACAAATATAACCTTACCTTCTTCAAACAGGTTCTTAATGCTTGCTCTACCTAGAAGAAAGAAAATACATTTTAACAAGTGAATACTAGCCAGTATGACCTATTCTACATAAAGAGGTAAATGTTACTTTTAGTGCCACACCAAGTTGCAAAACCAACACTGAGCAAGTTAAAACAGAATTTCAGTGTCATCATACCCAAGGTGAAGTCCTCCATACAGGAAGCAAGATTGTCCAGTACTTTTCTGTACAAATACACATCCGTGGTTTGCAGTTCTTCACTCAGGCAGCATGCAAAGCTCTCTACGGCTAATGTCATGAGCTGCTCAGGAAGAGCGTTCAGTGAACTGCAACAGGAAGAAACAGCACGGCCAGTCAGCTCACGCTAAGGTGTTAGATATCCACTTGGGTAACTCTAACGCTCCAGTAACAGACAGATGTTTCTTCATGCGCAAAAAATTAATGTTTTGAAAATAAATACACACTTTCTAACTTTGCAGCTAGAAAACCTGTCAAAGGGGTGGGGGTAAAGCTGTAACATGCAACCAAATACAGGACGGAAGCCCTGCATCTCTCCACAGGACAACAAACACTTTCGGGTATAGAAATGGAGCGCTAACCACTGCTGCTTAAAAATGTTGAGGCTGTAAGGAATTTGCCAAAGAAATACAAGGGTAATTTTGCAACAGAAAAATTCAATTGCAATGAAAACAGGCAAAAGAAACCACAGTTTAGTTATGATTCCTCTGAAGAGCCTTCTCTTTACATTGTCAAAGATGAGATTTTCTTTTTTTAACAGAAGCATTTTAAATTTCTACTCTAATATTGAATTTTAAAATTCAAAGTGCTAATTGCAGCTACAGTGTCTTTCTAGTTATGAAACACATCAAAATAATACTTCACTGTGAAGTTATTTATACAATGACATATTGTATTATTTATAATGAGGATTTTGAAAGAAAACCTGTACATATTCACATATTAGTACTGCACATTTTCAGTAATTTAACTACAGCAACTTTTGGTGCATGACAAATTATGGACTCCTACATAAGCAGAGCATTAAAAAATTTAAAAAGCTCACTGTTCAATTTTTTACCTTGCTAATACTTTTTTCAAGGGATTCTTCACACCCAGTGCAAAATACACCTCTCCCAAAATATCCAAACAAGATTTAACCATGGGATCACAGGCAGAGTTTTGATCCATCTTCTTTACCAGTGGCATAATCTATAAACAACAGAACACATGGTAACACACACTCTGGACATACCCTCATTATTAACTGAGGCAGAATCTCCTCTCATCCAAGCATACGGTACAAAACTGTTCTCTATTCTACACCTGAAACTCAACAGGATGCAGTAAAGAATGTTCCAAGAACATCGGATATCAAAAATATATACATACAACATAGAAATGTGGTATCACTTGCCTTCCATCCTTTAAGTACCAGAACTACAATCCTACCTAATGCAGGTGCAGCAGTAAGAACTGCTTTTTATGTTTCCAGGAATATTTAAAACATTGTAGAGTTTCTTTTAGAACTGTATTTCCCAATCACAGTGCACATGACACAGTGTCAGTTACCAAAACCCAGACTAACAACGGTGAAGTCTTACTTGTTTAATACACTGGATCTGCTGGATGCCATTGCTCAGCTGTGCACAGTGCAGAAGAAGAGATGCCAGGTTTTGCTCTTCAGCCTTTGAAAACCCTGCAGGTGGAAGAAGTCTCTTTTTATAAAGGAATAATAACAAGCAGTATAAACAATACATAGTTTATAAGAAATCGCTACTTCTTAGTATTCTTCCTGTTCCAGTAATCCTTTAAGTCACCTTACAACACCTTAACACTGATTTTTTTTCTTTTCTTCTAACAAATGGGAAAAAAAACCCCACAACCCAGTTTCACTACAGCATAATAGTAAGCCTCATCTTCAGTAGGAAGACCAGGTTCACAAAATCACAACATGGCTGGAGTCAGAAGGGGCCTCTGGATGTCATCTGGTCCATCTTGACTCTTTACAGAGTCACCTGGCACAGGCTACCCAGAACCACAGCCAGATTGCTTCTGAATACCTCACAGGATAGAGACTCCCCAAATTCCCTGGGACACCTGTGCCGCGCTCAGCCACCCTCACATTAAAAAAAGTGTTTTCTGATGTTCAGAGGGAAACTTTTGTGATTCAGTTTGTGCCCGTGGCCTCCTGTCCCATCACCACTCACCACAGAAAAAAGCCTGGCTCCCATCTTCTTTATGCCCTCCCTACAGATATTTTTAGACATTGATAAGATTCCCCCAAGCCACCTCTTCACCTGGCTGACTAGTCCTAGCTCTCACAGCCTTTCCTTGCCAGGTATATGCTTGGGGCTCTTCACCATCTCAGTGGCACTCTGCTGGACTCTCTCCAGCGTATTCACATCTCTCTCATACTGGGAAGGCCCAGAACTGGAAACCACGCACCAGTTGTGGCCTCACCACTGCTGAACAGAAGGAGCACCTCATAGTAACTTTAGGATTCAAATTTCGTATTACTCAGTTTTGAGTTTGTTTTTTTAAAGTGAAGATCACTGGAAGTTCATCTCATCAAATAAACAAACAAACAAAAAGGCACTGCAAAATAAGAGAGCATTTGTATATCTTTAAATCAAGTTAACAACAGAAAATACAAAGACTGGGAAAATACACTCAAGATGACCTCAAGAGATTCCTTTCAATGTCAATTATTCCACAATTATTTGAAATTGAGCGTTATCCTACACATTAAGACTACCACTTCACGTAGCCAGAATTAAAGGCCTGGAAGTATGATCAGAAGCAGGACTTTTTACCACCTTCACTGTGACAAAAACAAGGCAAAGAGCTTTCAAACCAAAGACATCATGCTCTAAATGAGTCTTTTTAATTCTGCCAAGGTAAGAAGTCGCTGTCATTGCAAAACAAACAACAAAAAGTCTCAAACAAAAATAAAATACAAACACACATATAATACACAAAACAAAGAACAGAAACAAAACACAGCAAGAAAAAAAGCAGTATGTCAATTTCAGTAGCTACTCAAATGGATTCTTCTAACAACAAGAAATTACACATTAGCTCAGGAAAAAAACCAACTTACTTTTAAGTTTTTCAAGCTGCTGATGATCAAGAAGGAAAGCATCTACCTGAATTTCTTTTTTCTTCTTTAAAACCATTTTTAGCTGATTGAGACCTGCTCAAAAAAGAAAAAAATATTACAAAAAAACCCAGGCCACATTGTTTTAAAAGCCTAATTACAGACACTTCCTATGAACTAACATTGCATTATCTGGGCGTTTTATTTTCAAGATAGTAGCATTGTTTCTTTTAACAACTTCAACTATTTCGAGCATTTTGCCCAAAATTCATGAAGACTTCATGGCACAAAATGGATGAGAGAAAATGGGATGTCAGGCCTTGCTAGATGAATGACAAAATGCCTCACTGGAGTTTTTACTACACTTACTATGTTAGTCTGATGCACGCCCCTGGATCACAGTTCAAAAATATCACTCAGATGCATGGGGATTACACCACAAAACTTCAGATTCTCTGTTTTACTGTTTGAAACTCATTTAACTTGCCTTAATGTAGAGTTTGAACTGTAAAGTACTTTTGTTTCTTTAAAATGTACCAACCAGTTCTGCGCTGGGTATGGGTGTTATGAACAGTTGTTTTTCTTCTTTAAGGCAGTGGCAATTTAATGTGCATTACAGTTTCACTGATTGAGAAGTTTGTTGCCACAGCACAGCTGAGGCTGGGAAGGGCCTCTGAGGTCTGCTGGTCCCCCTCCTCTGCTCAAGCTAAGTCACCTGCAGCCAAGGTACCTAAAACCACGTCGCTACTGGACCTTTCTAAGAATGGGAACTCCGCAGCCTCTTCGATGAGCCGGGCACCCCCACACCACATCTGGAGCTTCCTAATGCTTGGAGGGACCCTCCTGTGTTTCAGTCCACGCCCCTGGCCTCCTGTTCTGCACACCACTGAAAAGAGCCTGGCTCCATCTTCTCTGCATCCTCCCTCCGCGTATTTACATACACCTTTTATTTTCTTATTAGCACAGGTGGCTGCAGCCATCTTCCCCAGGCAGCGGGCACCACACGGCGGCATTCACCAGCGTGCCGGTGCCCAGGCTGGGTAGCCACCCCGAGAGCCCTGACAGCCTTCCGGCGGGTTCAGGAAGAGCCCGGCTTCCAGCGCCTCGGAAGAGGATGCGGCCGGGCCCCGCCGCCTTGCGAACGCTTCACGCTCTCCCCGACCGACCGGGACGGCCCAAATTACCCCGCGGCTCACAGCGGGTCCCGGCGCGCTCCCGGGCCCCCGGGGCAAGCCAGGCCGCACCCGCCGCCGGCTCCAGCGCGGCCCCCGGAGCCTCCCCCCAACACGGCGGCAGCGCCGGCCCCGTGTGCAGCGTGGCCTGGGGAGCGACAGTGCCGCAGAGTTGCGGAGAGGGAGAGCAGGGAAGGAAAACACCGGGGGGACCCTGCCTGCCCGTTACCCCAAGGGAGACTCACCCACGGCCTCCCGCTTCCCTTCCCGGTCTCCGCCTCCCCGCCAACACCACGTGCCGCCCGGAGAGAGCCGGAGCCGCCCGCCGCCAAACAGGGCGCGGGGGCCGCACCCAGGGAGCTCCCCGCCCCCGGCCCGTCCCCCTGCAGCGGGCCCCGGCACCGCCCCACGCCGGGACCGACCGACCGACCTGGTGCTTCCGGGGAGCCCCAGCAGGTGCTTCCCGGCGCCCGTCCAAGGCTCCCGCCCGCAGCGGGCGCTGTTCGCCGCTGGACTGCGCCGCGCTACGGCTGCCCGCTGCCGGCTCCACTGCCGGAGCATCGGCCGCAGCGAGTAGCCGGGCTTTACTTAAACCAGCGTGAGAGCCGCTGGTCTTTGCAAGGCGCGGCTAGCTTTCCTTCTTGTAAAACCTGCCCTTAACCGTGGGAAAAATCGGCGGTAATCTTGCTGTATCGTGATCGCAAGAGTTTGTGTTTCCTCCTGGGCAATCACACTGAGTCCCCGCAGCTTTAAATGGATGCTGCCCCTCTCGGAGCGTGCCCTTGCCGAGCACAGGGACTGCCAGGCGTCACTCCAGAGCCGGCGACAGTTCGAGCCAGCAGCACCAAACCCCAAGAAAGCATCCAACGTGAATGAAGCTGCTCTAGTCACAAATTTTTCCTTCCGTCTTCTGTCACCCTTTTTTTCCCCCAAGGAGCAGAAAGAGGTTTGAATAAACGCTTTGCAAAAATCCAATTAACTTCATTGGAAAAGCACCCTCCGTTTGTTTCCTCTTAACCGTACCTCTTGATCCCTTTACAGCAGTATCTACTGTGTCACTGTGTTTTCTTAAACTGTAAAATAATTAGGAAAAAAAACCTTAATTTATTATATATAAACATTTCCTTTATAGCTAGTTTTTAAAGAAAGTTTTCAACACCTGCATCATGTGTCTTCCACAATCCTTCCAGATCCCATATGAGTATCAGGTAACAAGTATGTAATTTACAAGCAACAGAGTATGAGATGGGGATGGTCTTTCCTACAACTGCGAGTTGTACCTAGCAAAAGGGTAATCCTGCACTCATTGCAAGAACGGTTATTTAAAAGGGGTTATTGTAAAATGCCAGCTCAACATAGTAGTCATGGTTCCATTAAGATTTAAGAACAAGGAAGTTTTGGTAAGGAAGACAAAATAAAATAAAAAAACTCAAACATTCCTTGCCACTTGACTTTCACCCAACAGTGATTTTTTTAGCAATCCAAAGCAGCCAGAGTCCATGATAGTCTGCTCATGAACAGAGTTCTGGGTCATACTTTCAACACTGACGTTTCACAGTGCCCTCTGACTTCTGACACGGTAACAGCCAAAGGAGCTGAGAGAAGGTTTAACCATATCCAAATACATGGAAAATAATTTCACTTATTTCTCTGTAGGTTGATTTGCCCTGTGTTTTGTGTTCAGATGTTTCTATGAAACTAGCACCATTTATTTGGCACATCATGCATCATAGTGACCTACTTAAAATGCTGGGCTATCTCCAGCTTGAAGGGAGACTGAATGCTCCTATGTGATGTAACCTTCCAGCTACATCACAGATCACACTGTCATTTCCTGTAAGCAAAGTCTCCAACAAGCTAAGTCCCCAGTTCCTTGTGCTCAATACCTGCCCGTTTCACATTCAATACAATCCTCTTCCTCCAGGTTTCCCAATTTCAGGAGAACCCTTTCCAGGGTTGCAGCTCATTTTCTATCCAACTAGGGATGACTTTCAAGCAACTTTCTGCTTCCCAAAAAGACCTTTTATTTTCCCCAAGTTTTTCTCAGTTCAAGGAAGCATCGATGCCAGAGAGCTCTTAGGTAACACTGGAAGAATCCACACTTCATCATGCAATGTGAAGCAAAGCATCATCTCAAGAAATGAAGCCCAAGCAGGCAAGACTCACACACTTTAATTGCTCTTAGCCGTTCCCAGTAACCCAGAGAACATATTTACAACAAGCTCACTCTGAGCAGCTCACCAGGCATGGGTTATTAGACTTAACTACCTAGAACAGGTAAGTCATAATTTCATAATTTCTATTCTGCTGGAAAGGAGCAACAGATCCCTGTGTTGCCAGTGTTGTGGCTCCGCTGGGCTCTGCTGCGTGCCAGAGATCTTGCAGAGTCCAAAAAAAGCAACAGCAGTGTTAGAAATTGCTAGGGAGAGAATCAAAACCAAACTAGAAAGCATGCCTACCTTGTTGTGAGAATACATATACCCTTTGAACTCTATATGCAGTGTTCACCCCTACACAAAATGAAGGTAGTAGGACTGCCAAAGGTTTGAGGCAGGGTAAGAAGGATGGCCAAAGGTAGAGAGGGGCTTCTCTGTGAAGCTATTGTCTGTACTCTCAAAGAAAAACTACCGAAATTAAACACAACAGGAATGTCTAGAATAATTTTTCACTGTCTCTACAAAAATGAAGGGGATCAAACGGAACAAGCAGGTAGCAGGTCCAAAACAAAACTATTTAAACCACAGAGCTCATTGTCCTCAGACATTTTGGATCTTGAAAATGACGTTTGTTTAAAAGCAACTGGACTGAATCACAGGAGAAAAACCAAGACCAAACAGCAAAAGTTTCAAAACACAAAATTTCTGGTTCACAAAGTCCTTGAACCACAAAATAACCAAAGACTGGGGCATTACTCAGCAGGAACAACATTTTCCTGGGCTCTGGCTGAGGACAACTGGGTACCAGGCTAGATGACCCCCAGGCTGACCAGGTAAAGGCTACTTTCATGGTGATGTCTGAGCATGGCTTTGTAATTCATCAGAAGGGGTTTTTAAGTGCTTGGTTTATGTTCACAGACTGTACAGTTTTGAAGAATCAACATCCACTGGTGAAATTCCCTCTCAAAGGAAATACTCTAACCCACACTGCTGGAAACTTCATAATGTTTACGCCGTAATGTTTAGTTTTCTTGAGATACACCTGTATCCAGCAAGCAGAATGTTTTATTATATTTATCTATAATAATTTATTTATTAAAATATTTTATATTTTAATTTTCTTTCAGAGGGAGATGATGAGCTTGCGATTTGAAAACTCAGGAACCGATGATTTAGAGCAATACAGAACTTTACCGCTCCGTGGCGCCAAACAATTAAAAAGAAGTTGGGCTTTTAAAGGGAAGCCAGGGACCTCATAAACCCCGGAGTTTTTTAATGTTGAAAAAGATTTCTCCATTCCGAAGTACTACAGCACAAATACCTGGGGCTATTTAGGTAAGATGCAATTTTTCTATCTCTGAGAAACAAGCCATATCCTTCAATAAGCAAAATTTTAAGCAATGACATGGTAAGAACATGAATTGAACCAGAATGATCTTTCCCTCTTCCCCTCCTCCACTTAAACAAAACCTGTAAAGTTTTTCCTTGTCAACAAAGATCAACTAATACTTTTTTAACTAATCTGAACAGTATCTGAAGACAGTCTATTTCTTCCTATTACAGCTTTGTAATTGCAACTAGTATGAACAGCATTTTGGGAACTTTTTTCTATCTCAAGTCTCATCTACACATCATCTTTTCAAAGATTCCACACAGAAATGAACCTACAGAAGAGACAGTCTAATCTAAGGTCCTGGAATCACAAGACAGTATCTGTAATATATTTTCCAGTTGTAGACATACCACTTGAAAATACCTAAATCTACATGGTTGTAGTATTTCTCTGTGAGAAGAGAACCAGAAAATCCTCCATCTGTCATGACAGGGGTGAAGTTTATGATCCAGCACATCAAAGTCACATTCCATGTATTCAGGAAAGTCTCATAGACTCCCAAATTTTACATTCTAGTTTCAGGTTTGACTTGATCATCTCTGAAATGGAGGTAGTAGCATTCTTTGCCTTCCATGCTCTAAACCAGATGTTTTGCAATAAAGTCTTCATAATATTTCAAAACAAATGAGGTTATTAATAATACAACCAGAAACTTAGACCTTAGGTTCTTGCATGAAAGTCAGTTATGGACTGTAAAAAACATACAACACGCACATCTTCAATCCACACTCAGTTCTTCAAAAGAGACAAATATTTCAGTGTTGGTGGTTTAACATTGGCTTACCTCAGCAGTGAGCCATCTACCAGAGATGATCATCCCAAGGTGCAAACACCCATTCTTGCAGTTTGCTGCTACAGCATACTGCATGGAATTGTTACATTATCACATTTTCCACACATATTTGCAAGAGTCCACCTCAGCTTTATTATTGCTTGTATGCAACTTCCATCAGTGACAACAGGCAGGAGAATCATCTCTCTGAGACTGTGCCTTGCACATACCATAGTTTTCCCTGCCTACCTCATGTCTCTGCCTTTCCCCCTTACATTCCAACAACAAAACAAAGTTGTATTTTGTTTTACGCATCCCGGTTGTTCTACTGGTGATTTGACTCCCTGCAAGAACCCAACACAGATTCCACCCACAACTTTACACATAGGAACAGTTCAGAGAAAGGTCTGAATATCCCTATTCCTCCTCCCAGAGTATTTTAATTTACCTATCAGTATCGAGAGCCACGTGACTGCAGAGCATTTTTACTGTCTGAGGCCAAGGAAAATGTCAAGCCACAAAACAAACAGGAAGAAACGCTCATTTAGGGAATGGGCTTTGCTCTCTGCCTTGCGGTCTAAGCCTGCCATTCCCGCTGCCTTCGCTTTTCCTCAGCTCAGCACACTCCGAATTCAAATGCTCGTCAGTGTCTCGGGTGTATCTAGAGAGAACACGTCATTAGTCAAGGAAACAATACGGCCAAAGTTTTCATTAAACTCCAATGCTAAATAATTTTGCACTGTATCTGTTGGGAACCAAATTATGATTTTTATCCTTTTAGCTTTTTCGTCATTAATCTGAAAAAAAATATTTTCAAGTGATTTGGTTTTAGTGTAGCTTGAACACTCCAGGCAGGAGATACAAGGTAGAAAAAAGTTCACTTCTTGTTATACCAGCAACCATGTTTTTCAGTGGTGTTTAAAAATACATGAGGCACTTAGGAGAAGCACCAGCAAATGAAGCTGTTTCAGTGAAGTTGGATACTTTAAGGTCACTGTGAGTGGAAAATTGGAAGCTTTACTGAACTGAATAGGAAAAAATTGTGTGTATAACCAGATGGGGAATATTTGAGTTTTTAAGATGCCCTCCCTTTTTTTCCAAACAAAAAAAAATATTACACTTTCACTGACTCACAGATGATCACGAAAGAGCAATTTACACGTGACAACTCTGCACACCTACATTAGAAATAAACACCAAGAGAGCAACATGGGGTTTGTTTATATGCCAGAAAAATCTGTAAAACATTTTGCCTGCACAAATCATCATCCAAACAAAATGCCATCTCCCAAGACTCAGTTCAAGTCAATGTGTGTATGAGGAGAACCTCTGTATGTAAGACAAGCAACGTACCAACTGCTTTTTCCAAATACTTTCCTAAGTATTAAAGTATTTTTGAAGAGACTTGGATGTCTGGTTACTAGAGACATACCCACAGCTCTTCTCAGCCAGAGGGGACGAAGACTCTGCTGCCAACATGACTCACCAGCGCCTGCACCTGCTGCCGGACCCGTCTAGTGCTAAAACACGAAGTGTGTCACTACCTGTTGGACACAGTAGCTCTGCGAGACCCGCTCGTCCCGTCACAGCCCCACCACTGCCTTGGTGACTGCACCGTTCCAACCCTCCGGTTTATACCTGGCGAATGACCTTCCACAAAAGGTGACATTTAAATCCCTGTAAGCACCGATGCTGGAGCGAACGCACTTCAGGACAAGCAGATGCTTCTCCCGGACTTAGCCCTCCCTTCTGAAATTCACACAAATTCGGAGGAAGAATTCCTCATTCACAGAGGAACTTAAAATCGGGGCTGGGGCAGGAGGCAAAGGCGGGCCGTCCCTTCCGACCAGGGGAACAGAGGGAGGCCAGGCTCGGCGTGCGACCGGTCCCGTCCCGCACCCACCCCGACCCCCTCCGCCCGGGAGTGCCGCCAGGCTACCGACAGCCTTCCCCGCGCAGCCCAGGCCGTGCGGCGGTTGGGGACGGCTTCCCGGCGGCTCCAGCCAGCCTCCATCCTCCCTCCGCCGGGCGCTCCCGTCCCGGCACCCCGTCGGGGTCGGCGCTCGCGGCTGAGCCGGCGGCCCGCAACTAGCGGTCTGAGAAAGAAGCGGCGGGGCAGAGGCCCAGGGGAGCCTACCCGGTCGGCACGGCGCCGAAGCCGGCCAGACCGGCCCGTAGCGTCCACCCTCGTCCCGGGAAGGCCCCCCCGGCGACGAGCGGTTCCCCGACCCGCCGCCGAGCCGAGCAGGCCCCGCCCGGGCGCCCCGCCGGGGGCGGCCCCCGCTCCTCAGTGGCCGTCGCGGCCGTCGCTCAGGCGCTCGCCCCGCTCGCCGTCGGGATGGTGGGGCGGGCGCCGAGGGGCGCGGGCAGGCGCGGGCAGCCGCGGCCCCGTGCGCCCACAGCCCGGACGGCGCCCGGCGCGGCAGTGCGGCGAGCCACGGCCGGCCAGGTTTGACCTCCCTTTCGTTGCCCCTTTCCCTCCCTTCGCGAGCGGGGCCGCGGCGGGCGGGCGGCTCTGTCCCGGCGGGGCGTCGCCGGCGTGATGTCGCTCCCCGGCGGCGGAACAGCCGGCGCGGAGCCCCCGAGCGGCTCCGTCGGGCGTCGGATGGCGTCACGCGGCGCCGTCACGGTAGCGGGTGACGTCGTGTTGGGTCACTGCCGCGTCACTGATTGCAGTACCCCTGGGGTGCGGTAAGCGGTGTCCTCTCAGCAGGAGAACGACGAGCATGGGGTCGGTTTACGTCCCTTAAGGTCCGGGCTCCCGTCATCCGGCTGGCGCTGCCATTGCCGTATCCCTGCTGTCCCCCCCGAAAGAGCAAAACGAACACAACTTCCAGACAAACATGGAAAATTGAGATATTTTTAAAATACCCACACCGTCAGCTTTCAGAGTTTCACATCAAAGTTAAACATTTGTACCTAGTTTGATGGTCACACTGCGACCTTTAGAATCTGCTGCCATGAGGAAGAGGGTGTAAGGTGATGCTTTAATGCTGTTTGCTACATGCATTTGACAGCACTCTGCAGATGAGCCATGGTTTGTGCCACTTCCCTGCTAAGCTGAGCAGGGAGCGGCTCGGTAATGAGCTGGGAGGGGGCAGCCTGGCCCCCGAAATCAGGAGGGCTCTCGGGGTCTGCGCCTGGCGCTGGAGTCGGGGAGCCCTGGCTGACGTGTTGCTCCATGGGAACAACCTCATCAGTAGCAGGAAAAACGCTTATAAACCTAATTTGAAGGGAGTTTAAAATAGCTTGGGCAACAGTTTGTCTAAGCACAGAATTATGCAAAATGAGTCAAATGGAAAATAAAGTTACCAGTGTTTTTGACATGAGCAAGGGCCCTGGCCAGCAACAAACCTGAGAATGACTTCCTTGATTCCCAAACAGGTCCACTTTGTGTCTCATCATTTCCTTTCTCCAGTCCAACCTTTATGGCTCCAAAAATACTTGAAAGTTCTGAGTTTGGGTGAACGGGCTGGAAGAAAGGGGCCTCATATTCAAGAGGTATGTTCCAAATGCACTTGGGAACCTTATAGGATGCTGTAGGGAACCCACCAAGTACTGTGCAAACCTGTGTGGCAGAAGGACATGTCAGGCTTTCCTCCATCAGGGAAAGGGCATCCAGAACACATGGTCAGAATATGAAATGTTTAGTCAAAATATGGCGTTTTGTTAAAAACACAGGAAAACACTGACAGTGTGACAAGGAATATGCAAATTTTTTAGCATGCTTCAAAAAGCTAGAACATCGTTCCCTCCTTCCCCCTGAAATGTATTTTGATAATTTCCAAGCAGACGGCAAAGAAAAGGAAATTATATCAATCCGGTTGGGGAGAATGTGACATTCTGACTTCTTGAAGCCTGTGAAGAGGTTTATAAACTTAAAAAATGAAAAAGACAAATTTAATCTTTCCAGACTTGTCAAACTTGTCTCAATTAATTTTTGATGACATAATTAGAACTTCCCGCTTTAGTGTGTGCTTTTTTAGTTTACTTCTCAAAAGATGTTATTTTTAAAGACTGGAGGAAAACGGAGGGCTTTGTGGTGGGAACGGGAGCAGGAAGAAGGGGGGACTCTTGTGTTAGGCTCGAGTGCTGATTCAGAATACTCTTATTAAGCCAAGAGAGATGAACTCATTTTTTTCCTCCCTTGGGGAATTAGACAAGAAACAGGAAGTCATTGATTCAAAGTAAGATCATTCATTCCGCAATTGTAAACATTATATTGTATGCCTGTAAATATTTCCAGAACCCATTGGCTTTTGGGAAAATATGAAGCAAATTATTACAATCTCTAACAAACAACCCACAATAAAAAGAGTTATTTTCAAACCTTTTATCTTTAATGTTTATACAGAGGGATATTAATTAGATTGGACATTGAAAAACTACTTGGCTGAACGCATTGTTCGCTGCCAGAACTCCAGCTACTCAAATGTTTTGTCTGTTGAAAGACAAACATCTTTAACTCCACCCTGTAATATTGCACCCTACCAAAAAGCAAAAATTCTTTCACTACTTGATCCATTTGTGTTTTCACTACCACAAACAACTGAAATATCCTACTGTTAACCAGATGTTGTCTGAGCTCCTCTCTATCTTACGTGGTTGTATTTAGTTGAAAAGGAAAAACATTCTAAAAAAATCCAAAATAGTCTAATAGGAAATTATCATTCCTCGTTACTTAGGAGAGCAGATTCCAGGCTGTCTGTCCAAATCAATCTGCAGCTGAAACTTGTGCTTCCTTTGTAAAGTAGGAGAAGCTGCTGCTTGGAAGTGCCAGCCCCTTGGACCTGGGGGCTCTGTGTAAGGAGAGAGGAGCAAGGATTAGGAACAGGACAGTGGTGAGTAACCTGCTGCCCTGACAGTCCAGGGAGTTTTCTGGTAACAGAGGCAGGGGAACCCAACACCTAGAAGGCTTGCAGTTGAAACGCTTGTGTGCTTCAAGGTTAGAATTGGGGTGTTGTAGGGTCAGCTCAGGAAACTATTGTACTAACTTGCTTAAATCACAGCAATTCCATGAGGATTCCTGAGTAGTGGATTCCTGAATAGGGATGGTTGTAACCTCTGTGTTTAACATCTTGAATCATAGCCTGCAAGATTAAGAGAGAGACTCAATAATGAAGCAGTTAGCTTCAGACAAGTGATTGTGGTGAAAAAGTTTAGTCAGTTTGTCTTTCCTCTTCCCTTCCCTTTAACCTGAGATATGGAATGATAGGAGCAAGGAAAATAGGGTACGCTAAATGAAAGACCGTTTTGTGACTGAGTTTTTCACCTGCTTCACTACGATGAACTTAAGAATAATCTGAGACATCAAAAATCAGTAGACAACTAAAACATATTACTCAATGTACTGAAGAAAAGTTAAGGACTTTATGGAATCTACTCCTGACTTTGATTTCTCTTGTGATGCTTCGCAAGCTGTCAGAAACACCAGGTAAAGATAAACCCACAGGTTCTTCCCCTCCAGCTGATAAGAGTTTGGGAAAGGAGGGGAACCAGGGCTGCCTCATCCAACAGTGGGAGGAAGGGGAGTGCTTGATCCAGGGACTGGAGCAGTCCTTCAGAGGGGAGGTCTCGAAGATGTGGCTTACTAATCCATGCTAACTGGGTCAGGAGTTGCAGTATGGAGACTGGTATTATGCATGATTTTCCTGTGCTAAGAGTTTTCCTCACACTGAAAATGGTGGCTACTTGCCTTTGCCAGTGCCTCACTGACCAACATGTAGCATAACCTTGTGACTGGTAATTTTTTCTTGTAGTCTTCCAGCTGCCTTCCACCAAACAGTGTTTTAATGGCTGTTCCTTATTTTGGAGATAAATTGAATACTTGTGGGGAATTCAAGCTTTATTTTCAAAGCCAAACCTAGGTGTTCAGAGCCCTGCAAAGGCCAGCCCTGCTCACAAGGGAACCTTTTGGACTGAATAGTTACATTCAGCCATCCACCTACTCCTCCATTAAGCTGTCTACAGATACTTGGAATACACAGAGCGCAGTCCTCCTGCTTAAACACAGATGATTTTCTTGGCCTCTCAGACTCCAACCATGATGAGCCAGCTCTCATCCTGAATAATTTTTCCAGCAGTGCTTGTCCAAAAGGGCACTGAACTTAATTTCCAGAAGATGTGAGCAGTTAAAGGTAGATAAAAGCACAGATTTGAACCCAAAACGTGCATGAACCAAGACATTCTGAGACCTGGAAGAGCTAATGTAAAAGCATTATTTTTCATGTGAGGGATCCACTAGGGACCTCACTTACCTTTACGTTTGCTGCCATAAATTCCCCTTTGGATCTCATTAAGGATATTGGATTTTCTAGGCAATTTGATTAAGCATAAGAATTTTAAAAGACTTCTAAAAGTCTCATTAAACTTGCACAAAACCAAATGTGCTACTAACTCACAGGTGGTTACACACATACAAGGCAAAGGTGGTTACACACATACAAGCTTAGCAAAAGCTCAGCTGTCCACGAGCCTCTTCTACGTAAGAAAGATTATATACAGTAGCGGAAGATTGTGTCTCTGCTTATCGAGGAAAACATATTGCAGCCTCCCAAATAACTGAAGTAATTAAGTTATGATATTATCAGCACAGATTGCAGAACTCTCCTGTTCATGATAAAGGGCCTTTGAAGACTAACGTAGTTTTACTAAGTTTTATGAAGCTGTACATGTACAAAATTTGGGGGCATTCTTGAGATTTATATAAAATACATTAGTATGTGTGTTAAAAAACGAAGTCAGACATTAAATACATACTCATTTGATGTGGGGATTTTTTCCCTTTCTTTTTCCAGCATAAATATGGCTGAACTTTCAGAGCCAGAAGGTACTGTAAACTGGAAGGAAAGATGTTTAACTCTGGAATCACAGTTAATGAAATTTCGTCTCCAGGCAAGCAAGATCAGAGAATTGTTAGCAGAAAAGGTAGGTCTGGTGGTATGAATTTTAATGCTGTATAAATGGTTTTATTTGATGACAGGGGCTGATCACATGTCATGGTTTGAGATTACAAGTACTGGGATTTCTTCAGGAGGGGGAAAAAAAGCATTAAACAAAATATATGGAAAACAGGTATGTTTTAATGCTGCAAAAGTATTTCACACCTTAGATTTGCCAGCAAGAAATGTTAATTTTCAAATAAGAACACATTGGCAAGTCTCCTGCAGAGAAAAATATGTATCCAGTAATCACTTTTACAACATTGAAGTTAACATTTAACACATTTTCCTAAGTATTTAAGATCTGATTTAAGACACAGAAATCATGGGGGAGAAAATTCAGAAGTAGTATTTTCCCCAGTATTCCTTACCGAATCATATAATTTACCAGACTTGGTTTTCATATAATAAGACATTTCCAACTATGGCTCATCATCTGAGTCTAGGGACCCAGGAGGTTGAAAAGTATTATATCATTTAATTTGATTAATATTGTTTAAATACATGATTCATTTTGCAGTGGAGGAACACTTCACTTGCATGTCCAAATATGTGTATCCCAACAGTCAACCATAATTGAGCCCATATTTGAAAAATAAAAAACCCCACTGTATTTACCTGGTAGTATGTTCACAGAACAAGGCAGTTGAAAGAGTACAGAGGACAAAGCATTTTAGAGAATCACTGCAACTATGTCATCATGAATATACACTTCAATGAATTTCTAGGTAAAAAGGTATTTTGTCAGACCTAACTTTTAAATAAATTGCTCCCCCCAATATGAGTGATGATACTTTTATGCATTTATATTAATACTTCTCTTTATCCATTCTTCCTTTGAAGCCATAAATATATTTAGCTAGCATCCACATTTATCCCTCTCTGAATCATTCTCATTTTACTATATTTTGGTGGGGACAAGAGCTAAATAATATTGAAGCAGGAACAAACATATGTTTTTGTATTTATGAAGAACTGTGGATAGTGTACAAAGTTCTGTGCTCTGCTCTTTTCCTAATAATACTTAACATTTTGTTTCCTCTGACAGCTAAATTAATCATCAAGTATGTATTCAGTGAGATACCTATCTTAATTCCAGGATCTTATTCAAAGTCATTTAGATTGCTATGTTAGTTGTAATTTGTTATTTTATTGACTCATCAGAAAATTTCTATTAGCCTGAACAACAAAATGCCATCAAAAAATGTTGTCACTTCACTGCCCAGTGCCCATTACCAAATGGGTACATTGAACAGCATGTGCCATGGACAAATCTCTGCAGATCTCCACTGATAGCTGCTGGTCACTGAGTGAAGTAATCAATAACCTGCTATTTTTGTTGAGCCATTTTTTTAATTCATGGAGAGTCATTCCCTCTTACCCTGTGGCTGTCTCTTTTAAACACTTCCTAAAATCCAATTCATTATAGCAACCAGCTGTCCTCTACCTGCAGCCTTGGTGATCTCCTCAACTTCAAGAGCTTTATGAGCCAACACTCATCTTTATAAGGGCCACTTTGACTCTTCCCTTGCCTGTCATACTTATCCCCATGCCCCCTAATTCTGCTCTTACAGCTTTCAGTAATTTGCTTACTACAGACATCAGACTTAGAGTTGGTTGAACTATACCATTCAGTTCTTGGACTGAATATGATTTGGATATTTGTTACTATTAGTTTTATCTCTCTGTGCCCTTTTCTATGGAGGTACAAAACCTGAACTTGAGATGGGGAAAAAATGCAATAAAGAAATTCAGTATTTTCTGGATTAGCCTTTTTAAATAGATCTTTTTTATTAAAGTGAACATCAACATTTACAGCAATGTTGATGAGTTCTGCTGGAATTGTACTGTTAGTTAGTATTCCAGATAGCTCTGCTTTGCCAGTACTAAAATTGTTGCTATTAGAAAGTAGTGTAATTGAAAACTCTTTTGTTTACCCAATCCTGCAGTTTTTCTGTATGGCAAACCCTCATTGAACAGGTATTGCACAATGTTTGGTATTGAAATAAAGATCAGCTGTACAAATGCCATCCTTTGAAATTTCATTTTAAAAATAAAGGAAAACTACTCATATCCTTCATTCCAGTCAGCAAGGCTCACAGATGAGTTAAGTCATTATCTCCAGTCTTGGAGGAGAACATCCATCGGGGAAGACAATCTTTTCTGCTCTAACACTCAACAGATTGTTGGATGCTTGCACAGTCAGGGCTCTTAGATGTCATGTATTCCTTCTGTCTCTTTCCCCGATTTGGATCACTACATTTTGGGATGGAACTCAAGTTGGTGTACGCTGGACATGATTTTCTAGGGACTTTCCAGCAGCTGTAACTACAATGTTTTGTGCAGCTGCTGCTGATTAGAGTTTTGGCAACCAAAAAGTTGAGATTCATGAAACAAACAAAACTGTTACCAAAAACACCCAAAAAACCAAAAAATAGAAATTTGCATGTTTTCTATTTGACTTTCTCTGTGTCCCTTCAGAGTTTGCATTTATAGGCTCTTAACTGCTAGAAACATCCTCTTTAATTAATACAAAATTATGCTTAATTGTATCATTTCAGAAGTCAGCATTTAAAAAAAGTAAAAGGGATAAAATCATAAATCTTCAGCACTGTGCCTGACACAAAGCATTCAAAGGAAAATTATTTATTCTCTCTTATCTGTGAGAAATGTGACTCCAAAATAGATAAAAAAATTTGTAAGTACTTGTCATCGTACTGACTTCTTGTTTTAGTTTGCTTTAGCTTTCTCAGAAGTTTTAGGAAGAACAAAGTGGTGACAGGTGGTAAAAATGAGAGAAATATTTTCCACTGAAGACCACAGGTCCAACAAATATTCAGTTGGGGTAACTTGATAAATTACTTTCTGGAGCTGAGCGTTAACAGCCTTCCTGGAAAACGATCCTTCACTTAATCACTGTGACTTTTTAATATGAATCTTTCATTCATAACCTGGAATTCATTTGGGACACATATCAAAGACTCAATAAAATCAGACAATATTCATCTGCAAATTTATCAATCTTGCACAATTCAAACCCAGAAAATTTCAAAATCATAGAATCATAGAATCATAGAATTGTAGGGGTTGGAAGGGACCTCGAGAGATCATCGGGTCCAACCCCCTGCCAAAGCAGCTCCCTAGGACATTTCACTCGGATAGGTGTCCAGACGGGTCTTGAATATCTCCAGAGAAGGAGACTCCACCACCCCCCTGGGCAGCCTGTCCCAGGGCTCTGTCACCCTCACTGGGAAAAAGTTTTTCCGCATGTTGGTGCGGAACTTCCTGTGCTCCAACTTGCAGCCATTGCCCCTTGTCCTGTCTCCACAGACCACTGAAAAGGGGCTGGCAAATGGGCACTAAAGTCCTCACTGTATTTATTTGTAGGTTGGTCTCATTTGTAACAATCCAGTGGTTATTTTTCACGTAGTTTTATTTCTGAATTTGTACAAACAGTGCTCATCATTTGTAAAAGGAAAGAGACACTGATTTGAAATTAAACTGCATGGAATTGCTACTCAAAAATACATTTGGGAAATGGCAGAGTGGATAACGAAGACCTGTTTGGCCAGTACTTGATAGCCATCCTGGTACTAATGACAAGAGGAGAATACAGCTGAGGTCAGTTTTTGTAGGTACTTTCTAGATTTGTTACCTGCTACAGAATAAAATAAAGTTGTAAAGGGCACAAATACTCCTCACTCTTACTTTGATTAGCACAGGCTTGCCTTTGTGGTTTTGTTTACAATCATCTGTATGCTACGAAATGTGTACTAAAACATGGAACAATAGCACCAGACAGTGTTCTACTTCAGAATAGCCATGGAAATCACTGTACTATGGCGTGACAGGCATAAACCCCTTATGGGTATTAAACTCTGTAATTGTTGTAGAAGACAGAGTGAGAGTGGTACTGTGACAAAACAGGTGGTCTGTACAAGAAGGCAAGAGAAGTGAATTGGTGATTATTCTCCAGCCTTTCTCCTCTGCATATATTTGAGAGGTATCTCTTGCAGACAGTGAATCAGGAAAAGGAGTTTACATCTTGTTACACTGTGTGTGTGACTTGTCAGAAATTACCATTGGGCTTCCTCCCTTATATCTGATCTCTAACTTAAGCTAAGACCAGATTTTAATAAAAGGTTGCTTGAATCTATCCCTTTTCAGTATTTATGTCTGTGACCTGTGTACTTCTCTAAATGTATTAGAGCAATGAATTAATTGAGATACTTTTCTCATATACTGGAAATCAAATACCTTTGCAAAGTTACTTCATTTAATAGTGCCCCTGCAAATAAATGAATGATCAACATAGGAAGTCTTCAGCATATACTTCTAACAAACAGATGCATTCTAATTTAAAAACCAAACTGTTTGCTGGGTTTTCTACGTCCCTGAAGCCCAGTGGTTGAGGTGTTTGAGAAATGTGCATTATAACTGTGTGTCAGCAGAAGGGCTGCCAGAACTTTAGTTTTGTAGTGAACTTGGGAGGAGAAAGGAGCAAAGAAATATACAATGCTTTCTGAAAACTAATCCATTCACTGTTGTTTGTGTTTGGGTTTTTTAATTTTGTATTTGTTTTTCATTTTGCCAAGTAAAGAGTCTATATTTATAAACCTTAACATGGAAATAAAGAGACCTTGTTGGAGTTTTAAGCAGAAGCTGCTGCTGTAAGTGGGAGAGGTCTTTACAGGAATGTAAGGAATGATGTCAAAAGTATCCCTAGTACACCAAATTTAGGATGGCTGTGGAACTGAGTTTTAAGTAGAAGACTTTATTTTCATGCAGGAAGTCTTATGCATACGAAGAACTTACTAAAAAACCCTTTGTTCAAAAAAGATTACTGTATTCTGCTGCAAGTTCAGGTCCTACCTAGCATTTCATGACATAGGAAAATTTGGGCCCTCATTCTTTTCATAGCAAGTACATTTTTCACTTAAAATATTTGTGCAACATCAGGTATACAGTTAATGTTTTTCCTCTCAGTAAAACCATTTTGGTAGAGGACCTACGTAGCTGTATTAAATTTCCTTGTGGGCAGCCTGCAGTGAATTTCTTTTTCATCAGATTCCACAGGGACTCGGTGTGGCACAATCCCAAATGTTGCATTAGGGGTTGTCTAGTAATACTCAACATTCACATAAACATCTCCAAGTTTGTTTCCTTCAGTGCTGAGGGTCATTATTTTATGCTATGAATGATTTTCAACAAATATAAAGGATTGAGAGAGGATTATTTTCATGTATGTATTGATTTGCTTGCTTTTAATCTTCTATTTGGATGTTCTCTGTATACATGCTCAGCTGGCAACCGAGTGTACATGACAAATGCAATAATATTTATAGTTTCTGCACAGATTATGAAAATTGAATGATAACTGATTTTTAGGCCAAATACTATTTCCAGTATATTCCAAAGTATAACACTTTCCTGACTTTGTCTTACAAACCAACAGCTAAATCCATGTCTCACTGAACTTTTATTCAATTTGCAGGCATATTTATGGAATGTCATTTGACATTTCAAAATGAAGCAGATGCAGCGTGTTTTGTTATCTGTGGCATGACAATTTAAAGATTAATCTTTTCAGAGGAAAAGTCCATAACACATTTGACTCATGCAATGATTGCCAATGAGAAAATTGTAAAAAAGCATAACGAGTATTTCCATTTGCATTCAAAGGATTAGGAAGGCTAAAGCAAAAGGGAGAAAAACACCACAGTACCAAAATTATTCAAATTAAGGTTATTTTTCAGTACTTCAGTTGCTTTTTAAAACTGTGTCATGGAAAATAATTCAGATGCAATTAGACACAAACAGGAAAAGGCAAGGAGAGTTAAAGAGAATAAAAGTTTATATGGTTAGAGTCTTGGGTTCCTTTACTGCTTTTTAATACCTATTCCTTTTTCTCAATAAGTCTATTTTCATCCCTTGTCTAAAAGTTTATGCCATGCCTTTTCATAACAGAGAGTTGTTTTTTTTTCTGTTTCACTGATTTTGTATGTTCTAAACCTGCATTTTTCCTAGGAGGAAAAAAAAAAAAAAAGAAAAAGAGAACTCAGGAAGCAATAAATTAACCGTTCCTTTAGAGGCCAGGCTGGGTAATGGCATGAAAGAGCTCAGCCCTTGCTGTGAGGCCAGAGGATGAATAACTTCCCACTGGTGATAGGGAGATGAGGGCATCCATTCTATTCCAGGCAACCTGAGATGGGGAAGTTGGTGGAAGCTGTGGAAGCTATGGCAGTGTTCAGGCACCTATGTAGCTCCTTAGCCAATCTCTCATTTGTTTAGTATTTTACTTATAGGAAATGCAAGATTTTTTTCCTCTATTTTTCATGGAGGGGACTCCTTTTGTACTTAGAAATTATGCATTCAATTTTCCTTCCCTCAGAGAGTATATTCAGGCTTTAAGTATCTGTTGTCATCTCTTAAAACTGCATTCTGCTGCCTTGCATCTATCTCTTCCTCCTTTCCCACCACCTGCGTTTCCTAGCTGTCCTGTACACTTCAATTTCATGAATAAATTCAGTTTCAGTCAAGCATTTGATTTTTTAAACTTTGGCAGCCACTGATACCTTTGCTTATTAAGCCATCACCTCTCAGGCAGTGGCGTGGAAAAAAAAAGCCTCCTCTTTCAGATGCTCACCTTGTGGCTCTAATCAGAGCTCACGATTCAGCGAGACAGAAGGAGCAGGATTTCACAAGCGCTGTAATGTTCCAAACAAACCAAATCAGGCAGCTGCCTTTTAATATGGATGAACAGCCTGTTGTTGATTTGTTTCTCATTTTATTTGAAGTACTGTGCAAGACTTCTTTTTCCTTGCCTGCTGAAGTACTTCAGCACATTCTTCCATATTGCTTAGCAAAGCTCACCAGGCTTAGCAAAGTCCTGTGACTGACACTGGGAAAAGCTGAGCTATTCAGCCAGCATTACATGCTGCTCATTTGACCTTAAGTATGCTGCCTCCCCAAATCCCACTGCTGAATTTAATATTTTTACATCTGTATATTTACTGGCAGCTGTCCTAGACTCCTAATTCTGAAAGAGTTCCTTCCCTGGGCTTTTCTGTTCTGTATTTTTAATTTATATAGTTTCCAGAAGTAGTCGTTAATTTTGGTATAATGAACTCATCTGAAATGTGAAATATTGTTTTTTCATATGTACTTTTCACACATTTAACAAGCACTGGGAAAACCTTTTGAGCTAAGTAATTACTTTCAAAATCATGTTTAAATATTGAAAACTTAAGTAAAATGTAACTCGGTGGTAAAACTGGTCTCATGTTATGGAAACTGATAAAAATTTCAAGGCTGATCATTTTGGAAACTGAGCAGATGGAGACTGATAATTTTTTAAGTTTTGGGTTGTTCTAAGGAAGGGCTTTTGTGCTAAGCATAGTTTAGCTGAAAAGCCAAAAAAGGACAGTTACGAGGGACCTGCAATTAAGAAGTGCCTTTTGTCTAACTAGGAGAGCAGCACCAGAAGTTGCTGTAGTTAGAAGTGGACAGGACTGTGATCCTATAGAACAACTAGCCACCTTCAGAAGAAGTGGGAGGAATGCATATATGTGTATGTGTATAAATACATGTGTATATATATAAAGTTGGCATCAAAGACCCAAGTTGTTTTTTACACTCCATATTTCTCACCATGATTGAGGCAGAGAAAAGATATCATCCCTGTGGTGAACAGCCTGAAAAGAGAGAGGTGAAATGAAGAGGAGGAATTGGTTAGATAGCAGATTTGCAAAGGAATAGTTGACACTGCTTAGTAGCCCTTTACCCTCTAATTGGTATTAATAATGGAGAAGATGAGAGAACGAGAATATGGGAGTGCACTGAAAAGTGGCAGCTTGCACGCTGCCAGGTTGTGAGCACTGAGCTGAGCTGTGCAGTAATCATAACCTAAGTGGGCATTCAGGTGGGATTTGAAGGAAAAATATGGGTGTAGCTTTTGGCATTTAAGCCAAATAACTAATTCTGTAATCTAAAGACTTTTTTCATGTTGGAAAATAATGGCAAACCTTAACATTTCATATCCTACGATCCAGTGAAATAGTGAAGAAAATTCACCATGACTGATCTGTGAGTAGCCTAAGGAACATTTGAGCCCCATTAAGACTGAGCCTTTAGTATTAGCCCTGTTTTTGGGTGGAGGAATTAGGAGAAATTTCTTAGGAAGAGTGGTTAGGCATCGGGCTGCCCAGGGAGGTGCTGGAGTCACCATCCCTTGGGGTGTTTAAGGAAAAGCTGGATGAGGTACTTAGGGACGTGGTTTAGTAAGTAATACAGGTCATAGCGGGACAGCTGGACTAGATGATCTTGGAGGTCTTTTCCAACCTTAATGATTTCCAACCTTTATCAATTCTGTGATTCTATGATTTAAGATAAAAATACTGCGTTCAGAAAGCAGATCGTTTTGATGACTAAATCCACACTTTTGAGAAATATTTTATAGCTTTCATCTTGTAATGGGGAAAAGTTTTTGTGCCAAAGTACTCAATTTCTTTTTTTTTTATGGAGGCATATTTGATTTTATAAATATAACTAGGTCTGAATGATCACTTCCTAGATTTATGAGACAAGATGGGATTTCTATAAATGAGTTAAAATGCAAAACTGCTCTATAAAAGTCTTTCTAATTGTGTTGCCTTTGAAATAAAAAAAGTCATCCCATAAGGAACAAAGTATATCATACCCAAGGCGTGTGCTAATTCCTTCCTCCCAAATTAACTTCTTGTTTATTTTTCCTGTGAAATATTAGTATCTCGATTTTACGTCACTATTCTTTAGGTGGTTTGTCTCTGTGGCTTAATTGGTCAGGTCATATTTTAAAGTTTGTTGCAGCAGCTTATAAAGATTTAGAACTTTCCTTATGGAAGATATGGAAGAGAAATCAGTGTCAAGACAGAAAGAGTAATGTTTGAAAATTTGGAAGGAACATACCCTGTCAGCTTCTTAACAAACATATTACAGAAGCAGAAGAAACCTTACTGTGTTCTCCTAAGATGAACCACTAGAAGAGAGATCTTTTTGTAAAAATAGTAAGTCCTGCTGCCTGAACAGTTTCACTATTGCTTTTAACTAACAAATGTATGCAGGGCTCTACACGTGCATGGATTGGGCATAGCATATTTTAAAACCCAGAAACTGGTGGTCATGGCAAACAGATGTCTTGCTTTTAAGCAGTACTGGCTCCTAAGGAAATACAGAGACTAGTTGAAATAGTTGGATTTAAGCATAGGAATAGAGAACGAAAAAGGGAAATTTGGTCTCATACAGTGTTCTGGCCAACAGTGCTCTGGAATAGTGGCATGTTCTTCAAACTTCTTATAAATTTACAAGCACTACATAAAATGTCAGACCTTTAGCGTTTATAGCTTCTGTTAGGAGGCAGTTCCAATATCTTTTTTTAGTCAGTGTGGAAAATGAAGGACTTCCCCTTCCCAGCCTGTATTTATTCATCACCTGTTTAAACCTGCTAGCACCTTTGAAAGGCAGTTAGTTGTAGGTGTGTGTATCCCTTACTTGTTTGTCCTATGTGACATGAGGACTGATAGTTTATCTAAAAATGGACAGATTCACTACTTTTCTTTTTATAAGGTACATTATTTTTTCAAGCACAGGTGGTTTAGGCCTTTTTTTTTTTCAGATGAGGAAGAATTGAAAAATTGAAATGCAAGGGATAATGCAGACTCTAAACATGCCATCCTCAAGTCACTGGAAGTTCGGCATCTAATCAATAGGCTGTATTTCTGCTTCAGAAGCATTAGGTTTTATCTCACTTTTCATTTTGGAAAACACTGATCTATTATGAGTACACTTGGAGAGGTTTACAGAGAATTGATGCTTTTCTTTCATTAATGGCGATATTTTTTCCTGTGTTTACTTAAAAAATATTTCAGAAATGTCTGTGTGGTACAACTGTGGTTTATAATATAAAAAATGAGGCGTTAGTGTATTACACACTGATTATAATATATATTTTAAATGTGAATGGGACAAGGTATTATGTTAAAAATTGACTTGGATAAAAAATTAGGGGTTTGTTCCCATACATAACGTAGCTTTTCAGATCTCAAAAAGGAAAGATTTATTTTTTTAAAAAAAAATATTATTAAAAGGTTTCCAGCAAAATTACTAAATAACTATTTCAAATATCAGGAAAAACTATCGATGTAGTTCTGTAATTTCTCTCCAATGCACATTACAGGAAGAGTGATCTGCATATATGTGTATATAAATGGCATTGCATACAAAAGAAGGATTTTCTAAACCTCTGAGGGATGACTTTCGAGTTTACACACTTTGGTGTAATCCGTGTTTTAATACAATTAAGATTTCTTTACTTGCACAAAATTGTATGTTGAACATTCCTGCTTACAGTCAAGAAATTTCCAGGTGACCTTTGAAAAAGAATCACTATATGATTTACTTCTGCACTGTAAAAAATTCCTAGTGATTGTGTGCTGTGCTTCAGTGTCCAGACCTCCAAGGCCGTGCACCTCTGGTTTTATTGCCTGCCCTGTTTCTTCAAAGCATTTGGTATTTATTCACATGTGGCATTTCTCTGTTCATTGTTTGAACAAAAATAGCTCTATTTGATGAGTGTCAGATGTAGAGTGGTTATTTCCTTATGAAGTTTAAAAACAAATCTGTTTCTAGCAATAAATACTGTTTTTCATAATGCAAATAATTGATGCAGTGTGCACTACCACATTTTCTGAAAATTATAACAGGGTTTTAAACTTGTAAGGAGAAAGTGCATGTTAAAGTAGCAGTCTGTTCTTCTGTACTTGTGTTGACATTGTTTTTTAGTTAGTATGCATGTATTTTTATGCTCATGGGCCTAAAACATTGATTTTTTTATATTTGAGACTGTAGAACCAAAACCAATAGAGATTATGACAGGACACCTCTGCATCCTTAATGAATTTGGGAAAGAGCCTGCACCAATCATAGATATGCATGACAAGAATATTCCTTACAGGAGGTTTGTTGAACTGGGGCATTATTTCAAGTTATCTCAGTCAGGAGACATCTGAAAATTAAGTGTAAATATACTTCACATGTCAGATGTTATCAATGACATGCTGGACTCCCATGTTTTTTTTCTGGGAAGCCAACTCTATGTCTGTTGATACTTTACAGACAGTAGTTCATTCAATAAATATCTAGCCTAACAACTGTCGTATAACATTCAATTCCAGTCATTCTGGTGATTTGCACAGATATATGTAGAAGGAGGCTGGTGAGGCAGAGGTCTAATTCAACAGACTTTTCTGGTTTTCAGTTAATTTTCTGTATAAAATCAGAATTGGCCATCAATATTCAAGTTGGAGCCACAAGTAAGAGTTCGTTCTTCTGTGTCTGCAAAGCACACTGACCTCTGCCTCCAAATGTGGATATGGGTACTGATAGCTGCCACTTCCATTCAGAGGTTCAGTTTAAGGATCATTTACCTTCTTTTTATAAGTAATTTGAGGATCTTAAGCCATTTATTTGTGGTCTGAAATTGTCTTCATAGTCACCAGGTAAAGACAATGGACCGCTGCAGTTTGTTCTTGAAGAATTCGAAGCACGACTTAGTCCTGCCACGTATTTTTACCTTCTCTCTCTCCTCTCTCTCTCAGCAATGCCATGACCATTGCTGTGAAGGTTTAAAGTTAGGTTTTCTTTGTGAAGATAAATCCTTCCTTTGGAACTCATTCCAGTCTTCGGCCCAACAAGTTTGATAACCTTCAGAGCATCCTACACCAGTATTGTTTTCTCTTTAACTTCACAGGCCTATACAGTAGCAAAGCAGTCGGAGTATAGAAGTAAATCTCTTTTTTCAGGCAAAACAATTTTGTCGGTTGGTTAGAGATTATTTATGCAAATGAGGAAAATATATTTATATTTTAAATATACTTTTTTAAAGTTTCATTATTGTTACAATAGACACTATAAACCAAACCTATATAAAGTCTAAAGAAAGGGAAACCCAGGACTTGCTCAGTAATTGCTGTGTAGCATCAAATGACTGAAATGCTGGCCAATTTAACTATTACAGAAGTGCTCATTTTTGCTAACTATGGTATTCCATTCTTGCTTTTTTTTTTTTTAACAGAGGCCTTCTAAAATAAATTGAAGACCATTTAGAAATTTTCCAAATAAAATCTCACATTTAGTCGTTGCCAGGAAGCTGACTGACGTTTCTGTACTGTGAGATCATACAAAGCTTCTCAGCATACCTCTTTAAATAGTTAACTCTTACAAAGAAGCAAAAATAAAACTTGTGCTTCCATTTTTAATCTCTGAGCACTCTTTTTCTTGGTAATTATTCCCTCAGCTCCTCCGGATCCGAGCTTTACACTCCTCTTAGCAACAGCTTTATTCAAATCATACTCTTTGTCCCAGTAGTCTACAGGAATGTATTATGCTCCCGGTCCTGTGCAAGAGTACTCCTATCAAGAGGTGCACTGTGCAGTTTCAGTGCAGGAACAAGGAAGGAACTTAGGTCCTTAGTGCACCATGTTGGCCAGAACTCCAACTGTGGTGCAGAGCAGTGGCATCACTGCTTAATGCTCATACAGTGGTTCAGTGGGCATTGCATACTCCTAGCGAGTCCAGTGGCTTTCAGGCTTAAGCCAAGTCTCAGCTGGTTGAGCTTCACTGGCAGCTGAGTGGGCCCAGCAAGCAGCATTTTCAGGTTTGATTTCCATCTGCTAAATCTGACAGGTTTCTGATACCACCTTGCAGCTGAACTGAATTTTACTCAGGAGACATAAATTGCCCATTACTGCCATGGCAATCATGTGCATTTAAAAATTGTTTAACTGTGAAAACTGATGAACAACTTGCTGCTCATGAACAGTTAATTTCTCATCACAAAAACCTGAAGGAGTCTTCTGTCAAAATATTGTACAGGTATTAACCATGTTAATTGTTGAAATAATAGCTGCACTTTTACTTGGGTTAGCATAGTGCTTTTACTACAGTGGAATGGTAGCTGACCATATAGTGAGAAATAACCTCAATTTCTAAACCCCCAACTCACTAGAAATGAAATATCTTAAAAACAAAATTGAAGTCTTGTAAGTCAAACTTCTGTTTGAATGTAAACCCAAAAAGATGGATGGAAAGTAGCTTTAGAATTCTAAATTCTATAAATTACACTCAAAATCTCAACGTGAAGTCATATGAATATGAAATTAATTACATGTGACCAGAGAAGAACAAAAAAGGCTCATCTCCCTGTCTGTTTGTCCAGACTGCTAGTACAGAAATGACTGGGACGATCATTCCCTTAGAAGTGTTCCTGCCAGGCAACTCACTGGGGACCTGACCGTTAACCATGGGTATTGTGAAATGTTGTCTGCTCTTGTTTCAGTGGTGAGTTGTGGTATGAGGATGCAGGCTTCAGGTTTTTATATTGTAGGAGAAAGTACTAGAAGGTCAGTCACAGCCTTTTTTATGTTAGTGAAAACTCATTTTCTTGATTTTTAGTTTTTGATTGATACAAAATGATGACTCTGTGTCCTTGTCTGGATGAAGTGCTAAAAGTACACACAAATGTTTCATGTGATTGACAACATAATTGGGAAGAGAAAAAAAAGACACAAGAGTGAAAAAGAAACTGAAAGATGCCAGGAATCAAGTACAAATAGGGCAGAATGAAACTGATCATTTTAAAACTGAGCAGTAAACTGGAGAAGAAACAAAAGGTTTTCATTTGCATTATTTGTATCATATACTTTTCTATAACAGTTTTGAAGCTTAACACTGAGAATCCCAATGTTAATTATGTTTCATCCTCTTTAGAACCTCTCTTGGCTAGGTATTTCCTGAGAACCAGTAAGTCCTTACACCATGGAATACCTTAGGGAATGTCTAGTGTTATTTTAAATCACAGTTTACTTTTTGAAGAAATCTAATTGTGTTGTTCATCAAAATTAGACCAGAGAGCTCTTCACAAAATGTAGCAAGGTATAAACAAAGTATTTCTGGCCTTTTCTGTTTCAGCTTGTTGCAAAAGCCTGCAAAATAAATCGTGTAAAATGCAGAGTTTTTTAGAGGCCTGGGGCAAAGGTTGAGCCTATGATTTATTAGATATCATTATAAAGTGACGGATCAGCTGGGTGTCTCACTGCTTAAAAGTGACCTGCATTCCTCCATATTGTGCTGGTCTGTGTCTTCATTCATTTCCACTGTGGCTCTTCGAGTTCCGTAGAGGAGGAGAGTCTGGGAGAGGCTTCATAGCACAATTCCTCCCAAAAGCCAGATTTGTCAACTGGAGAGGAATTAGCAGCCACATGGTATAAATGTGCCAAGTAGCCCTTTATTCCCTTTATTCTTGCCAGTTTTGGAAGGACACAAAGGAGCTTACCGCTTTCTAAGTCTGTAAGCCTGTGAGCAAAGCGTCAGAGCTATTGTCAAAGAAACTTCTACTCTTGGTAGAAAGGAAAAGAAGCAGTATGCCATGCAGCAGTCACAGAAATTATACTGTGACAAAAAGTAGCTTTTCTTTTTTATTTTTTCTGTAGAAGAATCTTAACAGTGTTTTAATATGTTCATAACGATGAACTATCTTCCCAGTCTGACATGCTGTTTATCCTTTTATTTATTTTATGCCCCCCTGCTCCTGGCTTGTCTTTTTTTCAAAACCGACCATGAAAATATGTTCCACTGTGGTTATTTCTGGCAACAGGCAGAACACATGGACATTTTACTCTCTGTTTTTATGTATCTACAGATGCAGCAACTTGAGAAGCAAGTTATAGATGCTGATCGTCAAGCAGAGAGAGCTTTTCAGCAGGTACATATATACATTGAAAAATATCTCCACTGGCTCTGTGCATGTTACTGTCATGAAGGGAAATTCAGAAAATTGCTATGTTTCTGAAGCATTGCTCAGAAGGGAGAAGACAGTTTCTTTTTACATCTATTTATTTGTCTGCCCAGAGATGTTCTAACACCTTTCAGTTCAATAAAGTTAAAGCTAACAGCATCAATAACAATGCATACATGTAATGAGCGTTTTCATTGATGCATCATGAGTCTTCGATGTATGATGCACATGGATCAAAAGGGAGAGGAAACAGTGACTTATTTTAGAAATTCTGTAAGAAAATAAAATGACAGTCTGTAAACAGGCTTATTCTGTATTGTTTGTTAATATGAGACTGTGGATAAATATTTAACCAAAGTTGCCTTTGGATTCCAGATGGCAGATAGAGCTACTGCAGACATTTTATGAACAAATCTCGGATATTCCCTAAAAATCCTTCCTATCTTACTGTGAGACAGATAGAAACTGAAATTTCTAAGAATAAAGATGTTCATATGCTAATTTGGAGTTATCAAAAATTCCTGACTACAAGCAAAGTACTTTTCAGCCATTTTTTAGAATGTTTCTGATAATCTCATGCAGCTTTTTGCACTGTTTAATTGTTTGTTTATTAAAATGTTGTTTATTAAGCCTAACAACAGCTCCCTAAACATAAACTGCATTCTTCCCGTAGTCGTGTAAAACAACAGCCTGTGTGTTACAAACCCAGAAGTTTCTCACTGATACTAACAAAATCTGTGTAAGGTCTAACAGTGCTTTGCCAGTCCTGTTGGCATTAGATACATGAGGAGACATAGTAAACTGTGGAATTCCTCCTCAAATAGGCTTCATAACTTTGCAGGGTCATCCTAAATGTTGGGGGCGAGGGGGACAACACAATTTTAACAGCCATTTTGTGATTAAATTAGTACCTTTAACTTGGAGTATTATGTTTCTTAGTCTTACATTTGACCTTCCAAATAGGTGCAAGTCATGGAAGAAAAATTAAAAGCAGCTAATGTTCAAACAAGTGAATCAGAAACCAGGTTGTATAAGAGATGTCAAGATTTGGAGATCCTGATACAAGATAAAAATGACAGAATACAAAAACTGGAGCAACAACTTGAAGAACAGGTTAGAAATAATGGTATTACAAAAGATGAGCATCAATTCCGTTCTTAATTGTACAAAAGGAAAAGAAAAATTAACATCAATAGAGGTCAGAAAAGTTTAGTGTTATTGTTCCCATTAGAAGTATATAATTTGAATAAGGTTTATTCACTTGCAAATTATGCTCTGGCTTCATTTGAAAGAACATCGGACTTTTAAGAGGGGAAAGATGTTCTTCTGATTCACTGTCTCTTCTGAAGAACTTTCCTTTTTCCTAGAGGAAAGAGGAACAGCAGCATCTGTAAAAGGCCTATTCATCACTTTTTTAAAAAAAATCACCATGTATTCCCCAGGAGACTGAATTACTTCAAGCAATCTTAAGATTTGTGTCTGAAGATACTACTCAGGCAGACTGTAATACTCAGTGAAAAATACGCTTATGCCAATTTTTTTCCAGAAGCAAATAAGACTGCAAGAAGCAAAAATCATAGAAGAAAAAGCAGCTAAAATAAAAGAATGGGTGACAGTCAAGCTCCATGAGGTATAACTCTTGCTACGATACTTATCATACAGAAAATAAAACGGTATGACTGGATATTCCTTAGGCTTTTTGGCTGTTACAGAGCTTTCTGCCGTAGTAAAATAAAATAAAATAAAATAAATGCTTTCATTGGTCAGTGGAGTTACTTGCTTGAAAGTGGAAGAATGAAAACGATGGCACAGAGGGCAGAATATCCATGTCAATTAACTTCTGATGTCTAATTTGGTCAACTAGTATGTCTGGGTCCTCACTGTGGAAAGAGAAGATCTACTTATCTCCAGTAATCAAGAGAGATTAGCTGTCAAACTGAGTTTGGTCAAGCAGATGCCTAAAGTGTAAATAATCCCCAGAAAGCCAACCAAGTCTGCTTGGGCCTGGCAGAAAAATGGACTTGATCATTTTTTATTTTCCTGTAGCCCCAGTAGTCTTGGTCATGAGTAGTTCTGGGGGCACCAGCTCCATTCCCGAACGAATGTTGCCCTGTCTCCCTTGTTTCTCTGGTGTGGTGAGATAACCATGCTGTTGCCCTGCCTAAGGCTGCTGGGTTTGGTGTGCTTTTTCCTCCTTGTGTGTACAGAATTTAAAGTTGCCCATAAAAGTTAGAATTGTACTCAGTTGTCATTAAGTGGAAATTATACTCCAGTTGAAAAAGTAGGAAACTGGAAGTAACATTTACTATTAGTCTGCAAGGGGAATTTTGGAAATAATTTAATTAAGATGCAATGAAGTTTATCTAAAACTATCTTTTTCAAGTTTGGACAAAATCAACTGTGTCTCCAACTATTTACTTAGTTTGAATCTCAAGCTAGTTTCACAGAGGTGTCTAGGTGTCACCCGATGAGACATGAACTGATGGGTCCTGTCTCTGATATGAGATACTCAGATTTAGATCTTCTCTTTGCATACTTCAGAGCAGGAGTTTGAAACAATGTCTTTCGGCCAGCTCCTAGTAATGGGCTTCAGCAATGAGTTGGGGTTTTTTTCTTCCTGTAGAAAGTCTTCCACTCTATATGGAGTTTTTCAATACCTATTTTTTAATCCTTGCTGTGGGATGCTAAGAGGCATTAGCACCATCATTCCCTCTAGTTCCTCTGCTTGCTCTTGGGTTTGTCAAGTTGCACAAAAGTTTTTGTGCTAATTCTAGCCCTCTGCTCTTATGAAAAAATGCCAATGCCAGTTCTTAATCATGAAGGCTTCTTAAAGCAGTCTTGGGTTTGTTTGGCTGGGGGAATGATTTTAACAGAAGTTGAGTAACTATTCCTTGCAGGGGATCTCATTGTTCAGAATAAACAAATGCCTGGACTGGGATGAAAAGAAGCAGCAGAGAGGAGTTTACCACTTGAACTAGCTTTATCGTTGGATAGGCAGAAATGCAGAGAAAATCTAAATAACTTTTAAAATTGTCTCACCGTTGAATGAGATTACATTTATGTGCTTTTAGTTAGAGGTGGAAAATCAGAACCTTCGCTTGATCAACCAAAAGCAAACCAAAGAGATGAAAACAGTGCAATCAAAACTGCAAGGTAAATGTACAGATCTTTTAAAACCTTCTCTATGTGTGGCATACTTCTTTATATTCTCTGTTAATTTGTGCTCCCACATAATTGACATATTCTGTGAAATCACAAAGATTTCAGTTAGTATGAACCGACATCAGAGTGACTGTACATGAATGTGTTAGGCAAGCAATAATTTAATTTTTATTAAAAAGCATGCAGACAAACCACAACTGTGTTTTGTTGGGTGAATGGGTATCTCTGGTATTTAGTAACAGGTAGTAAGATTTGACTGGATTTGTGTCAGATCTTTTCTTTCACTTTTTTATAGCATAGGTTGTGCTTGCAACGTTAAGGTAGGGAGAATGTCAGTGTGCATCTACTTTTCCCAGCACGTGCTCAGTGAGGAATCAGAATTCTGATCAGATTTTTTAAAATTACTACCTTTGTAGTAATCCAAAACCTCAATTCAGCCACACTATCACCAGGTTCTTCTCCAACTGGATATAGTTAATTTAAATTAAATATAGGAAAGATGTACATCTCCTCCAAAGAGCATTATTTGCATTAACCAGAATTGAATTTTATTTGCCACTGCATTGCCTGTCCACCAACTTAACCTTAAGTCTCTAAAGGTTCCCACTAGCCTTCATTTCTTGATAATGTCTCATGTATGTATGTACATACACAGACAGCTGGAAGTGTGTGTATATGTATATCTGTGTGTGCATACACACATAACATGCATAATATATGAAAGTGTAAATGTTTATAAATTACAAACAATATAAAGCTTTAAAACTTAGGCCTCTTACTGAGTGGATTGTTCTGTTTCTTTTCTATTTTTTGCTGAGTAGCAATTCTATATACTTCAGAACTTAACAGCTTTAGTCATCCTCTTCTGAGAGATCTACTCAAAGCTGGTTTTGAGACACTAAGAATATGTCAGCTGGTTTTCAGCACACATTTACTTGTAAGCTCCAAAACATTAAGAAATGTATTACCATTTTTCAGTGTCCATGCTGGTAACAGGCTACGAATTATGATCTCATGATACTGTTTTAAAGAGTTTACTGATAGGGAAGAGGGCCTTTTGTTCTTGGAACTTGTTCACAGAACTTTATAAACAGGAATGGACAGCATTGGTTTATATCAGTTTCAGGAAGAGTAGTTGTACCTAAGGATGTATTTTATACTCTAAAGGCAATTAACCATTTTATGCTTTACCTTCTCTTGAAGTCCTCCATATATACCTTCTAAGCCTGGTAACTTACTCTTGTATTTGCTGCAATAACTATTACAGATTCTCGTAATATTCTTACCTGAAGGGAAGGCCACCACATATTTTAATACTATTTTTCTACAGTCTTTCCCATATAATATTATATAGACCAATGCATGGGCTTAGATTCAATCACAGCAGAATAACGTCAGGTATTTCCACTGAGTTTTCATTCTGCATTAAGGATTTTTTATTTCCTTTCTGTACTAAAAAAATCAGTCTTCAAGAACTGGAAATGTAGCTCTGGGTTTCATTTGATATGGGAAGGTATCACATAGATGTTTATTCCTGTAATATTTTATTATCTTTTTGCTAAATTTTAGCTAGCAGAAAAAAACCCAAACACCTTTACTCTGCAAAGTAAAGAAACCAGAGGCATAGCTTGCTGCATGCCATTAACACAAGATTTCTGAATTACTATTCTTCAGAAGCTACGGGCAAGAAATCTGTTACTTCAGCACAAAAACCTGGGGAGTGTCAGCAACTGAGCAGCTTGACTTTTGGATGCTTTTCAAACAGAGCAAGAAGTCCTCAACCCTCTCCCAAGTTTGAAGAAATAAGCAAGTCTTCATCTAAGGAGCCAGCCTACGCTGAAGGGAAAAGCGGGCTAGGTATGTAGTCACTACCACTGCCGTTTTATTCTGACCCAAGTGGAAAACTAAAATAAACCACTATGTTAGCATATCCAAACCAGCTGTTTCCAAAGTACATAGCAGTTCTCATCCCCTCTTTAATGCTGGTTTCTATTACAAGGAAGAAGGCCTGTTGGGCACTAGAGTCTCCATAATACCACTGATACCTTGTCTGGCAGTGTGCCGTGGCAGACAGGTGCTTTGGCTGCAAAGGAAAGGATTTATTGTGGCCCAAGTTTGTTCCACAGTAGCATAAGGAGTTTAAGGCTGCCAGTGCCTGGGGTGGGGGCTGGTACATTTCTGTGCCTCTGTAGAGTCTCATTTAAGTCCAGTTTCTGGTGTCTAGTGTTAGTTTTATGCCCTAACTCAACAAGATCAACTCAGTGATCTTTCGTTAGCATGATCAAGGGCAGAAAAATAGGAAAGAGTCTCAGGCATCTTCTGCATCATTGTTTCCTATCCAAAGAAGGAGAGAACTCCTTGATCAGAATTTGTACAATTTCCCTAACAAGCCCCGAAGTAAGACAATGCCAGAAAACTAGTATGCTGCTGTGCTATTACAAGCATACACAAGTCCACTGCAACTTGCTGCTTCCCTTAAGTAGTGAAATCACTGTTGCTCACATCCTTTGTGTCCCACAGTACTATTTATGACCTCAGCACTTTCTCCAAGCTAAATCATGGCACCCAAAACTGCAAGGTGAGGTCTGTAGAAAATCAGAAACTGAAATAGATCCTATTGATATTCTGTATATTTCTATGACACCAAGTTCATTATAAAAGTGGGTATGTGTTATTATTTCCAATTTTTTAGGGGAGGAAACACATCTTCTGTGACTTAATTACTTTAATAGGGACTAAATTAAAATCTTTGGCTTATCCAATACACTTTAACTTCATGCATTTACTTAATACTAACTTTCCCATGTGTCTATGTAGAAAAGCCCCATTTTTTGCATCTGTTTTAACTCAGGGGAAGCACTTAGACCTCACTGCCACACTGCAAGCTACAGCTCTCTTGAAAAACCAGATAAAAGTGAACAGCATAAGCAAAGCTATTTTTAATAGAGTGTCTTTCCCTAAGCATTTATCACGAGCCTCTCCTGTGTATTGTAAGCATTCGCCGCTGAGAACATAATCATACAATAAGAGTTTGCAGAAGAAATTGCTGTATATAGACACCATAGAAATGCTCAGAATACTTGATTTGTTTATGTACATATTTTTTGACAAGCTTTTACTAAGTTTTCATTTCCCTTAATAAAGCAGCTAAATTGATACGCCCTTGTAAGCCTTTGTTTCGCTCTTATTGTGTTGGGGCTTTGTTTTGTTTTCATGCATATCTGGATTATTTTAAAATATTACTCCACTCTGCTCATCTTGACATTTATTGCCATTTCTAGTCTCAGTAGAACTTTGAGAAATGTCTGTTACTGCTTTTTGGCAAACATCACTGCAACTGCAGCCGCATTCACAAATTTATAATATTTTTCTTAAGATTTACTATGTGCAGCATTAAAAAAAACCTGTGATGTCCTTACACATTTGAAAAGATTACCTACTTAATGTTTGCAGATACATATGATGACAAAATCCTTCATCAGTCATGTTTGCTAAAGTAATTTTCTTACGTTCATTTTATTTCTCCTCCAGAGAAGAATATCCTGGAAACTACCTTTGCTGGTCCTGCACATGAGAGCAATAAAGGCCAGAAGTCCTTGCAACAAAGTTCCTCTGCATCTGAGCAGAACAAAAATGTGAGAACGAGCTGCTCATACAAAGACATAGACAGTGATATGTCAAAGAACTCCTGCACTACCGGGAGTGACTGGAGCTCAGATGAGGACGCAGGAGACAATAAAGGACTGAAATCCAGGTGTGCATCAACTCTCTCAAGCCACACATCTGAAGAGAATGCAAGGTGCAGTAGAATGGGCAGTGAAATGTGTTTGACAGCATCTGATGACAGTAGTTCTTTATTTGAAGAAGAGAGTTTTGGTGTTCAGAGAACTCTGCACAAGAAATTATACTCCTGGCAGCAAGGGGCCCAAAGAAAAGGCCAGAACAATCCAGGTGGAAAGTGCAATACTGATTGCACAAGTAAAAAGAAAGACCAAGATAGTTCTTCAGATGAACTGAATAAGAAATTTCAGTCTCAGAGGCTAGATTATTCATCCTCATCCAGTGAGGCAAATACCCCAAGTCCAATTTTAACTCCTGCTCTGACACCCAAATACCCAATTCTAGCAACATCTGCAGGTTCTCAATGCACAGCATCACATTCTCCCTCAAATTTGCCACCTCCAAAGTTACGGACTCCTAATGTGTTTAGTACAAATTCAGTATTAGTAAAGAAACATCTAAGCCAGCCCCAGCTGAGTTCTGACAGAATGTTTGGCAGAAACAGAAATGCCATAAGCATGATACGCCCATGGAGACCTCAGGAAACAGACATTGATTTGGTGGATGGAGAAGAAATGGATATTTTAGAGAAAATGGAGATTGGCTGTGATGAAGGAGTATTTACCTATGACTGCTCTGAAGAACAAAATGCTGAAGCCCTGGAACTTAGTGATATGGCAAAAAAGGGTGCTAGCAACAAACCTCCAACCCCTCCATTACATCGATTTCCTTCCTGGGTAAGTATAATGATAGATATTTTTCCTACTGATTAAACAAACTCATTTGCATGCTCTTCTTCTATGTTTTTTGTTGCTTCTACCTTTCTGATTCTGTTTGATGACAAGATGAGGCGTTACCTTAATAAGCACTAAGAGGACAAACTCATAAGCAAGTTTGATTTGAAGAACAGCATTTCTGCTGCTGAATAACATAGCCACTATTTTTCTAGATAAGACCAGATTTTTTCATTTCATATCTAAGTTACATTTATCCTTTTGAGCATATTAAAGGTATATGCTTGCAACTGCATTTATTTCTTTAACACTAAGAGAGCCTGAGAACGCTGGTAACAGTGCCTTTCCTGTAACCGTTGTGCCACTCTCAATCTAGACAATTAAATTGACAGAAGACACCTACAGATTACGGAAGTTATTGATCAAATTTGCAAGTAAAATTTTACAGCCATCAATCAGGGAATTAAAATAGATATTAATATTTCTTACACAAAATCCAAAATTAACTGTGTCTAGACTGACTGATTCTGCACTTCTACTGCCAGAGATTTATTAGTGATTCAGAGATGAATAACACATTAATGTAACAGCTTTTCTATGTATGTATTTTTTTCATTATGGATTTTCTTATTGTGATCTTTTAACAAAAAACTGTTGAAAAGCTGACTCCATAATGGCATTTCCCAGTTACACATCTTCCTTTAAAAAATACTCTCACTGTAGCTTTTTTGGCCCCTGATAGTAATATATTTAAAAATAAGTTAGCTATAAGTGCAAGCACTGTGTTTAAAAAAAAAAGTTGAAACAGACTATGGGTACAGCAGGTAAGGCATATAAAACAAGGATGCATTTTTCAGTTGCTACTGATAACACCATTTAATCAATCATTTTAACACATTGTTATACTAACACAAAGACTAGACAAAGACTAGGAGGCTATAGGGAGGCTAAACAGAAGAAAAAGTAAGTTTTGTGATTTGATTATCTACATCAGCATTAAATTATCTACCATCAAATCTATGCTGCTTGTATAGGAAAGCAGAATTTATGCTGTTGCCAAATCTGGTTTAAGGATGTCTGAAGCTTTGAACGTGGAATCTCTTAACAAAAGTAAGTGGTTTAGCTGTTTGTTGTCTCATGAACAAGAATTCTCTTGTTATAGTGATTTGTAAGCAAGGACCAATTGTCCCATGTTCCTCTAAGATACTTTCATGAAGATTTAGTTATCTGCTATTTAAAACCTAGAAGATCATTGGTTATCTTTCCACTGTCTTCTATTACCTTGCCTCTTGACTTTGTGCTGAATTTGTACTTTGTTCACTCCAGTTTTCTTTGCAATTCACTTTGAAGATTCTATACCAGGTACCAAGGTAAGAGATTATACTTTCAATTTAAAAAGGGTTAGTGGTCATGACTACAATGTATTTGTACTCCTTAAAACCATTGTAAATTTCAAAGAGCTATAAATTACATACAAAGCAGTTCAGGTGTTTGCTTTTTATAGCAGTTACAGCAGTAACAGGCCGAGAGAGTTGGGCTTGTTCAGTCACGAGAAAAGAAGACTCTGGGGAGACTTTATAGCAGCCTTCCAGTAGCTAACAGGGGTCCACAAGAAAGCTGGAGAGGGGCTGTTTGCAAGGGTATGGAGTGACAGGACAAGGGGTAATGGCCCTAAGATGAGGGAGAGGAGATTTAGATGAGACATTAGGAAGAAATTCTTCCCTGTGAAGGTGGTGAGGCACTGGCACAGGCTGCCCAGAGAAGCTGTGGCTGCCCTCTCCCTGGCAGTATCCAAGCACAGGTTGGATGGGGCTTTGGGCAACCTGGTGTAGTAGAGGGTGTCCCTGCCCATGGCAGGGGGGTTGGAATTAGATGGTCTTCAAGTCCCTTCCATTCCCTACCCAAACCATTTTGTGATTATACAACTGAAAAAATTACTTTATAATTTGTTTGATTGAAGGGTAAATTAAGAAGGTCATTTATACAATATATTCCTTTTTTAGGTCCTGTTTCACTAACATCATACTCCATATCTGGATTATATACATCTCTGATATATAAGAACATGACCACTCCTGTCTACACCACTTTGAAAGGGGTAACTGTATTACTGTTTAAAGGAAATTCTTAAATACCATTAGGCATCACATCCAGGAACTTGCTGTTTCACATTTGATGCTACCATGCCAAATATGTCATAAGATGATGGTTAGAGATCACAGAACCCCAGAAGTAATGGAAATGTCAAATAGCTGGAAAAAAAAGTATTGCTGCTTGTAAAATGTTACCGGCCCGGTTCAATTCTTCTAAGGTTCCTTGCTGAATTTTTCCAGTGGCTTGTTAATTATTAAACAGAGCCACATGGTGTTCAGTGCCTTAATTAAAAGTGTGCGTATGTGTAGAAATGTCTTTGTGTGGGTGCCAAAGCTGTTTGTAGACAGATAGCCAGCAGTAACTAATCACAGCATTATTTGTTTTCTGGCAGCCTTTTGTGATTCGGAAAGACCCAGGCCTTGAACTACCTTAGGTTTCTGTTTTAAACTGTGGGGGTGGTTGAGGATACCAAGGGCAGAGGGAATTCAGTTTTATGTTGATACGTGTGTGCCAAAACTCACAACCCAAGTAAGAACAGCTTTGAATGTTAAAAAGCCAGCAGTGCTGTGCCACAGGCTGAAAGAAATGACTGATACCCTTCATGCAAGGTATCAAAGGATGTTGTGTTCATTTCTGCAGAAAGCAACTCAAATAAGCAACAGCCCTTTTATAGATGAATCATCAGGATCTGAGGAAGAAGACAGCTCTTGGACCAGCTCAAGGACTTCTGAGTCTGATTCTCGAAGCAAAAGTGGTCCGGGTAGTCCTCGGGCTATGAAACGAGGTAGGCAAAAACTGTAAGAACAAGGAACTTCTGGGCAGTTTGCAAAATGAGCCAGTTCTTCCTTAAACAGCATTGACATCTTAAATCCAGGCTTTTATCTTAGCTATCAAAGCCTAGATCCAAGCCGGAGAAAGGACTGTGACACATGGCTTTCTTTTTATTGCTGTTATTATAGATGTCTTTTTAAGGCACTAATCTAGTAGCTGGCTGTTGTCATGATGGCATAGTGACTTGTACATTGAAAGCAAGAAGCTTCATTCCATTGATACTGTCATGCCAAGGACTTCCTTGATCTTTAACTGTAGGTAGGTAAAAATAGCCCAGAAAAGAGTATATTTTTGAGTCTATAATGAATAAGGAAGGAGTTTGAATTTTTGTTGCTGATTCACTAGAATTAAAAACAGGGTGCATTTTTTTCAGAATTAAAGCCAACAAACTTTTTAAAATTCTTGAAATCTGGAATTCAGATTTTTAGAAAATACCAGTATAAGCCTTCATAGTAATCACAAAATAAAGTCACTTGCAACCTCAACGTGCAGTAGATCTTGAGTATAGTGCCCTAGTACACAAGCAGTTGCATGAGAAATCCAGATACTAGATCCAGATACTAGAGTGAATGATAGAAAGGGGAAGGTGAAAGTTGCTTAGTTTAACTAGAGGTACTGTATTTTCCTTCTAGACAATAAGTAATGCATGGCAGTAACTCCCTCCTTTAAAAAGATGCTTTAATATAACAGAAGGTGATAATACACAGAAAATATTTATTTGGTTTTTCATTCACAAGTGACTTAAAAGAAAATGGGATTCAGGTATTAGCAATGTGCTAACAGTTTGCTATGTCGATATTTAAAAAAATGGTTGGTTCTTGATGGATTTATCTTGATACTTGTGTTTGCTTGCAGGTGCCACTCATTCACTACTCTGCATGGATACTCTGATGTCATTTGTTTCAAACATAATAAAAAAATAAAGATCTTTCTTCTTTTAACTCAGGGGTGTCTTTGTCTTCTGTGACCTCTGAAAGTGACTACGCTATTCCTCCAGATGCATATTCAGTAGATACAGACTATTCAGAGCCAGAGCAGAAACTCCCTAAGACCTCTTCCTCATCTAGTGATAATGGAAAAAATGTGAGTACTGAAGGCCTGTGAAGAAGTAAGTGTACCTGTGGTGCTGTGTGTATATTTATGTTCAGATCACTATGTCTGGTCTTGCTGAAACACAGACTGCCTTCTGAGTACAAATAGCAAAATGTACCAACAATAAGCTAGCCATATAAGACTATAATCATTGGAGGAATGAATCCGGAAGATAATTCTGAGCTTTCTATATGAGCTGAAATAGGTAGACAACTCCAGAAAAAAAATGGAAATTTTCCTTTTTTGGAACCAGATCTTGTATCAGATTGCATATGACATATAAAATCAGGGAAATAGGGCATTCCACTGAAGGAATTGGAGGCATCAGTAGAAATCTGTGTCCAGTAATATGTTTCTGTGATGTCCTCATACAGGGAAAATATCTTTAGGCATTAGAGAAATTGTAAGTGGAGTAACACATGAGGACAGGTCAAAGAAACAAAACCGTTACAGGGTACTGGTCTGTTTTTCAATGGCCTGTGTTAGTAGTTAGTGTCTTGACATGCAAGTGGATTGACTGCCTGGTGATGAAGATAATTTATCTTCTTCACAGAGCACAACTGTGAACTCTGTTCTACTGGTGTACACTCAAAAAGCATGTCTGTGTGGAGCTCTGAATTAGTGCTCATGTCTGTAGGTTAGGCTCTGAGGTTGAGAAAAAAAAAGATATTAATTTTGTTACTTCATATAAATAATCAGAAAAATAGGAATCATCATATTCTTTATTCTTTTGTATAGTTCTGAGCAAATCCATTACTCTCCTTCATGTATTATAACTGTAAGTAGGGATATTAATCAGTTTTCCCACCCTCATGCATGGCATTTGTCTTAACTGATGCTTGTAAAAACTTTGTCGTTGGACTAAAAGCTTCATGAAATACTGTAATTATTACCTAGCATGCTTTTAAGTCATTACAATATCTCTTTCTGTGTGTGTATTCATATATCTCTCTCTGTATAGGAATATATGTGTACCTAACTACTTTTTATCTAACTTTTACATAATCAGGAACCTTTGGAAAAATCTGGGTATCTGTTAAAAATGGGTGGTAAAGTAAAGACCTGGAAACGACGGTGGTTTGTGCTTAAAGGAGGGGAATTACTATACTACAAATCCCCGGTGAGTACATGTAACTTACTTGCTGCTTAAGGTTAGACTGTTTTTACCGAGAGCATAGGGCTGCTAGAAGGCAAAGAAGTCCGTTCCTGGTGTCTGAGCTGTTCTAGTGATTCATGACTCAGTTCCTCAAGCAGTGTAGAAGGTGCTCAATGTCTAACTAGGAAGTATTTATCAAGATTAATGTTTAAATGAGTTCTATAATTATTTATTGCTCTTTTTTTTGTAGATTTAAGATAATCTTTTTCCATTATTTCCACACAGAGTGATGTCATTCGAAAGCCTCAAGGCCAAATTGAACTAAATGCATCTAGCCACATTGAAAGGGGTGATGGAAAACAAACGATTCAGGTGCCTGCTTCTCTCATCTGTGTTTCACATTCCCTCCATCCCCAAAACCAACCCCTTGTCCCTGTCCCTGTTGCACTGGAAGTCCACGTGTGGACTTGGAATTAATCAGTTCCCTTTGTCTGAAACCAAAGAACTGTTTCTGTTACAGGCACTATGGAAAGGCCTATATGTGGTCTTGCAGGTCAGATTATGACATATGAGCTGTAAAGTAAAGGGACCAGTTGAGAGAAGTTGCTTTTCTGAAAGGAGATAAATTGAGTTTCCTAAACTCTGGTATCCTGGAACTTTTCAGATAAAGGCTTAGAAAGGCTCTGTCTGCTCTGCTTGGCCATAGAATATTCTGTTAATGAAAAGTACTTTGAGGAAAATACACAGCCCTCCCGTCCCCCAGCTTATATTGGGTAGCATGTGTTAGTTACAACACCCATACTGTGGGGTCCAATGTGTAATGTTCTAAAAGCTCAAGACTCTTCTGTTACTGTGTAGCTGACCACAGAAAAACGAACATACTACCTGACTGCAGATTCTCCCAACATCTTAGAAGAATGGATTAAAGTACTACAGAATGTTCTTAAAATACAGGCTGCCAGTCCCCTTTTCTTACAGCCTGAAATCAAGCCAACCATGAAAGGATTACTTACAAAGGTAGGAACACTTGTCTTCCCCCAATCTGCTGCATTCCGTATTTTTTAAGAATAATCATTAGATTAAAACGGCCCTACAATAAAATAAATACAAGCAAAACTTGCTTTCTCAGTACTTTACAACGTGAAAAATCCAGGACTACCAATCCACCTACTCTGGGCAACAGCTGTTTGTTTCAGTTTTTCTTTTGTATTTTTAATTCATCAGTTCCTGCCTTTAGTTCTCCATTTGCACTTCATCCTGGTTCATCATATGTTTCAGTAGCTAACTAACCTACCCTATTTCAGTGGACTGCTCTCTTTTTCTGTATTACTCACTGTGATGGATTATTTCAAGATAATTAGAATATAAAAGGATTTTTTTTTCTTCTTTTGCTTCTTCCATTTCCTTAGCTTTCACTATTTTAGGCCTGATCCAAAGTCAAATGAAAAACTCACATTGGGTTTACTAGGCTTTAGACAAGCATCAAATGCCTTAATTCTTATGACTTTGAGTTATGCAGTTTTAACTGTTTATCTAGTAATGTGGAAAGGAATTTGAACGAAGGCATTTATTCCCAACATCACCAAAATTCAGAGGTGGTGAAATGTAGTCTGCATTTCTCTAGCTGTGCTTATTCCTAATGCCCTGTAATTTCAGGTGAAACACGGATATTCCAAGAGAGTTTGGTGTACCTTAGTTGGAAAAATTCTGTATTACTTTCGTAATCAAGAAGACAAGGTAGGTCCCTTACTTGTCTCCTCAGTGGATGGAAGATAACATAGTGAAGTAGACTTTAAACAATAAGTTACAACTTTATTGAAGTACAGTTGGTCTGGGTAGTATATGTCCATGTTATCTTGATGAACAAACATTGCAGCTTTACAGATTGTCAAATTGGAAGGGTCCTATCTAACAGACACTAATCCAGGGCACACCCACTGGGCTCATTCTCCTATGGGATGTGATATAAATTCTGCGTTTTCTTATCCCTAGCCAAAGGGGGACACAGATTTCCTGCCAGTTCAGGTCTCCCTTTCTGACAGGTGTGAGCCTCACCAGGAAAGACCTGTCTGTCAGTCATTTCAGAAGCTAGCCCTTTCTAATGCCAGTTTGCAGTGAGCAGCAACTGCAAGTTTCAAAGAATTAGATGTTCTTTTTATCCCTCAGTTGACTTCCAAACCTTGTTCTTTGGTATATACCTTCACAGTGCTGCAGGAAAGGGGAAAAAAAAAAGATCCCAGCAGGATGCACTTTGCCGTTTTGCAAATTTGTGTCTGTGGAAGGGGTCTGTTCCCATTCCCCAACAGGATTACAGAAAAGGAGCTCACTGCTGAGGTGCAAAAGAAAGAGATTATAAAATCATTTCTAAAACGTAAGGAAAGTACTGTTTGAGGAAGAAAAGGAAGAAGTAGGATCTAATCAGCTTGCCAACATCCCACATCCCATAGGATACAAGGAGCTAAAGAAGAGCAAGACCTGACTCTTCCACATTGGGCCTGACCTTTGGTACTCTACCCATACTTAGGAATATTGTTGGTCCTAATACTTCCAGTCATATTCACTACAGAGACAGGACCAAGGACACTTCCTAGTCATACCTTTCACCCGTCCTTTTGCTCCCAAGACATTTTATGTTATCACGGAGAAATAACCTTGTGAATATTTCCCTCACACTTGGAACAAGTTTTGCTGCCCTTTGAAAGCAAAATTGAAACTAATTTGTAATAGCTTGTAATAGAAGAAGAATTTAGCTTTTGTAAGCAGAGTATGTATAAAAAGTTTTCCAAAGCTCATTCATTTCTAATGTCAACAACTTGCTAATTGAAAACATGTTTGCTGTAGCTGAATGTGTCTGTGTGGAAGCAAATTACACAATCTGCAGTGGTTAATACAGTAATGGAGCCCATTTATGTGGCCTCTTTCCAAAATGGAATTAAAATTTAAAAATCAGACAACTGTGTTTTGAGTTAAACTTAGTGAATAAATCAGTCATGACTTTGTATATGAAATGGCATCTCTTGATTCTTAGAATCCTGTCTTGTTCAAAAAGATGAATGCTTCAGAAGCACCACAGAAAATACAAACCTTCACTTGCACCTTTTATCCTTACGAGTGAGAGCACTGGAATAAAGAGCTAGCGCTGTATGATGTATCTTCTAAATGATTACTTTATTAACTGCTCACTCTCTCAAATCACTATTCAAGAAACCTGCTCTAGATTGAGTCAAACTTGTCATTTTCTCTCCAGTATTGTATTTTCAATTTTAAACACTGAGAAGCCTCATCTGCTTTTCACTAGTGTTGGTATTTCAAGACAACTTACTTCAGACTTACACTTGAATGTGGCACAAATAAGATGCTAGTTATTGTACTGCCCAACTGTCCTTTTACCAATGGGAAACAAACAAAACCATTAACTAACACTGTTCTGAACATCCTGATGTCTAAATGGCTAGAAAAAGAGCAGTGGTGCTGTAGGAAGGGAGTGCTACATAGTATAGCCAGTAAGGCCTGACATCCTCTGTGAAGGTGGCATGCTGTATTTGTGTTTGTTGTGGCTTCCTGTTGACAATGACTATGCAGTAATTACTTCTGTGAAAATTTCCTTTAAAATGGCTTTTCATAGAAAGCATGTCCTGATAAAAAATCAGTACTACATCTGCAACTTAATATTCAAGTACTGTGATATATCAGACTGGAGAGTGAAACCAACTGAGAAGGTCTACCACACAAAACTTCATCTTTTGAATTTATAGCATAAACAAAATAGACTCAGTTGTGTAGCTAGGCATTGGAACAGGCTGCCCAGAGAAGTGGTGGAGTCTCCATCCCTGGAGGTATTTAAAAGACGGTTAGATGTGGTGCTTAGGCACATGGTTTTGTGGTGGTTGGCAGGTTAGGGTGATGGTTGGACTTTATGATATAAAGGGTCCCTTCCAACCAAGACAATTACGATTCTATGATTATACACTGCTGTCTTCTGAAATAACAAGATTATAATTAAAGTTCTAGGCTTGACCCAGGGAATTTTTACTCAGAACCAGGTCAGGAAACTCTGAGGAATTACTTTCACACTAACAGGCATTTATTGCACACACTAGATACGGAAGCAGACCTGGAAAAGAATTTAAATCTCACTTTCAGACTTGGGCACATATTGTTCTCCTTCTCCTGTCTGCAACAGCTAACTTATCTTGCATTCTTTGGCAGGACTGAAGATCAATATATAGAAGTGGGTATTGATGTTTTTATTTCTAGTTGTAGAATAAGAAATATAAAATTAGTGTGCACTGAAGCAACTATTTGCTCTCTCACCACTTCTGATCTTTACTTTCAGTTTCCACTTGGTCAAATCAAGCTTTTTGAGGCGAAGGTTGAAGAAGTTGATAGATCATGCGATTCCGATGAAGATTATGAGGCTAGTGGTCGCAGCTTATTATCAACACATTACACTGTTGTCATCCACCCTAAAGATCAAGGACCCACTTATCTTCTTATAGGATCCAAACACGAGAAGGTAATGCAAGGGCTTTTCTATTGAGTTGCAGTAACACATCTGTGAGTATGGTGCCTCTATGAGACAAACAACAGAGAAGACTGAAACGCCCAATTGAAGTGAAGGAAAAATGAGATGTGTAGTTAAAATGTTTTTATTATTATTGCTTCATTGTTCTCAACTAATCTTGTACATCTTGTTCTGCATTCCAGCTTTATCCCCAGGTTAGCAGGATGTAGCAGTGACAAAAAGACACTTAGGTTAGCTTTCTGAAGAGGGAAGGAAGACATAGCCATGATTTCTTACGATAAAAAGACTTCTGAAGAGAGCACTGTCCAATCCTCCTTACTTCATACTTGTAACATAGCCGTGAATACAGGTGTATTAAAAGAAAGACCGAACTCTTTGGGCTTCAACAGGAGCATATGGCAGTATTTCTTTCAAGATGAAAGCAAGATGTCGATGAAGCAGCTCCTTTCAACACAGAATGAGTGAGCTGCTGTGTGTTTTTTTACTACAGGACATGTGGCTTTATCACCTGACAGTTGCAGCTGGAAGTACCAGCGTAAATGTTGGATCAGAGTTTGAACAACTTATTTGCAAACTGCTAAATATGGAAGGTGATACCAGTAAGTTTATTTCTGTTCAACATACTAATCTTCTAATACTTACTGAGTGTACACCTGTACTGAATTAATTGGAAAACTCACGTATTTTATCTGTTTAGCTTCTCAGATTTGGAGACATCCTACCCTTTGCCACAGCAAAGAAGGAATTACTTCCCCTCTTACAACACTGCCTTCAGAAGCCTTGCAAACTGAAGCGATTAAATTATTTAAGGTAAAACCAATAGCAGATGCTTTTATTTATTAACTGACAGTATTTTAACTCTTAGCTAAGGAAGCTTATACTAATTATAAGCAAGCTTATACTATACCAAATATAAGCAAGCTTATACTAATTGGCTTGCTAGAGATGTTAAACAGATAAGAAAAAGGAGTAGTTTAGTTTTATCTTTGGTGGAGGTAACTGGTGGACAGTAGGAGAATGTCCCCATACTATCTCACCAAAGAGTATCACTTCCAATGTAGAGATCACTTTTAGCTGTGAGGGAGCAGTTTAGGCTGCAACTTTTGGCCTTTCTGCTGAGGTTATTAATATAGTGCAAGTTAGGATGATAATAATTTTATCATGAAATTCATAAGTCCCAGATACCCTAACAGCATGGATGGATACCTGTATTCAGAGCTTTTAATCTGATCTACTATTTTTCCAACTACAATTTAGGAAGAAAATATGGTATGTTGTAAATATATTTAAATCAGCTAGAAGATACTTTAAAAATCTGAAGAAAAGCAAAGCTAGTTTCTTGTTTAAGCAGGTCATAGGTTATTTCAACTTGATAGAGAAGGCAGAGATTCTACTGCTCATTTTAATAAAATAGTTTCTTCGTATGAAGTAGCAATTATTAAAAGACTGGTTAGGTGTTCTAGTTATATAGAGAAAATATTACAGAGTAAAATTATTGAAAGTATTTCACAACAGGTTTTGGAATTCACTTTTAAAGATTTTCCTGTATGTCTAAAAATACACCTTCTCTATCTCCCAGCAGTAGTGAAAAGGCTTTTTGATTGGGACCACATAATGATTCATAACTGCTGTGCCACAGCTAGTTTGTTGAGAATTTTAGTAGACCTGTAAGAGGGTTTATCTTTCCCAGTGGAAGGTCAGATATGTGTTTGATACCTATGAGAAGGAGTATACTGCAGGACTATCAACCTTCTTCCTCCTCTTTCCTGCCCTCACTCAGGGAAAACTACTCCCAAACATTAACTAATAGCTAGGCTATGAAGTCTATTTAAGAGACACAATAAAATCTTGCTGTTCCTTTTTCTGTGCATTACAAGTTGGAAGGCATGGTGTTTGGATAAGTGAACCTTCTCCACAGAACTTCCAAAAGTCTAAAGACCCAAATTCCCTGAAGCATCAGGTATCTGGAGAGTTTTCATGTAATGGTTTGAATCTAGAAAGGAGTTTGAGACAAGCACCATATATGTCCAGTCACAGCCACTTGTAGGCAAGCTTTCTAGCTTGTTTCTGTGAAAATGTCTGAAGCACTTTTAAGAAGTACACCCATCTTATTTCCTGCAGCATGAAAATTTAAAAGAGACTGTACTTCTCTGATAAAAATGGATTTTTATATATTTGGAAATGACTTTCTGAAATATATTTGAGACCTAATACAAATCACAGACACTTTCTTAAAATGAATAAATAAGAGATTACTTCTATGACCTCTAGTGAAACTTTGTAGAAATCATTATAAAAGTCAGGTAGGGAACTGATTTAGATCAAGTCATGTTTTGGTTACTCCACTGCTGATAAAAATTAGTCCTGTGCAGATGATATAGATTGGACTTCCATCCATTTCATGTATTTTCTTCTTATATACCTTGAAAATTCATCAGCTATCATGTTGAGTAAATGCAATGAGTGATACATAACTCACCTTTTAATACAGAACAACAAATACTTAACACTTGGTTTTCCAACGACAGTACCAGGGATAGGAAAGGTTATGCTTACCCACAGTGAAAATAACAATGGAAGGCAAAGTGTAAAACAAATGGCTCTGAGTTACAGTGGTCTTATCTGTGTATATCCTGCCATGTTGTATTCACTACTTGCACAAGCATTTTACGCTGGCTGCCATTGAACTTTAAAGTCCTGTAGAGGAGTAAGCTATGTTTGGCCTGTGCTTAAACTGTCCTACTACAACTGTTGCACCTCCTGCAAGGACTCACTCCCTTAGATACGGAGTGAAAAGCATGGTTTTTCAAGAGGTGCTTTCATCTTAAGTCTCTCTGTACAGATTTTCATCCATTCTGGCCCCTTTTCACTCTTAGTATGCTGGTAAACTGACCAATTGTGTCTTCAGTTAGAGCACCCTTTTGTTATATAGAGCATCAAAAAAATTTGTTGGAGCTTTTTGTATGTACACTCACTTGCTTATTATTTTATATCTAGACCTGCCAGTTGTTTATAAATGCTGCAGTTGACTCTCCTGCCATTGATTACCATGTGTCTTTGGCCCAAAGTGCTTTGCAGATCTGCCTCACACATCCTGAACTTCAAAATGAGATCTGTTGCCAACTTATTAAACAGACTAGACGTCGACATCCACACAATCAGGCAGGACCAATACAGGTAATGCAGTACTTATTTTAATGGTATCTATTTCAACAGCACAGACTGTTCAAAGTGTTAAAGGGGCTCCACACATCTGTAGCATCTGTTTACTTAAAATGAGATAAAAACCTACCATCTTTGTGAAACAGAGCTGATGCTATCCTCCATCAGAGGATGACAGAGTGCCTGTGCTGTTTTTAAAGGCTGTTTTTAAGGCTGGACATACAGTGGGCTATCTTCAAGTAGTGTTAAGACATCATGTATGGATCCTGACTACGTGAGAGCAGCCATAGAAAAAGTCATAGAATCAGAGAATTCTCTTGGAAGAGACCCTTCAGATCATCGAGTCCAACCATCAGCCAGTACCAAGTGAAGTTTATAGATACATACACAGCAAAATATTGAATAATTGTTTTTTTTCAGTAGTTACTGTCTACTTTATGGGAAGAAAATGTTTTATAGGTCGTTTAATAATATATATTATGAGAGGTCAGTTAGTGCTTGGCCTTGCAGCCTTCATATATCTTTTTTGTGTATTATCAATGCTTTATACAGACTGATGTGCTTTCTCATTTCCAGCCTCAAAAGAAGCATGCTGTACACAAGCAAATAGAAGGAGACCATTTTGGCCTTCCAGTGCTTATTTGCTCAGTTTTTTCTCTCTGCTTTGCGTGTTTTTATTCCTATTTACAGCTGTCGGTTACTCAACCTGGCACAGTAAGCTGCACTGCTGGCCAGCAGCCACTGCAGGAAGTTTTACTCTGCAAGACATTAAAAACAGTGAATATCTTCCTTTTGTCCAGGGCTTGCAGCTCTTGGCTCTCTGCATCGGTCTCTTTCTGCCCCAGCACCCATTCCTTTGGCTTCTTAAACTTCATTTGAAGAAGAATGCAGATGCCAGGTATGCCTGCATGTTATTGCCCAGCTAGTTCACTGATCTTTCTGAAGTACCTTCTTTTCAGTCTTTCATATTTCAGGTCTTTTGACATATACTTTCAAATAAATTTGAATAGAATTGTGCTTCGGTGCTATTAAAATGTAGCATGTGTTACTTCTGTGCATCACTTGGGAAAGTTATCCTTTGTTTTGAAAGTACCCTGCAGTGGACCTCTGTATGTTGCAAAACCATGAAAAGCACGATGGGGCAGTTTCACAAAACACTCTGAGCCATGTTCATCTTCGGCACAATTCTGTTGGTCTCGGCGGACTAACTCCCTTTCTAATTCCACATGGAAAAATGTGTTGGAAATGTTGCACTGAGGTCTGAGTGCTGCTCCCATTTGGCACCCCCAGAGGTTTACTCACCGTTTACCACCCTTTCAATGAAGAATTGCTTTTTTTCTCTTTCCTCTCACAGGACTGAATTTGGCAAATACGCAATATATTGCCAGCGGTGTGTAGAGCGCACCCAGCAGAACGGTGACCGAGAAGCCAGACCTTCCCGAATGGAAATCCTTTCCACTCTTCTTAGAAACCCCTACCACCATTCGCTGCCCTTCAGCATTCCAGTTCATTTCATGAATGGCATATATCAGGTAATGTCAGGTAGACCACGAAATCTGAGCTCTTCAACCCATGGGTATTAGCATATTCATTAAGTAGTACATCAGAAACAGCATTGTAAGTGGTCAGGTAAACATGGTTCAAGTTTCACTGTGTGCCAGTGCTAGCAATGGCAGGCACAAAGTAATTGGATCAGATTTGGTCAATGAAGAGTAAAGGGGAAAAAAAATCTTTACAAGAAATAAAAAAAAAAAAAAAGCCTCTTAAGAGTGAGAAATACTAAAGTTCTGTTTCTTATTTAACCTGACCTCCAGACAGATTAATTAGGCTGAAAAACAGAGAAAGATATTAAATTCCACTCCTTTCATCAGACATCTTGAAAGTTAAATATCTCAGTGAAAGCCTGAACGCACATCTTTAACTCCCATTATCAGTCCTGAAGGATAAACGTTTGTTACAGAACAAATACAGCTTCATTCTTAACTCTTTTGGGTCTTAATCAGTCAAAGCCTGTAGGAAACTTTCCCTGGGCTTCCATGCGGACTGCTTCACATCCTGGTTTGTGTTTCTAAACCAGAGAGCTGGCTGAAAGAGGATTTTTTTTAAAGTTCCTAGTATTCCTAGCCAGAAAGCCAGTTTTTGTAGGAAATCAAAACTATATCAAATAAACTTTCCATTTCAGGTCACAGAACAACTTTGGTTTTTACTCCTCTGATTCCTTTTATTGCTTACTGCCTGCAGAGTAAACCAGAAAAAACAACATGTATTTAAATCACCCTAAAAGGTTTCAAAATTGAAGTTTGAAAAAGGAATAACTGCTGTGTACACTTAAGGGTTATGAAACCTGTAATTAAACAAATGAATTACTTGAGTGGGATCAGCAAATAACCAAATATAGTTGTATTGAAAATTCCTATATTGATCTCTAAAGCTGGATTCAACAGGTCTATCTTTTTAATTCCAACCACTGAGAACAAAATAAAATACCAAGATACTTTTTCAAGATATTTCTTTACAAAAAAAGATGTTACGGGCCTTCTTCAACATACCAAATGCAGGACATCATTCTCAAAGTAAATGAAAGAGAACACCAGCAACTAATATCTGTATAAAAAACACTTGCCATCTCTTGCTAAAATGCTTCACTACTAGTAACAACAGACAAAAACTCAGATTTGGGGAAACAGAAGGTTCTCTGTATTACTGGTCTATGTAATACTGATACAGCCACATTTGTAAAGTACTGTAAAATATTTCAGAACTGCCAGTAAATGCCCCTCTGAAGTTGTAAGTGACAAAAAATGATTATTTGATCTAATTTATTCTACCACCATAATCAAACATGTAGGAAGTTATAGTTTTCTTCATTTTTCAAGTGGTATTTGTCACAAAAAGCTCAGATATTAGACTACTTTCTGTTATATTGATTCTGTAACGAATTCAAGTGTAGCAACTGCAAAGAAACTAGTATAAACAAAGGAAAAGAAAACCCTACATTTGGAAGCTTTCTGATAGTGACTTTGATTTCATAAACAACCTGCAGTAGGGTATAATGTGATGGGAAGTTCGCCAGTTTTTTGGATGGAGAAAAACCTCTGCTAAATTGACTTCCCATGTGGAGATCCTGCATCTTTTCCAAACCTGTTATGGAATTTTATAGCCCATGACAATAAGTTATTCACAGGGGACAGAATGGTTCTTATATTTCCATTGTTATTCTAGAGGCATTATCCTTCAGTGTGTTAGATTTCTGGGGCCGGGGGAAGTTGATTTTTTTTTTAAAGTAAGTTTGATAGCAAAATACATTTTGGCTGCTGTTTTTAGGTTGTTGGGTTTGATGCCTCTACCACAGTGGAGGAATTTCTGAACACCCTGAACCAAGATACAGGAATGAGGAAACCAGCTCAGTCAGGATTTGCGCTGTTTTCTGATGATCCCTCTGGCAAGGATATAGAGCACTGTCTTCAAGGGAACATCAAGGTAAACAAAAACCTTTAATGAGCTCTGCATATAAAACAACAAGTTATCTTCACTTTACAGAGCTCTCTTCAGACAATGTAAGGAAAACGATTTTCAGGCTAAAAATTTCAGGCTAAAATGTATTTTTCCTCATAACGTAAAAAAGATTTTTTTAAATGCTGAAATGAGTTCAGTTAACCGTATTTAAAAGCTTTGTCTCAGAGACTGATATTATTCATAGAAGTAGCAGCTGGTTAAAAAAGAAACAGTAAGCTGTTACCAATCACAGTCCCTGAAAACGAAAAAGCAACTGGAGTCCAATATGTTTATAGAGATTTCAATTAACATGTCTTGTTAATTAGCTCCAAAAGATGACTACTTGAGGTCCAAAAAGTCATTCATACTGGGGAAGAAAAAGAAAGGAATCAAGGAATCACAGAATCATAGAATGGTTTGGGTTGAAAGGGACCTTAAAGATCATCTAGTTCCAAGCCCCCTGCCATGGGCAGGGACACCCTCTACTACACTAGGTTGCCCAAAGCCCCATCCAACCTGTGGTTGGATGCTGCCAGGGAGGGGGCAGCCACAGCTTGTCTGGACAGCCTCTTCCAGTTCCTCGCCACCTTGAATGTAAAGAACTGTTGCCTAATGTCTCATCTAAATCTCCTCTCCCTCATCTTAGGGCCATTACCCCTTGTCCTGTCACTCCATGCCCTTGCAAACAGCCCCTCTTCAGCTTTCTTGTGGGCCCCTGTTAGCTACTGGAAGGCTGCTATAAAGTCTCCCAAGAGTCTTCTTTTCTTGCGGCTGAACAAGCCCAACTCTCTCAGCCTGTCTTCACAGGAGAGGTGCTCCAGCCCTCTGATCATCTTTGTGTCTCCCCTCTAGACTCACTCCAACAAGTCCATGTCTTTCTTGTGCTGGGAACCCCAGAGCTGGACACAGTACTCCAGGTGGGGTCTCACAAGAGCAGAGTAGAGGGGAAGAATCACTTCTATGACCTGCTGGCCACGCTTCTTTTGATGCAGCCCAGGATACAGCTGGCTTTCTGGGCTGCAAAGGCACATTGCTGGGTCATGTTGAGCTTTGCAACAGCCAACACCCCCAAGTCCTTCTCCTCAGGGCCACTCTCAATCCATTCTCTGCCCAGCCTGTAGTTGTCCTTGGGATTGCATGGACCACATGCAGAACCTTGCATTTGGCCTTGTTAAACTTCATGAGGTCACAGGCTCATGTCTCCAGCCTGTCAAGGTCCCTCTAGATAGGATCTCTTGCTTCCAGCATGTTGGCTGCCCCACACAGCTTGGTGTCATCAGCAAACTTCACGGATGTTAAACAGCACCGGTCTCAATGCTGACCCCTGTGGAGCAACACTCATCATGCAGTCTCCACTTGGACATCAAGCTGTTGACCACAACTCTTGCAGTGCAACCATCCAGCCAGCTCCTTATACACTGATTCATCTGTCAAATCCACATCTCTCCGACTTAAGAGATGATGATGTTGTGCAGAACATTGTCACATGCAGTGCACAAGACCAGGTAGCTCCTATCTAAATACAACATCTTTGTTTATCTAAATACAGGGTAATTAGGGTTCCATTCAGGAAATTTCAAATGTTTGGGTATCATTGTTCTGAATTCTGAATTTTAGTTTCCTCAATTGTAGAATTAAATTCTTTGCAGTAAAGATAGGCAAAATGCAACAGAATCTTAGATACTAGATATCTTTCAAGCTTTTTAGCTACTAATGAATAATGAATTTTTTGTGCTTCCATCAAGTTGTTCTTTCGGCCACTGTTCACAGCTGCACTTAGAGTTACAAGATGTGGTACAACTAGGCCTTAGTGACAAACAAAATCTATGTCATCGTGGTCAGCTCTCTTCCTCTACTAGAATAATTACCATGTGGAAAGCAAAATGTATTAAAATGTACTTATTTTATCAGTAAATACAACTTCAGGAGCTGGCCAGATTACTGATTTCAGGAACGCTCCTTATGAACAGCCTGAAGTTGTGTCAGGGGAAGTTTATATTGGATATTAGGAAAAATTTCTTTACTGAAAGGGCTGTCAGATATTGGAACAGGCTTCCCAGGGAAGTGGTTGAGTCACCATCCCTGGAGGTGTTTAGAAGAAGAGTAGATGTTGTACTTGGTGATATGGTCTAGTGTTGGACCTAGTAGGGCTGAATAGACGGTTGGACTTGATGGTCTTGAAGGTCCTTTCAAACCCAAACCATTCTGTGATTCTATTCTACGAAGGAACAGAAACACAAAGCCCAAGAGGGCTCCCAGGACCTCTGTTCCACCTCTTCCCTATCTGCCCGTCTACCCTGCTTGTTCTTACGCTGTGGTTTGTTATAAACTTAATACAATATTTATAGCAGTTACTAGAAGAAGGCAGAGATCAAAGGCATTTGATTAATTATATAACAACTCACTCTGCATAATTACACATTCACTGGTTGCTGCTAAATCAAGTACCTGGCCTTTCCATAAAAGCATGTTAATGGCTTACTTCCAAAGGTAGTGTGTGTGTTTGTGTTGCAGGATAAACAAACAACAAAAACGTTAATTATTAAATTTTCCAACTAAGAAACGCAAGTAAAGTTATCTTTCAAAGTTATATATGTTTCTGATACATAATAGGTAAAAGGTATTAAAAGAAGTAGACAATTTCCATTCAAAGGTGTTTTCAAAGAGGAAGACAAGGCCAAGCCAGTTTTTTGCTTTCCTTCTAGATCTGTGACATTATATCAAAATGGGAGCAAGCTTCCAAAGAACAACACCCTGGGAAATGTGAAGGCACAAGGACTGTCCGCCTTACTTACAAAAATAGGTTTGTATATACCAGGTGTAACAGCTCTGCCTTGTCCCAAGATTTGTTTTTATTTTCTGCAGTTTCTTTATCTGAAAATTATTGGCTGACTCAAAGCATGCAGCAAAAATAGTAAAGTAAATGGGCATAGTTACATTTTTCTAGTTCTTAAAAGGTGAGCAGGGCTGAAAAGGAAAAAAAAAAAGGCAACACTGACCTCAGAAGAATGAAATTAAATATTTGCCCACTGGTTCAAGTACAAGTGTTGTCCTGCTAATGTGTTTTGACACTGACGTAAACATGTCACATTCAGAGCAGATACTGCTAATCCTCAGGGCTAATGTATTTCCCTATCTTCTTTATTCATTAACTTTCTGCCTTTTCTGTAGGCTTTATTTTTCAGTTCAAGTCCATGGGGAGACAGACAGAGAGAAGCTGCTGCTAGTGTATCAGACAAATGAACAGATAGTCAATGGACTTTTCCCCGTAAACAAAGAACTAGCAATGGAATTGACAGCTCTCTTAGCTCAGGTAATCCTTGTGCATTAATGACTCACACACCGGTTTTACAGATGAAAAACTTGAATAAAGAAACTGGCCCAGGATTTCATGGTAGTCAAGTTACCTCCAGTTTTTACATGTGATAGTGCAGGAAGCAGACTGGGCTGGAATCTTTGTATAAGGCCAACTCTGTACTTCAGTGAAAATGCTTTGCAGCATACGCTGCTGCTGGCACCAGTACGGGTAAAGCACGCTTTACCTCCTACACAGTAAGGTCCTCTCTGATTACATATTATGTAATCACGTACCATTTCTTCATTCCCTACTCCTTACATCATCTCTGCAAGTCAATACACCCCAGTAACAGCTTTTTAATGAAAGCCTAAAACTCCTCTACTAGACGTGGCCTCGATAAGATCTGTGTTATTTTTAAGAAGCTAAAGGCTCAAGGGGAGGTTATTGGGAAAGTTATTTGATGGTTGATTGTGTTACTCAAATAATATAAAGTAGTTTGTGTCAGATGGAGATGTAGCAATCTTTGAGCAGAAGTAGTAAGTATTATATTTCTACAATTTATACTTGATATATATCTTTTTCCCCGGGTAAATACAAGAAAATAACTTGCATGACTTTTATATCACTGAAAAATACTTACTAATTGACAAACTGTTTTTCATTTTATATTTGGTAAGACAAGGAAAAAGACAGCTCATAATACCCAGCTAGAAAATTACTCTGGAGTAACAAATAATTTTCTTCTTCGTGGTCTTTTCTTTATAGGTTGAAATAGGAGATTTTGAGCGGCCTTTCTCAACTCCAGCAGGGCAAGTCACTTCCCAGTCCAAGTCCAATCAAACATTAAAACAAGTTTTGGAGAGATTCTACCCCAGGAGATACAGGCATGGTTGTTCAGAGGAACAGTTGAGGTGAGATGTATTTTACAGTTCATATTCTCTAAAAATCTAAGAGTGAAATGAGAAGGTTTTAAATGGTCATTAGGTACAACTTACTGTTATGCTGTATTTACCGAAACCTGTGTTCAAAACTCATTCTCTTACTAAGCTGAAAGACCCATTTCTTCTCTATATTTCTCATCCAAACAGAGGACCATCAGTAAGCATGCATTCCAGCAAAAGCTGTACAAGTTACTACATAGTATTACAAAACCCAGAGATTTTGAAATTCTTGTTTTTCTTATTCATGAAATCTAAGTTAAGTCTGCACACAGACTACAGAACTGCTGACAGTAAAGGACACGAGGATCCTATCTGACTGCTATTCAACTGTGAAATCTCTGGCAGACAGTCAAACTGGCAATACCTTAACTTGGTGTACTTGCTAGGAAGGCACCACTTAATTTAAAATGAATAATCTGCAAGCCATTTCAGTCAACACCTATGAACTTAAAGAGCAGCAGAAGAGTTTAAAAAATCAGCTGAAGTCAATGATACAGCAATTTTGAAGTCCAGTAAACGTTACAGAAATGTTTTCCTTATTCTTCCCTGCAGGGTTGAGAAAGTTCAAAGGTATTATAATTTGCACAAAGTAAGGTTATCACATTCTCAGTAGATGATAGGAACATTCAAAAGTAGAACAAAGGAAGTTTTGCAGACTAACTCAAGGAGGACAAGTCAAGCATCTGTTGAACTGTTCAACTGGTCCCGAAACTACCAGTTGCCAGAGCTGGAAGTCTCTGGCAGGGAAGGAGTGACACTATACCTGCTCTATTTCTTGTATTCTTTTGCTGAGGGTACAGTTCAACTTCATAAACTTCCAGTAAGAGTAAGTGGCTTGTGAAAGATCTCCATTTACTACATGTCCCCCTCCCTCTTCTTGGGCTGCACCTAATAATCTTGCAGCTGCCGTGTGAGTCATTCCTGCAAGTCAATGTGCTAGAAAGGTATTCTGGGCTGGGTTTTCTTTGGAGAATTAGTTTTCCACAGGATCATTTTATTGAACCAACTCATCATGGGGCCACAAGAGAAAAAGGCCAGTGTGAACATATCTATCAGAAGTACCCTTTTTGGTAGCAGCACCCAGGTACACTAAAAAAGAGTAACATTAAGCTGTATCTTCCACATCTGCAATTAGCCACAGGTAAAGATACATGCTAAACTTGATGGATTTTTGGAATGACAACTGGCATAGCTGCTGAGTACTGATAAAGTTAGATTGATTATCTGTACACATTAAAAGCTGTGCTAGCTATTTTCCCTTCATGCTGCGACTGCAGCATCACTATTTAATCATAATGTTGCAGAAATTAGAAGATACTTCATAATTTGCATGTGCATAAAAATATTAAATGATGTTTTGGATGTACTTAATAATATATAAGTGATAGTTGTATTAAATTATCATTCTAACAAATGGAGATATTTTTTGCTCATTAAACTCACTATGGGTAAGCATTTAAATTCCTTTCAATAACTAAATTACATATTTCATTTCAACAGACAGCTTTGTCAGCGACTGTCTACGAGATGGATGGCTCTCCGGGGGCACAGCGCTGCAGACTGCGTGCGCATTTATCTCACTGTAGCCAGAAAATGGACTTTCTTTGGGGCTAAACTCTTTGCAGCAAAAGTAAGAAACTTTATTGACTTACAGAGCGGTTGGGTTTTAAAAATACAAATCTGCAAACACTGATACTCCTTTGTTGAAAATGAGGGTGCTATACATGTGCTGATTTAATCTGACAAATTACTCATTTGTTTAAGCCCCACACCAGCGAAATGTAATAGTCATAGTACTAAGTATACCATAATAGCAACTTCCCAAGATGTTTTTCAGTTTCTTATACCTTTGTTGGAGAGAGCCTTTTTGTTTCAGACCTTTTTTCTCTGGTAACTAGTAGAATATTGAAGAGGCAGAATTAACTGGTTATGGAAGCCGAGCCTTGCAGAAACACTAAATGTTGTTAAGGGCATTTAAAGCACTCCCCTTCTGCGCTGGCCTCTCTCAGTTTAAGATACCACTAGTATCTTAATTCTCTTGATTCAGGTAACAGCTATGTTACACAAAACTGTCATCCCACCCCTTATGTTTTATTTGGTAATCCCAATATATATCTATATAAAATTGCTTGTCAACACCCTGTTCTTTGCATACACAGACGTATGTTCTAGTGAACAAACTTTAAAAACATCTGACTGGGTTTTTTTATTTTGTTCATGAGGCTATACATTTTATTGGACTAAGCAGCAGGGGAGGTTTTGAGACTAATAGGCTGAGTTGATAATCCTGCCACTGGCTCCCTACATGGCTTTGGGCAGCTACTTCAGTTCCTTTCCACTGGTTCCCTCCCAGTGTAAATCTCAGCAAGATCTATGGATGGAGAGAGCTCTGTAATAGCCGATAGCTAATCATTATTTACATACTGCCTCATCTTGAAGTAGTAATTAAAGAACATTTCTCTTTGTAGCCTCTAGCAACATCCTCAGTTGAGAAGTCCCTCATATGGTTTGCAGTACATGAAGACGGCATAAGCATCCTAGATTACAGCTCCATGGTAAGTGAAATTTCCCTCTTTATTTTGGTCAAAGTGGATCTCTATACTGAGTATTTGGAGAGATTCAGCACCACACTACATAAAAAGTGGCATTAGCCTTCCATGCTAAGTTATCTAGTCTTTTTCTTAAAGCAAAATCCTCTCCTTTCAAAATGCTTTAATGTTATCATCATTATAGTGGCACTAATAATAGAAATAACTAATGAATTCTTTGCACAGAATTTATTTGTGTTTATCAGATACAGTTTTATATCTTTTAATGAAATGTTAATGTTTTAATCATTCATATGCCAGCAGATCCATAGTTACAGTTCTTACAATAACATTCATTTTCTTTCCCTGGAGACTTAATTTTCCATTATTATTCATAATACATACACTCAGCAAAGAGCAGTTACTTTAAAAGATTGTTATTTTCATTGTATTATTTTTGTTTAATAGTAGGTAATATAACCCAGTGTTATTTAATTATGTCATTTTAGTCTCTAATTCTTCTTTGATTTGCAACAAAAGTTTTCACAGAAAACGACTCATGGCAATCAGTGTAAAAAAGCAGTGCCTGAGAAGATCCCTGCTTTACTTTCTATCCAGCAAAGAAACAGAATGGCATGGTGCTATTAGCAAGTGCTAATATTGAATATCAGAAAATTAAAATCTCAGCTTTATAATGGTACTGATATGGGCCTTTTCATTATGTTTCTTTTCAGTTAAAGAAATAATAAAGAACATGAGGAGAGCAAACAGCAGCTCTGTTCAGAGAACAAGCAAAATGAGCTTGCATCAGACTGCAGAACGCTCTGTAAACACTATCCACCTAGCAGTGGCATTCTTGCAGAGTGCTGCCACTTTACAGCATCAGCGGCCTTGCTCACCATTCACAGAATGTTCAATTTCCAGGGAATATTCTGGTTTTCTCTAGGAAGGATCAAGGGTATCAGCAATGACATTGCAAGGGGTAGTCAGAGAAAACACCGTTTCAAAATAGGGGCAAAAAGACATTTAGTAACT